>CM072909.1:1201340-1803840 GCA_037013685.1 Acridotheres tristis
TGTATATTCTGTATTATACGGAGGTGGGAGATTATCAAGGGGTTCCCAGGTAACCTTTTTTTTATCTTCATCCTCTTTTTCTTTTAAAGTCTATATCAAGGATGGCTTGGACTGTTATGCCCACAGGGCAGCATACTCACATTCCTCTCTGTTAAATGGTTCTTTACGAGCCACATATGTGTTTAATGCCCGACAAATGCAACCCTCAAATGATCCCAACATGGGCCAGTATAGGTTATCTTTACGGATCATTTCTCTGGTCCATTCCACCATGCAATATTGAATCAATTTTTCTTTACTTTTTCCTCTGTATACCGCCCCTGTGTCCCAACATTTTAATATTACTCCCAAAGGGCTGCCTGGTGCTATTTCTGGCAACCTACTTGTCTTGTCTTTATTTTCCCGGTCTCCTTGTGGACCAAATGAACTTGAACCTCTTCGTGGATCCCTGGAACTCAGAATCTTACTCTCTCTTTGTCCCATTTTTACCTCAAGGGACTGTCTTGAGGTGTTTGTACTCCCCGATGTGTTCCCCCCGAACCCCTGCCTCTCCCTGGGTCAGGATGGACTGGAACCCGCCTCTAGCTGGGCTGGGATGGGAAAAGCAGCTTTTCCCTTCTCGCTCCGTGACTGGTGTGTTGCCATCTGCTTTTCTTTTCCTCCCCCTTCCTCCCCTTCCCGGGTCCTGCATCTACCTGGGTTAGGATGGGAAGGACCTGGCCTCTACCTGGACTAGGATGGGAAGGACCTGGCCTCTACCTGGACTAGGATGGGAAGGACCTGGCCTCTGCCTGGGCTAGGATGGGAAGGACCTGGCCTCTGCCTGGGCTGGGATGGGAAGGACCTGGCCTCTACCTGGACTAGGATGGGAAGGACCTGGCCTCTGCCTGGGCTGGGATGGGAAGGACCTGGCCTCTACCTGGGCTGGGATGGGAAGGACCTGGCCTCTGCCTGGGCTGGGATGGGAAGGACCTGGCCTCTGCCTGGGCTGGGATGGGAAGGACCTGGCCTCTACCTGGGCTAGGACAAGAAAAGCAGTCTCCCCCTTTGTGCTCACTCGCTTCGTCCGGTCACCGGCCAGGTCCCTCGCGGGATGCTGCAAACGCGGATAGAAGGACTCTGCTCTCGCTTCGCAGCAAAGGCCACGTCTCATTCAGACAAGCACACAGTCATCCCCACCAAACCACACACATACTCACAGTCCCATGCTCCTGTCTGGGTCTTCGTGCACCAGAATTCCAGGTGATTTTGCCTCGGTCTTCCGGGGAGAATTTCCTTGCTCAGTCTCTATGGTGCCGTACGTCGATGGGTCCGGAGAATCACTGACGAACCGGAGCCACAGCAGTGGGGTGCATCCCCGAAATCGCAGTGCCTCTCAGGGCTCCAAGGACGGCCCGGGTTTCGGCACCAAATTGTTATAAATGAGAGACAAAAGTGTCGATATTCAGCAAAATTTAGATGCTTTATTTGATATAGAAAGAACAAGCAGCGCGCTGGGGAACGTGAGGGGTCACCGCCCACTCCACGCTCCACCCAACCTTGGTTTGCTGCTTCTTCTTATACTCTGGGCTCTTGTTGTAATCAATAATTTTTGGATTTTTGTTGTCATAAGCAGTGGTGGTTGAATAAACATCCTTACACAAATTCACAAAGCTTTTGGGTGATAATCAGTCACAGATAGCCATCTGATCCTTGTAGATAACCACCAGAGAAGTTCTGGAGTCTGGTTTTTGGGAGAGGCAGCATTGATCAGACAAAGGCAGGAAGGGCTATTGGGAAGTCTGATTTTGCAAGCTGGTAGCCGATACAACTTATTTGAAAAACATAACATATTATAATGTAACATAATACAACATAACATAACCTAAGAAGTTGATTTTAAACAGAATGATTTTATCATATAATTTCCTTTATCTAGTGTACATGCTTCACTTCAGAGCTTAATATTCTGCTTTATACAAACCCCAATGCTTTTGTGATTAACACGAATCTTTTATCAATTATCAAATGACCTCAAGCCTTCAGCTGCAATAGTGATTCCAAATTGGAATTGTGACCACAGATTGGAATTGTGACCTCAGACTGGAATTGGGACTCCAAACTGGAATTGTGACCTCAAGCCTTGAGCTGCAATGGTGACCCCAAGCTGCAGCTCTGTCCTTGAATCCTCAGCTGGAATTTCAACCCCAAGCCTCAAGCTGGAATTCCAACCCCAAACTGGAGCTCTGACCCCGAGCCCTGAGCTGCAGTTGTGACCCTGAGCCAGAGCTCTGACCCTGGAGCCCCTTCAGAGCTCGGCGCCTGAAGCTCCCCAGCACTCCCAGTTGCAGGCTGCCAGCTCCCAGTGCAGGGCACTGCAAACACTCTGCAGTCCCAGCCCTGCCCACAGCCAAAGGATTTCCAGACAGCCCCAAGGCCTCCCCCAGCTCAAACTCCCAGCCAGGAATGGATTCCATGGCCCGCAGAGACGGAACCCTGCAGGCAGCTGGTGCTGAGGGGGACGATCAGGGCAGGATCCCCCCTCCGTGCTCCCCATCCTGCAAGCCTTGGCAGCGTTCTGGGAATGCAGCAGGGGGGAACTGAGCTGCTCACCAGGCAGGGGAAGCTGCACCAGCAGCCCGTCCACGGCCGCATCGCTGTTGAGTTTGCCCAGGAGCTCCAGCAGCTCCTCCTCGCTGATGGAGGCCGGCCTGAGGATGGTCTCGCTGCTGATCCCTGCAACCGCCACGGCCACGGCGTCAGGCAGCCACAAAAGGCCGATCCTGCCACGGTTTGTGCATTTCAACCGCCCCGGTTCGCTGCCTGCCTGAACGGGGAGGAGCACGCCGAGCATGGAAGGCTTTGTGCAGCTCGCAGGCTGGTTTAGGACAAATTTGGGAGGAAACTTCTGAATGAGGTCCCTTTAGGAAAAAGGAAAACAAATTGGAGAGAAGTGGAAAAAAAACCAAAACTGTTTATTCAACAGGCAACACACCTCCCAGCACAACAATGCACAATATCAAACAGCAAAACCTCTCGCTGATCCCAAGAGAAGACAGATTTAGAAGAGTTCTTTCCGTGGCTGCCCGGCTCACTCAGGCTGTTCTCAGCCCCTCCTGTGCTGGGGAATGCCCAGGCCAGGCTCGGGGGGCCACAGGTGTGAGCTCCTGGTGCTCTTCTGGGTTTTCAGTCCAGAGCAGGTTCAAACAGCCCCAGGAAAACAGAAAAAGGGAAAAAAACAATCCAGGGGGCTTCTCTGCCTCAGCTAGCCAGAAAACTAACCAAGAGCAAAGGAGAGCTCTCTCTTGCTGTCCAGTGCAGACAGCACAGTCTGTGTGCAGGGATGGGGGGCAGCAGTGCAGTCTCTGATAACAAATTCTGCACTTCGTCTTCCCTCTCTGTCACTCCTGGAACCAGTCTTAAAATTGCAGAATTTAATATTCAACACCAACAGAACAGACCATTTGGGGATACAGGCATCATACAGACACCCTAAGACAAAACACCTTCACAAGTCTGGGGATTTGTTGTGGAGGATGATTACGAGGGGCTGCTGCAAGGGGTGTTTGGGACCCTCCCAGAGCAGGGAGAAACCCAAGCAAAGGCTGCTCCCAAAACAATAAAACCACAGGGCCTGAGAGGCCTCTGGACACGGTAAAAAAGGGATGTTTGCCTAAAAATGGCAGCTCCAAAAGCAGCTCCAGCTGTTCAGGACCTGGGTTAAATGACACCATTGACTGCCCCTGACCCTGAGCAGGGCCTTGGATTGCAGGATGGGAAGGAGTCAGAGAGCAGAGAGGGAAAAGGAGGCCAAAAATCCCCTCCTGTGCTTTTTATGGCTCTGGGAGAACTGAAAAATCCCAATTACAGAGCTACAGTTGCCCTGAAGGATCCAACGGATCTCCTTTAAACACACCCCAGTACAAGTGGGCAGCCACAAGAACCCAAATTCTGGGAGAAGCTAAAAAGCCAACAGGTGGGTACATCCCAAAAAGCTTCCAGCATCGAGGATTCCCAACCACACCACGCGTTTTTGGTCAGGAAAGCTCTCACTCACCCACATCAGCCGCTGCTTTGGTTTTGTTGAGGCCGTAGGAGCGGCTGGCAGGGTTCTCCCCCACCAGCACCACGCTCAGGTGGGGCCTCCTGTTGCCCGCAGCCACCCACTGCTCCACCTCGTGCCGCGCTTCCTGCCGGATCTGCCGGGCCAGCTTCCTCCCCGAGATCACCACGGCATCCCCCCTGCAGCAGCACAGTGTCACCACAGCCCCGGGCACCATGGAGCAGCAAAACCAGGGGGGAGAGGCTCCAGCCCTCCTGCTTCGGCAGGGCCTTTGGCAGCAACACGTTTTAGGCTCGGTTCCAGCATCAAAGCCGGGACCAAAGGAGGCAGAATCACAAGAGCCCCAGCTGGAAGGGACCCACCAGGATCACTGATCCAAATCCTGCCACAACACCCCAAAATCCCTCCCTGTGCATCCCTGGCAGTGTTGTCCAAACATTCCCTGAACTATGGCAACCTCAGGGCTGTGCTCATTCCCTGGGGACTGCTCCAAAACTCACCGGGATCTTCCCCAAGAATGGAGACCGGGCTGGCCTGGGCTCCCAGGGAGAGGGAGAAGCACCAGAGGCTCTCGGGGACAAAGAGCGAGCTCAGAACACGGCTTGGAGCAGGGTGGGATGCTCGGGGGTCTCTGTCCCTGTCACACCAGGGAATGCTCGGGGGTCTCTGTCACACCAGGGAACGATCGGGGATTTCTGTTCCTCTCACCCCAGTGCCTGGGGGTCTCTGTCCCGTTCATTCCGGGGGACGATCGCGGTGTCTCGCGGCCGCTGGAGGCCCGCCCGCTCAGCGCCGAACCGCAGGGGCCAATGGGGCCGCGACCCCGGCCCGGGGGGCGCCCGAACCGGGCTGGGCCTGGCCCTGCACAGCCCTCAGCGAGCGAGCGGCCGGAGCGGGCCGGCCGCTGCTCCCACCTGCCCCCCCAGCCATCCCCGCACCCCCCCGCTGTCCCGGGCCGTACCGGGCGGCGCTGAGCTGCAGGCGGCGGGCGCGGGGCTCCAGCGCGGCGCGGCTGAGGGCGCGGAGGGGCCGCAGCGCCGAGGCCATGACGGGACTGCGCCTCAGCAGCGGCGCAAACAGCGCTGAGGGCAGCACCGCTGCCGCCCTTTATAGAGCGCGGGAAGCCCCGCCCCTCGCCCACGGCAACCAATGGGGCTCAGCCCCAAAAATGATGGATTCGCGTTTGCACCTGAATCCAAGCCCGGCTGCGGAAGAGCCGCTGGGGCTGAGCTGAAATCCGCAACTCTCACCTGGGAGCCACCGCCGCAGCTCCAAACGGCACGAAAAATAACAGAAACACCATGAGGTTGTTTATTCGCTATGATAGGTGACACCTCCGCAGCTCCCACTACGGGCACGGCGTGGGTGGCTGAGAGGCTGGACACGACCCCAGAGGTGTCCTGGGCTGATCCCCAGCCTGAGCAGCAGCTCCGGGGGGATTCTGCCCCTGGGCCCTGCTCCGCTGAGACCCTACCGGCAGAGCTGCAACCCCACTCGGAGGATGTGGATCTGTTGGGGCCCCTCTGGAGCCGGGCTGGGAGAGCTGGGAAGGCTCACCTGGGGAAGGGAAGCATCCAGGGAGAGCTCCGAGCCCCTTGCAGGGCCTGAAGGGGCCCCAGGAGAGCTGGGGAGGGACTGGGAGCGCCCGGAGCTGCTCCCAAAATGGCGGCGTGACCCCGGCCCCTCCCCCACCCCGCCCTCACACCTGCCGCCCACACCCCAGGCCCGAGCCACGCCCCTTTTGGAACCCTCCTCTCGACCAATCAGATTGCTCGCTCACGGCCTGGCCACGCCTCCTCTCTGTGTCCTCACAATGCGGAACGCTGCTTACTCCGCCCACAACCTTGGTTCTCGACTCCCATTGGCTGTTGCCAAGGCGGGTGGGGCTTGGTCTGGGTATATAAAGAGGGCCGGTGGGCCCCTTTGGATCAGTTCGGGATCGGGAGCAGCAGCGGCAGGAGGAGGAGGAAGAGGAGACCCCGGCGAGGGACCCCGAGGAGCGCACCGGGAGGACACCCAAGGGGCGGGCGGAGATCCGCATCGTCTACCGGGCAACGATGGGCGCGGAGACCCCACCGATGGCTCCGCTCCACGGAGACCACCCCACCCATCACCAAGGTGAGCACAGACACCACCCGGCCCCTCCCAGCAATGGGAAGGGCGCGGTGATGTCCTGACCTCTCTTCCCATCCCCACACAGGATGAGGATGGACGCGACGGAGACACCCCGGTACTCCCCTTGGGTTGAGGAGGGCGGACAGCGGCGGGGCGGACGGACAGCGGGGCGAGCATCCGCCCGACGGCCACGATGCGGGACACCGGAGTGAGGGCCCCGGACACGGCCCGGAGCGTCCCCTGCGTGGAGTACGGATGGCGGACACCGGGGCGAGGACGACGGACAACGACGGTGACGCCGCGCCCCCGGTTCCCCCCGGTTCTTCCCCTGGGTAAGGTGGACGGACACCGGCCGGAGCATCCGGCCTGGACAATGACGGCGGACGCCGACACAGCATCCCCCCGAGGAGAGGAGCGTGGACACTGGCGGGGCGGCCTGACACCGGGGCGAGGATCCTCCCGAAGGTGGCGACGACGACACCGACAGAGCTTCCCCTCGAGGGGGACGACACCGGAGACACCGGAGTGAGGAGGACAGACACCCCTGGAGCATCCCCCACGTGGGCTACGGATGGCAGACACGGACAGAGCTTCCCCCCGGGGCGAGGACGACGGAGACACCGCACCCAGAACCCCCCGGAGCCCCCCCGGAATGAGGAGGCGAGCCGGCCTGCCAAATCTGAGGTGGACGGGGACCACCCGGGTCACCTCCTGACCTCTCATCCCCACACAGGACCAGGATGGAGACGATCCCGCCCCCATAGCGGAGGAGCGGCAACGACGGGCGCGGAGACCCCACCAGAGACTGCTCCGCTCCACGGAGACCACCCCACCCATCACCCAGGTGAGCACAGACACCACCCGGCCCCTCCCCGCAATGGCAAGGGGGTGGACATGGCCTCACCCCCTCCCATCCCCACGCAGGATGGGGATGGACACGACGGAGACACCCCGCTCCTGCCAAGGGCTGAGGACGGCGGGCACCCCCAGAGCATCCCCGGGGCCAGGACGGCGGGGACACCGCCCCCAGCGCCCCCCGGGGCTCCCCCACAATGAGCAGGCGCCCCGGCCTGCCAAACGTAAGGACAAAATAAAATGGGCAACAATCACATCCAGTGCTGTGCCTGATCTTTGCTTTCCCAACGAGTCCCTCGCCACCCAAACCAACCACAAAGCCCCCGCCTGCCCCCTGGCACAGGAGGATGGAGACCCCCGGCCCTCGGCCGGCTGGGGAGCACGGATGGCCCGGGCTTGTGTCCATCCTCCTCCTCCTCCCTGGGCACTCCTGGGGCTCTTCAGTCCTCTCCTGGCAGGCAATGAGCGGGGCTGGGGGGGTCTGTGGCTGTGTCATGCCTGGGGATGCTCGGGGCGCTCACCCCAAGGGAGAGGGACAGAGACCCCCTGGCCCTACAAGCATTTCCCAGGCCTGGGGGGGATGGAGACCCCTCGAGCATCCCTGTGGCCCTGGCCCACATCAAACTGGCACCAGTCTTAACTTTCAACAGCCAGAAATTGCTTTGGCTGGTCTTTCCCCAGGCCCTGCCGGGTCACGCTCAGTTCTATGTGGTTCCGTGAGGTTCCGTGGTGTCACAACACTGCCCTGGGTTCCACCAGGCCCTGTTGTGTCACAATAAAGCCTCAGTTCCATGAGATTCCATGGAATCAATTCAATTCCACGGAATTCAGTGGAATTTGTGGAATCCCTGGGTCCAGAGGGGCTCACAGCCCCAGCCTGGCCACCCCTTTGGACATGGCTGGACGGGGCTGGGAGCAGCCTGGCACAGTGGGAGGTGTCCCTGCCATGGCAGGGGTGGCACTGGATGGGCTCTGAGGTCCCTTCCAACATTCCAGGATCCCGATCCTAAAAAACTCCACGCCACCAGGACACAGCCCCCAGCTCCAGGGAATCCATCTGGGCAGGGAATGACCCATCCAGAAGCTCCCAGTGACAAGGACCACGGCAGCCACAGCCCTCAGCATTTATTCCAAACACCGAGTACAGCTCCAGGGAGAGGCCATCTCCAAAAAAAAAAAAAAAAAAAAAGAGGCAAAACACCAGGAAAACACTCTTCGAGTGCCACAACCCCCCTTGGGCACTTGGACACAGCTCCCACCACACCACTTCCAGCATGGAAAATCCCCCCCAGTCCTCCCCTGGCCCAGGGGCCACTGAGATATTTTCCTGGGGATTTGTTTTAGGTGGGAATATCCTGCAAAGCCACAGGGCCAGACTTGGCTCTCCTGGATCTTGGTGAGGAAGGTGCTGCCATCTCAAACCCTGAGTCCCCAAGGCACCCCTGATCCAACCCTCCCCCTCTGCTGACCCCTCTGGGGACCCGGTGACCCCTCCAGGGGTGAAGGAGTGGCCAGCAGTCCCTGAGGTAGGAAAGCCCCCGGCTCCCTGGCTCGGCAGTGGCCCTGGAGCCAGGACGCCACATGCAGGGGCAGCCACATGCTGGGAAATGGGGATTGGGAACCCCCAAAGTGAGGAGGGAGCAGCACTCGGCTCATCCAGCCAGGAAAACTCATCCATCTGGGAGAAGCAGCAGCACCCAGCTCCTCCCAGCCCGCAGGGGGCTCGTCCGTGGGGGGCTCTGGTGGCCACACGGGAGGAGGCGCTGGGAATTCTCTCTCCAGCAGGAATCCAGTGGGGAAGGCGAGGGATCCCCACCTGGATCCGGAGTCCTGCAGGGATTCGGGGGGTCCCTGCCACGAGGGCTGGTCCCTCACGCCCTGGGAGTTGGGATGTGGCCAGCAGAAGGCCGGGATGGGCCAGGCCAGGAATCTCCGAGTCAATAGAAATGCTTGCGGCTCTGCTCCTGCCACTTGTTGTAGACGATGATGCCGATGACGATGGCGAAGACGATGGCCACCAGCGAGAAGAAGACGATCAGGAAGAGGGCGAGGCCACTCATGGGCTCCAGGGGTGCCTCCACTGCCAGGGGAAACAGCCCTGAGCCCCCTGGGATCCCGGGGGATTCCCTGCTCGGGGATCCTGGAAAATTCCCTACCCCTGCATCCTAAAATTCCCTGCTCTGGGATTCCAGGGGATTCCCTGCCTCAGGATTCTGGAGGATTCCCCACCCTGAGATCTTGGAGGATTCTCTGCCCCAGGATCTTGGAGGATTCCCAGATCTGGGATCCCGGGGATTCCCTGCCCCTGGATCTTGCAGGATTCCCCACCCCAGGATCCTGGGGGATTCCCTTCCCCGGGATTCTGGAGGATTCCCAGGTCCCAGGGGATTTTGGGATGGGATTTTAGGAGTTTGGGATTTTGGGTTGGGAGTGTGGGATTTTGGGATGGGATTTTGGGAGTGTGGGATTTTGGGAGTGTGGGATTTTGGGATGGGAGTGTGGGATTTTGGGATGGCACACAACCCATCTCCCTCCCACATCCCAACCCCCCCCAGCCTGGTGCTCACACCCTCACCGTGTCCATCTCTGCCTGACCCCAAACCTGGGGCTCGTTCTCCCTCCACAGCTCCACACCCCACCCCAAATCCCTGCTGCTCCCACCCTTCCCAAATTCCCACTCACTTCCTGGCAGCTTCAGGTTGTCCACAACGGGCAGGAACACTTCCCTGTCCCGCTTCTCCTCCTCCGGCGTCCGCTCCACCGTCAGCTGGTACAGCTTCAGTGAGATGATGTCGTGGTTGTCTGGAAAAGGCAGCAAAAACCTCTCCTGGAATTCTGGAATTCTCTGGGATGGCAGGAGGTGCTCCATGGCCAGCAGGAATTTTTTTTTTTTTAAGCTGCTGAAAAACCCCTCTCAAATCCAGCCTCAAAAAACTGGGAGGTTATTGGAGTTAGAAGTGCTTGGGAAGCCAAAGCAATGTGCTGGGTCTGGGATCTGGGAGGGAAAAGGAGTTTTTGTTGGAGGCCAGGAATGAGTTTTTTGTGGGAGCAGAACTGGCATGGGGCTGAAAACTTCTGGAAGAGGGGGGGAAAAAAGGGTTTGTGGTCTGTAAAATCATTCCCTGGAATGGGAATGCTGCTCCTTCCCAAAATAACAGCCAGGGAATTCTCTGGAGCTGGGGAATCCAAAGGGAACCCGCAGGGAGAAGGTGGCTCTTGGGACAGTGGGGACAAAAGCAGCAGCTCCTGCTTCTGGGGTGTGTGTCCCAGGGGCTGGGCCAGCTTTCATTCCAGGCTCATCCCAGTTCATCCCATGCTCATCCTGGTTTTATTCCATGCTCATCCTCTGGTTTTATCCCAGGCTCATCTTGGTTTATCCCATGCTCATCCTGGTTTTACTTCATGCTTATCCCAAGCTGTTATTCCAGGCTCATCTCAGTTTATCCCATGCTCATCCCAAGCTTTTATTCCATGCTCATCCCGATTTATTTCATGCTCATCCCAGTTTATTCCATGCTCATCCTGGTTTTATCCCTTGCTCATCCCAGTTTATTCCAGGCTCACCTCGGTTTATCCCATGCTCATCCCAAGGTTTTGTTCCATGTTCATTCTGGTTTTATCCCGTGCTCATCCCAGTTTATTTCATGCTCATCTCAGTTTATTCCATGCTCACCCTGGTTTTATTCCTGGCTCATCCCAAGCTTTTATTCCTGGCTCATCCCAAGCTTTTACTCCTCCCACAGGGAGCTCCAGGAAAACTGGGACAAACCCTCGGTGCCCAAACCCTGCCGCTCCTCAGGGCTCAACCCAAACCTCCTTCTGGATCCTTCCAGCAGGGAAAACCCCTCAAGGCCCAAACCCCATCCCCCAGATCCATTTGGGAAGCCCACCTGGGGCCGTACCTGACAGGTCCCCGGTGACAGAGGAGGTCCCAAAGTAGTACCCGCGGGGCAGGCGCACGCCCGGCACGTCGATGCAATCCCTCCACTCGTGCTTGCCGTCGATGTCGATCAGCACCTGCCCAAAAAGCAGAGCCCTCACTGCTGGGAATTGCATTTTGCCTCTCCTCTCCTCTCCTCTCCTCTCCTCTCCTCTCCTCTCCTCTCCTCTCCTCTCCTCTCCTCTCCTCTCCTCTCCTCTCCTCTCCTCTCCTCTCCTCTCCTCTCCTCTCCTCTCCTCTCCTCTCCTCTCCTCTCCTCCTGTGGAATTTTTCCCATTGACATGCTAAGGAGCACTGATGGGCTGTTGAGGACTGGCTTGCTGATCAGGGCCATGGTCTTTGGAATTATTATTCGAACAATCCCGTTGCTGATCAGAATAAGGCTGTTCATCATTTCACAAGTGTTGCAATGTGTGCTGATGTGACAAGGACACTGTGATCTTGTCATCCTGCTCTATGTAACTTCAGAAAACTTTCTCATGAGAACAAGGAAGAACCCTGGCAAGAAGAAACATTAACGTAGAGATCTGTGTACACCAATCAAAATGTGACAGCTCTATTAGCTGCTTGCTGAGTGTATAAAAAGCCATTGTAACAGAATAAACGGAGCTTGCTTTATCAATCACACTGATTGTCTGCTTGTCTCCCCTCAGATGGGGGAGGCAGAGCCTCCCTGGTTTGGTTTTAATTTTTTTGGGAGTTTCTCTCAGAAAGCAGCAGGGAGAAGGAAAGGGGGAACACCTCGGGATTCACAGCAGGGAAAGGAGGGTGGGGGAGAGTTGCTGGCACTCGCTCATTTTTGGCTCTCAGAGGACGAAGGCAGCTGGAAACCTCCCCCCACCACCCCCAGCTGCCTCTTCTGGTGTTGGACCCTGCACCCCTGTGGGAATCCTTAAAATTGGAGGGTTTTGAGAAAGCTGCAAAAAGCAGAGCTGTAATTAGAGCTAAGTGGGAGCCATAAGATTTGTCAGCAGAAAAGTTCTGTGAGATGTAGAAAGCAAAGACAGATAAAACAATGGTCTGTGTATTAAAGTTTAGCTAAAACAACTCCCTAAGCTGCAGAAAAGTATTAGAAGATATTAGGAAGTTCTAAAGTTAATAATGGAGCTCTGTACATTGTATTTTAAGGCTTACAAGCAGGTATTGTATTCCAAATAAACAAGCATTGTTTTAACTGAAGGTACATGTACCTACAGTGGTTGGATAAAATCACTGTCAATATGCTTTTGCTTTGTGTGATTGGTCAAAAAACTTTTAAAGTAAGTTGTAACACCAACAAATGATAACTCCACCTCAAACAGAAGATGTTTTTACCAAGCAAAAAGATTCCACAAGCAAACAAGAATGATGGTGTTGCAAGTAGGAAAAAATGGTCTCAGTTTTCTGCTGCAAGAAAACTGAAAAACAAAATCTAGCTTAAACTGTAACATACCAACTTTTTGTGATTGGAGAATAGCAACATGAATGTGGTAATGTTAGCAGTTATGAGAGAATATAGGTAATAGTAAAGGTATTGATTGGTTGTTATGTATTAAAAAAAAGTTTATAATGCATTGTAACCAGAACTAGAGTGGCTTCAGACAAACCCACAGCTGTGGGCTGGGCTCTGTCACCTCTGGATACAATAAACAGCCCCTCAAGAGCCACCTGGAGTCCTGCACCCCTCATTTCAGCTCTTACACCTGGGCTCCTGCTCTGTGTGGTGTTAGTTCCATTGCTGTTGATGTTTTGTTTGCCTTGTTAGATATATTAGTAAAGAACTGTTATTCCTATCCCCATATCTTTATCTGAGAGCCTCTTCATTTCAAAATTTTAATAATTCAGAGGGAGGGATTTACTTTCTCCAGTATGGAAGGCCCTGCTTTCCCTATCACATGTGTCTTTTTCAAACTAGGACAAAAATCTGCTCTGAAACCATTGGGATCACCCTGCTCCATCCTCATGGATCCCAAACTCTTTCATCCCAAAAATCTGCTCAACAAGACATTGGCACCATCTCACTACATCCCTGTGGATCCCAAACTCCAAAAATCTGCTCCAAAGCCGCTGGGATCACCCTGCTCCATCCTCATGGATCCCAAACCCCAAAGGGAAGGCCCTGCTCTCCCTAGCACATCTCACACCTGTCTTTCCCAACCAGGACAAAAATCTGCTCTGAAACCATTGGGATCACCCTGCTCCATCCCAGAGGATCCCAAACTCTTTCATCCCAAAAATCTGCTCAACAAGAAACTGACACCATCCCCATGAATCCCAAACCACAGAAATCTGCCCTGAAACCACCGGGACAACCTCACTCCATTCCTGTGGATCCTAAACTCCTTCAACCCCAAAATCTGCTCCAGGAGACACTGGCACCAATCCCACTCCATCCCTGTAGGTCCCAAACCCCAAAAATCTGCTCCAAAACCACTGGGATCACCCTGCTCCAGCCTCATGGATCCCAAACCCCAAAAATGTGCTTCACAAGACGCTGGCACCAATCCCATTCCATCCCTGTAGATCCCAAAGCTGAAAGGGAAGGCCCTGCTGGCCCTGTCACACACACATCTCTCTTTTCCATACCAGGACAAAAGGAAGGCCCTGCTGTCTGTATCACACCTGTCTTTTCCCAATGAGAACAAAGGGAGGCCCTGCTCTCCCTGTCACACACACACCTGTCTTTCCCAAAGCAGGACAAAGGGAGGCCCTGCTGGCCCTGTCACCCCTGTCGTTCCCAAACCAGGACAAAAGGAAGGCCCTTGCTCTCCCTGTCATACACACACCTGTCTTTTCCAAAGCAGGGTAAAAGGAAGGCTCTGCTGTCCCTGTCACCCCTGTCTATCCCAAACCAGGACAAAGGGAGGCCGTGTGGCCCAGTCCCAGCAGCACAGTGCCCGCTGCAGGCAGGCAGGGTGGCAAGGTGGCAGGCAGGGTGGCAGGCAGGGTGGCAGGATGGCAGGCACACAGGGTGTCAGGGTGGCAAGGTGGCACACAGGGTGGCAGACAGGGTGGCAGGGTGGCAGGCACACAGGGTGGCACACAGGGTGTCAGGGTGGCACACAGGGCGGCACACAGGGTGGCACACAGGGTGTCAGGGTGCCACACAGGGTGTCAGGGTGGCACACAGGGCGGCACACAGGGTGGCACACAGGGTGGCACACAGGGTGGCACACAGGGTGTCAGGGTGGCACACAGGGTGGCACACAGGGTGGCACACAGGGTGGCACACAGGGTGTCAGGGTGGCACACAGGGTGGCACACAGGGTGGCACACAGGGTGTCAGGGTGGCACACAGGGTGGCACACAGGGTGTCAGGGTGGCACACAGGGTGGCACACAGGGTGGCACACAGGGTGGCACACAGGGTGTCAGGGTGGCACACAGGGTGGCACACAGGGTGGCACACAGGGTGTCAGGGTGGCACACAGGGTGGCACACAGGCTGTCAGGGTGTCAGGGTGGCACACAGGGTGGCACAGTCAGGGTGGCACACAGGCTGTCAGGGCGGCCGGGCTCACCGTGAGGCGTCTCTTGACGTAGCGGATGACCAGGAAGGTGTCGTGGTTGAGGTTGCGCACCATGGCCGTGCAGCCGCCCAGCTCCGTGGGCCGCCCGTCCCGCTCGTGGTCGTACGTCAGGGAGCCGTTGTTCACCATGGCTGAGATGTAGGGGAACACACGCTGCGAGGGGGGAAAAACAAAACATCTGCGTCTGGGAGAGGCCTTGGCATCCTGGAGAGTGTCTGGAAAGGAGAGCTGAGGTGGCTACAAAGGGCTTCGCCCCACAGGAGACGTTTTGGGATGGTCCCAAAGGCCTTTAACCCCACAGGAGTCATGGTGGAATGATCCTAAAGGCCTTCACCCCACAGGAGTCACTTTGGGATGGTCCTAAAGTCCTTTAACCCCACAGGGAACTGCTCAAAACATTCCTGGAATGACCCCAAAGGCCTTCACCCCACAGGAGACGTTTTGGGATGATCCCAAAGTCTTTTAACCCCACAGGGAATTGCTCAAAACAATCCTGGAATGATCCCAAAGGCCTTCACCCCACAGGAGACATTTTGAGATGATCCCAAAGGCCTTTAACCCCACAGGAGTCATGGTGGAATGATCCTAAAGGCCTTCACCCCACAGGAGTCACTTTGGGATGGTCCTAAAGTCCTTTAACCCCAGAGGGATTTGCTCAAAACAATCCCGGAATGACCCCAAAGGCCTTTAACCCCACAGGAGTCGTTTTGGGATGATCCCAAAGTCCTTTAACCCCACAGGGAACTGCTCAAAATAATCCTGGAATGATCCCAAAGGCCTTCACCCCACAGGAGACATTTTGAGATGATCCCAAAGGCCTTTAACCCCACAGGAGTCATGGTGGAATGATCCCAAAGGCCTCCACCCCACAGGAGTCGTTCTGGGATGATCCCAAAGTCTTTCAACCCCACAGGGATTTGCTCAAAACAATCCCGGAATGACCCCAAAGGCCTTTAACCCCACAGGAGTAATGGTGGAATGATCCCAAAGGCCTTCACCCCACAGGGAACTGCTCAAAACAATCCTGGAATGATTCCAAAGACCTTAAACCCCACAGGAGTCATTTTAGGATAATCCCAAAGTCCTTCACCCCACAGGACACGTTTTGGGATGATCCTAAAGGCCTTCACTCCACAGGGAACTGCTCAAAACAATCCTGGAATGATCCCAAAGTCCTTCACCCCACAAGGATCTGCTCAAAAAACCACTGGAATGATCCCAAAGTCGTTTAACCCCCACAGGAGTCTTTTTGGGATGATCCTAAAGTCCTTTAACCCCACAGGGAACTGCTCAAAATAATCTTGGAATGATCCCAAAGTCCTTAAACTCCAGAAGTCATGGTGGAATGATCCCAAAGGCCTTCACCCCACAAGGATCTGCTCAAAACAATCGTGGAATGATCCCAAAGTCGTTTAACCCCCACAGGAGTTGTTTTGGGATGATCCCAAAGGCCTTCACCCCACAAAGATCTGCTCAAAACAACCCTGGAATGATCCCAAAGTCCTTCACTCTCCAGGGATCTGCTCAGCACAACCTTGGCACAATCCCACTCTATCCCTGACCCCAAACTCCCCAAAAATCTGCTCCACACGACACCAGCACCATTCCTAGGGATCCCAAATTCCTTCATCCCAAATAATCTGCTCAACAAGACACTGACACCATCCCTGTGGATCCCAAACCCCAAAAAGCTGCTCCAAAGCCACCGGGATCACCCTGCTCCATCCTCATGGATTCCAAACCCCAAAAATCTGTTCCACAAGACACCAGCACCCTGCATCATCCCTGTGGATCCCAAACCCCAAAAATTTTGCTCCAAAACCACTGGGACGACCTCACTCCATCCCTGTGGATCCCAAACTCCATCATTCCCCAAAATCTGCTCCAGGAGACGCTGGCACCAATCCCACTTCATCTCTGAAGATCCCAAACCCCAAAAATCTGCTCCAAAGCCATTGGGATCACCCTGCTCCATCCCAGAGGATCCCAAACTCCTTCATCCCAAACAATCTGCTCAACAAGACACTGACACCATCCCCATGAATCCTAAACCCCAAAAATCTGCTCCAAAGCCACTGAAATCACCCTGCTCTATCCTCATGGATCCCAAACCCCAAAAATCTATTCCACAAGACACCAGAACCCTTCATCATCCCTATGGATCCCAAACTCCAAAAATCTGCTCCAAAGCCATTGAGACCACCCTGCTCCATCCTCATGGATCCCAAACCCCAAAAATCTGCTCCAAAACCACTGATATGACCGTGGTCCAATCTCATGGATCCCAAACTCCTTCATCCCAAATAATCTGCTCAACAGGACACTGACATCATCCCCGTGGATCCCAAACCCCAAAAATCTGCTCCAAAGCCACTGGGATCACCCTGCTTCATCTTCATGGATCCCAAACCCCAAAAATCTGCTCCAAAGCCACTGGGATCACCCTGCTCCATCTTCATGGATCCCAAACCCCAAAAATCTGCTCCACAAGGTGCTGGCACCATCTCACTCCATCCCTGTGGATCCCAAACCCCAAAATGTGCCCCAAACCCCCAGCACAGCCCCCCCACCCGTCAGGCTCAGCCCCAGCCATGCAGCAGAGCCCCCATCCCCCGCAGCCTCCCCGGGGAGGATTCCTGGCCCCGGGGAAATGGGAATTCCAGGAATTGCAGGCGGCCATTCCGGAGGCAGTACCTGGTTTCCAGGGCTGTACCTCCTCTTCTGAGCCTGCCCTCCGGGGTGAGCACAAAGCAGGAGAGAGCACAGAGCAACAACAGCAGCACAGTCACCGAGCCCAGCACGGCCCCACAAGTCCAGCAGGGCCCCCCGAGTCCAGCAGGGACCCCCCGAGTCCAGCAGGACCCCCCCGAGTCCAGCAGGGACCCCCCGGGTCCAGCAGGGACCCCCGAGTCCAGCAGGGACCCCCGAGTCCAGCAGGGCCCCCCGAGTCCAACAGGGACCCACCGAGTCCAGCAGGGCCCCCGAGTCCAGCAGGGACCCCCCGAGGCCAGCAGGGACCCCCCGAGTCCCGCAGGGGCCCCCGCGTCCAGCAGGGACCCCCGAGTCCAGCAGGGCCCCCCCGAGCCCAGCAGGGACCCCCCCGAGTCCAGCAGGGACCCCCGAGTCCAGCAGGGACCCCCGAGTCCAGCAGGGACCCCCGAGTCCAGCACGGCCCCCCCGAGTCCAGCAGGGACCCCCGAGTCCAGCACAGTCACCGAGTCCAGCACGGCCCCCCGAGTCCACCAGGGACCCCCCGAGTCCAGCAGGACCCCCCGAGTCCGCAGGGACCCCCCGAGTCCAGCAGGGACCCCCGCGTCCAGCAGGGCCCCCCGAGTCCAGCACGGCCCCCCCGAGTCCAGCAGGGACCCCCCGAGTCCAGCAGGGACCCCCGAGTCCAGCAGGGACCCCTGAGTCCAGCACGGCCCCCCCGAGTCCAGCACGGCCCCCCCGAGTCCAGCAGGGCCCCCCGAGTCCAGCAGGGACCCCCTGAGTCCAGCAGGGACCCTCCAAGTCCAGCACGGCCCCCGGCCATGCAGGGGTTAATGCCCAGACCCCTCGGCAATGGGACCCGGCCCCTCCTCCCCCTGCTGGAGCCCGGCTGGGAGAGCTCTGGGACCCCTGGGAGCCCTTTGGGACCCTTGGGAGCCCTTTGGGAGCCCTTTGGGACCTTTGGGTCCTTTGGGAGCCCTTTGGGTCCTTTGGGCGCCCTTTGGGACCCTTGGGAGCCCTTTGGGACCTTTGGGACCTTTGGGACCTTTGGGAGCCCTTTGGGACCTTTGGGACCTTTGGGAGCCCTTTGGGACCTTTGGGAGCCCTTTGGGAGCCCTTTGGGACCCTTGGGAGCCCTTTGGGACCCTTGGGAGCCCTTTGGGATCTTTGGGTCCTTTGGGACCTTTGGGAGCCCTTTGGGACCCCTGGGAGCCCTTTGGGACCTTTGGGAGCCCTTTGGGACCCCTGGGAGCCCTTTGGAACCTTTGGGTCCTTTGGGAGCCCTTTGGGACCCCTGGGAGCCCTTTGGGTCCTTTGGGAGCCCTTTGGGACCCCTGGGAGCCCTTTGGGACCCTTGGGAGCCCTTTGGGACCCTTGGGAGCCCTTTGGGACCTTTGGGAGCCCTTTGGGACCCCTGGGAGCCCTTTGGGTCCTTTGGGACCCCTGGGAGCCCTTTGGGACCTTTGGGAGCCCTTTGGGACCCCTGGGAGCCCTTTGGGACCCCTGGGAGCCCTTTGGGACCTTTGGGACCTTTGGGACCCCTTTGGGACCTTTGGGACCTTTGGGTCCTCTGGGGAATTATTTTGGCCCTTTTGTATTTTGGAACTATATTTGTAATTTTCGAGCTATTTTTGTCCTTTTGGAGGCTCTTTTTCTCTATTTTGGAGCTGTTTCTCTCTTTTTTGGAACTATATTTGTAATATTCGAGTACTTTTTGTCCTTTTTGGAGCTCTATTTCACCTTTTTGGAGCACTTTTTGTCTTTTTTTGCAGCTCTTTTTGAGCTTCTGGAGCTGCTGAGGTTTTTTTTTTTTTGAGCTCCTTTTCTCCCTTTTGAAGCTCTTTTTGTCCTTTTTTGAATTATTTTTGTCATTTTGGAGCTCGTTTTGTCCTTTTAGAGCTCTTTTTGGATGATTTTTCACCTTTTTGGAGCTTTTTCTGTCTTTTTTTGGAACTATTTTTGCAATTTTCGAGCTCTTTTTGTCCTTTTGGAGCTCTTTTTTGGAACTGTATTTGTAATTTTGGAGTTCTTTTTCACCTTTTTGGAGATCTTCCCTTTTTTGGAATTATTTTTGTAATTTTCGAACTATTTTTGTCTTTTTTGAGCTCTTTTTGCAGCTCTTTTTGACCTTTTGGAGCAATTTTTGCACTTTTTTGAGCTCTTTTTCTCCTTTTTGAAGCTCTTTTTGTCTTTTTTTGGAATTATTTTTCTCATTTTGGAGCTCGTTTTGTCTTTTTAGAGCTCTTTTTGGATGATTTTCCACCTTTTTGGAGCTTTTTTTGTCTTTTTTGGAACTTCTGGAGCTCCTTTTGGAGCTCTTTTAGATATTTTGGGGGTATTTGTTACCATTTTGGAGCTCTTTTTGAACTTCTTTGAAACTTTTTGCCCTTTTTGGAACTATTTTTGTAATTTTCAAATTCTTTTTTGGCCTTTTTGAATTCATTTTGTCCTTCTGGAGATCTTTTTGGAGCTCTATTTCACCTTTTTGGAGCTATTTCTCTTTTTTTTGGAGCTCTTTTTGTCTTTTTGGGGAACTATTTTTGTTATTTTTTGGAGCTCTTTTTCCTCCTCTTAGAGCTCTTTTTGTCATTTTGGAAGCTCCTTGTGGAGCTCTTTTTAACCTTTTGGAGTTATTTTTCTCCTTTTTGCAGCTATTTCTGTCTTTTCTACAACTATTTTTGTGATTTTGCAGCGCTTTTTCACCTTTCAGAGATTTTTCTGTATTTTTTTGGAGCTCTTTTCTCCTTTTTGGAGCTCTTTTTCATCTTTTTTTCGAGCTCTTTTTTTTATTTTTTTAGAGCTCTTTTTGACCTTTTGGAGCTCTTTTAGTCCCTTTTCGAGTCCTTTTTCTCCTTTTTGGAGCTCCTTTTCTCCTTTTTGGAGCGATTTTTGACCTTTTGGAGCTATTTTAGTCCCTTTTGGAGCTCCTTTTCTCCTTTTTAGAGCTATTTTAGTCCCTTCTGGAGCTATTTTAGTCCCTTTTCGAGTTCTTTTTCTCATTTTTGGAGCTTTTAGTCCCTTTTGGAGCTCCTTGTCTCCTTTTTAGAGCGATTTCAGTCCCTTCTGGAGCTATTTTAGTCCCTTTTGGAGCTCTTTTTAACCTTTTGGAGTTATTTTTCTCCTTTTTGGAGCTATTTCTGTCTTTTTTGCAACTATTTTTGTAATTTTGCAGCGCTTTTTCACCTTTCAGAGATTTTTTTCTATTTTTTTTGGAGCTCTTTTCTCCTTTTTGGAGCTCTTTTTGTCCTCCTGGAGCTCTTTTTCATCTTTTTTTCGAGCTCTTTTTGACTTTTTAGAGCTCTTTTTGACCTTTTGGAGCTCTTTTAGTCCCTTTTCGAGTTCTTTTTCTCCTTTTTGGAGCTTTTAGTCCCTTTTGGAGCTCCTTTTCTCCTTTTTAGAGCTATTTTAGTCCCTTCTGGAGCTATTTTAGTCCCTTTTGGAGCTCTTTTTAACCTTTTGGAGTTATTTTTCTCCTTTTTGGAGCTATTTCTGTCTTTTTTGCAACTATTTTTGTGATTTTGCAGCGCTTTTTCACCTTTCAGAGATTTTTTTGTATTTTTTTTGGAGCTCTTTTCTCCTTTTTGGAGCTCTTTTTGTCCTTCTGGAGCTCTTTTTCATCTTTTTTTCCAGCTCTTTTTGACTTTTTAGAGCTCTTTTAGTCCCTTTTCGAGTTCTTTTTCTCCTTTTTGGAGCTATTTTAGTCCCTTTTGGAGCTCCTTGTCTCCTTTTTAGAGCGATTTCAGTCCCTTCTGGAGCTATTTAATCCCTTTTGGAGCTCTTTTTAACCTTTTGGAGTTATTTTTCTCCTTTTTGGAGCTATTTCTGTCTTTTTTGCAACTATTTTTGTGATTTTGCAGCGCTTTTTCACCTTTCAGAGATTTTTTTGTATTTTTTTTGGAGCTCTTTTCTCCTTTTTGGAGCTCTTTTTGTTCTTCTGGAGCTCTTTTTCATCTTTTTTTCCAGCTCTTTTTGACCTTTTGGAGCTCTTTTAGTCCCTTTTCGAGTTCTTTTTCTCCTTTTTGGAGCTCCTTTTCTCCTTTTTAGAGCGATTTTTGACCTTTTGGAGCTATTTTAGTCCCTTCTGGAGCTATTTTAGTCCCTTTTCGAGTTCTTTTTCTCCTTTTTGGAGCTTTTAGTCCCTTTTGGAGCTCCTTGTCTCCTTTTTAGAGCGATTTCAGTCCCTTCTGGAGCTATTTTAGTCCCTTTTGGAGCTCTTTTTAACCTTTTCGAGTTATTTTTCTCCTTTTTGGAGCTATTTCTGTCTTTTTTGCAACTATTTTTGTGATTTTGCAGCGCTTTTTCACCTTTCAGAGATTTTTTTGTATTTTTTTGGAGCTCTTTTCTCCTTTTTGGAGCTCTTTTTGTCCTTCTGGAGCTCTTTTTCATCTTTTTTTCGAGCTCTTTTTGACTTTTTAGAGCTCTTTTTGACCTTTTGGAGCTCTTTTAGTCCCTTTTCGAGTTCTTTTTCTCCTTTTTGGAGCAATTTTTGACCTTTTGGAGCTATTTTAGTCCCTTTTGGAGCTACTTTAGTCCCTTTTGGAGCTCCTTTTCTCCTTTTTAGAGCTATTTTAGTCCCTTCTGGAGCTATTTTAGTCCCTTTTCGAGTTCTTTTTCTCCTTTTTGGAGCTTTTAGTCCCTTTTGGAGCTCCTTGTCTCCTTTTTAGAGCGATTTCAGTCCCTTCTGGAGCTATTTTAGTCCCTTTTGGAGCTCTTTTTCTCCTTTTTGGAGCTATTTTTTTTCCTTTTTGAGTTATTTTTGTCCCCTTTGTAACTCATTTAGACCTTTTTGAATTTTTTTTTTTTTACTTTTTTGGGTTGTTTTTGTCCTTTCTGGAGGTGGGAATGAGCAGCTGGGAACCTCCTCCCCCTGCAGCTCCTGCTCCCACGTTCATTAATTATTTCCCCTAATTAAAACCCATCCTGGCCTGTCCCACGTCCCCCCCAAGGATTCATCCACCTTCTCCACAGGAATGGCACCACTAAACCCCCCAAAAAACGGGAATGTGACGATTTTTGGAGCTTTCCAAGAGGCACAGCAGCAGCTGGGAGCAGGGAAAAGCCTCCACTGCTCCAGCTTTACTCACACCCTGCTCCTGGTGCAGAACTGCCAGGGTGCACATGGCCAAAAATAAAATAAAATAAAATGGAATAAAATTTAAAAAATAAAATGAGATGAGATAAAATAAAATAGGATAAAATAAAACAAAATAAAATTAAAAAAATAAAATAAGAGAAAATAAAATAAAATAAGATAAAGTAAAATAAAATAAAATAAGATGATAAAATGAAATAAAATTTTAAAAATAAAATAAAATAAGAGAAAATTAAATTAAATTAAATTAAAAAATAAAATAAGATAAAATAAGAGAAAATAAAATAAAATTAAATATAAAAAATAAGATAAAATAAAATAAAATAAGATAAAATAAGATAAAATAAAATTAAATTTAAAAAATTAGATAAAATAAAATAAAATAAGAGAAAATAAGATAAGATAAAATAAAATAAGAGAAAATAAAGTAAGATAAGATAAAATAAAATTAAATTTAAAAAATAAGGTAAAATAAAATAAAATAAGGGAAAATAAAATAAGATAAGATAAAATAAAATAAGAGAAAATAAAGTAAGATAAGATAAAATAAAATTAAATTTAAAAAATAAGGTAAAATAAGATAAAATAAAATAAGAGAAAATAAAATAAGATAAAATATTTAAAAATTAAATTAAATTTAAAAAATAAGATAAAATAAAATAAGAGAAAATAAAATAAGATAAAATAATATTTAAAAAATTAAATTAAATTTAAAAAATAAAATAAGATAAAATAAAATAAAAATAAAATAAAAATAAAAAAATAAAATAAAAATAAAATAAAAATAAAATAAAAATAAAATAAAAATAAAATAAAAATAAAATAAGATAAAATAAAATAATAAAATACAATAAAATCCAAAATCCTCTCCCCACAAAAACCACCCCCAGCTTTTCCCTGGCAAAGGAACGGGAGGAGGAGGAGGAGGAGGAGGAGGAGGAGGAGGAGGAGGAGGGGGAGGAGGAGGAGGAGGAGGGGGATGAAGAGCTGAGTGTCACAGGTGTCACCCCCTGTCTCACCTCCTGCTGCTTCTCCTCGTTGGGATAGGTGTCCACGAACACGCCCAGCCCCAGGAAATTGTCCTTGCTGCCAAACACAGGTCCTGGCAGGGAACAGGAGCCCGTGGGACACTCAGCTTTGTGTCACCGTGTCACAGGGACCAGCCAGCCCCAGCCCCGCAGAGACTGCCCATGGGGTCCACGTGGCCCCAACGTGTCCCCGAGGTGTCTGAGGTGTCCCCAACGTGTCCCCGAGGTGTCCCCAACGTGTCCCCAAGGTGTCCAAGGTGTCCCCAAATCCCGTCCAAGGTGTCCCAGGTGTCCCCAGGGCGTCCCCAAGCCCTGTTCAAGGTGTCTGAAGTGTCCCTAAGATGTCCCCAAGGTGTCCCTCAGGTGTCCTAGGTGTCCCCAAGCCCTGTCCCAGGTGTCCCAGGTGTCCCCAGGGTGTCCCCAAGCCCTGTCCCAGGTGTCCCAGGTATCCACAAGATGTCCCCAGGGTGTCTCCAAGCCCTGTCCCAGGTGTCCCCCAGGTGTCCCCCCGGTGTCTGAGGTGTCCCCAAGCCCTGTACAACATGTCCCAGGTGCCCCCAAGGTGTCCCCCAGGTGTCTCAGGTGTCCCCCAGGTGTCCCCAAGGTGTCTCCAGGGTGTCCCCAGGGTGTCCCCAAGGTGTTCCCCAGGTGTCTCAGGTGTCCCCCAGGTGTGTGAGGTGTCCCCCAGGTGTCCCTAAGCCCTGTCCCAGGTGTCCCCTAGGTGTCCCAGATGTCTGAGGTGCCCCCCAGGTGTCTGAGGTGTCCCCCAGGTGTGTGAGGTGTCCCCCAGGTGTCCCTAAGCCCTGTCCCAGGCGTCCCCTAGGTGTCCCAGATGTCTGAGGTGCCCCCCAGGTGTCTGAGGTGTCCCCCAGGTGTCTCAGGTGCCCCCAGGTGTGTGAGGTGTCCCCCAGGTGTGTGAGGTGTCCCCCAGGTGTCCCTAAGCCCTGTCCCAGGCGTTCCCTAGGTGTCCCAGATGTCTGAGGTGTCCCCCAGGTGTGTGAGGTGTCCCCCAGGTGTCTCAGGCGTCCCCCAGGTGTCCCCAAGCCCTTCTCCCGAGGCAGGGCTGTTTGGTACCTGGCTGCATCCTGTCCTTGGTGTACCAGATGGCGAATCCGTCTCCGTTCAGGTTCTTCTTGCCCTGCCCGTGGATTTTGAAGTGCACCTGCATCTCCCAGTCCCGCAGGTAGCAGGGCTGGGAGAGGGGAGGAAAGGTGGGAAATTTGGGCATGGTTCCCTCACTCCCTCACCCACATTCACCATTCCCTGTGCTCCCCTCACTGTCCAATGATCAGGGAGAATTAATCCCAAAATACCCATCACTAATCCCAGGGAACTGGTTGTCACCCAAGGGTTGAACACCAAGGGAGTGACTCCAACAAAATCAACGCTCCCACCCGGGAGAGCAGCAGCAAAACCTCAGGAGCAGCTGCTAATTGCAATTATTAATTAGCTGCCAATTAATTCCCCACGCTGAGGGAGCCACAGTGGATTTTTGGGAGCCAGAATTCCAAGGAAAAGGTTTCATTCTGTGTTTTAGAGCAACGAGAGCCGAGCTCAATGATTGTTTCCCAAACCAATGTGGAGGGAGTTGGATTCTGAAATCCAGAGATTTCATCAAATCATGGAATTCTTTGGGTTGGAAAACATCACCCAGTTCAAGGCCCCCCACATTCCCAGGGGGGCTCAACTCTTGTATGGAAAACTGGGAGCAGAAGGGCTGAGAGCTCCTCATGGTGCCCCCAGCCCACCCCAATTCCCGCTTTGGGAACCACCTTGGCCCAGACCCCCACACATCCCCAACCCAATCCCAATCCCCATCCCCTCCATGTCCCTACAGCCCCCAGAGCACCCCCCAGTGTCGGGTACCCCACTCTGGGCTCCTCCAGCCTCCCCCCCTTATCCCAGTGCCTTTCCTGATCCCAATCCCATCCTGGCCCAATCCCAACCCTCTCTCCCAGCTCCACTTCTCCCCATTCCAGCGACCCCTTGATCCCAAATTTCTGCTCCAAATCCTGACCCCCTTCTCCAGCTCCCCCAAACCCATCCCATCCCACCGATCCCATCCCATCCACCCCTTCCCAGTGATCCCATTGATCCCAATTCTCCTACTGATCCCATTGTTCCCATTGATACCATTTATCCCATCCCAGTGCCCTCCTCACTCCCAATTCCCTTTTGCCCTGATCCTGACCCTGTCATGTAGCTCATCCCATGCCATCCCATCCCCATCCCAACCCATCCCATCAATCCCACTGATCCCATTGTTCCCATCCCATCAATCCCACTGATCCCATTCATCCAATCCCAATGTCCACCTCAATCCCGGCCTTTTCCCATCCTAATCCCACATCCTCTCCCTCAGCCATCGTGTCCCTCTCCTTATCCCAGTGTCCTCCGAATCCCGATCCCCTCCTGCCTCCTCCCAGTCCTGATCCTGATCCTCTCCTGCCCTATTCCTTGTCCTGATCCCGATCCTCTCTCTCTCTTAACCCTAACCCTGCCCCGGTCCTGATCCTGATCCTCTCCTTCTCCTAACCCTAACCCTGTCCTGATCCCAGTCCTGATCCCGATCCTGACCCTCTCCTGCCCTACTCCTTGTCCTGATCCCGATCCTCTCCTTCTCCCAACCCTAACCCTGTCCTGATCCCAGTCCCGGTCCCTACCTTGACCCTCTCCTAATTCTAACCCTAGCCCTAACCCTGCCCTGGTCTTGATCCCAATCCTCTCCCCACACTCCCATCCCGGTGTCCCCTTAGTCCCAGTCCCTTCCTGTCTCAATCCTGTCCCCTTTCATTCTGCTGCCCCGTCCCGGTCCTGGTCCCCTCCTTTCCCGATCCCGACTCTTTCCTGTCCCGGCCCTGGTCCTGGTCCTGATCCCGAACCTGTCCCCCGCCCATCCCATCCCATCCCATCCCATCCCATCCCATCCCATCCCGGTGTCCCCCCAGTCGCTGCCCCCGCCTGTCCCAGTCCCAACCCCGCTGTCCCCTTTCATCCCGGTATCCTGCTCGGTCCCGGTCCCCTCCTGTCCCGATCCTGGTCCTGATCCCGATCCTAACCCTCTCCCCTCACCCTTCCCATCCCATCTCGGTGTCCCCCCAGTCCCAGCCCCTGCCTGTCCCAATCCCAGCCCTGTCCCCTTTCATTCCGCTGCCCCATGCCGGTCCCGGTCCCCTCCTGTCCGGACCCCGACCCTCTCCCCCGGCCCATCCCGGTTCCCCTCCGCTGCCGACCCTCTCCCCGGTGCCCCGGCTCACCACTCGGTTCCACACGGCTCCCTGCTTGCTCTGCACGTCGGGGGTGAGGCGGATGAACTGGGTCATGACCATGGCGTTTCCCAGCAGGTCCCACAGCCCCGAGCTGGCCGAGCCCACACCTGCGGCCCACACGCACCGTCGGTACCGGACACCGGCACAGGGCACCGGGCACCGTCCCCCACCACCGCCCGCCCTCCCCGCTCACCCTGGTACGGCTTGGACAGCGAGTGCTCGCGTTTGAGGTGCTCCTCGGTCTGCTCGGCCCCCGTCCCGCCGAGCCACAGCACCACGGCCAGCAGGGCCAGCCCGGCCCGCCACCGGCCCGCCGCCGCCATCTTCCCGCACCGCCCCGCTCCCCGCCCCGCGCACCCATTGGCTGAGCCGCACCGCTGTTCCCGCCCTTCGGCGGAGCTGGCAGTGATGATTGGTCAAATGAGCTGTCTGTCAATGGGGCAGCGAGGGGGTTGATGGGTAATGTAGTTCCGGTGCCAGGTGATGCCAACCGCCACTGAGCTGGGTGACCCCCTTCTCCAGGGTCCTAGTGCCACCCCGCAGACGTCCTGGTGCCATCTCGGGTGCTGGTGCCAGACCAGGTCCTAATGCCCCTCCGGGTCCAATTCTCTCCTAGTGCTCGCCTCCATGTCTTAATGCCCGCCCCCAGGACCTGCTGCCATCCCAGGCCCTGGTGCCCCCCTCTCCAAATTCCTAGTGCACCGCTGGATCCCATTCCCTCGCCCAGACCCTGATTCCCCCCGGATCGCGGTGTTCCCACAGATCCTCTAACCTGATTCCGCACCCCCCACCAGGTCCCAGTGCCTCCTGTCCCCCCAGTCCCGTTCTCCGGGGGACACCCCCAAAGCCAGGCCACCATCGGCCCCTTTAAGGGGGCGGGGCCAGGGGTGGGACGCCCCCGGGGGCAGAGTGGGGGCGGTCATGTGGGTGATGTCACGGAGGGGGCGTGGCTACGTGTGAGTCCCAATGGAGACGTGATTTATAATATGATGTCATAAAGGGGCGTGGTCATGTCTGCTCCCCTGGGCGTGGCCATATGTGCTGCGTCACGAGGGGCGTGTCCCTCTCTGTACCCCCCCCAGGGGAGCGTGGCCAGCCGTGTGACTCCCTCGGAGTGGGCGTGGTCTGAAAGGTGACGTCACCTTAGCGTTGTTCCCCCCCAGACCGCTTCACCCTGCTGCGGGGGTGTGACGTCACATCAAAGGTGTCACCGAGGGGGTGCGGCCGGACGAGTGACATGCGGCGTAGCCCTGTGTGTGACGTCACGGCTCTGGGCGTATCCCTGTAAGAGTCTCGCCATAGGGGCGCGGTCATGGTTGCTACACCCCGTGAGGAGAGGGGCGTGTCTCTGTGTGACGTAACCGCGGAGGGCGTGGCCTTTTCCCTCTGGGGCGCTGCCAGAGCGTCGCTGTGGTCTGCTGGGTCGTGTTATGCTCGTGACATCACCCATAGGCGTGACCGCATTGCCCCCTCCCGGGCGTGCCTATAATGACGTCACCCCTTTTGGGGCGTGACCCAGCGCGCCTCTCCCCGGGGAGGGGGCGGGACCGCCGTTCGCCGAGTGGGCGTGGCCTACTCGCGTGACGTCACCGCGTGGGCGCGTCCACCGTGCGTGACGCTCCCGCCAGTGCCCAACATGGCGGCGGGCGGCGGCGGCGGCGGGAGCGCCGGCGGCTGTGGGGGGACCCCGCTATCCCCGGGCCCGTTGCTGCCGCCGCTGCTGCTGCTGCTGGCGCTGCCCGGCGGCGCCGTGCCCGCGGCCGACACCGTAGTGCTGGGGCTGCGGCTGGAGGAGAGCACGAAGCCCGCAGCGGCGGCTGCGGCGGCGGCGGAGGGGGCGGCCCGCGGGCCCATCCGCCTCACGGAGGGCAGCGAGGCGCTGCTGCGGCTCTACGGGCTGGGGCTGGGCCCGCGGGCCGCCGAGCGCGTGGCCTTCGCCGAGCTGCGGCCGGGCGGCAACGCCTCGAGCGGCAACGCCACGTGCCAGGAGCGCTCGCAGGACCTGGTGGTGCGGCCGGGCCCCGCCGAGCCCCGCGACACCTCGGCGCTGCTGCGGGTGTGGGTGCAGCCGCTGCGCAAGGACGAGCGCGCCAAGACCTACGTGCTGTGCTCGCAGCGCCGGCCCGGCCTGCCCTGGCTGCCGCACCAAGGGCCGGACGGGCACGTGGTGGTGCTGGAGGAGAAGAAGTCGCTGCTGCCGCTGTGGCTGCAGGTGATCCTGATCGCGGGGCTGCTGGTGCTGTCGGGGATGTTCAGCGGCCTCAACCTGGGTTTGATGGCGCTGGACCCCATGGAGCTGCGCATCGTGCAGAACTGCGGCACCGACAAGGAGAAGCGCTACGCCCGCAGGATCGAGCCCATCCGCAGGAAAGGGAATTACCTGCTCTGCTCGCTGCTGCTGGGCAACGTGCTGGTCAACACCACGCTCACCATCCTGCTGGACGACCTCATCGGCTCCGGCATCGGCGCCGTCGTGGCCTCCACCATCGGCATCGTCATCTTCGGGGAGATCGTGCCGCAGGCGCTCTGCTCGCGGCACGGGCTGGCCGTGGGCGCCAACACCATCGTGGTCACCAAGTTCTTCATGCTGGTGACGTTCCCGCTGTCCTACCCCATCAGCAAACTCCTGGACTGCATCCTGGGCCAGGAGATCGGCACCGTCTACAACCGGGAGAAGCTGGTGGAGATGCTGAAGGTGACGGAGCCCTACAACGACCTGGTGAGGGAGGAGCTCAACATGATCCAGGGAGCGCTGGAGCTGCGCACCAAGACGGTGGAGGACGTGATGACCCCGCTGCAGAACTGCTTCATGATCAACAGCGACGCCATCCTGGACTTCAACACCATGTCCGAGATCATGGAGAGCGGCTACACCCGCATCCCTGTGTACGAGGACGAGAGGTCCAACATCATGGACATCCTCTACGTCAAGGACCTGGCCTTCGTGGACCCTGACGACTGCACGCCCCTCAAGACCATCACCAAGTTCTACAACCACCCCGTGCACGTCGTCTTCCACGACACCAAGCTGGACGCCATGCTGGAGGAGTTCAAAAAGGGTGAGGAGGGGGCGTGGAGGTGCTGCTTCCTTCCTTTTGGCTGGGAGCAAAATTCCAGGGGGGTTTTCCTCTCCAGAGCTGGAGCTGCCCATGCCAGGGGTCTCAGGAGTGGCCGCGATGCCAAGAGAGCGAGTGACACACATCGGGGATGTGCATGGGGTCACCAAACTTTAGTCCCGACCCAGATTTCCTGGATTTGGAGCTTTCCCATGCTCCTTGTTTTTAATGATTAGCCCCGGAGACTTTTGGAGAAGTGCTGGAAAATCTCTGAGCTCCTTAATTTGGGTTTGGCTCCCTCCTCCGGGCTTTGCCCTGGAGCTCGGAGCCGGCTCCATCCCAGCTCTGCTTCCCAAGAAACGGGAGCAGGACGAGTAGGAATGGGACACGGGCTGGCTGTGGGAAGCTCCGAGGTGGGATTTGCCCTTGCCAGGGTCTTTTCCCAAGGTTTTCCAGCTCGTGCGTCAGGCCGGGATGAAGGAAAGCTCCCGGCTGTGGAGCAGCTGTGACCCCGCGGCTCCCGTTACGCTCCCGGGAGGCTCGCACAGAGCTTTGTGCGACATTCCAGGGACATTTAGGGATTCCTAAACCCCTGCTGCAGGCAGGAGCCGGGTGAAGATTTGGGAGATGCTGGCTGGGGCTGTGCCATTCCCACCCCGGTTCCCAAAAGCAGTGCATGGAAGCAGAGTTGCTGCTGGGGCTGGAGTTATCCCGGCTTTCCCTGGCCGGATCCTGATTAAGGGATTTAACCTCCCTCCTTCCTTCCGGCCACAAAGCCTGGGGCTGTTTTCTTTTTTTTTTTCTTTTTCCACCGCCGGCTCAGGAGCTGGGAATTTGCCGGGCTGGGTTTTAGAGGTGAGCCCCACAAATTCCCGGCTCAGAGGAATTTGTGGGGCTGGGTTTTGGGAGGCAAATTCCTCGTGGATTTGAGACCTCATTGCCCCGGTCAGGACCTGGATCAGAGGCAGGAGATGCATCCAGAGGGAATAATTAGCTGGCTGTGCTAATTGTGGGGTTTGAGCTCTGCTCAGGGCCATGGAAATGTCACAGTGGTGCCTTTGAGGTGGCAATTCCCACATCCAGAGTCTTCCTGACCCAGCACGAGGCTCTGAGTGGGGAATTTCCCTCTGGAGCAGGGCTGGGAGAGCTGGGAATGTCCAGTCTGGAGAAGGGAGGGATTCAGGGAGAGCTCAGAGCCCTAAAGGGGTTCCAGGAGAGCTGGAGAGGGATTTGGGATAAGGGATGGAGGGATAGGACACAGAGAATGGCTTCAAATGGAAAAATGGAGATTTTAATGGGATTTTAGGAAGGTGAGGAGGGGCTGGGATGGAATTCCCAGAAGAGCTGTGGCTGCCCCTGGATCCCTGGGAGTGTCCCCAAGGCCAGGCTGGAGCCACCAGGGATGTCCCTGCCGTGGTGGCACTGGATGAGCTTTAAGGTCCCTTCCAACCCAAACCATTCCACGGTCCCACGTGCTGGTTTAGATGGGATTTGGGCAGGAATTCCTGGCTGGGAGGGTAAGGAGGGGTGGGATGGAATTCCCAGAGGAGCTGTGGCTGCCCCTGGATCCCTGGAAGTGTCCCCAAGGCCACCAGGGACAGTGGGAGGTTTATGGGGTGGGACAGGATGAGCCCTAAAGTCCTTCCCAACCACTGCAGAATTCCACAGGGAGCTCTGCTGTCCCCCAGGATGGCTCTGGGGACACTGATGGGGTTTGGAACCTCCAGGATCTCCTGTTCCCAGGAGGGCAAATCCAACCCAGGGATCCCTGGAAGTGTCCCCAAGGCCAGGCTGGGACAGTGGGAGGTGCAGGGTCCTTCCCAACCACTCCAGAATTCTGATGGGATTCAGAACCTCTGGAATCTCCCATTCCCAGGGCAGATCCAACCCAGGGATCCCTGGAAGTGTCCCCAAGGCCAGGCTGGAGCCACCAGGGACAGTGGGAGGTGTCCCCACGGAGCCCTAAGATCCTCCCCAACCATTCTAAGATTCCACAGGGAGCTCTGCTGTCCCCCAGGATGGCTCTGGGGACACTGGCAGGGTTTGGAACCTCCAGAATCTCCTGTTCCCAGGAGGGCAGATCTGACCCAGGGATCCCTGGAAGTGTCCCCAAGGCCACCAGGGACAGTGGGAGCTGTCCCTGCCCATGGAGCCCTAAGATCCCTCCCAGCCACTCCATCATTCCATGAACACCCCATGGACACCTCCCTGTCCCTCTGGGTGTTCTCCCCCTCCTCATTTGGGGGTCCTGGCGTGTGTCCCCCCCTCAGTGACCCCAGCCCAGCCTCTCTGGCCGTGTTTGCTCTGCCTCAGCCACTCCCTGTGCTCATCCCTGACTCACCTGGGTGCCTCACCTGGCCCCACCCAGGTGGCCATAAAGGGGGTGAGGTGGCCCCAACAACAACCCCAGGATAAAATCATTTTTCACCCCTCCAGGCACCACCTTTTCCCATCATTGGGTTGAGAGAAGAGGAAAAAGGGGAAATGAAATAATTTTTTCACCCCTCCAGGCACCACCTTTTCCCAGCACTGTGACTGAGGGAAGAGGAAAAAGGGGAAATAAAAATAATTTTTTATCCCCTTCAGACACCACCTTTTCCCAGTGCTGTGGTTGAGAGAGGAGGAAAAAAGGAAAAAAAACCCAGGATAAAATTAATTTTTTTCACCTCTCTGGGCACCACCTTTTCCCAGCACTGTGGTTGTGAGAGGAGGAAAAAGGGGAAATGAAATAATTTTTTCACCCCTCCAGGCACCACCTTTTCCCAGTGCTGTGGTTGAGAGAGGAGGAAAAAGGGAAAACAACCCCAGGATAAATTCATTTTTTTTTACCCCTCCAGGCACCACCTTTTCCCAGCACTGTGACTGAGGGAAGAGGAAAAAGGGGAAATAAAAATCATTTTTTCACCTCTCTAGGTACCACCTTTTCCCAGCACTGTGGTTGTGAGAGGAGGAAAAAGGGGAAATGAAATTTTTCTTTTTACCCCTCCAGGCACCAGTTTTTCCCAGCAGAGAGAGGAGCAAAATGGGAAAACAACCCCAGGATAAATTCATTTTTTTATCCCCTTCAGGCACCACCTTTTCCCAGTGCTGTGGTCGAGAGAGGAGGAAAAAGGGGAAATAAAACAATTTTTTCACCCCTTCAGGCACCGCCTTTTCCCAGTGCTGTGGTCGAGAGAGGAGGGAAAAGGGGATCTGGGAGATGCCTTTCCCTAAAATCAGCTTTTCCCTGAGTGCCCAGGAGCCTGTGGCTGCTGGCTCTGGAGTAAAAGAGTGCAGAGGGTCAGGGAGGGCAGGGATGGGGTCAGGACACTCCAGGAAAAGCCTGGAGGACAGGATTATTTTGGGATTTATTTTTATTTTTTTGTGTTTGGATTTATTTTGGGGTGAGGTCGGGGAGGTGTGCCTCAGTTTCCCCAAGCTAAAGACACCAATCCTGTGGGTGCAGTTTTCCACGTGGCTCCTCTCCCTGGAGCAGAATTCCTCATGCCAGGAGATCTCCCTGTGTGATTTTGGAACAAAAAAGTGAAATTCTTCATGCCAGGAGATTTTCCCCATGAGATTTAGGACAAAACAGGTGAAATTCCTCATCCCAGGTGATTGTCCCTGTGTGATTTTTGGAGGAGGAGCAAAATTCCTCATGCCAGGAGATTTTCCCTGTGTGATTTTGGGACCAAACAGGTGAAATTCCTCATGCCAGGAGATTTTCCCATGTCATTTAATTAGTGCCATTACCCTGGGAGTGAGCTCAGGTTTAATTAGTGTCATTACTCTGGGAGTGAGCAGCCAGCCCAGCCCAAGGGCTCGTTTAGGTTTTAATGAGTTTATGGCTCCAGGGAGGGACTGAATGGGCTGGGACATTTCTGGGGACACACCGGGGACATCCCAGGGCTGGGATATCTTGGGGACATCCAGGGGACATCCCATGACTGGGACATCTTGGTGACATCCAGGGGACATCTCAGGGCTGGGACATCTTGGGCACATCCAGGGGACATCCCAGGGCTGAGACATCTTGGGCACATCCAGGGGACATCTCAGGGCTGGGACATCTTGGGGACATCTCAGGGCTGGGATATCTTGGCGACATCTCAGGGCTGGGACATCTTGGGGACATTGCATAGCAGGGAAATCTTGGGGACATCCAGGAGACATCCCAGGACTGGGAAGTCCAAAGGACATCCTGGGGACATCCAGGGGACATCCCAGGGCTGGGACACCCTGGGGACATCCTGAGGGCATCTAGGGCTGGGGTGTTGAGGGGACATCCAAGGGCTGGGACATCCTAGGGCTGGGACATCCAGGGGACACCCTGAGGACATCCCATGGCTGGGACATTGAGGGGACATCCCAGGGCTGGGAAATCCTGGGGACATCCCAGGACAGGGATATCCTGGGGACATCTTGGAGACATTCCATTGGCTGGAACATCTTGGGGACATCCCAGGGCTGGGACATTCTGGGAACATTCCAGGCCTGGGACATTGAGGGGACATCCCAGGACTGGGAAATCCTGGGGACATCCTGGAGACATTCTATTGGCTGGAACTTCTTGGGGACATCCCAGGGCTGGCACCCCCCATGGCTGGGACATCCCAGGGCTGGGACATCTTGGGGACATTCTGGGAACATTCCAGGGCTGGGACATCCTGAGGACATCCCAGGGACATCCCAGGGCTGGGACATCTCGGGGACACCCAGGGGACAGCCCGGGGTGTTGTGTCCCCATTCCAAGCCCCGTGTGTGTCCCCAGGGAAGTCCCACCTGGCCATCGTGCAGAAGGTGAACAACGAGGGCGAGGGCGACCCCTTCTACGAGGTGCTGGGGCTGGTGACCCTCGAGGACGTCATCGAGGAGATCATCAAGTCCGAGATCCTGGACGAGTCCGACACCTACAGTAGGTTTGGGGGCTCCCCCCTCCCCAGAGCCCCCTGGGAGGGGCTTCCTGGTGGCCCCGGGTGTGACCCCCTGCTCCCTGCAGTTGACAACCGCAGCAGGAAGAGGGTTTGCAACCAGAAGAACCGGAGAGACTTCTCGGCCTTCAAGGACCCCGACAATGAGCTCAAGGTCAAGGTGTCCCCTCAGCTCCTGCTGGCCGCCCACCGCTTCCTGTCCACCGGTCAGTCTGGGTCACCTGGCCTCGGGGCACCCCAAGGGTCTCCTGGACCATCCCAGGATGGACATTCCAGCCCCAAGGGTCTCCCACACGGTCCCAGGATGGCAATCCTGGCCCCAGGGGGTCTCCTGGACCATCCCAGTATGGGAATTCCAGCCCTTTTTATCTCCCACACCATCCCAGAACAGGAATCCTGGTCCCAAGGGTCTCCTGGACCATCCTAGGACGAGCATTCCAGCCCCAAGGGCCTCCCACACCGTCCCAGGATGGCAATCCTGGCCCCAGGGGGTCTCCTGGACCATCCCAGGATGAGCATTCCAGCCCCAAGGGTCTCTCACATCATCCCAGGATAGGAATCCTGGCCCCAAGGGTCTCCTAGACCATATTAAGATGAGAATCCTTGTCCCAAGGGTCCTCCTAGACCATTCCAGGATGGGAGTCCTGGTCCCAAGAGTCTCCTAGACCATCCAGGCTTCCTGTCCACTGGTCAGTCTGGGTCACTTGGCCTCGGGGCACCCTCAGGGAGGGGTTCACCAAGTCCTTGTGTCCCCTCTGGTCGCTCCACATCTGGTCCTTTGGGTGTCTCACACCATCCCAGGATGGGAATCCTGGTCCCAAGGGTCTCCTAGACCATTCCAGGATGGACATTCCAGCCCTTTGTATCTCCCACACCATCCCAGAACAGGAATCCTGGTCCCAAGGGTCTCCTGGACCATCCTAGGACGAGCATTCCAGCCCCAAGGGCCTCCCATACCATCCCAGGGTGGACATTCCAGCCCCAAGGGCTCCTAGACCATCCCAGTATGGGAATTCCAGCCCTTTGTATCTCCCACACCATCCCAGAATGGGAATCCTGGTCCCAAGGGTCTCCTGGACCATCCCAGGATGGACATTCCAGCTCCAAGAGTCCTCCTGGACCATCCCAGGATGGACATTCCAGACCCAAGGGTCTCCTGGACCATCCCAGGGTGGCAATCCTGGTCCCAAGGGTCTCCCCCACCACCCCAAGATAGGAATTCTCTCTCCCCTGGAGGGATCAGCACCACCTCTGACCCTTTCCCCCACCCCCTCTCCAGAGGTGACGCTCTTCACCCCCAACTTCATCTCGGAGAAGATCCTGCTGCGGCTCCTCAAATACTCCGACGTCATCCAGGAGCTGAAGTTCGACGAGGAGAACAAGAAATGCCCGCGGCACTTCCTGTACTGCAAGAACAAACCGGCCGATTATTTCATCCTCATCCTGCAGGTGCTGCCAGCGGGAGTTCCCTGCGGTCCAGCTCCTCCATCCCTTGGGATCAATCCCTGCATTGGTGTTGGTTTCTTTCCCTGGCAGGGCAAGGTGGAGGTGGAGGCTGGCAAGGAGTGCATGAAGTTCGAGGCGGGAGCGTTTTCCTACTACGGGGTGATGGCGCTGAGCCCCCCTCCAGGATCTGGTGAGCACCCCCAGACCCTTCCCGGGATCCCTGGGCTGGATCTGCCCTGGGAATGGGAGATTCCAGAGGTTCCAAACCCCATCAGTGACCTGGGCACAGCAGAGCTCCCTGTGGAATCCTGGAATGGTTGGGAAGGACCCTGCACCTCCCACTGTCCCTGGTGGCCTTGGGGACACTTCCAGGGATTCCTCGGTCAGATCTGCCCTGGGAATGGGAGATTCCAGAGGTTCCAAACCCCATCAGTGTCCTCAGGACAGCAGAGCTCCCCATGGAATCTTAGAATGGTTGGGGAGGATCTTAGGGCTCCGTGGGGACACCTCCCACTGTCCCTGGTGGCTCCAGCCTGGCCTTGGGGACACTTCCAGGGATCCCTGGGTTGGATCTGCCCTGGGAATGGGAAATTCCAGAGATTCTGAATCCCGTCAGTGTCCTCGGGACAGCAGAGCTCCCTGTGGAATCCTGGAATGGTTGGGAAGAACCCTGCTCCTCCCACTGTCCCTTGTGGCCTGGGACACTTCCCAGGATTTTCCTGGGTTGGATCTGCCCTGGGAATGGGAAGTTCCAGAGGTTCCAAACCCCATTAGAGCTCCCCGTGGAATTCTGGAGTGGTTGGGAAGGACCCTGCACCTCCCACTGTCCCAGCCTGGCCTTGGGGACACTTCCAGGAATCCCTGGGTCAGATCTGCCCTCCTGGGAACAGGAGATCCTGGAGGTTCCAAACCCCATCAGTGTCCCCAGAGCCATCCTGGGGGACAGCAGAGCTCCCTGTGGAATTCTGCAGTGGTTGGGAAGGACTTTAGGGCTCATCCTGTCCCACCCCATAAACCTCCCACTGTCCCTGGTGGCCTTGGACACTTCCAGGGATCCAGGGGCAGCCACTGCTCCTCCGGGAATTCCATCCCACCCCTCCTCACCCTCCCAGCCAGGAATTCCTGCCCAAATCCCATCTAAACCAGCACGTGGGACCGTGGAATGGTTTGGGTTGGAAGGGACCTTAAAGCTCATCCAGTGTCACCACGGCAGGGACATCCCTGGTGGCTCCAGCCTGGCCTTGGGGACACTCCCAGGGATCCCTGGGTTGGATCTGCCCTGGGAATGGGAGATTCCAGAGGTCCCAAACCCCATCAGTGTCCTGGATGAGCAGCTCTGTGTCCGAGTGGCCGATCTCAGGATTTGGGGTTAATGGAGTTCTTGGTAAACCTGCCCTGTTAGGAAGGGTTTAACTCCTGGGATTCCACCCTAAACCTCAACCTAAGCCTCCATGAGGCAATTCCAGAAACCCAAGGGAATTCCAGAAACCCTTCCTGGCTTTAGAATGAGGTGGAATTTCCCCTGTTAGGAAGAGTTTTATTTCTGGAATCCCACCCTAAACTTAAACCTAAACTTAAATCTAAACCTCCATGAGGCAATTCCAGAAACCCCTTCTGCCTTTAGAATGGGGTGGAAAACGGGATTTTTGTTAAACCTACCCTGTTAGGAAGAGTTTAACTTTAACAATCCCAACCTAAACCTAAACCTCTGTGAGGCAATTCCAGAAACCCAAGGGAATTCCAGAAACCCCTTCTGGCTTTAGAATGAGGTGGAACCTCCCCTGTTAGGAAGAGTTTAACTTCTAGAATCCCATCCTAAACCTAAACCTGAACCTAAAACTCCACAAGGCAATTCCAGAAATCCTTTCTGCCTTTTGAACGGGTGGTGAAAACCCCGAATTTGGGGGGTGCCCTTCAGAGTTGGTCCATGGGGAGAAAAGCCGGGATTGGAGAATGCCAGGAAAGACCAGAGGCTGATCCCAAGCCCTTCCTAACCCCGAGTTAGGCTGGAGGCTGATCCCAAGCCCTTCCTAACCCTGAGTGAGGCCTGAGGCTGATCCCAAGCCCTTCCTAACACTGGGAAAGGTCCGAGGCTGATCCCAAGCCCTTCCTAACCCCGAGTTAGGCTGGAGGCGGATCCCAAGCCCTTCCTAACACTGGGTTAGGCCAGTGGCTGATTCCAAGCCCTTCCTAACCCCGGGAAAAGCCGTAGGCCAATCCCAAGCCCTTCCTAATGCCGAGTTAAGCCAGAGGCTGATCTCAAGCCCTTCCTAACCCCGAGTTAGGCTGGAGGGTGATCCCAAGCGCTGCCTAATGCTGGAAGAAGCCTGAGACTGATCCCATGCCCTTCCTAACGCTGGTTTAGGCCTGAGGCTGATCCCAAGCCCCTCTTGACACCAGTTTAGGCCAGAGGCTGATCCCAAGCCCTTCCTAACCCTGAGTTAGGCCTGAGGCTGATCCCAAGCCCTTCCTAACACCTGTTTAGGCCAGAGGCTGATCCCACACCCTTCCTAACGCTGGTTTAGGCCTGAGGCTGATCCCAAGCCCTTCTTGACACCAGTTTAGGCCAGAGGCTGACCCCAAGCCCTTCCTAACCCTGAGTTAGGCCAGAGGCTGATCCCAAGCCCTTCCTAACCCTGAGTTAGGCCAGAGGCTGACCCCAAGCCCTTCCTAACCCTGAGTTAGGCCAGAGGCTGACCCCAAGCCCTTCCTAACCCTGAGTTAGGCCAGAGGCTGATCCCAAGCCCTTCCTAACCCCCAGAGCTGCGCTCCCCGTCGCACATGAGCGGGCTGAACCGCTCGGCCTCGCTGAGTTACCACGAGCGCTCCGAGTCGGGCTCGTCGCCGGCCAGCGGCAGCAACAACCAGCTGAGCGCGGGCGGCGCGCAGTACGTGGCCGACTTCAGCGTGCGCGCCCTCAGCGACCTGCAGTTCGTCAAGGTCAGCCACCAGCCTGCCGGGAAACGCCCGGGGCTGCCCCTGGGGGCCACCCCACGGCCCTGGGGGCCACCCCACAGCCCTGGGGGCCACCCCACAGCCCTGGGGGCCACCCCACGGCCCTGGGGGCCACCCACAGCCCTGGGGGCCACCCCACAGCCCTGGGGGCCACCCCACGGCCCCGGGGGCCACCCCACGGCCCCGGGGGCCACCCCACGGCCCTGGGGGCCACCCCACAGCCCTGGGGGCCACCCCACGGCCCCGGGGGCCACCCCACGGCCCTGGGGGCCACCCCACAGCCCTGGGGCCACCCCACGGCCCTGGGGGCCCCCCACAGCCCTGGGGGCCACCCCACAGCCCTGGGGGCCACCCCACGGCCCCGGGGGCCACCCCACAGCCCTGGGGGCCACCCCACAGCCCTGGGGGCCACCCCACAGCCCTGGGGGCCACCCCACGGCCCTGGGGGCCACCCCACAGCCCTGGGCGGCTTCGGGGCGCGGCGGGAGGAGACCCTTCAGGGATCCTAAAACAGCTTGGGATGGGAGTTCTGGGCCCTTCAGGGATCCTAAAAAATCTCGGGATGGGAATTCTGGGTCCTTCAGGGATCCTAAAAAATCTCGGGATGGGAGTTCTGGGTCCTTCAGGGATCCTAAAAAAGCTTGGGATGGGAATTCTGGGTCCTTCAGGGATCCTAAAAAATCTCGGGATGGGAGTTCTGGGCCCTTCAGGGATCCTAAAAAAGCTTGGGATGGGAGTTCTGGGCCCTTCAGGGATCCTAAAACAGCTTGGGATGGGAATTCTGGGCCCTTCAGGGATCCTAAAACAGCTTGGGATGGGAATTCTGACACTTTGGAATGTCCTACACCATTTTGGGATGGGAATTCTGGGCCCTCAGGGATCTACAAAATCTTGGGATGGGAATTCTGGGCCCTTCAGGGATCCTAAAAAAGCTTGGGATGGGAATTCTGGGCCCTCAGGGATCCTAAAAAATCTTGGGATAGGAATTCTGGGCCCTTCAGGGATCCTAAAAAATCTTGGGATGGGAATTCTGGTCCTTCAGGGATCCTAAAAAATCTTGGGATGGGAATTCTGGGTCGTTCAGGGATCCTAAAAAAGCTTGGGATGGGAATTCTGGGCCCTCAGGGATCCTAAAACAGCTTGGGATGGGAGTTCTGGGCCCTTCAGGGATCCTAAAAAATCTTGGGATGGGAATTCTGGTCCTTCAGGGATCCTAAAAAATCTTGGGATGGGAATTCTGGGTCGTTCAGGGATCCTAAAAAAGCTTGGGATGGGAATTCTGGGTCCCTCAGGGATCCTAAAAAAGCTTGGGATGGGAATTCTGGGCCCTTCAGGGCTCCTGCAAGATTTTGGGATGGGAATTCTGGGTCCTTCAGGGATCCTAAAAAAGCTTGGGATGGGAATTCTGACACTTTGGAATGTCCTACACCATTTTGGGATGGGAATTCTGGGCCCTTCAGGGATCCTAAAAAATCTTGGGATGGGAATTCTGGGCCCTCAGGGATCCTAAAAAATCTTGGGATGGGAATTCTGGGTCCTTCAGGGATCCTAAAAAAGCTTGGGATGGGAATTCTGGGCCCTTCAGGGATCCTAAAAAATCTTGGGATGGGAATTCTGGGCCCTTCAGGGCTCCTGCAAGATTTTGGGATGGGAATTCTGGGTCCTTCAGGGATCCTACAAAATCTTGGGATGGGAATTCTGTTCCCTCAGGGCTCCTGCAAAAGATTGGGATGGGAATTCTGGTGCCTCATGGATCCTGCAAAATCTTGTGATGGGAATTCTGGGTCCTTCAGGGATCCTGCAAAAGCTTGGGATGGGAATTCTGACACTTTGGGATGTCCTACACCATTTTGGGATGGGAATTCCGGGTCCCTCAGGGCTCCTACAGAATTTTGGGATGGGAATCCCAACACTTTGGGGTCTCCTAGACCGTGTTGGGATGGAAGTCCCATCAATGGACCATGTTGGGATGGGAATCTCATCATTGCACCATTTTGGGTTAGGAATCCCATCAATGCATCATTTTAGTTTAGGAATCCCACCAATGCACCATTTTGGGATGGGAATTCCATCCCTTAAGAGTCTCAAGGATTTTGGGGTCCCCAAGACCATCCAGGGATGGGAATCCCATCAAATATGCCATTTTGGGGTGGGAACCCCAACACTTTGGGTTCTCCTAGACCATTTTGGAATGGGAATCCCATCAATGCACCATGTTGGGATGGGAATCTCATCATTGCATCATTTTGGGTTGGGAATCCCATCAATGGACCATGTTGAGGTGGGAATCCCAACACTTTGGGGTCTCCTAGACCGTGTTGGGATGGGAATCCCATCAATGAATCATTTTGGGGTGGGAATCCCGACACTTTGGGGTCTCCTAGACCGTGTTGGGATGGGAATCCCATCAATGCATCATTTTGGGGTGGGAATCCCGACACTTTGGGGTCTCCTAGACCATGTTGGGATGGGAATCCCATCAATGCATCATTTTGGGGTGGGAATCCCGACACTTTGGGGTCTCCTAGACCGTGTTGGGATGGGAATCCCATCAATGCATCATTTTGGGGTGGGAATCCCGACACTTTGGGGTCTCCTAGACCATGTTGGGATGGGAATCCCATCAATGCATCATTTTGGGGTGGGAATCCCGACACTTTGGGGTCTCCTAGACCGTGTTGGGATGGGAATCCCATCAATGCATCATTTTGGGGTGGGAATCCCGACACTTTGGGGTCTCGCCCTCCACTCCCCGCTGCTGTCCCGGCACAGATCACACGCCAGGAGTACCAGAACGGGCTGCTGGCCTCACGCATGGACAGTTGTCCCCAGTCCCCCGACAGCAACGCCCCCAAACCGGAGCCGGGCATCCCGGAGAAGCCGGAGCCGCCGGCGCCGGCCGACGAAACCACGAGTTTGCTGAACGAGAGGAACTGCCTGAGCCGCCGGAGCAACCACAGTGCGCTGGAGAATTCCATCTGACCCCGGCCCCGGCGCGTCCCGGCCACGGGCGCGCCCTGCAGGGACCTTTGCCGGCAGGAACGGCGCCGGGTGAGCCGCAGGAGCCGCAGGAGGAGGAGGAGGAGGAAGAGGCGTGGTGGGGAATGGAGGAGCTGGGATTTGCTGCTGCTGCTGCTGCTTTTCCAGGCTGGATGGAGTCGGGACGGACGGGAGCGGCGCGGGCGGCGCCAGCTCTGCCGGCACGGCCGACGGCTCAGGGAGCTCAGGGTCTCAGTCCTGCCGCCCTGGGGACCCTCGGGGGGGACACCCCAACCCATCCCACCCTGCCAGGACCTGGGATGGACACCCCAACCCTGCCAGGACCCTGGGGATGGACACCCCATCCCACCCACCCTGCCAGGACCCTGGGGATGGACACCCCAACCCATCCCACCCTGCCAGGACCCTGGGGATGGACACCCCAACCCTGCCAGGACCCTGGGGATGGACATCCCAACCCTGCCAGGAAATCTCGGATTGACATCCCAAACCTTCTAGGATCCATCCCAAAACTTCCAGGAATCCCGGGATGAACATCCCAACCCAACCTTGCCCAGACCTCCAGGGTCCAAACTTTCCAGGGTCCGTCCCAACCCTGACAGGAACCCCAACCCTTCCAGGAAATCTGGGATGGACATCCCAAACCTGCCAGGAAATCTGGGATGGACATCCCAAACCTGCCAGGACCCTCAGGTTGGACATCCCAAACTTGCCAGGGTCCATCCCAATCCTTCCAAGACCCCCAAAATAGACATCCCAACCCTTCCAGGAAATCTGGGATGGACATCCTGTTCCTTTGGGATCCCTGGGATGGGAGTCCCAGCCCCTCAGGGTGCCTGCAGCATTTTGGGATGGGAATTCCATCCCTTTGGGGTCTCCCACACCATTTTGGGAATTCCATCCCTTTGGGGTCTCCTACGTTTTGGGATATCCTGGGATGGGAATCCCGGCCCCTCTCGGGTGTTTTTGGGATCCCCTGGATAAATCCCAGCCCCTTCCCCGTGCCCACCCCCCTTTCCCCGCTGGCCCGGGGGGCTCGGGGGACGTGGGGACAAATTTGGGATTTTGGGCTCAGGATTTTGGGATCTGGATTTAGGGTCTTGGGTTTGGGTCTGGATTTTGGAATGTGGATTGTTAGGGTCAGGATTTGGGGTCTGGTTTTTGGGGTCTGGATTTGGGTTCTGGTTTTTAAGGTCTGGACTTTGGGATCTGGATTTTGGGGTCTCCAATTAGGGTGAGGATTTTGGGACCTGGATTTGGGGGTCTGGATTTTGGGATTTGGATTTTTAGAGTCTGGATTTTCAGGTCTGGATTTGGGGTCTCTGTTTTAGGCTCTGCATTTTGGGGTCTGGGTTTTGGGACCAGGATTTAAGACCTGGATTTTGGGGGTAGGATTTTAGGGTCTGGACTTTGGGGTCTGGACTTTGGGGTCTCCCTTTAGGGTCAGGATTTGGGGGTCTGGGTTTTTGAATCTGGATTTTGGGACCTGGAATTGGGGTCTGGTTTTTAGGGTCAGGATTTTGGGGCCTGGACTTTGGGACCTGGATTTGGGGTCTGGATTTTGAGGTCAGGATTTGGGGTCTCCATTTTAGGGACTGGATTTTGAGATCTGGACTTTGGGGTCTCTCTTTTAGGGTCTGGATTTTGGGGTCTCCCTTTTGGGGTCTGGGTTTTGGGGTGACACAGCGCTAGTGACCAAAGTTGTACAGGCAGGAGGGGGCTGAGGGTCCCCCCAAAATCCCCCGGGACCCCCCACCCCAAAAAGCAAAAATAAGCACAAAAGTTCCCCCTGGGTGAACTCCTGTAAGTTATTGGGAGAAGGTTGAATTATTTTTGTTAATCACATCTCGACGATCAGTTCCTAGCTCCTTCTGCGGGGAGATTTTAGTAATAATAATAATAATTAATAATAATAATTAATAATTAATAATAAGCTAGGAAAAAAAAAAAAAACACAACAAAAAAAACCTTTTTTATTAAATCTTCCTCTATGCAAACCCCTCCTTTTCCTCTCCCCCACCCCCCGGGAATTCCTATTTATTGTTCAGGTTTGATTTGTATTTTTGGGGAGCTCCGGGGGGAGGGGTGGGGGGGGCGGGGCCTCCCCCTCCCGGTTCTGCCCCTCTCCCCTCCCCCCCCGGTTGTGAAACCGACCGTGGAATTTGATTTCATGGGGTTTTTGGAGGGGGGTTTTTGCCAGATGGGTTAATAAAGATTCTATATCTGTACCTGGCTGTGCTCGGACGCGGCTCCTTTAAATCCTCCCCCCCCCGGGTGTTGTTTACACCGCGAGGCTCCGCCCCCGGGAGTATCACGGGCGGTGATTGGCTGCGGGGAGAGGGGGCGGGACCACGGGGGAAAGGCGGGCAGTGATTGGCTTGGAGGGAGGGCAGTGGGCGGGGCGTGCTGGGGGAACACGGAAGTGAGAGCGGCAGTAACGGCCCGGAACGGGGAGCGGGCCCGGAACGGGGAGCGGGCCCGGAACGGGGAGCGGGCCCGGAACGGGGAGCGGGCCCGGAACGGGGAGCGGGCCCGGAACGGGGAGCGGGCCCGGAACGGGGAGCGGGCCCGGAACGGGGAGCGGGCCCGGAACGGGGAGCGGGCCCGGCTGTCCCGTGTCCCCTCAGGTGTCCAGCAGGTCCCACACGGCCGGGTGCGCCCCGTCCCGCGGGCTCCGGCCGCGGGCATCGCGGAGGGCAGCGAGGGCCGGGCGCTGGCGCAGGAGGAGGGCACAGAGCTCGCGGTGCCCCTGCTCGGCGGCCTGGGGGGCGGGCACCGGTGTCACCCCGGGGGGACACGGATGTCACCCCCAGGGGGGCACGGGGACCCCCGAGCCACCCACACGCCCCTTGGGGGAGGAGAACCCCGTGCCCCCACCAACCTGGCACAGGGGTCCCTCCTCACCCCCTGTGCCCCCCACCCAGCTCGGGCAGGGGATCCCCCCCGTGCCCCCCACCGGGTCCTGGTGCCATCCCGTGCCCGCACCTTGTGCAGGCCGGTCCTGCCGTCGCTGTCGGTGGCCGCAGGGTCGGCGCCGTGTGCCAGGAGCAGCTCGGTGACCGCGCGGTGCCCGCAGTAGCAGGCGCGGTGCAGCGGGGTGGCACCGCCGGGGGTGCGGGCATCGCACGGAGCGCCCCGCTCCAGCAGCAGCCGGCACACGCCCAGGTGCCCGTTCCGGCTGGCGTAGTGCTGCGGGCACGGGGCCGTGGGCGAGGGCACCGGCTGCCCGGGACAAGGCCGTGTGCCCACTGGCTGGGACCCCCGGGACCCCTGGGCCAGGTTGGGAACCCCAGTGCCCCCCATGCCAGGGCTGTGTACCCGAACAGGATCCCCGTGCCCCCGTACCAGGACCATGTATCCGGTCAGGATCCCCATGCCCCCGGTGACCCCTGTGCCCCCGTACCACAGGCTGGGACCCCCGTGCCCCCCATGCCAGGGCTGTGTACCCCGCCAGGTCAGGACCCCCAGGACCCCCGTGCTAGGGCCGTGTACCGGGTCAGGACCCCCCTGCCCCCGGTGCCCCCGGTGCCCCCGTACCAGGGCCGTGTACCCCGCCAGGTCGGGCTCCGCGGGGTCCCCGCTCCGCTCCAGCAGCTGCAGCAGCCGCGCCTCGTCCCCGTCCCGCGCCGCTGCCCAAATCCCTGCGGGCAACGGAGACGTCTCAGCCAGAGACGGAGTCCAGAGCCCCCTCTGTGCCCCTCCGGTACCGGTACCGCTACTCCAGCCCCTTCCCCCCGTGCCCCTCCGGTACCGGTACCGCTGCTCCAGCCCTGCTCGTGCCACTCCGGTACCGGTACCGCTACTCCAGCCCCTTCCCCCCGTGCCCCTCCGGCACCGCTGCTCCAGCCCTGCCCGTGCCCATCCAGTACCCGTATCCCAACCCTGCCCGTGCCGTCCGGTACCGGTGCTCCAGCCCTGCCCCTGCCCCCTCCGCTACCCCAAGCCCTGCCCAGAGTCCCTGGGAGCCCCCCCGGTACCGGGTACCCCAGCCCAGAGCCCCCTGAGCTCCGCCGGTACCGGTGACCCGGCCCTCCTGCCCCCCGCCCCGGAGCCCCCCGGACCCCGCTCGAAGTCCATCTCGGACAGGCTCTGGTGCACGCTGGGCACGGCCACCCGGCCCGGGCAGCACGGAGCGGGCATCGCCTCCCGGCCCGGGCAGCACGGAGCGGGCGGCGAGCGGCGACCACCGGCCATGGCACCGGCGACACCGGGGGACACGGAAAGGGACGAGGGGAGACGGAAAGAGCCGAGGGGGGACGGAAAGGGACGAGGGGGGACGGAAAGAGCCGAGGGAAGACGGAAAGAGCCGAGGGAGCACGGAAAGAGCCGAGGGAAGACGGAAAGAGCCGAGGGAAGACGGAAAGAGCCGAGGGAAGACGGAAAGGGACGAGGGAGGACGGAAAGAGCCGAGGGAAGACGGAAAGAGCCGAGGGAAGACGGAAAGAGCCGAGGGAAGACGGAAAGGGACGAGGGAGGACGGAAAGAGCCGAGGGAAGACGGAAAGAGCCGAGGGAAGACGGAAAGGGACGAGGGAGGACGGAAAGAGCCGAGGGAAGACGGAAAGAGCCGAGGGAAGACGGAAAGAGCCGAGGGAAGACGGAAAGGGACGAGGGAGGACGGAAAGAGCCGAGGGAAGACGGAAAGAGCCGAGGGAAGACGGAAAGGGACGAGGGAAGACGGAAAGAGCCGAGGGAAGACGGAAAGGGACGAGGGGAGACGGAAGAGGCCGAGCGAGATCGGGAAGGGCCGAGGGAAGGCGGAAAGGGCCGAAGAGAGTCGAGACGGGCTAAAGTGGGCGGAAAGGGCCGAAAAGGAGCCGGGAAAGGCCGAACGAAGCCGGGAAAGGCCGAAGGAGGCCGGGAAGCTCCGAAGGGACCGCATTCCTCCCCCGCAGAGCCCCCGTGCCGCCGCCAGGGGGCGCCAGCGGCCGCTCCAAGCCCCCCATGGGGACCCGGGATTCGTTCTCTCCCCTCCCCCCTCAGTTTTGGGGTCCCCAAGCCCCGCCCCCATCAGCAATGGCAGTCCCAGGGCTCCAATTCCCCATTATGGGGGTCCCAGGGCTCCAATTCCCCATTATGGGGTTCCCAGGCTCTCCCTCCCATCTTCCCCCGCTCTGCGTTCCCAGGGATCACCCCCCCACACTTATGGGGTCCCCAAGGTCAGCAATGGGGGCCCAGGGCTCCCCCAGCAGCAATGGGGGTCCCCCTCCCCGTTATGGGGGTCCTGGCGGTCTCTCCCCTCTCTTGGGGTGTCCTGGGCTCCTCACCCCCGATCTTGGGGTGTTCCTGGATTTTCCTTCCCCACACTCCCCCGGCCCCCAGCCCCATTTCCCACGGCCCCGAGCCCGTTCCCATCCCCCGATCCCGTTTCCTGCGCTGTTCCCAGCAGAGCCTCCCCGGGGACCCCCCCGCGCTGACCCCCGGCATCCGGGGAGGGGGGGGAGCCCGGCCCGGCCCCCCCGCCTGGGAACGGCTCCGCTTTGTCCTTTTTTAGCCCCGCTGGAGCTTTTTCCATGAGCTCAGCACCGCGGGGGGAGCCCAGAACTCCTCCAGAACCCCCCAAGAACCTCCACGGGCGTCGCTTTGCAAAGAGAGAGAGAGAGAGAGAAAAAAAAAAATCTGAGATTTGTTTTTTTGGTTTTTTTGGAAGTCCTTTTATTATTAATATAAAAATACTCACGTATTTACAGCAAATAAATATATTTCGGTAACAAATAAATTACACTGGGGTGGGGGTTATACAAAAGGGGAGGGGGGCGTGCAGGGGGGGACAGGCGGGGAGGGAGGGGACAAACAGCCAGGGCAGGGTGGGGACAGAGCCCTGGGAGAGGGACACGGAGGGAGGGGGTGGAGATAGAAAAGTTGTCAGGGAGAAAAACCCGAAATCAGCCAAAAAAAACGTCCCGAGGCCACCGCCCAGGGCCCGGGGGTGTCCCCAAGTCTGTCCCTCCAGGGGGACACGGTACCGAGGGCGGGGGCGGTGACCCAAGGCGGGCACCGGGACCCCGGAGTGACACGGTGGCACGGCCCGGGGCAGGGGCGGGTGACAGCGGTGTCCCCAGGGCGGGGACTGGTGCCAGGGTGACACCCCTGTCCCCAGGGCAGGAGCCAAAGTGACAATCCTGTCCCCACAGGTGGATACCTCTGCCAGCCTGTGAGTCCCCAAGGTGGACACTGGCACTGGGGTGACACTGCTGTCACCAGGGCAATGCCGTGGTGACACTGCTGTCCCCAAGCTGGGTACTGGGGTGACACTGCTGTCCCCAGGGCACGTACCAGCGTGGCAATCCTGTCCCCAAGGCAGGTCCCGGTGCCAGTGTGTCAGTCCTTAAGGTGGGCACTGGCACTGGGGTGACACTGGCACTGTCACTGTCCTCAGGCCAGGTACGAGCGTGGCAATCCTGTCCCCAAGCTGGGTGCTGATATCAGGTGTCCATCCTCAGCCGGGTACCGGTGCCAGGTGTCCATCCCCAGCCGGGTACCGGTGCCAGGTGTCCATCCCAGCCGGGTACCGGTGCCAGGTGTCCATCCCCAGCCGGGTACCGGTGCCAGGTGTCCATCCTCAGCCGGGTACCGGTGCCAGGTGTCCATCCCCAGCCGGGTACCGGTGCCAGGTGTCCATCCTCAGCCGGGTACCGGTGCCAGGTGTCCATCCTCAGCCGGGTACCGGTGCCAGGTGTCCATCCCCAGCCGGGTACCGGTGCCAGGTGTCCATCCCCAGCCGGGTACCGGTGCTAGGTGTCCATCCCCAGCCGGGTACCGGTGCCAGGTGTCCATCCCCAGCCGGGTACCGGTGCCAGGTGTCCATCCCCAGCCGGGTACCGGTGCCAGCTGTGCCGTGCCCGCTCCGCGGTGCCCACGGCGGCTCCGGGAGCTCAGGTGGGCATCGCTCACACCGACGACTCCTCGGGGTTGGAGTCGGGCAGGGGCTGGCGCTGTTGCAGTTTGCGCCGCAGCTCCTCGGCCAGGTCGGCGCAGGCCGGGCGCTCCTCGGCGCCCAGCGCCAGGCGGATGTAGCCGTTGGAGGCGGAGCCGCGCAGGGGGCCCAGGTGGATGCGGGTGGGCGAGTGCAGCGGCTGCCCGGGGATGGCGGCGGGCGGCGAGCCGGCCCCGGGGCCGCCGTTGCGGCAGCAGGCGCTGCCGGCCGTGCTGGCGTGGCCGGGCACGATTTTGAGCGAGCCGTCCGAGTAGTAATAACTGGAGGGGTCCCAGAGCTTCTCGTCCGAGTCGGAGGCGGCGCTGGACACGAAGCGCGGGCTGGGCGGCTCCTTGGGCAGCTCGATGGGGTACACCAGCGTGCTCTCGATGGCCTTGGCGCCCTTGCCCAGCTCGTGGCGCAGCCGGCGCCACAGCGACAGCACGGCCAGCAGCAGCAGCAGGCACAGGGCGCCCAGGCACACGGCCAGCACCCACACCACGCCCAGGCTCTCCAGCGGCGCCCGCGTCTCCAGCGGCGCCCCCGGGCCCGCCAGCACGGCCACCCGGTACTCCTGCGCGGGCAGGCGGGCGCCCTGCTCCTCGGCCAGGCAGCGGTACGTGCCGCTGTGCTGCGCCCCCGCGCCCGGCACCACCAGCGCCCGCAGCCGCGCCTCGCCCAGCACCAGCACCTGCTCGGCCGCCAGCGCCCGGCCCTCGAACGTCCAGAGAGCCCGAGCCAGGTTGGAGCCCAGGCGACACGTGAGCACCAGGTCTGTGCCCGCCACCACCGTCACGTTCTTGGGAGTCAGGGGCCCTGCGGGGAGAGGGGTCAGTGGGGATGGGGTGGGATTGGCTGGGATGGGATGGCGGTCCATGGGATGGGATAGGATTGGATGGGATGGGATGGGATGGGATGGGATGGGATTATGGGATTATGGGATGGGATGGGGAAACCCGTGTGGCACCAGTCAGGTCTCACCTTGCTTGGCCACCTGTGGCACAGAGCAGGCACCGGTGTCGGAGCTCAGCACGTCCTGAACCAGGTGGGACCTGTGGGACGAGGGCACAGTGAGGGGTGTCCTCGTGGTGTCCCCTCCCAAGGGACCCACAGGGATCACTGATCCCACTCCTGCCAGGCACCCCAAATTCCCACCCTGGAGCCCTGCACAGACACCCCAAAATCCAAACATTCCTGGAACTCTGGCAGCTTCGGAGCCGTGCCCATTCCTTGGGCAGTGCCCAGCACCCTCTGGGGGCAGAACCTTTCCCAAAACCCACCCTGAGGGTGCTCTGGGTGCTGTCCCTGTCCCGGTGTCTCAGTGCCCATACCCATTGTGCCCACTGTCCCCGTGTCCATTGTCCCCGTGCCCGTTGTCCCCATTGTGCCCGTTGTCCCCGTGCCCGTTGTCCCCATTGTCCCCATTGTCCCCATTGTGCCCGTTGTCCCCACTGTCCCCGTACCCGTTGTCCCCATTGTGCCCGTTGTCCCCGTTGTCCCCACTGTCCCCACTGTCCCCGTTGTCCCCATTGTACCCGCTGTCCCCACTGTCCCCACTGTCCCCGTTGTCCCCATTGTCCCCGTTGTCCCCATTGTACCCGTTGTCCCCACTGTCCCCATTGTCCCCGTTGTCCCCATTGTACCCGTTGTCCCCATTGTACCCGTTGTCCCCACTGTCCCCGTTGTCCCCGTTGTCCCCATTGTACCCGTTGTTCCCGTCGGTGCGCACGCAGGCGCTGCCGTTGCGGCTCCAGGCGCAGTAGGGGTCCCGTGCCAGCACGCAGTCGGTGCAGGACTGGTATCGCCCGCACTCTGCCAGGGGCAGCTGTGCCACCTGCAGGCGGGACCCGGCGAACAGCAGCTTCTGCCGGGGGGACACAGCGGTGAGGGGACGCTCCCGGTGCCACCGCGGTGCCACTGCCACCCCGCCACGCTCACCTTGGTGCCCGCCAGCACCAGGCTCTCCACGGGCTGTGCCGGCTCGAACACCTGCAGCTCCTCCACCAGGTGGATGCGGGAGCCCAAATCCAGCGCCTTGTGCACCCAGCCGTCACCTGCGGGCGGGCACGGCGGGCACTCAGGGACGGGGCACCCTGCGGGCTGTCCCCTGGTGCCCTGTCCCGTGGTGCCCTGTCCCCTGGTGCCCTGTCTCCTCTGCCCACGATCCCCTCAATGCCCTGTCCCCGTGGTGCTCTGTTCCCTCTGTCGTGTCCCCTCTGTGCCCTGTTCCTCTGTCCCCTCAACACCCTGTCCCCTCTGTGCCCTGTCCCTTGTGCCCCCTGTCCCTCAGTCCACATCCCTCTGCCCCCTCCCCTCTGTACCCTGTCCCTCTGTTCCATGTGCCCCCTGTCCCCTCTGTGCCCTGTCCCCTGTGCCCCCTGTCCCCTCAACACCCTCTGTCCCGTCCCTTTGTGCCCTGTCCCTTGTGCCCCCTGTCCCTCAGTCCACATCCCTCTGCCCCCTCCCCTCTGTACCCTGTCCCTCTGTCCCATGTGCCCCCTGTCCCCTCTGTGCCCTGTCCCCTGTGCCCCCTGTCCCCTCAACGCCCTCTGTCCCGTCCCTTTGTGCCCTGTCCCATGTGCCCTGTCCCCTGTGCCCCCTACCCCTGTGCCCATGAACAGCACCTCGTAGGTGGCCCTGTCCAGCCCGGCCATGCTGTCCATGGCACCCTGTCCCCTGTCCCTCTGTCCCCTGTGCCCACTGCCTCTGTGGCCCCTGTCCCTTGTGGCCCCGTCCCTCTGTCCCCTCTGTCCCCTGTGCCCCCTGTCTCCTCAGTGCCCTTTCCCTGTGCCCTGTCCCTGGCATTACCTGTGCCAATGAACAGCACCTCGTAGGTGGTCCCATCCAGCCCGGCCACACGATCCACCACGAGCTGGGTGAAGTTGGCATCCTTCTTGAGCAGCAGCGGGCGCCCCCGCTGGGGTGGCACCGGCTCGTCCATCAGCGGGTGCTTCTTGGCGAAGTTGAGCGTGTTGTCAGGCAGCTCCAGAGAGCTGGCAAAGCCGTTCTGCCGGTGCCAGTCGGTGATGCACTGCAGGGGAGGGCACGGGGGACAGTCAGGGCACGGGGGACAGTCAGGGAATGAGGGACAGTCAGGGAATGAGGGACAGTCAGGGCATGGGGGACAGTCAGGGCACGGGGGACAGTCAGGGAATGAGGGACAGTCAGGGCACGGGGGACAGTCAGGGCACGAGGGACAGTCAGGGAATGAGGGACAGTCAGGGCATGGGGGACAGTCAGGGCATGAGGGACAGTCAGGGCACGGGGGACAGTCAGGGCACGAGGGACAGTCAGGGCATGAGGGACAGTCAGGGCACGGGGGACAGTCAGGGCATGGGGGACAGTCAGGGCACGGGGGACAGTCAGGGCATGGGGGACAGTCAGGGAATGAGGGACAGTCAGGGCACGGGGGACAGTCAGGGCATGAGGGACAGTCAGGGAATGAGGGACAGTCAGGGCACGGGGGACAGTCAGGGAATGAGGGACAGTCAGGGCATGGGGGACAGTCAGGGCATGAGGGACAGTCAGGGAATGAGGGACAGTCAGGGCACGGGGGACAGTCAGGGCATGAGGGACAGTCAGGGAATGAGGGACAGTCAGGGCACGGGGGACAGTCAGGGCAGGGGGGACAGTCAGGGCATGAGGGACAGTCAGGGCATGGGGGACAGTCAGGGCATGAGGGGCACCATGGAGGAATGGGGGGCACTGGGGTGGGTCCCACATCCTCTCAGGATGGCAGAGATGGATCCCAAGTCCCTCTCAGGAGGGCACAAATGGATCCCAACCCCTCAGGGGCACCACCAGCCCCACAGATGGATCCCAAACCCTCAAAGGGCACCACCAGCCCCACACTCCCAGCCCACCAGCCCCACACCCCCAGCCCACCCCCCCAGCCTGTCTCTGTGCCCACACTCACCGCGCCAGGCCGGGGGCTGGGCACCTCGCCCGAGTAGCGGCCCCATTTCTGCGCCTGCTCCCGATACTCCTTGTAGGGCCCCTCGAAGGCCTTCTTCACCTCCAGGATGTGGTAGCGGCAGATGGCAGAGACGTCCACGTCCCCCCTGTGGGCACACCGGGGGTGGCAGCCAGCGGGCACTGGGACATGGCCACGATGGGCACTGGGACACAGCCACCATGGGCACCAGAACAAGGCCACCATGGGCACCGGGACATGGCCACCATGGGCACCAGAACAAGGCCACCATGGGCACTGGGACACGGACACCATGGGCACCGGGACATGGCCACCATGGGCACCAGAACAAGGCCACCATGGGCACTGGGACACGGCCACCATGTCCATGGGGACACAGCCACCATGATCACCATGGGCACCAAGGCAAGGTCACCATGGCTGCTATGGGCATCAGGACACAACCACCACGGGCACCACGGACACCATGAGCACCAGGACATGACCACCATGGAAAACAGAACAAGGCCACCATGTCCACGGGGACACAGTCACCACAGACACCATTGCACAGCCACCACGGGCACCACGTGCACACGGCCAGGGGCACGGCGGGCACGGGGCACTCACCAGCGGGCGCGGAAGACGCCGAAGAAGGCGGTGTCCTGCCAGCGGGCACCGGGCAGCGTGAACACGGCCTGCAGGCGGTTGAAGTGCAGCTGCTGCTCGGGCGCCGAGCACACCAGGCGCGCCTTCAGGAACGACGTCCACTTCTTCTGCAGCGTCCGCGCGCCGCCCACGTCACCCTGCACGGCACGGGGACACCGTGTCACCACGGGCACAGGGACACCGTGTCACCACGGGCACAGGGACACCGTGGGCACAGGGACACCGTGTCATCGTGGGCACGGGGACACCGTGTCACCACGGGCACAGGGACACCGTGTCACCACGGGCACAGGGACAGGGACACCGTGTCATCGTGGGCACAGGGACACCGTAGGCACAGGGACACAGTGTCACCGTGGGCACAGGGACACCGTGTCACCACGGGCACAGGGACAGGGACACCGTGTCACTGCAGGCACAGGGACACCGTGTCACTGTGGGCACAGGGACACCGTGTCACCGTGGGCACTGGGACATGGCCACCACGGGCACAGGGACACGGCCAGAACAGGGACAGGGACACTGTGTCACCACGGGCACAGGGACACGGTCACCGCAGGCACTGGGACAGGGACACTACGTCACTGCGGGCACAGGGACAGGGACATTGTGTCACTGCGGGCACTGCCACACGGCCATTGCGGGCACAGGGACATCGTGTCACCACGGGCACTGGGACACCGCGGCATTGCAGGAACTGGGACATGGCCACCGCAGGCATGGGGACACTTTGTGCCACACGGCCACGACGGGCACAGGGACATCGTGTCACTGCAGGCACCGCCACACGGGCACTACAGGCACTGTGGGCTCTGGGACATGGCCACCAAGAGCACCGTGGGCACTGTGGCCACCACAGCCAGGGTACAGCCAGGGCACTGCAAGCACTGTGGGCACCATGGGCACTGTGGGCATCGGGACATGGCCATCACAGCCACCATGAGCACCACAGCCACCACAGCCACTGTGGGCATCAGGACATGGCCATCACAGCCACCACAGCCACAATGGGCACTGTGGGCATCGGGACATGGCCATCATGGGCACCATGGGCATTGGGACATGGCCATCACAGCCACCACAGCCACAATGGGCACTGTGGGCATCGGGACATGGCCATCATGGGCACCATGGGCATTGGGACATGGCCATCACAGCCACCACAGCCACAATGGGCACTGTGGGCATCGGGACATGGCCACCATGGGCACCGTGGGCATTGGGACATGGCCATCACAGCCACCACAGCCACAATGGGCACTGTGGGCATCGGGACATGGCCATCATGGGCACCATGGGCACCATGGGCACTGGGACATGGCCATCACGGCCACCATGGCCATCACAGCCACCAAGGGCACCACAGCCACCATGGGCACTGGGACATGGCCATCACGGCCACCAAGGGCACCACAGCCACCATGGGCACTGGGACATGGCCATCACGGCCACCATGACCGTCACAGCCGCCAAGGGCACCACAGCCACCATGGGCACTGGGACATGGCCATCACAGGCACTGTGAGCACTGTGGGCACCGTGGGCACCAGGACAAAGCCACCATGGGCACTGGGACATGGCCACCATGGGCACTGTGGGCACCATAGGCACCAGGACTAATAGCAGTGCATTAATCTCATGATGATGATAATAATAATGATAGTAATGCTGAAAATATTAGTAGAAGTGAAATTAGTTTCATGATGATTATGATAATAGTAATAATGAAAATGTTAGTAGAAATAGATTCGTTCCATTATTATAGTGATAAAAATGTTAATAAAAACGAATTAATAATATTAATAAAAATCTTAATAGAAATGTATTAATATAATAATAAAAGCATTAATAGAAATGTATTACTCTCATGATGATTACAATAAAACAGTAGTAGAAATATGTTAGTTTCACTATCATAGTAATAATAATGAAAGTATTAATAGGAATTCATTAACCTCATGATGATAATCCATGACGATAATAATAATACCAATAATAACAAAAATATTAATAGAACCACATTAATTCCGTGCCCATGCCCTGCCATGCTTGGCACTGGTGGCACATTAAGGTGGCCAAACCCCCCCACTACCCGCACTGCCCAAACCCACGGCAACTTCCAAACCCACAACCAGCTCCAGGTGTGCCCAGGTGTGCCCAGGTGTGCCCCGTACCTTGCAGACCCGTGCCACCCGTGCCACCACCTGCTCGGCGTAGCAGTCGTACTCGACGGCGCGCTCGCTGAAGAAGAAGTAAACCTTGTCATCGTCACCGCTGCCGCTGCCCGCGCTCTCGGGCACGAAGGCCGACGCCACGAAGTGGGGCTCTGTGAAAGCAGAGTGGTGTCACAGGTGTGTGACATGTCCCTGTGCCCTCCCTGTGCCCTCCCTGTGCCCTCTCTGTGCCCCTGTCCCCACAGTGCGGCTCTGTGAAAGCAGAGTGGTGTCACAGGTGTGTGACGTGTCCCTGTGCCCTCCCTGTGCCCTCCCTGTGCCCCTGTCCCCACAGTGGGGCTCTGTGAAAGCAGAGTGGTGTCACAGGTGTGTGCCATGTTCCTGTGCCCTCCCTGTGCCCTCCCCGTGTCCCTGTCCCCACAGTGGGGCTCTGTGAAAGCAGAGTGGTGTCACAGGTGTGTGACATGTCCCTGTGCCCTCCCTGTGCCCTCCCCGTGTCCCTGTCCCCACAGTGCGGCTCTGTGAAAGCAGAGTGGTGTCACAGGTGTGTGACATGTCCCTGTGCCCTCCCCGTGTCCCTGTCCCCACAGTGGGGCTCTGTGAAAGCAGAGTGGTGTCACGGGTGTGTGACATGTCCCTGTGCCCTCCCTGTGCCCTGTCCCCACAGTGGGGCTCTGTGAAAGCAGAGTGGTGTCACAGCTGTGTGACATGTCCCTGTGCCCTCCCTGTGCCCTGTCCCCACAGTGGGGCTCTGTGAAAGCAGAGTGGTGTCACAGCTGTGTGACATGTCCCTGTGCCCTCCCTGTGCCCTGTCCCCACAGTGGGGCTCTGTGAAAGCAGAGTGGTGTCACGGGTGTGTGACATGTCCCTGTGCCCTCCCTGTGCCCCTGACCCTGCTGTGTCCTGTGCCCTCCCCATGCCCCTGCCCCCGGAGTGGGGGCTCTGTGAAAGCAGAGCAGTGTCACAGCTCTGTGCCCTCCCTGTGCCCACAATGAGGCTCTGTGGAAGCAGAGTGGTGTCACAGCTCTGCCCTGTGCCCTCCCTGTGCCCTCTCTGTGCCCCTGTCCCCAGAGTGGGGCTCTGTGAAAGCACAGTGTCATAGGTGTGTGACATGTCCCTGAAAATGTAGTGTCACAGCTGTGCCCTGTGCCCTGCCCGTGCCCCTGTCCCTGCTGTGCCCTGTGCCCTGCCCGTGCCCTGCCCGTGCCCCTGTCCCTGCTGTGCCCTGTGCCCTCCCTGTGCTCTCCCCGTGCCCCTGTCCCTGCTGTGCCCTGTGCCCTGCCCGTGCCCCTGCCGTGCCCACCGTTGAGCCAGGAGGTCAGGTACTCTGTCTTCATGGAGTAGTGCGGGCCCAGGTTGCGCAGGATGACGGGCTCCGTGCCCAGGAAGTTGTTGAAGGTGGCAGAGTAGAGCTCCCCGTCTGTGAGGGAGGGATTTAAGGGGGGGTGGCAGGCATGGGGGGCACCCCCCAGGACCCCAGAGGTGTCACCTACCCACGATGAGGCCGGTGTGGCCCTTGGTGGGGTCGTAGGGACATTTGCCTTTGCCATCCTCGAATGCCACCGGGTCCAGGGTGAAGCCAGACAGATCCTGGGGGCACAGGAGTGGGTGGGGGGCGCTGAGTCATGTCCCCCCCACCCAGACAGGGTCCAGGGACAGGGACACCCCTCCAGGTGACCCTCCTGGGGACAGGGACAGCCCTGGATGAGGGACAGGGAGACTCCTGGATGATCCTTCTGGGACAGGGACAATCCTCGATGGATGATCCTTTTGGGACAGGGACACCATTAAATGATGCTCCTGGGGACAGGGACAGTCCTGGATGAGGGACAGGGACACCCCTGGATGATGCTCCTGGGGACAGGGACAACCCTGGGCCAGCTTCCTGGGCACAGGGACATCCCTGGATTAGCCTTCTGGGACAGTGACACCCCTGGATGATGCTCCTAGGGACAAGGGACATCCCTGGACCAGTCTCCGGAGGATAGGGACACCCCTGAATGATAATCCCAGGGACAGGGACACTTCTATGAGGACAAGGACATCCATCCATGACCCTCTGGGACACAGAGACACCCCTGGACCACCCTGGAGACAGGGACCCCTCCAAGATGACCCATGTGGGATGCCTCAAGTATCCCTGACAAGACACAAAACCACCCTTGGGCACCTCTAAATGCCACCCCTGGGGACAGGGCCACCTGGCAGGGCCTGATGGCCAGGGGAGGCCAGGGGGAATTGGGGACCCCCGTGTTTTGGGCCCCCCACTCACGATGTAGGTGCACTTGGGCTGGAAGGCGTAGGTGCCACAGGCATAGAGGTGGGAGCTGTTGTAGCTCTGCAGGAAGCGCACGTAGTTGAAGCAGTCGGTCTGGGAGTGGACACAGGGGACATTAAAGGGGTGACAACACAGCCAGGGGGGTCTGGGTGGGGACAAGGGATCCAGTACAGGGACAGTGGGGGTAAAGGGGTGGGGGACCTGGGTATGGGGACAAGGGACATGGCACAGAGACAATGGAATGGCACAGGGGTGGGCGACCTGGGTATGGGGACAAGGGACACTGCACAGAACAGCACAGGGACAATGACACAGTAAAGGAGTGGGGACAAGGGAAACTGCACAGGCATGGGGATGACAGTTCCAGGTGTGGGGACATGAGGACAGCATGGGGACAGTGGCACAGCAAAGGGACCAAAATTGCAGGCACGGGGGCAGTGGCAATGCAGAGGACATGAGGACAGGGGACATGGCACGGGACAGGGATAGAGGACAGGGGACAGTGCCACTACATGAGGACAGGAGAATGGGCATGGCATGGGGACACAGGGCATGGACAGGGACGCAGGGACACTGGAACTGGCACAGCACAGCGACACAGGGACGGGGATACTGGAGCTGGCACAGCACAGCGACACAGGGACAAGGACACTGGAGCTGGCACAGCACAGTGACACAGGGACAAGGACACTGGAGCTGGCACAGCACGGGGACACAGGGCATGGAACGGGGACAGGGACAGTGGAGCTGGCATAGCACAGGGACACAGGAACAGGGACAGTGGAGCTGGCACAACTCGGGGACACAGGGCATGCATGGCACAGGGACAGGGACAGTGGAGCTGGCATGGCACAGGGACACAGGGCACAGGGACAGGGCCACTGGAGCTGGTACAGCTCGGGGACGCAGGGCATGCATGGCACAGGGACAGGGACAGTGGAGCTGGCATGGCACAGGGACACAGGGCATGCATGGCACAGGGACAGGGACAGTGGAGCTGGCATGGCACAGGGACACAGGGCATGCACGGGACAGGGCCACTGGAGCTGGCACAGCACAGGGGCACAGGGACACAGGGACACCGGAGCTAGCAGGACACAAGGACACAGGGGCACTGGAGCTGGCACAGTGCCCCAAACCCCCCAGCACCCCTGTGCCCACCTGGTTGTTCTTGCCCTTCTGCACGCACTCCGCTTTCTTCTCCACGGGCGCCTCCCACGAGATCTGGGGGTGGCAGAGGGGTCAGGGGCTGGGATGTCACCCCCACCCCAAATCCCCCCCGGTTTTGGGGTGCCCCGGGGTGCTCACCGCTGCCTTGAGCTCCACGGTGCCGGTGGCCAGGGCGAACACGGCCTCACGGGCACCCACGTAGAGCAGCCCCTCGGCCTCGTCCAGCGTCAGCGTCAGGTAGTGAGAGACCCCGCCCTGAGAGAAGCGCTTGGCCGTGTCCCGCAGCTCTGTGGGGACAGGGACAATGGGATGGGACACCACCGCTGTGAGGGGACACCCACAGCGCCCCACAACCCCTGAAAGATCCCACCCACAGCTCTGTGGGGACACCCACAGCACCCCACAACCCCTGCCGGATCCCACCCACAGCTCTGACACAGCACCCCATAACCCCTCCCAGATCCCAGCCACAGCTCTGTGGGGACAGGGACAATGGGCTGGGACACTGAGCTGAGACCCTACTGAACCCTCACCCTGGCCAGATCCCACCCACAGCTCTGTGGGGACAGGGGACACAGCGCTGGGACCCCCCTGCAGCTCTGTGGGGACACCTAGCTGGGACCCCCCTGCAGCTCTGTGGGGACACCTGGCTGGGACCCCACAGCACCCTCACCCCTGCCAGATCCCACCCACAGCTCTGTGGGGACAGGGGACACTGTGCTGGGACCCCCCTGTAGCTCTGTGGGGACAGGGGACACCCCGCGGGGACCCCCACCCACAGCTCTATGGGAACAGGGACACTGAGCTGGGACCCCCACCCACATCTCTGCAGGGCCACGGGGACCCAGGGCAGGGACCCTCGCGCACCCCCCGCCCCCGCCGGACCCCCCCGGCCCCGTAACACACAAAGGTCCCTTTGTCCCCGGCAGTGCCGTTAAACACAGTGGCCTTTGCAGGGACCCCGTGGCCCCCCGCGCCCCCCCCACGCCCCCCGGCCACTGCAGAAAGGAACCATTGACAGGACAGCGCCAGGGCCCCCGGGCGGGGACAGGGACACGGGGCTGGCACGGCACGGGGGCGGCACGGGGACAGTGGCACGGCTGAGGGTGGGGTCCCGGGTGTGGGGACAAGGGACACTGCACAGGGACAGTGGCATGGCACAGGGGTGGGGTTCTGGGTGTGGGGACAAGGGACACTGCACAGGCACGGGGATGATAGTTCCAGGTGTGGGGACATGAGGACAGTGGCACAGCAAAGGGACCAAAGTCTCAGGCACGGGACAGTGGCATAGCAGAGGGGCGAGGTCTGGCATGGGGACAGGGGACATGGCACGGGTCAGGGATAGAGGACAGGGGGCAGTGCCACCACATGGGGACAGGAGAATGGGGACACAGGGCATGGCACGGGGACAGGGATGTTGGAGCTGGCATGGCTCAGGGACACAGGGTGACAGCACAGAGCAGGGACAGGGGCTGCTAGCTGGGACGAGGACGGAATCTCGGGGTGCTGGCAGGGCAGGGGGACATGGCAAAGGGATGGGGACACAGGACATGGCCGAGGGATGGGACAGGATGATGGCAGGGTGTGGGGACAGGAAACGGCAGAGGGATGGGACAAGGGACATGGCAGACGGATGGGACGGGATGGTGGCAGGGCGTGGGCACAGGGGACATGGAGGAGGGATAGGACAAAGGAACTGGTAGGGGGATGGGGACAGGGCACTGGGATGGGGACAGGACACTGGGATGGGACAGCAGACACTGGGATGGGATAGCAGACATGGCACAGGGATGGGCAGGGGACATGACACAGGGATGGGGACAGGGTACAGGGATGGGACAGTAACAGAGCACAGGGACGGGGAGACAGCACAGGGATGGGGACAGTGCACGGGGATGGGACAGGGGTCACAGCACAGGGATGGGGACAGAGGGCATGGCGTAGGGATTGGACAAAGGACACAGCCAGCACAGGGCAGTGGCCCCCAGGCACTGGCACAGAACTGGGGACACAGAGCAGCATCCCCACGTGTCCCCCAGAGTCCCCACAGACCCCAGTTTTGGGGACACTCACCCACCCCATAGCGCTGAAAAACTCTGGGGTGGGACAAAAGCCACCCGAGGCAGTGCCAACAGCCACACAACCGCGACACGGGACACAAGCAGCGCCCACCCTGGCCCCGAGCCCCTCGGATACTCACCCGCGTAGGGGACAGTCCTCCTGGGCACAGCACTCCACGATGCCCCCGGGGTGGCACCAGCGGTGACGAGGGCCAGCAGCAGCAGAAGCAGCAGCGCGGCGAGGGCCAGCGGCCGGCGGGGGGCCATGGCGCCGGGGCGGGGGGGACACGGCGGGGTCCCTGGGGCGGGACACGGCCAGGCCGGGGCCCCGTCAGTGCTACGGGGCAGCGGCGGCGTCACGCGGGCGGCGCGGGGACAAGGCGGCATTGAGGCAGCGCTGTCACGAGGCCGGGGGCACCCCACGCCCCGGGGGACACCCCGAACCTCCCCCCCCGGCCCCTCCCCACCGGGGGGAACCCACGGAGCAGGAAACGCGGCCCGGCCGCTTCCCATCCTCCCCCCACCCCACCACGTCCTGCCCGGGACCCCCCGGTGCCCCGGGGGTGCCCTCGCCGTGCACCCCCCGCTCTGCCCCGGGCCGGGCAGGATGCGGCCGGGAATTGTTCTGTCCTGCCCGGCGGGAAGCAGGAAGTTGGGGGGGCTCGGGGGGGCCCCCAGTGACGGCTCGGGAAGGATTTCCGGGAGGGTGGGGGGCCGGGAACGGGCGTGGGAATGGGGGACACCCCGGCCGGACTTCCTTGGGCGGGAGGTGACGGTGTCACGGCCACAGCTGGGGTGTAAGGGCACAGTCGGGGTGCCAAAGGCATAGTTGGGGTGTCAGCGGCACATCTGGGGTGTAAGGGGCACAGCTGAGGTGGCACGGGCCATGGGAACATCTGGGGTGCCAGGGCCACAGCTGGGGTGTCACAGGAACATCTGGGGTGCCAAGGCCACAGCTGGGGTGCCATGGGCACAGCTGGGGTGTCACAGGAACATCTGGGGTGCCAAGGCCACAGCTGGGGTGTAACGGGCACATCTGGGGTGTCACAGGAACATCTGGGGTGCCACGGGCACAGCTGGAGTGCCAGACACACATCTGGGGTGCCACAGGGAGAGTCGGGGTCCCACAGGCAAACATGGGGTGTCACGGGCCTGGCCAGGGTGCCGTGGGCACAGCTGGGGCGCCACGGGCAAAATCGGGGTGCCGCGAGCAAAAATGGAGAGCGACAAGCACAGCGGGGGCACAACAGATAAATCTGAGGTGTCCTGGGCACAGCTGGGGTGCGGTGGGCACAGTCGGGGTGACACAGGCCAGTCTGGGGTGCGGTGGGCACTGTCGGGGTGCGGTGGGCACAGTCAGGGTGCCACAGGCCAATCTGGGGTGCGGTGGGCACAGTCGGGGTGCGGTGGGCACAGTCGGGGTGCCACAGGCCAGTCTGGGGTGCCCTGGGCACAGTCGGGGTGCGGTGGGCACAGTCGGGGTGCCACAGGCCAGTCTGGGGTGCCCTGGGCACAGTCGGGGTGCGGTGGGCACAGTCGGGGTGCCACAGGCCAATCTGGGGTGCGGTGGGCACAGTCGGGGTGCGGTGGGCACAGTCAGGGTGCCACAGGCCAATCTGGGGTGCCCTGGGCACAGCTGGGGTGCCACAGGAATAGCCAAGCTGCCGTGGACACGGCTGGGGTTCAACAGGCACAGCCGGGGTGCAACAGGCTCGGCGACACGGACAAAAGCACAGCGAGGGTGCCACAGGCCACGGCCGTGGTCGGGGCGCCCTGGGCACCATCGAGGAGCCACGGGCAAAGCTGGGGTGCCATGGGCAAAGCTGGGGTGCCCTGGGCAGGGCCGGGGTCCCCACAGCGGGGACAGGCACCCTCAGGGTACAACAGGCAGGCCGGTGTCCCCGCGGTGCCCAAGTTCGGCGCTGGACACTGGGGATGCCCTGAGGGGCCTGGGGTGCGCGGCTCCGGCCGGGGGGGGGGGTCCACGGCGGTGCCACCCCGGGGTCCCCACGGCGGTGCCACCCCGGGGTCCCCACGACGCTGCCCGCCCATCTCGGGGGTCCCCAGGGCCACCCGAATCCCCGCCGTTCCCGTCGCCTGTACCGTGGGGGGGGTTCCCGGTGCACCGACGGATCCGCGCGGCGGAGGGGGAGATCCCGGCCCCCCCATGCACGGGCGGGGGGGGAGCCGGTGGCGATCCCCGGTACCGGGAGGAACAAAGCGCCTCCTCCTCCTCCTCCTCCCGCCCCCGCGGCTCCGCCACAACAATACCGGGGCGGGGCGGGGAGGGGGGGGCCCGCACTCACCTCAGGGCGCGGCGGCGGCGGCAACGGCGGCGGCGGGGCGGGAGGCGGCCGGCGGCCGTGAGGGGCGGGGGGCTGGGGGGGGGCCCGGCGGGGGCGGCTGGGGGCGGGGGGCGGCGGCGCGGGGGCGGGGGCCCGGCGGGGCCCGGGCGGGGCGGCGGAGGGAGGCGGAGGGAGGCGGCGGAGCGGGGCGGGGGCGCGGGGGGGCCCGGCCGGGGCGCGGGAGGCGGGAGCGGCCGTGAGGGGCGGCGGCGGGAGCGCGCCGCGCGGCCCCGCGAGGCCCCGCCCCAACCATGACGTCACGGGCCCCCCTCAGGGGAGGGGGGCGCGGGTCGGGTCGGGTCGGGTCAGATCGGAACCGCTCGGGTCGGGCCGGGTCGGAACCGCTCGGGTCCGCTCGCGTAGGATCGGAAATGTTCGGAACCGCTCGGCGCGGGTCTGATCGGATCGGAACCGCTCGGGTCCGGTCGGACCCCGGTCCAGTCTGAACTGCTCGGCTCAGATCGGCTCGGAACCAGTCGGGTCTTGCTGGAACCAGTTGGCTCAACCAGGCTCGGCCCGGCTCGGCTCGGTTCGGTTTGGGTCGGATTCAGAACCCTTCAGCCCCACTGGCCTGGTCTGGTCCAGTCAGGCTCAGCTCAGCCCAGTTCTTGGCTCAGCCCAGTTTGGCGTGTCCCGGTTGGGCTCAGCGCAGTTCAGCCCTTCTGGCCTGGCTTGGCTTAACCAGGCTCGGCCCAGTTTGGACTGTCCTGGTTGGGCTCAGCCCGGTTCAGCCCAGTTCAGGCCACCTTAACCAGGCTCAGCTCAACCCAGTTTGGCTCAGTCCAGCTTAGTTTAAGCAGGCTTGGCCCGGTTCAGAGTGTCCTGGTTGGGCTCGGCCCAGTTCAGGCCACCTTAAGCAGGCTCAGCTCAGCCCAGTTTGGCTCAGCCCAGCTTGGTTTAACCCAGGTCAGCCCAGCCTGGCTTCACTGGCCTGGTTCTTCTCAGCTCAGCCTGGTTTTACCTGGCCCAGTTTAGTTCAGTTCAGCCCAGCTTAACCAGGCTAGGCCCATCCCAGTTTGGCTCAGCTCATCCCAGTTCAGCTCAGTTTGACCAGTCTCAGTTCAGTTCTTTTCATCCCAGTTCAGCTCACTTTGGCCAATCCCAGTTTGGCTCAGCTCAGCCTAATTAAACCCAGTTTGACCAATCCCAGTTTGGCTCAGCTCAGCCTAATGGAGCCCGGGTTGCCCAATCCGGCTTCTTTTCATCCCAGTTCAGCCCACCTTGGCCAGTCTCAGATGAGCTCTGCTCATCCCAGTTCAGCCCAGTTTGGGCAGTGCCAGTTCAGTTTTTATTTGGGGTCCCCTGGGCCCATTCCCGCTGCTATTCCCGGTGCCATTTCCAGTGCCATTCCCGGGGTCCATTCCCAGGATCCGTGTCCCGGGGAGGATGAGGAAGGAGAGGACGAGGACAGAGGCCAGGTGGGCACCGCTGGTGCAGCAGCACGGCCGGGTCACCTCCAGGGACAGGACGAGTGGCACGTGGTGCCATCCCTGCTGGGGCACGGCCCAGCTGGCACGGCCGGCGGGCACCTCTCCAGGCACGGGCACCACGCTCTGATAATTAACGGGGCAGAGATAACGAGGGCACCGCAGCGGGCAGATGGCACCGAGCTCTGTCCCCAAAGCCAGCGCTGAGGTGGCACCGGGCAGAGGGTGGCTCTGCCTGCGTCCCCTGTCACCTCTGTCACCCCGAAATGCCCAGGGACACAACCCTGGGTGGGCACTCTGGGGCCCCTCAATGCCCAGGGACCCCTCAATGCCCAGGGAACCCCCAATGCCCAGGGGCCCCCCAATGCCCAGGGACCCCCCCAATGCCCAGGGACCCCTCAATGCCCAGGGACCCCCAATGCCCAGGGAACCCCCCAATCAATGCCCAGGGGCCCCCCAATGCCCAGGGACCCCCTCCAATCAATGCCCAGGGACCCCCCCAATGCCCAGGGACCCCCTCCCAACCAATGCCCAGAGACCCCCCAATGCCCAGGGACCCCCTCCAATCAATGCCCAGGATCCCCCAATGCCCAGGGGCCCCCCAATGCCCAGGGACCCCCTCCAATCAATGCCCAGGATCCCCCAATGCCCAGGGGCCCCCCAATGCCCAGGGAACCCCCCAATGCCCAGGGACCCCCTCCAATCAATGCCCAGGATCCCCCAATGCCCAGGGACCCCCCAGTGCCCAGGGACCCCCCAATCAATGCCCAGGGACCCCCCCAAATGCCCAGAGAGCCCCAAATTCCTGGGTACCCCTTGATGCCCAGGGATCCCGCAATGCCCAGGGACCCCCCCCCCCAATTCCCAGGGAACCCCCCATAATGTCCAAGGATGCCCCAATGCCCAGAAGGCCCCAAATGCCCGGGTACCCCTCAATGTCCAGGGATCCCCAATGCCCGGGGACCCCCCAATATACAGAGAGCCCCCCATGCCCGAGTACCCCTCAATGCCCAGAGACCCCTTGATGCCCAGGGATCCCCCAGTGCTCAGGGACCCCCCGATGCCCAGGGACCCCCCAGTGCCCGGGTACCCCTCAATGCCCAGGGACTCCCCAATACACAGAGAGCCCCAAATGCCCAGAGACCCCACAGTGCCCAGAGACCCCAAATGCCTGGGTACCCCTTGTCATAAATGCATATTTTGGTGTTGAGTTTTCACAAATATTATGGTGGATACTCTACGTGTGGTGCTGAAATAATGCTTAAGATATTGGGTTTTTTAGGAGTAACAGAGGCTGATAAAGTGTCTTTGTATTAAGTGAACTGCCTGCTTGGCTGGATAACGCCCAATAAAGACACCTGCTACTGATTCCAACACCGACTGTGTGTGGGAATTGAACACCACAGCCTAAATTAGGATTGATAAGAAAAATAAATTAAAACCACGGCCAAGAAACACGCATGGTCTAAAAAGATGGACTCAATGAGTGGCTGTGTAAAATGGTTCTTGGAATATGGAAAATAGTTTGTAGAAAAGCTGGAAAATGTATGATGGGTCTATGATGAATTTAAGGGGTGTTTCCAAAGCAGCAGGGGTGCTCTTGGCTGGATGCCAAGGACCTGCCGTTATAACCTTTTGCTTTATTGTTTGTCTTTTATTGTCTTTTATTAAACCTTTTAAAATCTACCAGGAAAGTGAACCTCGTTTTTCACACCCTCGATGTCTAGGGATCCCACAGTGCTCAGGGACCCCCCGATGCCCAGGGACCCGCCCCATGCCCAGGGACCCCCCAATGCCCAGGGACCCCCCAATGCCCAGAGACTCCCCAATGCCCAGGGACCCCCCAATGCCCAGGGATCCCCCCAGTGCCCAGGGAATCCCCAATGCCCAGGGATACCCCCAGTGCCCAGGGAATCCCCAATGCCCAGAGACCCCCTCAATGCCCAGGGACCCCTCGATGCCCAGGGACCCCCCCAATGCCCAGGGACCCCCCAATGCCCAGGGACCCCCCCCAATGCCCAGGGAACCCCCCCAATGCCCAGAGACCCCCCGATGCCCAGGGACCCCCCAGTGCCCAGGGAATCCCCAATGCCCAGAGACCCCCCGATGCCCAGGGACCCCCCCCAATGCCCAGGGAATCCCCAATGCCCAGGGACCCCTCGATGCCCAGGGACCCCTCGATGCCCAGGGAGCCCCTCAATGCCCAGGGACCCCTCGATGCCCAGGGAGCCCCCGATGCCCAGGGACCCCTCGATGCCCAGGGAACCCCAATGCCCAAGGGCATCAAAATGCCCAGGGACCCCACAGTGCTCAGATACCCCAATGCTCGGGTACCCCTCGATGCCCAGAGAGACCCCAATGTCCAGGGACCCCACAATGCTGGCTTACCTCCAATGCCCAGGGACCCCCAATGCCCAGGGACCCCCCAATACCCAGTGAGGACAATGAGCCCCCCTTGGGGACAATTCGGGGGTGACCAGAGCCCCCCTTGGGGCACAGGGAGGTCCTTGGGGACAATTTGGGTGTGACCAGAGCCCCCCTTGGGGCACAGGGAGGTCCTTGGGGACAATTTGGGGGTGACCAGAGCCCCCCTTGGGGCACAGGGAGGTCCTTGGGGACAATTTGGGGGTGACCAGAGCCCCCCTTGGGGCACAGGGAGGTCCTTGGGGACAATTTGGGGGTGACCAGAGCCCCCCTTGGGGCACAGGGAGGTCCTTGGGGATAATTTGGGGGTGTCCCGTCCCCTCTTTGGGCACCACGTGTGGCCGCACAGGAAAGGGGCGTGGTCCAAGGCAGGGGGCGTGGCTTGAGAATAAACCACCAATAGGAAGTGGCGGACTTCGCCCTGACCACGCCCCCTTCCCCGCCCCGCTGCCTTCGGACCCTCAGGCGCTTAAACGTCAATCAAAGCATGGCGGGCTGGCTGCCCGGCCAATCACAGGCCGGCCTCGGCAAAAGGGGCGGGGTTTATTGGTATCCACCAATCAGAATGAGCAATGGGCGGGACCTTGGTCTCGCGGGCTTAGGCGCATTTCCGGGTCGCGCGGCCGTTTCCGCCTGGCCCGGAAGTTCTGCTGAGGGAGTTTCCGGTGCGGCTGCGGCGCGGCATCGTCGGGCTGCGCTCCCGTTCCCGTTCCCGTTCCCGTTCCCGGTCCCGTTCCCGCTCCCCGTGCAGCCATGGCGGACGTGACCGCCCGTAGCCTGCAGTACGAGTACAAGGCGGTGAGTGCGGGCCCGGTGCCCTGAACCCCCTCTCGTTACCGTTAACCCACCCCGGTACCGTGAACTTTTTCCACCCCAATTTTGGGACCCATTTCGGGGCCCTCAGCCTCGTCCTGGGACCCTCACACCCCACCCAACCTCATTTTGGGACCCGTAGACCACCCTCATCACCATTCTGAGAACCCCAGTCCCATTTTGGGATTCTCTAGCCCCATTTTGAGACCGCCAGTCGCATTTTGGGATTCCCCAGCCCCGTTTTAAAATCTCCAGTCCCATTTCTGGGCACTTCAGACCCCTTCAACTTTTTTTGGGATTCCCCAACCGCATTTTGAGACCCTCAGCCCCATTTCTGGACACTTCAACCAGTTTTTTCGCATTCCCCAGCCCCATTTTGAGTCCTATTTTGGGACCCTTTGGACTTCTCCCAGCCTCATTTTGGGATTCCCAGACCCCCTTCAACCCCATTTTGACACCCCCCAGTCCCATTTTGAAACCCCCAGCCCCATTTTGTGATTCCTCAACCCCATTTTGAGACCCCCCCCAATATAATTTTGGGACTTCTTGCACTTTTCCCAGCCCCATTTTGGGCCTCCCCAACCCTATTTAGAGACCCCCAGCCCCATTTTGGCATTTCCCAGCCTCATTTTGACGCCCCCCCCAGTCCCATTTTTTAACCCCCCGCTCCATTTTGAGGCTCCCCAACCCCATTCTGAGACCCCCCAATCCCACCTTGAGACCCCTTGCACTTCTCCCAACCCCATTTTGAGACCTCCCAGCCCCATTTTGAGAATCCAACCCATTTTGGGATTCCTCAGCCTCATTTTGAGTCCCCCAACCCCATTTTGAGACCCCTCCCAATCCCACCTTGAGACCCCTTGCACTTCTCACAGCCCCATTTTTAACCCCCAGTCCCATTTTTTAACCCCAGCCCCATTTTGTGATTCCACAGCCCCATTTTGAGACCCCCAGTCCCATTTTGAGCCCCCCAGCCCCATTTTGAGGCTCCCCAACCCCATTCTGAGACTCCCCAATCCCACCTTGAGACCCCTTGCACTTCTCCCAACCCCATTTTGAGACCCCCAGTCCCATTTTGAGAATCCAGCCCCATTTTGAGACCCCCCCAGTCCCATTTTTTAACCCCCAGCCCCATTTTGAAAACCCCAACCCCATTTTGAGACTCCCCCAATCCCACCTTGAGACCCCTTGCACTTCTCACAGCCCCATTTCGAGACCCCCAGCCCCATTTTGAGACCCCCCAATCCCACCTTGAGACCCCTTGCACTTCTCCCAACCCCATTTAGAGACCCCCAGTCCCATTTTGAGAATCCAGCCCCATTTTGGGATTGCCCAGCCTTATTTTGAGACCCCTCAGCCCCATTTTGAGACCCCCCAATCCCACCTTGAGACCCCTTGCATTTCTCCCAGCCCCATTTTGGCATTTCCCATTCCCATTTTTAACCCCCATCCCCATTTTATGATTCCCCAGCCCCATTTAGAGACTCCCAGTCCCATTTTTTAACCCCCATCCCCATTTTGTGATTCCCCAGCCCCATTTTGAGACTCCCAGTCCCATTTTTTAACCCCCAGCCCCATTTTGAGACCCCCAACCCCATTCTGAGCCCCCCCCAATCCCACCTTGAGACCCCTTGCACTTCTCCCAACCGCATTTAGAGATCCCCCAGTCCCATTTAGAGACCCCCAGTCCCATTTTGAGAATCCAGCCCCATTTTGGGATTCCCCAGCCTTATTTTGAGACCTCTCAGCCCCATTTTGAGACCCCCCAATCCCACCTTGAGACCCCTTACACTTCTCCCAGCCCCATTTTGGCATTTCCCATCCCCATTTTTAACCCCCATCCCCATTTTATGATTCCCCAGCCCCATTTAGAGACCCCCAGTCCCATTTTTTAACCCCCAGCCCCATTTTGTGATTCCCCAGCCCCATTTTGAGACCCCCAGTCCCATTTTTTAACCCCCAGCCCCATTTTGAAAACCCCAACCCCATTTTGAGACCCCCAGTCCCATTTTTTAACCCCCAGCCCCATTTTGAAAACCCCAACCCCATTCTGAGCCCCTCCAATCCCACCTTGAGACCCCTTGCACTTTTCCCAGCCCTATTTTGGTTTTTCCCAGCCCCATTTTTAACCCCCAGCCCCATTTTGAGACCCCCAGCCCCATTTTGAGGCTCCCCAACCCCATTCTGAGCCCCCCCCAATCCCACCTTGAGACCCCTTGCCCTTCCCCCAGCCCCGTTTCCCCCCTCCCCCCCCATCCCATTATTCCCATTTTAACTTCCCAGAACTCCAACCTCGTGCTCCAAGCCGACCGCTCTCTGATCGACCGCACGCGCCGGGATGAGCCCACGGGGGAGGTGCTGTCCCTGGTGGGCAAGCTCGAGGGGACACGCATGGGGGACAAGGCCCAGAGGACCAAACCCCAGATGCAGGAGGAGAGAAGGGCCAAGTGAGTGGAAAACTGGGAATTCTCATCCTGGGATAACGGGATTGGGGGGGGGGGGTGGGGAGGTGGGAGAGGTTGGGGGTTCTGCTGGAGGGGTTTGGATGGCAGATCCTGGGAAAGCTCCTAAACCTGATCCCGGATTTCCTGGGGAAACTGCTGTTCCTGATCCCAGATTTCCTGGGAAAGATCCTATACTTGACCCCAGATTTCCTGAGAAAGCTGCTTTACCTGATCCCAGATTTCCTGGGAAAGCTGCCACTCCTGATCCCAAATTTCCTGGGAAAGCTGCCACTCCTGATCCCAGACTTCCTGGGACAGCTCCTAAACCTGATCCCAGATTTCCTGGGGAAACTGCTACTCCTGATCCCAGATTTCCTGGGAAAGCTCCTAAACCTGATCCCAGATTTCCTGGGAAAGCTCCTAAACCTGATCCCAAATTTCCTGGGAAAGCTGCTTCTCCTGATCCCAAATTTCCTGGGAAAGCTGCTTCTCCTGATCCCAAATTTCCTGGGAAAGCTGCCACTCCTGATCCCAGATTTCCTGGGAAAGCTCCTAAACCTGATCCCAGATTTCCTGGGAAAGCTCCTAAACCTGATCCCAAATTTCCTGGGAAAGCTCCTAAACCTGATCCCAAATTTCCTGGGAAAGCTGCTAAACCTGATCCCAGATTTCCTGGGAAAGCTGCTTCTCCTGATCCCAAATTTCCTGGGAAAGCTGCTTCTCCTGATCCCAGATTTCCTGGGAAAGCTGCTGCTCCTGATCCCAGATTTCCTGGGAAAGCTCCTAAACCTGATCCCAAATTTCCTGGGAAAGCTCCTAAACCTGATCCCAAATTTCCTGGGAAAGCTCCTAAACCTGATCCCAGATTTCCTGGGAAAGCTGCTTCTCCTGATCCCAGATTTCCTGGGAAAGCTGCCACTCCTGATCCCAGATTTCCTGGGAAAGCTGCTGCTCCTGATCCCAGATTTCCTGGGAAAGCTCCTAAACCTGATCCCAAATTTCCTGGGAAAGCTCCTAAACCTGATCCCAAATTTCCTGGGAAAGCTCCTAAACCTGATCCCAGATTTCCTGGGAAAGCTGCTTCTCCTGATCCCAGATTTCCTGGGAAAGCTGCTGCTCCTGATCCCAGATTTCCTGGGAAAGCTGCTGCTCCTGATCCCAGATTTCCTGGGAAAGCTCCTAAACCTGATCCCAAATTTCCTGGGAAAGCTCCTAAACCTGATCCCAGATTTCCTGGGAAAGCTCCTAAACCTGATCCCAGATTTCCTGGGAAAGCTGCTTCTCCTGATCCCAAATTTCCTGGGAAAGCTGCTTCTCCTGATCCCAGATTTCCTGGGAAAGCTGCTTCTCCTGATCCCAAATTTCCTGGGAAAGCTGCCACTCCTGATCCCAGATTTCCTGGGAAAGCTCCTAAACCTGATCCCAGATTTCCTGGGAAAGCTGCTAAACCTGATCCCAAATTTCCTGGGAAAGCTCCTAAACCTGATCCCAAATTTCCTGGGAAAGCTCCTAAACCTGATCCCAAATTTCCTGGGAAAGCTGCTAAACCTGATCCCAGATTTCCTGGGAAAGCTCCTAAACCTGATCCCAAATTTCCTGGGAAAGCTTCTAAACGTGATTCCAGATTTCCTGGGAAAGCTGCTTCTCCTGATCCCAGATTTCCTGGGAAAGCTGCTGCTCCTGATCCCAGATTTCCTGGGAAAGCTGCTACTCCTGGTGCCTAATTTTCCAAAAAAGATGTGGATTCAGGGACCTAATTTCCCAGGAAAGCTGCTTTGCTTAGCTCCTGATTTCCCAGGAAAGTTGCTTTTCCTGGTGCCTAAATTCCCAAGGCTGCTTTTCCTGGTTCCCAATTTCCTCTGGAAGCTGCTTTTTCTGGCTTCTAATTTCCCACAAAACTTACTTTTCCTGGTGCCCAATTTTCCAAAAAACCCGATGGTCCTGGAGCCTGCTTTCCTACAAAGCTGCATTTTCTGTTACCCAATTTCCCAGTAAAGTTACTTTTCCTGGTCACCAGTTTCCTGAGAAAGCTGCTATTCCTGGCACCAAATATTCCAAAAAAGCTGTTTTTCCTGGTGCCCAATTTTACAAAAAACTTACTTTTTCTGGTACCAAATTTCCCTGGAAAGCTGCTTTCCCTGCTCCCTAATTTCCCTAAAAAGTTGCTTTTCCTGGTGCACAGTTCCTTTTTCTCTGCTCCTTTTCCTGGACAAGCTCAGCAAAACTCCAGGACTGCAAATATCCCATAAAAGTTGCTTTTCCTGATTCCCAGATTTCTGTGGAAGCTGCTTTTCCTGGTGTCCAATTTTCCAAAAAACCTGCTTTTTCTGGAGCCTGATTTCCTACAAAGCTGCATTTTCTGTTACCCAATTTCCCAGGAAAGCTGTTTCTCCTGCTCCCCAATTTCCTGACAGAGCTGCTATTCCTTGCACCAAACATTCCACAAAAGTTGCTTCTCTTGGTACCAAATGTCCCAGCAAAGCAGCTTTTCCTGGAGCCGAATTTAAAAAAAAAAATCATTTTTCCTGGTCACTAATTTCCCTGGAAATCTGCTTTTCCTGGAGCCTGGTTTCCAAGGAAGCTGCTTGTCCTGTTACCCAATTTCCCAGGAAATCTGTTTTTCTTGCTCCCCAATCTCCTGAGAAAGCTGCTGTTCCTGGCAACAGGAATTTCCCAGGAAATCTGCTTTTCCTGCTGCCCAATTTCCCAGGAAATCTGCTTTTCCTGCTGCCCAATTTCCCAGGAATGTTTGGGCTGGAGGGGATTTTAAAGCCCCTAAAAACCATCGAGCTTCCCCTGGCCCAGATTCCAGCCCAACCTTGGACATTCCCAGGGATCCAGGGGCAGCCTCAGCTCCTCTGGGAATTCCTTCCCCAAATCCCATTTCAGTCTCCATTTTCCCATTCCCTGTGTCCTGTCCCTCCATCCCTTATCCCAATCCCTCTCCAGCTCTCCTGGAGCCCCTTTAGAGCTCTGGAAAAGAACTCTGAGATCTCCTTGGAGCTTTCTCTTCAAGATTTTGGGAATATTTGATTTGGAAAAGCTGAAACCTCAAATCCACCCAGCTGAAAGCTGCCAACATGGGGATAAACCTCAGTGAGAAATGAAAATAAGTCAAGTTCCCTGGGTTTTTTTTGGGAATAAAGGGGTCTGGAAACAGTGGGACTGGCCCAGATTCCACCCTGACCTTGGACATTCCCAGGGATCCAGGGGCAGCCTCAGCTCCTCTGGGAATTCCATCCCAAAACCCCATTTCAATCTCCATTTTCCCATTCCTTCCATCCCTCATCCCAATCCCTCTCCAGCTCTCCTGGAGCCCCTTTAGAATTTTGACATTTCCTTGGAGCTTTCTGTTCTTCAGGATTTTTGGGAATATTTCATTTGGAAAACCTGAAGCTCCAATTCCAACCGAGCTTGGAGCTGCCAACATGGGGAAAAACCTCAGTGAGAAATGGACATGAATTCATTTCCCTGCTTTATTTTGGGAATAAAAGGGTCTGAAAAAGCAGGATTTGTGCTGTGGGCGCCTCTGATTCCCGAATTTTCCCGTTTTTGGCAGGAGGAGGAAGCGGGACGAGGACAGGCACGACATCAATAAGATGAAGGGCTACACGCTGCTGTCCGAGGGCATCGATGAGATGGTGGGCATCATCTACAAACCCAAAACCAAGGAGACCAGGGAGACCTACGAGGTCCTGCTCAGCTTCATCCAGGCTGCCCTGGGCGACCAGGTGAGCCTGGCACCATCCCTGGCATTTGGGAATTCCCCTCTGGGATGGGGGAGTCCTTTCATCCCACAGGGATGGGTTGGGAGGGGTCTGGAATGTCACCGAGTCCCACCGTGGGCTGGGATGTTTTCCATAGGATCAGGTGCCTCCCAGCTGGCCTTGGACACTTCCAGGGATCCAGGGGCAGCCACAGCAAATCTGGGAATTCCATCCCAGCCCCTCACCCAATATTTTATCCCAAAATCCCATCTAAACCAGCACATGGGACCATGGAATGGTTTGGGTTGGAAGGGACCCCGATGTTCCCCCAGTCCCACACCTCCCACTGTCCCAGGGGGCTCCAGCCTGGCCTTGGACACTTCCAGGGATCCAGGGGCAGCCACAGCTCCTCTGGGAATTCCATCCCAGCCTCTCCTCACCCTCCCAGCCAGGAATTCCTGCCCAAATCCCATCTAAACCAGCACGTGGGACCGTGGAATGGTTTGGGTTGGAAGGGACCTTAAAGCTCATCCAGTGCCACCACAGCAGGGACATCCCTGGGGCTCCAGCCTGGCCTTGGGGACACTCCCAGGGATCCCAGCTGCTCTGGGAATTCCATCCCAGTCCCTCCCCACCTCCAAAAGAAGAATTTCTTCCCAAAATCCCATCTAAACCTGCACATGGAATCCTGGTTTGATTTGGGGTGGAGGGACCTCAATGCCCATCCAGTCCCACCATGGGTCCCACACTTTCCACTGTCCCAGGGTGCTCCAGCCTGGCCTTGGGGACACTTCCAGGGATTCAGAGGCAGCCACAGTTTCTTTGGGAATTCCATCCCAGCCCCTCACCCAATATTTCTTCCCAAAATCCCATCTAAACCAGCACATGGAATCCTGGATTGGTTTGGGTTTGGAGACACTTTCAGTCCCACCCCATGGCAGGGATCCAGGAATGTCCCAGTTCCCTCATGGACACTTCCCTTCACTCTCTCCCCTCCCTCCCTGCTGTTCCCACAGAGCCTGGGGATGGGAATTCCCAGTCTGGGATGAGAATTCCCAGTCCTGGATCAGAATTCCCAATTTGGGGTCAGCATTGCCAGTCCCCTGTCCCATTCCCAGTCCCCTGTCCCATTCCCAGTTTGGGGTCAGCATTCCCAGTCCCCATTCCCAGTCTGGGGTCAGCATTCCCAGTCTGGGGTCAGCATTCCCAGTTTGGGGTCAGCATTCCCAGTCCCCATTCCCAGTTTGGGGTCAGCATTCCCAGTTCCCATTCCCAGTTCCCATTCCCAGCCCCGGGACATCCTGTGTGGAGCAGCTGACGAGGTTCTGGCATTCCCAGTTCCCTGTCCCATTCCCAGTCTGGGGTCAGCATTCCCAGTCCCCATTCCCAGTCCCCATTCCCAGTCTGGGGTCAGCATTCCCAGTCCCCATTCCCAGTCCCCATTCCCAGTCTGGGGTCAGCATTCCCAGTCCCCATTCCCAGTCTGGGGTCAGCATTCCCAGTCCCCATTCCCAGTCCCCATTCCCAGTCCCCATTCCCAGTCTGGGGTCAGCATTCCCAGTCCCCATTCCCAGTTCCCATTCCCAGCCCCGGGACATCCTGTGTGGAGCAGCTGACGAGGTTCTGGCATTCCCAGTCTGGGGTCAGCATTCCCAGTCCCCATTCCCAGTCTGGGGTCAGCATTCCCATTCCCATTCCCAGCCCCGGGACATCCTGTGTGGAGCAGCTGACGAGGTTCTGGCCGTGCTCAAGAACGAGAAGCTGCGGGACAAGGAGCGGCGCAAGGAGGTGGAGCTGCTGCTGGGCCCCACGGACGACACGCGCTACCACGTGCTGGTCAACCTGGGCAAGAAAATCACCGACTACGGAGGGGACAAGGACATCCAGAACATGGGTAGGCAATTAGAGACGTCTAGGGGAATTCTGGGAATTTTTTGGGAATTTTTCGGGATTTTTTTGCAATTTTTTTGGATTTTTTTTGGATTTTTTGGCGATTTTTTTGGCGATTTTTTTGCGAATTTTTGTGATTTTTTTTTTTCCCCCGATTATTTTTTATTTATGGCAGATTTTTCCAGGATTTTTTTGGGATTTTATATGTTTTTGTTATTATTATTTAATTTTTTGGGGGGGGGGGGGATTTTTTGGGGGATTTTTGGGGGTGGAGCTGCTGCTGGGCCCCACGGACGACACGCGCTACCACGTGCTGGTCAAACTGGGCAAGAAAATCACCGACTACGGAGGGGACAAGGACATCCAGAACATGGGTAGGCAATTAGAGACGTCTAGGGGAATTCTGGGAATTATTTGGGAATTTTTCGGGATTTCTTTGCAATTTTTTTGGATTTTTTTGGATTTTTTGGCGATTTTTTTGGCGATTTTTTTGCGAATTTTTGTGATTTTTTTTCCCCCGATTATTTTTTATTTTTGGCAGATTTTTCCAGGATTTCTTTGGGATTTTATATGTTTTTGTTATTATTATTTAATTTTCATTTTTGGGGATTTTTTGGGGGAATTTTTTGGGGATTTTTTTTCTCCCCGATTATGTTTTACTTATGACAGATTTTTTCCAGGATTTGAGATTTAATTTTTTTATTACTATTGTTATTATTACTACTATTATTATTATTTTTATCGTTATTTATTTTTTATTTTGGGGGGATATTTTGGGATTTTTTAGGGGGATTTTTTGGGAGAGTTTTTGAGTGTTTTCAGGATTTTTTTTTTCCCAAGATGTTTTAGGGACTTTTTGTGATTGTTTTCGGGATTTTTTTTTTTTTTTTTTGTCTTAATTAATGCCAGTTAATTCCCTGGTAATTCCCAGTGAATTCTGTGCCAAATTTCTGGTAATTCCTGAATTCCTGCTGAATTCCTGGTGGAGTCCTGGTGAATTCCCAGTGATTCCTGGTGAATTCCTGATGATTCCTGATGGATTCCCAGTGAATTCCTGATGGATTCCCAGTTACTCCTGGTTAGTTCCTGATGAATTCCCAGTGACTCCCAGTGAATTCCCAGTGATTCCTGCTGAATTCCATGATGGATTCCCAGTGAATTCCTGGTGATTCTTGGTGAGTTCCTGGTGAATTCCTGGTGATTTCACGGCAATTCCAGGTGAATTCTCGGTGATTTCCTGGTGATTTCCAGTGATTTGCCAACAATTCCCAGTGATTTCTGGTGATTCCTGGTGAATTCCTAGTGCTTTCCTGGTGAATTCCCAGCGAATTCCTGGAGATTTCCTGGTGATTCCCAGTAATTCCTGGTGAATTCCATGCTGAATTCCATGATGGATTCCCACTGATTTCTGGTGAATTCCCAGCGATTTCCCAGTGATTCTTGGTGAATTCCTGGTGATTCCCAGTGAATTCCCAGTGATTTGTGGTGGATTCCCAGTGCTTTCCCAGTGAATTCCCAGTGATTTCCTGGTGATTCCCAGTGAATTCCCAGTGGTTCCCAGTGATTTCCTGTGAATTCCATGAAGAATTCCCAGTGCTTTCCTGGTGATTTCCTGGTGAATTGCCAGCAATTTCCCAATGATTCCTGGAGATTTCCTGGTGATTCCTGGTGAATTCCGTGCTGAATTCCATGATGGATTCCCAGTGATTCCTGGTGATTTCCCAGTGATTCCCGGTGAATTCCATGAAGAATTCCCAGTGATTTCCTGGTGATTCCTGGTGATTTCCTGGTGATTCCTGGTGAATTCCATGCTGAATTCCATGATGGATTCCCAGTGATTCCTGATGGATTCCTGGTGATTCCCAGTGAATTCCCAGTGGTTCCCAGTGATTTCCTGTGAATTCCACGAAGAATTCCCAGTGCTTTCCTGGTAATTTCCTGGTGAACTCCTGGTGATTCCCAGTGCTTTCCTGGTGATTCCCAGTGAATTCCCAGTGAATTCCATGCCGAATTCCTGGTGAACTCTCGGTGAATTCCCGGTGAATCCCCGGTGATCCCGTGCTGTTCCCTGCAGATGACAACATTGACGAGACCTACGGGGTGAACGTGCAGTTTGAGTCCGACGAGGAGGTGATGGAACGGGCACTGGGGTTTGCTGTGGGATTCCTGGATCCCCAAACCTGGATCCCCACTCCTGGATCCCCCAAACCTGGATCCCCAAACCTGGATCCCCACTCCTGGATCCCCCAAACCTGGATCCCCAAACCTGAATCCCCACTCCTGAATCCCCCACTCCTGAATCCCCCACTCCTGAATCCCCCACTCCTGAATCCCCCACTCCTGGATCCCCCACTCCTGAATCCCCCACTCCTGGATCCCCCACTCCTGAATCCCCCACTCCTGAATCCCCCACTCCTGGATCCCCCACTCCTGAATCCCCCACTCCTGGATCCCCCACTCCTGAATCCCCCACTCCTGAATCCCCCACTCCTGAATCCCCCATTCCTGAATCCCCCACTCCTGAATCCCCCACTCCTGAATCCCATTTTCCTCAGTCCCACTTTCTTTAGGAACACCACTGATCCCCTTTTCCTTTATCCCGTTTTTTTCTTAGGATCAGTTTAATCCCCTTTTTCTTTATGCCACATTCCTTAATCCCATTTTCCACGTGGAACCTCATTTATCTCATTTTTATCTCATTTTTATCTCATTTTTATCCCATTTTTATCTCATTTTTATCTCATTTTTATCTCATTTTTATCTCATTTTTATCTCATTTTTATCTCATTATTATCTCATTTTTCCTTATCCCACATTCTTTATTCCCATTTCCCTCTCTCCCATTTTCCATGTGGGATCCCATTTATCCCATTTTCCTTTATCCCAAATTATTTTATCCCATTTTCTTTTATCCCATTTTCGTTTATCCCATTTTCCATGTGATATCACATTTATCCCATTTTTCTCTATCCCAAATTCCTTTATCCCGTTTTCCATGTGAGACCCCATTTATCCCCTTTCCCTTTATCCCAACCCCAGGAAAATGGGATTTATGAAGGGAAAAGGGGGATCAAAATGGGATTTATGAGGGAAAAGGGGGATCAAAATGGGATTTTTGGAATGAAAAGAGGGATAAAATTGGGGTTTTTTTAGGCAACAGAGGGATAAAACTGAGATTTTTGGTTGAGAAAAGGGATTAAAATGGGATTTTTTATGGGAAAGACGTAAAAAGGGAATTTTGCATGGAAAAAAGGATTTTGGGGGGGCAAGGGATAAAAATGAGATTTTTGGTGGGGAAAAAAGGGATAAAATTGGGATTTTTGGATGGAAAAAAGGGGATTTTGAGAGGGGAGAAGAGGGGTAAAATGGGGTTTTTGGGATGGAAAAAAGATAAAAATGAAGGGTTTTGATGGGATTTTTGGGATGGAAAAAAGGGATCAAAATGGGATTTTTGGGTGGAATGAAGGGATCAAAAAGGATTTTTGGATGGAAAAAAGTATCGGAAGGCATTTTGGGATGGAAGAAAGGGATGAAAAAGGGATTTTGGAATGGACAAAATGATAAAAATGGGATTTTGGGATGGAAAAAAGGGATTTTGGATGGTAAAAAGGGGTTTTGGGATGGAGAGGAGAGATCCAAAGGGATTTTGGGGTGGAGGGAAGGGTTTTGGGATGGAGGGAGGGATCCAAAAGGATTTTGGGATGGAAGGAGGGATCCAGTTTGGGATGGAGCGAGGGATTTTGGGATGGAGGGAGGGATCCAAAAGGATTTTGGGATGGAAGGAGGGATCCATTTTCGGATGGAAGGAGGGATCCATTTTGGGATGGAGGGAGGGATCCATTATGGGATGGAAGGAGGGATCCATTATGGGGTGAGGGGAGGGATCCATTTTGGGATGGAGGGAGGGATCCATTTTGGGATGGAAGGAGGGATCCATTTTGGGATGGAAGGAGGGGATTTTGGGATGGAAGGAGGGATCCATTTTGGGATGGAGGGAGGGATCCATTTTGGGATGGAGGGGAGGGATCCATTTTGGGATGGAGGGAGGGATCCATTATGGGATGAGGTGAGGGATCCATTTTGGGATGGAAGGAGGGATCCATTTTGGGCTGGAAGGAGGGGATTTTGGGCTGGAGGGAGGGATCCATTTTGGGATGAGGTGAGGGATCCATTTTGGGATGGAAGGAGGGGATTTTGGGATGGAGGAAAGGGATCCATTTTGGGATGGAGGGAGGGATCCATTTTGGGATGGAAGGAGGGGATTTTGGGATGGAGGAAAGGGATCCATTTTGGGATGGAGGGGGGGATTTTGGGATGGAGGGAGGGATCCATCTTGGGATGGAAGAAGGGATCCATTTTGAGATGGAGGGAGGGATCCATTTTGGGCTGGAAGGAGGGGATTTTGGGATGGAGGAAAGGGATCCATTTTGGGATGGAGGGAGGGGATTTTGGGATGGCGGCAAGGGATCCATTTTGGGATGGAAGGAGGGATCCATTTTGGGATGGAGGAAGGGATCCATTTTGGGCTGGAAGGAGGGGATTTTGGGATGGAGGAAAGGGATCCATTTTGGGATGGAGGGAGGGATTTTGGGCTGGAAGGAGGGATCCAAAGGGGTTTTGGGCTGAGGGATCCATTTTGGGTTTGAGGGGCTGAGCTGTTTTCCCTGTGGCAGGAGGGGGACGAGGACATCTACGGCGAGGTGCGCGACGAGGCCTCCGACGATGACCTGGAGGGGGACGAGGCCGTGGTGCGCTGCACCCTGTCAGCCAACGTGAGTGACGGGGATTCCATGGGGAGGGATGGGGGATCCATGGGGAGGGATGGGGGATCCATGGGGATGGATGGGGGGATTCCATGGGGATGGATGGGGGGATTCCATGGGGAGGGATGGGGGATCCATGGGGATGGATGGGGGATCCATGGGGATGGATGGGGGGATTCCATGGGGATGGATGGGGGGATTCCATGGGGATGGATGGGGGATTCCATGGGGATGGATGGGGGGATTCCATGGGGATGGATGGGGGATCCATGGGGATGGATGGGGGATCCATGGGGATGGATGGGGGATCCATGGGGATGGATGGGGGATCCATGGGGAGGGATGGGGATTCCATGGGGATGGATGGGGGATCCATGGGGATGGATGGGGATCCATGGGGAGGGATGGGGGATTCCATGGGGATGGATGGGGGATCCATGGGGATGGATGGGGGGGATTCCATGGGGATGGATGGGGGGATTCCATGGGGATGGATGGGGGGATTCCATGGGGATGGATGGGGGGATTCCATGGGGATGGATGGGGATCCATGGGGAGGGATGGGGGATTCCATGGGGATGGATGGGGGGGATTCCATGGGGATGGATGGGGGGGATTCCATGGGGATGGATGGGGGATTCCATGGGGATGGATGGGGGGATCCATGGGGATGGATGGGGGGATTCCATGGGGATGGATGGGGGATTCCATGGGGATGGATGGGGATCCATGGGGATGGATGGGGGATCCATGGGGATGGATGGGGATCCATGGGGATGAATGGGGGATTCCATGGGGATGGATGGGGGAATCCATGGGGATGGATGGGGGGATCCATGGGGATGGATGGGGGATCCATGGGGATGGATGGGGATCCATGGGGATGGATGGGGATCCATGGGGATGGATGGGGGGATTCCATGGGGATGGATGGGGGATCCATGGGGATGGATGGGGATCCATGGGGATGGATGGGGGGGATTCCATGGGGATGGATGGGGGATCCATGGGGATGGGGGGGATCCATGGGGAGGGATGGGGATCCATGGGGATGGATGGGGGGGATCCATGGGGATGTATGGGGGATTCCATGGGGATGGATGGGGGAATCCATGGGGAGGGATGGGGGATCCATGGGAATGGGGGGATCCCAGGAATGGGGGGTGAATGTGGGAATGATGGGAATGGTGGGAGTGCCGGGAAATCTGGGAATTCCAGGAATTCCATGGGAACTCTGGGAATTAATTCCATGGGGATTCTGGGAATTCTGGGAACTCTGTGGGAATTCTGGGAACTCCATGGGAATTCTGGGAATTCGTGGGAATTCTGGGAATGGGAGAAAGGGAAAAAGGAAATTCAGGGATTTTCCCCTGGATGTTCCTGCTGCAGGGCAGGCACAGCGGGAATAATGGGAATTAATGGGGTTTATTTGGGGGTTAATGGGTTTTTATGGGGTTTTTGGAATTTCATGTCCCTAAACGTTCCTGTTCCACCCCAAACCCCGGGAATAATGGGAAATTATAGCGTTTTTATGGGATTTTTAAGGGAATTTTAAAGGAATTGTAATGGGATTTTTGTGGGAGTATTAATGGGGTTTCTATGAGAATTTTTGGAATTTCCTGTCCCTAAGTGTACCTGTTCCACCCCAAACCCAGGGAATAATGGGAAATTACAGCGTTTTTATGGGATTTTTAAGGGAATTTTTATGGGAATTTTAATGGGATTTTTATGGCATTTTTACGGGATCTTTATGGGAATTTTATGGGAATTTTTGGGATTTTGTGGCTCTAAATGTTCCCATTCCATCCCAAAGGAATAATGGGAAGTAATAGGATTTTTGAGGGAATATTAATGAGATTTCTATAAGAATTTTTGGGATTTTGTGTCCCTAAATGTTCCTGCTCTACCCCAAATCCTGGGAATAATGGGAAATTACGGGACTTTTATGGGATTTTTATTGGAACTTCTGTGGGATTTTTATGGGAATTTTTGGGGATTTCGTGTCCCTAAAAATTCCTCAAAACACAGGAATAATGGGATTATAATGGGATTTTATTGGGGTTTCTATGGGAATTTTTGGGGTTTCATGTCCCTAAATGTTCTTGTTCCACGCCAAATCCAGGGAATAATGGGAAATTGTGGGGGTTTTATGGGATTTTAATGGGAATTTTTGGGATTTTGTGTCCCTAAATATTCCTGTTCCACCCCAAACCTTGACTGCAGCACCCCAGTCCCAGGGAATTGTGGGATTTTATTGGGAGTTCATTGGGAGTTTTTGGGATTTAATGTCCCCAAACCTCAGCAATAATGGGATTTTATGGGATTTTTGGGGGATTTTAATGGGATTTTTTTGGGATTTAATGGAATTTTTTTGAGAATTCATGTCCTTAAACACTGGGAATAATGAGATTTAATGGGATTTTAATGGGATTTTTTGGGATTTCATGTCCCTAAACCCTGGGAATAATGGGATTTTTATGGGATTTTTTGGGATTTCATGTCCCAAAACCCCAGGAATAATGTGATTTTTTGGGATTTCCCAGCTGGTGGCACCAGGGGAGCTGATGAGCTCCAAGAGGAGGAACATTGAAACCTTGGGAAATAATGGGATTTTAATGGGATTTAATGGGATTCAATAGGATTTAATGAGACTGAATGGGATTTTAATGAGATTTAATGGAACTTAATGGAATTTTGATGGGATTTCTATGGAATTTAATGGGATTTTATGGGATTTTGGTGTCCCTAAACCCCTGGAATAATGGGATTTTAATGGGATTTACTGGGATTTTAGTGGAATTTAATGGGATTTTAATGAGATTTAATGGAATTTAATAAGATTCTAGTGGAATTTAATGAGATTTAATGGGATTTAATGGGATATAATGTGAATTTTTGGGAATTCCCAGCTGGTGGCAGCAGGGGAGCTGATGAGCTCCAAGAAGAAGGACAGGACATTGAAACCTTGGGAATAATGGGATTTAATGGGATTTTAATAGGATTTAGTGGGATTTTAATGGGATTTAATGGAATTTAATGGCATTTTCATGGGATTTAGTGGGATTTTAATGGGGTTTCTATGGAATTTAATGGGATTTAATGAGATTTACTGGGATTTTAATGGGATTTAATGGGATTTAATGAAATTTAATGGAATTTAATGGGATTTTTATGGGATTTAGTGGAATTTTAATGGGATTTAATAGGAATTTTTGGGAATTCCCAGCTGGTGGCAGCAGGGGAGCTGATGAGCTCCAAGAAGAAGAACAGGACATTGAAACCATGGGAATAATGGGATTTTAATGGGATTTAATGGAACTTTAATAGAATTTTAATAGGATTCAGTGGGATTTTAATGGGATTTCGATGGAATTTAATGAATTTAATGGGGTTTTAATGGGATTTAATGGGATTTTAATGGGATTTTCATGGGATTTAATGGGATATAATGTGAATTTTTTGGGAATTCCCAGCTGGTGGCAGCAGGGGAGCTGATGAGCTCCAAGAAGGACAGGACATTGAAACCCTGGGAAATAATGGGATTTTAATGAGATTTAATGGGATTTAATGGGATTTTTATGGGATTTGGTGTCCCTAAACCCTAAGAATAATGAGATTTTGATGGGATTTAATGGAATTTTAATAGGATTTTAATGGGATTTAATGAGATTTCATGGGGTTTTAATGAGATTTAATGGAATTTAATGGGATTTTCATGGGATTTAGTGGGATTTTAATGGGATTTCTATGGAATTTAATGGGATTTCATGGAATTTTAATGGGATTTTCATGATATATAATGTGAATTTTTGGGAATTCCCAGCTGGTGGCACCAGGGGAGCTGATGAGCTCCAAGATGGACAGGACATTGAAACCATGGGAATAATGGGATTTTAATGGGATTTAATGGGATTTTAATGGGATTTAATGGAATTTTGATGGGATTTCTATGGGATTTAATGGGATTTAATGGGATTTTTATGGGATTTGGTGTCCCTAAACCCTAGGAATAATGAGATTTTAATGGGATTTAATGGAATTTTAATAGGATTTTAATGGGATTTAATGGAATTTAATGGAATTTAATGGGATTTTAATGGCATTTTAATGGCATTTTTATGGCATTTAGTGGAATTTAAATGGGATTTAATAGGAATTTTTGGGAATTCCCAGCTGGTGGCAGCAGGGGAGATGATGAGCTCCAAGATGGACAGGACATTGAAACCCTGGGAATAATGGGATTTTAATGGGATTTAATGAGATTTAATGGGAATTTTAATAGGATTTAGTGGGATTTTGATGGGATTTAGTGGGATTTTCATGGGATTTAATGGGATTTTCATGGGATTTAATGGGATATAATGTGAATTTTTTTGGGAATTCCCAGCTGGTGGCAGCAGGGGAGCTGATGAGCTCCAAGAAGAAGAACAGGACATTGAAACCATGGGAATAATGGGATTTTAATGGGATTTAATGGAACTTTAATAGAATTTTGATAGGATTCAGTGGGATTTTAATGGGATTTAATGGAATTTTGATGGGATTTCTATGGAATTTAATAAGATTTCATGGGATTTTCATGGGATATAATGTGAATTTTTGGGAATTCCCAGCTGGTGGCAGCAGGGGAGCTGATGAGCTCCAAGAAGAAGGACAGGACATTGAAACCTTGGGAAATAATGGGATTTTAATGGGATTTAATGGAATTTTAATGGGATTTAATGGAATTTTGATGGGATTTCTATGGGATTTAATGGGATTTAATGGGATTTTTATGGGATTTGGTGTCCCTAAACCCTAGGAATAATGAGATTTTAATGGGATTTAATGGAATTTTAATTCGATTTTAATGGGATTTAATGAGATTTCATGGGGTTTTAATGAGATTTAATGGCATTTTTATGGGATTTAGTGGAATTTTAATGGGATTTAATAGGAATTTTTGGGAATTCCCAGCTGGTGGCAGCAGGGGAGCTGATGAGCTCCAAGATGGACAGGACATTGAAACCTTGGGAAATAATGGGATTTAATGAGATTTAATGGGAATTTTAATAGGATTTAGTGGGATTTTGATGGGATTTAATGGGATTTTAATGGGATTTTTGTGGGATTTTAATGGGATTTAATGGAATTTTGATGGGATTTCTATGGAATTTAATAAGATTTCATGGGATTTTCATGGGATATAATGTGAATTTTTGGGAATTCCCAGCTGGTGGCAGCAGGGGAGCTGATGAGCTCCAAGAAGGACAGGACATTGAAACCTTGGGAAATAATGGGATTTTAATGGAATTTTGATGGGATTTCTATGGGATTTAATGGGATTTTATGGGATTTTTATGGGATTTGGTGTCCCTAAACCCTAGGAATAATGAGATTTTAATGGGATTTAATGGAATTTTAATACGATTTTAATGGGATTTAATGAGATTTCATGGGGTTTTAATGAGATTTAATGGAATTGAATGGGATTTTCATGGGATTTAGTGGGATTTTAATGGGATTTCTATGGAATTTAATGGGATTTCATGGTATTTTAATGGGATTTTCATGATATATAATGTGAATTTTTGGGAATTCCCAGCTGGTGGCAGCAGGGGAGCTGATGAGCTCCAAGATGGACAGGACATTGAAACCTTGGGAATAATGGGATTTTAATGGGATTTAATGGGATTTTAATGGGATTTAATGGAATTTTGATGGGATTTCTATGGGATTTAATGGGATTTTTATGGGATTTGGTGTCCCTAAACCCTAGGAATAATGAGATTTTAATGGGATTTAATGGAATTTTAATAGGATTTTAATGGGTTTTAATGGAATTTAATGGGATTTTAATGGGATTTTTATGGGATTTAGTGGAATTTTAATGGGATTTAATAGGAATTTTTGGGAATTCCCAGCTGGTGGCAGCAGGGGAGCTGATGAGCTCCAAGAAGAAAAACAGGACATTGAAACCCTGGGAATAATGGGATTTTAATGGGATTTTGATGGGATTTTTTGGGCTTTGGTGTCCCAAAACCCCAGGAATAATGTGAATTTTTGGGAATTCCCAGCTGGTGGCAGCAGGGGAGGTGCTGAGCTCCAAGAAGAAGGACAGGACATTGAAACCATGGGAATAATGGGATTTTAATGGGATTTAATGGAACTTTAATAGAATTTTAATAGGATTCAGTGGGATTTTAATGGGATTTCGATGGAATTTAATGAATTTAATGGGGTTTTAATGAGATTTAATGGGATTTTAATGGGATTTAATGGGATATAATGTGAATTTTTTGGGAATTCCCAGCTGGTGGCAGCAGGGGAGCTGATGAGCTCCCAGAAGAAGGACAGGACATTGAAACCTTGGGAAATAATGGGATTTTAATGGGATTTAATGGAATTTTGATGGGATTTCTATGGGATTTAATGGGATTTTTATGGGATTTGGTGTCCCTAAACCCTAGGAATAATGAGATTTTAATGGGATTTAATGGAATTTTAATACGATTTTAATGGGATTTAATGAGATTTCATGGGGTTTTAATGAGATTTAATGGAATTTAATGGGATTTTCATGGGATTTCTATGGAATTTAATGGGATTTCATGGTATTTTAATGGGATTTTCATGATATATAATGTGAATTTTTAGGATTCCCAGCTGGTGGCAGCAGGGGAGCTGATGAGCTCCAAGATGGACAGGACATTGGAACCATGGGAATAATGGGATTTTAATGGGATTTAATGGAACTTTAATAGAATTTTAATAGGATTCAGTGGGATTTTAATGGGATTTCGATGGAATTTAATGAATTTAATGGGGTTTTAATGAGATTTAATGGGATTTTCATGGGATTTAATGGGATATAATGTGAATTTTTTGGGAATTCCCAGCTGGTGGCAGCAGGGGAGCTGATGAGCTCCAAGAAGAAGGATAGGACATTGAAACCTTGGGAATAATGGGATTTTAATGGGATTTAATGGGATTTTAATGGGATTTAGTGGAATTTTGATGGGATTTCTATGGGATTTTATGGGATTTTATGGGATTTTTATGGGATTTGGTGTCCCTAAACCCTAGGAATAATGAGATTTTAATGGGATTTAATGGAATTTTAATAGGATTTTAATGGGATTTAATGGAATTTAATGGAATTTAATGGGATTTTGATGGGATTTTAATGGCATTTTTATGGCATTTAGTGGAATTTTAATGGGATTTAATAGGAATTTTTGGGAATTCCCAGCTGGTGGCAGCAGGGGAGATGATGAGCTCCAAGATGGACAGGACATTGAAACCCTGGGAATAATGAGATTTTAATGGGATTTAATGAGATTTAATGGGAATTTTAATAGGATTTAGTGGGATTTTGATGGGATTTAGTGGGATTTTCATGGGATTTAATGGGATTTTCATGGGATTTAATGAGATATAATGTGAATTTTTTTGGGAATTCGCAGCTGGTGGCAGCAGGGGAGCTGATGAGCTCCAAGAAGAAGAACAGGACATTGAAACCTTGGGAAATAATGGGATTTTAATGGGATTTTAATGGGATTTTGATGGGATTTTTTGGGCTTTGGTGTCCCAAAACCCCAGGAATAATGTGAATTTTTTTGTGAATTCGCAGCTGGTGGCAGCAGGGGAGCTGATGAGCTCCAAGAAGAAGGACCTGCACCCGCGGGACATCGACGCCTTCTGGCTGCAGCGGCAGCTCAGCCGCTTCTACGACGACGCCATCGTGTCCCAGAAAAAGGCAGACGAGGTCCTGGAGATCCTCAAGGTCTGAGCCCCCCCAATCCTGGGGGATGGGAGAATTCCTGCAAAAACTGGGAATTTGGCTCCACAATTCACTCCTCGTGTTTGTAGGATTGGTTTCTTCCTGGGAAATCCCCATCAGTGGGGCTGTCCCCTTTTAATTCTCATTTTTTTAGGGAAAAAATTGAATTTTTGGGGATTTTTTTTCCCTCTGGGATCATCTCCATGGGCTCTGATCCCCTCCCAATTCTGATATTTTTGGGAAAAAAATTGAATTTTTGGGATTGTTTTCCCTCTGGGATCACCAACATTGTTCCCGTGTTTTGGGGGGAAAATTAAATTTTTGGGATTGGTTTTGAGGCTCCAGGATGGTTTTTTAATTTTGGGATTGTTTTTCCCCCTGAAATCACCTCCATGGGCCCTGTTCCCCTCCTAATTCCCATTTTTTTGGGGAAAAATTGAATTTTTGGGATTGTTTTTCCCCCTGAAATCACCTCCCTGGGCTCTGATCCCCTCCTAATTCTGATATTTTTGGGAAAAACGTGAATTTTTGAAATTGTTTTTCCCTCTGGAATCACCTCCCTGGGCTCTGTTCCCCTCCTAATTCCCTGTTTTATTTTTTTGGGAAAATGGGAATTGGGGAGATCCTCAAAGTCTGAGCCCCCCCCAATCCTGGGGGATGGGAGAATTCCTGCAAAAATTGGGAATTTGGCTCCACAATTCACTCCTCGTGTTTGTAGGATTGGTTTTTTCCTGGGAAATCCCCATCAGTGAGGGCTGTTCCCTTTTAATTCTCATTTTTTAGGAAAAAAATTGAATTTTTGGGATTGTTTTTCCCTCTGGAATCACCTCCCTGGGCTCTGTTCCCCTCCTAATTCTGATATTTTTGGGGAAAAAATTGAATTTTTGGGATTGTTTTTCCCTCTGGAATCACCTCCATGGGCTCTGTTCCCCTCCTAATTCACATTTTTTTGGGGAAAAATTGAATTTTTGGGATTGTTTTTCCCTCTGGGATCATCTCCACGGGCTCTGTTCCCTTTTAATTCCCGTGTTTTTTGGGGAACAAATTGAATTTTTGAGATTTTTATGGGAAGTTTTCGGGATTTTTATGAGAATTTTTGTGAATTTTACAGGAGTTTTTGAGGATTTCTATGGGGCCTTTTTGGGATTTTTTTTATGGGAATTTTTTGGGGATTTTTTAATGGGAATTTTTGGGGGTTTTTATGGGAATTCTTTTTATTTTTATGAGAATTTTTTAATGAGAATTTTTGTGATTTTTATAGGAATTCTTGAGGATTTCTATGGGAATTTTTGGGGATTTCAATGGGAGTTTTTGTGGGATTTTTATGGGAATTTTCTGGGATATTTTTGGGGATTTTAATGAGATTTTTTGTGATTTTTATAGGGATTTTTTGGGATTTTCATGGGATTTCTATGGGAATTTTTGGATTTTTTTCCAATCCTTTTTTCCTTCCTGTTCCACCCCAAACCCTGGGAATAATGGGACTTTTATGAGAATTTCTGGGGATTTCTATGGGAATTTTATGGGATGTTTGGGGAGATTTTTATGAGAATTTTTGTGATTGTTGTAGGAATTTGGGGGGATTTCTATGGCAATTTTGGGGGATTTTAATGGGAATTTTTGGAGATTTTAATGGGGATTTTAATGGAGATTTAAGGGGGATTTTAATGGGAATTTTAATGTGATTTAAATGGGGATTTTAATGGGAATTTAATCGGTATTTTAATGGGAATTTAATCGGTATTTTAATGGGGATTTTAATGGGATTTTAGTGGGGATTTTAATGGGAATTTTAATGGGGGTTTTAATGGGGATTTTAATGCGATCTTAATGCGATTTTATTGTGAATTTTTGGAGATTTAAATGGGATCTTAGTGGGAATTTTTGGAGATTTTAATGGGATTTTAATGGGAATTAATGTGATTTCAATGGGGATTTGGAAGATTTCAATGGGGATTTTGGAGATTTCAGTGGGATTTAATGGGAATTTTGGAGATTTCAGTGTAATTTAATGGGGATTTTGGAGATTTCAATGTGATTTCAATGTGGCTTAACGGGGATTTTTGGAGATTTCAGTGTGATTTAATGGGCTTTTGGAGGTTTCAGTGGGATTTCAGTGCAATTTTGGAGGTTTCAGTGTGGTTTCAGTGGGATTTAATGGGGATTTTTGGAGGTTTCAGTGGGATTTTGGAGGTTTCAGTGGGATTTTGGAGGTTTCAGTGTGATTTAATGGGGATTTTGGAGGTTTCAGTGGGATTTCAGTGGGATTTTGGATGTTTCAGTGTGGTTTCAGTGGGATTCAATGGGGATTTTGGAGGTTTCAGTGGGATTCAATGGGGATTTTGGAGGTTTCAGTGGAATTTAATGGAATTTTTGGAGGTTTCAGTGTGGTTTCAGTGGGATTTTGGAGGTTTCAGTGGGATTTTGGAGGTTTCAGTGTGGTTTTGGAGGTTTCAGTGTGGTTTAATGGATTTTTGGAGGTTTCAGTGGGATTTTGGAGGTTTCAGTGTGGTTTCAGTGTGATTTAATGGAATTTTTGGAGGTTTCAGTGGGATTTTGGAGGTTTCAATGTGATTTAATGGGGATTTTGGAGGTTTCAGTGGGATTTCAGTGGGATTTTGGATGTTTCAGTGTGGTTTAATGGGGATTTTGGAGGTTTCAGTGTGGTTTCAGTGGGATTCAATGGGGATTTTGGAGGTTTCAGTGGGATTCAATGGAATTTTTGGAGGTTTCAGTGGGATTTAATGGGGATTTTGGAGGTTTCAGTGGGATTTTGGAGGTTTCAGTGTGGTTTCAGTGTGATTTAATGGAATTTTTGGAGGTTTCAGTGTGATTTAATGGAATTTTTGGAGGTTTCAGTGTGGTTTTGGAGGTTTCAGTGTGGTTTTGGAGGTTTCAGTGGGATTTTGGAGGTTTCAGTGTGATTTAATGGATTTTTGGAGGTTTCAGTGTGGTTTTGGAGGTTTCAGTGGGATTTTGGAGGTTTCAGTGTGGTTTAATGGATTTTTGGAGGTTTCAGTGTGGTTTTGGAGGTTTCAGTGGGATTTTGGAGGTTTCAGTGTGATTTAATGGATTTTTGGAGGTTTCAGTGGGATTTTGGAGGTTTCAGTGTGGTTTTGGATGTTTCAGTGTGGTTTAATGGAATTTTTGGAGGTTTCAGTGTGGTTTCAGTGGGATTTTTGATGTTTCAGTGTGGTTTTGGATGTTTCAGTGGGATTTAATGGAATTTTTGGAGGTTTCAGTGGGATTTTGGAGGTTTCAGTGTGGTTCCAGTGTGGTTTTGGAGGTTTCAGTGTGGTTTAATGGATTTTTGGAGGTTTCAGTGTGGTTTCAGTGTGATTTAATGGAATTTTTGGAGGTTTCAGTGGGATTTTGGAGGTTTCAGTGTGGTTCCAGTGTGGTTTGGAGGTTTCAGTGTGGTTTCAGTGGGATTTAATGGGGATTTTGGAGGTTTCAGTGTGGTTTCAGTGTGGTTTAATGGAATTTTGGAGGTTTCAGTGTGGTCTCAGTGCCAAGGTGACAGCTGTTCTGTTCTGTTCTGTTGTGTGCCGTGTGGCGGCAGACGGCCAGCGACGACCGCGAGTGCGAGAACCAGCTCGTGCTGCTGCTGGGCTTCAACACCTTCGACTTCATCAAGGTCCTGCGGCAGCACCGCATGATGAGTGAGTGACGGGGGGTCATGGCCGCAACAGGCTTTGTCCTGGATTCTTCCCTCATTTTCCATGGTTTTTCCATGATTTTCCCATGGTTTTCCATGGTTTTTCCATGATTTTTTCCATTTTTTTCCCCGTGTTTTTTTTCCGTGATTTTTCCACGATTTTTCCATGATTTTTTCCATTTTTTCCATGTTTTTTTCCGTGATTTTCCATGATTTTTCCATGATTTTTTCCATTTTTTCCATGATTTTTCAATTATTTTTTCCCATATTTTTCCGTGATTTTTCTATGATTTTTCCATGATTTTTCCGTGATTTTTCTATGATTTTTCCGTGATTTTTCCATGATTTTTCCATGATTTTTCCGTGATTTTTTCCGGTTTTTCCATGTTTTTTTCCCGTGATTTTCCATGGGTTTTTCCGTGATTTTCCATGATTTTTTCATTATTTTTCTATTATTATTCCGTTATTTTTCCATGATTTTTTTCCATTTTTCCATGTTTTTTTCCATGATTTTTCCGCGATTTTTTCTGTTTTTTCCATGTTTTTTTCCGTTTTTTCCATGGATTTTTCTGTGATTTCCCATGATTTTTCCATTATTTTTCCATTATTATTCCGTTATTTTTCCATGTTTTTTTCCGTGATTTTCCGTGTTTTTTTCCATGATTTTTCCGCGATTTTTTCTGTTTTTTCCATGGTTTTTTCCGTTTTTTCCATGGTTTTTTCCGTGATTTTCCATGATTTTTCCATTATTTTTCCATTATTATTCCATGATTTTTCCATGATTTTTTCCACGATTTTTTTCCATTTTTTCCATGATTTTTTCCACGATTTTTTTCCATGAATTTTTCCACGATTTTTTTCCATGATTTTTTCCATGTTTTTTCTGTGATTTTCCATGATTTTTTTCCATTATTTTTTCTGTGATTTTCCATGATTTTTCCATGATTTTTGCCATTATTTTCCCCGTATTTTTCTGTGATTTTCCCGTGATTTTTCCCGTGTTTTTCCATGATTTTTCCGTGATTTTTTCCATTTTTTCATGTTTTTTCCATGATTTTCCATGATTTTTTCCATTATTTTTTTCTGTGATTTTCCATGATTTGTCTGTGATTTTTCCATGATTTTTACATGATTTTGCAATTATTTTTGCCATTATCTTTTCCGTGATTTTTCCATGATATTTTTCCATGATTTTTTTTCTGTGGTTTTCCATGATTTTTCCCGTGATTTTCCATGATTTGTCCATGATTTTTCCATGATTTTCCAGGATTTCCCCATTACTTTTCCATGGTTTTTTTTCCTATGATTTTTCCATGTTTTTTTCCCATGGTTTTTTTACGCGATTTTTCCGTAATTTTTCCGTGATTTTTCCCGTATTTTTCCATGATTTTTCCATAATTTTTTCAATGATTTTCCGTGTTTTTTTCCATTATTTTCCATGGGTTCTTTCCTGTGATTTTCCATGATATTTTTCCATTATTTTTTATGTGATTTTCCCATGATTTGTCCGTGATTTTTCCATGGTTTTTCCATTATTTTTCCCCCCATGATTTTTCCGTGATTTGTCCATGCTTTTCCATTATTTTTCCCGTGATTTTCCCATGTTTTTTTCTGTGATTTTTCCATGACTTTTCCCATTATTTTTCTGTGATTTTTCCATGATTTTTTCATTATTTTTTCCATGATTTTCCGTGATTTTTCAATGATTGTTCCGTGATTTTTCCATGATTTTTCCATGATTTGTCCATGATTTTTCCATGGTTTTTCCAGGATTTTCCCATGATTTTTCCACGTTTTCCCATGTTTTTTCTGTGATTTTTTCATTATTTTTTCATGATTTTTCCGTGATTTTCCATGATTTTTCTGTGATTTTTTCATTATTTTTTCATGATTTTTCTGTGATTTTTCTATGATTTTTCCCATGATTTTCCCGTGATTTTCCATTATTTTTCCCATGATTTTTCCATGATTCTTCCATGATCTTTTTCCATGATTTGTCCGTGATTTTTCCATTATTTTTCTGTGCTTTTCCATGATTTTTCCAATTTCCCCCATTATTATTTTCCCCCGTTTCCCCATGATTTTCCCCATTATTTTTCCCCTGATTTTCCCCATGATGTCCTCCTGATTTTCCCCCATTCCCCCTGATTTTTCCCCCTGATTTTTCCCCCTGATTTTCCCCCTGATTTTCCCATTATTATTCCCCCGTTTCCCCATGATTTTCCCCATTATTATTCCCCCTGATTTTTCCCCTCATTTCCTCATGATTTCCCCGTTATTTTTCCCCATTTCCCCCTGATTTCCCCATGATTATTCCCCCATTTCCCCATTATTTTCCCCCTGATTTTTCCCCCTGATTTTCCCCATTATTTTCCCCAGTATTACCCTGATTTTTCCCCATGATTATCCCCCATTTCCCCATGATTTTCTCCATGATTATTCTCCGTTTTCCCAGGATTTTTCCCCGTTATTTTTCCCCCATTTCCCCATGATTTTCCCCATTACTTTTCCCCTGATTTTTCCCCAGATCCCCCCCACTTTCCCCCCTTTTTCCCCCCCTTTTTCCCCTATTTTCCCCCACTTTTTCCCCTTATTTTCCCCCCATTATTCCCCCAATTATTCCCCCATTTCCCCATGATTTTCCCCATTATTATTCCCTATTTCCCCATGATTTTCCCCATGATTATTCCCCATTTCCCCATTATATTTTCCCCATTATTTTCTCCCCATTCCCCATGATTTTCCCCATTATTTTCCCATTTCCCCATTTTATTTCCCCATGATTTTCCCCATTATTATTCCCCCTGATTTTTCCCTCCATTTCCCCATGATTTCCCCATGATTTTGCCCGTTTCCCCTGATTTCCCCCTGATTATTCCCTGTTTCCCTGGATTTTCCCCATGATTTTTCCCTGTTTCCCATTATTTTTCCCCATTTCCCCCTGATTTTCCCCATGATTTTTCCCCCATTTCCCCATGATTTCCCCCCGGATTTCCCCCCCATTTTCCCCATTATTTTTCCCCATTTCCCCCTGACTTTCCCCATGATTATTCCCCCATTTCCCCATTATTTTCTCCATTATTTTTCCCCTGATTTTCCCCGTGATTATTCCCCCATTTCCCCATTATTTTTCTCCTGATTTTCCCCATGATTATTCCCCCATTTCCCCATTATTTTCCCCATAAATTTTCCCATGATTTTCCCCATGATTATTCCCCCATTTCCCCATTATTTTTCTCCTGATTTTCCCCCGGATTTCCCCATGATTATTCCCGTTTCCCCTGATTTTTTTCCCCATTATTTTCCCCCTTTTCCCCATGATTATTCCCGTGATTTTCCCCATGATGTCCCATCTGGGGAGTTTGGGGGATCTGGAGGATCTCGGGGGATTTAGGGGATCTGGGGGATTGGGGCATTTGGGGGATCTGGGTGGGGGGGGGTTACAGGATCTGAGGGGATTTGGGGGATTGGGGCATTTGGGGAATCTGGGGGATTGGGGGGATTTGGGATCTGGGACGTTTGGTTGGGAGATCTGAGGGGATCTGGGGGATCTCGGGGGTTTAGGGGATCTGATGGATCTGGGGGATTTGGGGGATCTGGGGCATCTCAGATGATTTTTTCCCCATGTTTATCCCCCTGATTTTCCCCGATTTTCCCCATGATGTCCCCGTGATTTTCCCCCATTCCCCGATTCCCCCCCATGATTTTCCCCCATTCCCCCTGATTTTTTCCCCCCCATGATTTTCCCCATTCCCCGATTTTCCCCCCCATGATTTTCCCCCATTCCCCGATTTTCCCCCCATGATTTTCCCCCATTCCCGGATTTTCCCCCCCATGATTTTCCCCGATTTCCCCCCCATGATTTTCCCCCATTCCCCGATTTCCCCCCATGATTTTCCCCCATTCCCCCTGATTTTTTCCCCCCCATGATTTTCCCCATTCCCCGATTTTCCCCCCATGATTTTCCCCCATTCCCCGATTTTCCCCCCATGATTTTCCCCCATTCCCCGATTTTCCCCCCATGATTTTCCCCCATTCCCGGATTTTCCCCCCCATGATTTTCCCCGATTTCCCCCCCATGATTTTCCCCCATTCCCCCTGATTTTTCCCCCCATGATTTTCCCCCATTCCCCGATTTCCCCCCCATGATTTTCCCCCATTCCCCGATTTCCCCCCCATGATTTTCCCCCATTCCCGATTTTCCCCCCCATGATTTTCCCCGATTTTCCCCCCCATGATTTTCCCCCATTCCCCGATTTCCCCCCCATGATTTTCCCCCCCATGATTTTCCCCCATTCCCCGATTTTCCCCCCCATGATTTTCCCCCATTCCCCGATTCCCCCCCATGATTTTCCCCCATTCCCCCTGATTTTTTCCCCATGTTTATACCCCGGTTTTCCCCGATTTTCCCCATGATGTCCCCGTGATTTTCCCCCGTTCCCCGATTTCCCCCCCATGATTTTCCCCCATTCCCCGATTTCCCCCCCATGATTTTCCCCCATTCCCCCTGATTTTTCCCCCCCATGATTTTCCCCCATTCCCCGATTCCCCCCCCATGATTTTCCCCCATTCCCTGATTTCCCCCCCATGATTTTCCCCCATTCCCCATGATTTTTTCCCCCCATGATTTTCCCCCATTCCCCGATTTCCCCCCCATGATTTTCCCCGATTTTCCCCATGATGTCCCCGTGATTTTCCCCCATTCCCCGATTTTCCCCCCCATGATTTTCCCCGATTTTCCCCCCCATGATTTTCCCCCATTCCCCGATTCCCCCCCATGATTTTCCCCCATTCCCCGATTTTCCCCCCCATGATTTTCCCCCATTCCCCGATTCCCCCCCATGATTTTCCCCATTCCCCGATTTCCCCCCATGATTTTCCCCCATTCCCCGTTTTCCCCCCCATGATTTTCCCCATTCCCCGATTTTCCCCATTCCCCCTGATTTTTTCCCCCCCATGATTTTCCCCATTCCCCGATTTTCCCCCCATGATTTTCCCCCATTCCCCGTTTCCCCCCCATGATTTTCCCCCATTCCGTTTTCCCCCCAGTTTTCCCCGATTTCCCCCCATGATTTTCCCCCATTCCCCTGATTTTTTCCCCATGATTTTCCCCCATTCCCCGATTTTCCCCCATGATTTTCCCCATTCCCCCTGATTTTTCCCCCCATGATTTTCCCCCATTCCCCGATTTCCCCCCCATGATTTTCCCCCATTCCCGGATTTTCCCCCCCATGATTTTCCCCGATTTTCCCCCCCATGATTTTCCCCCATTCCCCGATTTCCCCCCCATGATTTTCCCCCCCATGATTTTCCCCCATTCCCCGATTTTCCCCCCCATGATTTTCCCCCATTCCCCGATTTCCCCCATGATTTTCCCCCCATGATTTTCCCCCATTCCCCGATTTTCCCCCCCATGATTTTCCCCCATTCCCCGATTCCCCCCCATGATTTTCCCCCATTCCCCCTGATTTTTTCCCCATGTTTATACCCCGGTTTTCCCCGATTTTCCCCATGATGTCCCCGTGATTTTCCCCCGTTCCCCGATTTCCCCCCCATGATTTTCCCCCATTCCCCGATTCCCCCCCGTGATTTTCCCCCATTCCCCGATTCCCCCCCATGATTTCCCCCATTCCCCGATATTCCCCCCATGATTTTCCCCATTCCCCCTGATTTTTCCCCGTGTTTATCCCCCGGTTTTCCCCGCAGTCCTGTACTGCTCGCTGCTGGCGAGCGCGCAGAGCGAGGCGGAGAAGGAGCGCATCATGGGCCGCATGGAGGCCGACCCCGAGCTGGCCCGATTCCTCTACCAGCTGCACGAGACCGAGAAGGAGGATCTCATCCGGGTCCGCCTCGGGGGCTGCGGGGGGATATGGGGGGTCCGGGGATATGGGGGGGTTCGGGGCATTTGAGGGTGCTGGGGGATTTGGGGCATTCGGGGGATTTGAGGGATCTGAGGGGGATTGGGGGATCTGGGGGGATTTGGGGCATTCGGGGGATTTGGGGGATTTGAGGGAGCTGGGGGATTTGGGGGATCTGAGGGATTTGGGATCTGAGGGGTTTGGGGCATCTGGGGGATTTGATGATCTGGAGGATTTGAGGGATCTGCAGGATCTGGGGGATTTGTGGGATCCGGCCGTGGGTGGGAAGTGGGGGCTGGAACCCCCCAAACCTGCGGGAAGTGACGCTGCCATTGCCACTTCTGCTTTCCCAGGCCCAGCTTTCCCAGGCCCAGCTTTCCCAGGCTCAGCTTTCCCAGGCCCAGCTTTCCCAGGCTCAGCTTTCCCAGGCCCAGCTTTGCCAGGCTCAGCTTTCCCAGGCCCAGATTTCCCAGGCTCAGCTTTCCCAGGCCCAGCTTTCCCAGGCCCAGCTTTCCCAGGCTCAGCTTTCCCAGGCCCAGCTTTCCCAGGCCCAGCTTTGCCAGGCCCTGCTTTGCCAGGCCCTGCTTTGCCAGGCCCTGCTTTGCCAGGCCCTGCTTTCCCAGGCTCGGCTTTCCCAGGCTCGGCTTTCCCAGGCTCAGCTTTCCCAGGCCCAGCTTTCCCAGGCCCGGCTTTCCCAGGCCCAGCTTTCCCAGGCCCAGCTTTCCCAGGCTCAGCTTTGCCAGGCCCAACTTTCCCAGGCTCAGCTTTCCCAGGCTCAGCTTTGCCAGGCCCAGCTTTCCCAGGCCCAGCTTTCCCAGGCTCAGCTTTCCCAGGCCCAGCTTTCCCAGGCCCAGCTTTCCCAGGCCCAGCTTTCCCAGGCTCAGCTTTCCCAGGCCCAGCTTTCCCAGGCCCAGCTTTCCCAGGCTCAGCTTTCCCAGGCCCGGCTTTCCCAGGCTCAGCTTTCCCAGGCCCAGCTTTCCCAGGCCCAGCTTTCCCAGGCCCAGCTTTCCCAGGCTCAGCTTTCCCAGGCTCAGCTTTCCCAGGCTCAGCTTTCCCAGGCTCAGCTTTGCCAGGCCCTGCTTTCCCAGGCCCAGCTTTCCCAGGCTCAGCTTTCCCAGGCTCAGCTTTCCCAGGCCCAGCTTTCCCAGGCTCAGCTTTCCCAGGCCCAGCTTTCCCAGGCCCAGCTTTCCCAGGCTCAGCTTTGCCAGGCCCAGCTTTCCCAGGCTCAGCTTTGCCAGGCTCAGCTTTGCCAGGCCCAGCTTTCCCAGGCCCTGCTTTCCCAGGCTCAGCTTTGCCAGGCTCAGCTTTGCCAGGCTCAGCTTTGCCAGGCTCAGATTTCCCAGGCTCAGCTTTCCCAGGCCCTGCTTTCCCAGGCTCAGCTTTGCCAGGCTCAGCTTTGCCAGGCTCAGCTTTGCCAGGCTCAGCTTTGCCAGGCTCAGATTTCCCAGGCTCAGCTTTCCCAGGCCCTGCTTTCCCAGGCTCAGCTTTGCCAGGCTCAGCTTTGCCAGGCTCAGATTTCCCAGGCTCAGCTTTCCCAGGCTCAGATTTCCCAGGCTCAGCTTTGCCAGGCCCAGCTTTCCCAGGCTCAGCTTTCCCAGGCTCAGCTTTGCCAGGCTCAGATTTCCCAGGCTCAGCTTTCCCAGGCCCAGCTTTCCCAGGCTCAGCTTTGCCAGGCTCAGCTTTGCCAGGCTCAGCTTTGCCAGGCTCAGCTTTGCCAGGCCCTGCTTTGCCAGGCTCAGATTTCCCAGGCTCAGCTTTCCAAGGCCCTGCTTTGCCAGGCTCAGCTTTCCCAGGCCCAGCTTTCCCAGGCTCAGCTTTCCCAGGCCCAGCTTTCCCAGGCCCAGCTTTCCCAGGCTCAGCTTTGCCAGGCCCTGCTTTGCCAGGCCCTGCTTTGCCAGGCCCTGCTTTCCCAGGCCCAGCTTTCCCAGGCTCGGGTTTCCCAGGCTCGGCTTTCCCAGGCCCAGCTTTCCCAGGCCCAGCTTTCCCAGGCCCAGCTTTCCCAGGCTCAGCTTTCCCAGGCTCGGCTTTCCCAGGCTCGGCTTTCCCAGGCTCAGCTTTCCCAGGCCCAGCTTTGCCAGGCCCAGCTTTCCCAGGCTCAGCTTTCCCAGGCCCAGCTTTCCCAGGCCCTGCTTTCCCAGGCTCAGCTTTCCCAGGCCCGGCTTTCCCAGGCTCAGCTTTCCCAGGCTCAGCTTTCCCAGGCCCAGCTTTCCCAGGCCCAGCTTTCCCAGGCTCAGCTTTGCCAGGCTCAGCTTTGCCAGGCTCAGCTTTCCCAGGCCCAGCTTTCCCAGGCCCAGCTTTCCCAGGCCCGGCTTTCCCAGGCTCGGCTTTCCCAGGCCCAGCTTTCCCAGGCCCAGCTTTCCCAGGCCCAGCTTTCCCAGGCTCAGCTTTCCCAGGCTCGGCTTTCCCAGGCTCGGCTTTCCCAGGCTCGGCTTTCCCAGGCTCGGCTTTCCCAGGCTCGGCTTTCCCAGGCTCAGCTTTCCCAGGCCCAGCTTTGCCAGGCCCAGCTTTCCCAGGCTCAGCTTTCCCAGGCCCAGCTTTCCCAGGCCCTGCTTTCCCAGGCTCAGCTTTCCCAGGCCCGGCTTTCCCAGGCTCAGCTTTCCCAGGCCCAGCTTTCCCAGGCCCAGCTTTCCCAGGCCCAGCTTTCCCAGGCTCAGCTTTCCCAGGCTCAGCTTTCCCAGGCTCAGCTTTCCCAGGCCCAGCTTTCCCAGGCTCAGCTTTCCCAGGCCCAGCTTTCCCAGGCCCAGCTTTCCCAGGCTCAGCTTTGCCAGGCTCAGCTTTGCCAGGCTCAGCTTTCCCAGGCCCAGCTTTCCCAGGCCCAGCTTTCCCAGGCCCAGCTTTCCCAGGCTCAGCTTTCCCAGGCCCAGCTTTCCCAGGCTCAGCTTTCCCAGGCCCAGCTTTCCCAGGCTCAGCTTTGCCAGGCTCAGCTTTGCCAGGCTCAGCTTTGCCAGGCCCTGCTTTGCCAGGCTCAGATTTCCCAGGCTCAGCTTTTCCAGGCCCAGCTTTCCCAGGCCCAGCTTTCCCAGGCTCAGCTTTGCCAGGCTCAGCTTTGCCAGGCTCAGCTTTGCCAGGCCCTGCTTTGCCAGGCTCAGATTTCCCAGGCTCAGCTTTCCCAGGCTCAGCTTTCCCAGGCCCAGCTTTCCCAGGCCCAGCTTTCCCAGGCTCAGCTTTGCCAGGCTCAGCTTTCCCAGGCTCAGCTTTCCCAGGCCCAGCTTTCCCAGGCTCAGCTCTCCCAGGCCCGGCTTTCCCAGGCTCAGCTTTCCCAGGCCCAGCTTTCCCAGGCCCAGCTTTCCCAGGCTCAGCTTTCCCAGGCTCAGCTTTCCCAGGCCCAGCTTTCCCAGGCCCAGCTTTCCCAGGCCCAGCTTTCCCAGGCTCAGCTTTCCCAGGCCAGCTTTCCCAGGCTCAGCTTTCCCAGGCCCAGCTTTCCCAGGCCCAGCTTTCCCAGGCTCAGCTTTGCCAGGCCCAGCTTTCCCAGGCTCAGCTTTGCCAGGCTCAGCTTTGCCAGGCCCAGCTTTCCCAGGCCCTGCTTTCCCAGGCTCAGCTTTGCCAGGCTCAGCTTTGCCAGGCTCAGCTTTGCCAGGCTCAGATTTCCCAGGCTCAGCTTTCCCAGGCCCAGCTTTCCCAGGCTCAGCTTTGCCAGGCTCAGCTTTGCCAGGCTCAGCTTTGCCAGGCTCAGCTTTGCCAGGCTCAGCTTTGCCAGGCTCAGATTTCCCAGGCTCAGCTTTCCAAGGCCCTGCTTTGCCAGGCTCAGCTTTCCCAGGCCCAGATTTCCCAGGCTCAGCTTTGCCAGGCCCAGCTTTCCCAGGCTCAGCTTTCCCAGGCTCAGCTTTGCCAGGCTCAGATTTCCCAGGCTCAGCTTTCTAAGGCCCTGCTTTGCCAGGCTCAGCTTTCCCAGGCCCAGCTTTCCCAGGCTCAGCTTTGCCAGGCTCAGCTTTGCCAGGCTCAGCTTTGCCAGGCTCAGCTTTGCCAGGCCCTGCTTTGCCAGGCTCAGATTTCCCAGGCTCAGCTTTCCAAGGCCCTGCTTTGCCAGGCCCTGCTTTGCCAGGCCCTGCTTTCCCAGGCCCAGCTTTCCCAGGCCCAGCTTTCCCAGGCCCAGCTTTCCCAGGCCCAGCTTTCCCAGGCTCAGCTTTCCCAGGCTCGGCTTTCCCAGGCTCGGCTTTCCCAGGCTCGGCTTTCCCAGGCTCGGCTTTCCCAGGCTCAGCTTTCCCAGGCCCAGCTTTGCCAGGCCCAGCTTTCCCAGGCTCAGCTTTCCCAGGCCCAGCTTTCCCAGGCCCTGCTTTCCCAGGCTCAGCTTTCCCAGGCCCAGCTTTCCCAGGCCCAGCTTTCCCAGGCCCAGCTTTGCCAGGCTCAGCTTTGCCAGGCTCAGCTTTCCCAGGCTCAGCTTTCCCAGGCCCAGCTTTCCCAGGCTCAGCTTTCCCAGGCCCAGCTTTCCCAGGCCCAGCTTTCCCAGGCTCAGCTTTCCCAGGCTCAGCTTTCCAAGGCCCTGCTTTGCCAGGCTCAGCTTTCCCAGGCCCAGCTTTCCCAGGCTCAGATTTCCCAGGCCCAGCTTTCCCAGGCCCAGCTTTGCCAGGCTCAGCTTTGCCAGGCTCAGCTTTGCCAGGCTCAGCTTTGCCAGGCTCAGCTTTGCCAGGCTCAGCTTTGCCAGGCCCTGCTTTGCCAGGCTCAGCTTTCCCAGGCTCAGCTTTTCCAGGCCCAGCTTTCCCAGGCCCAGCTTTCCCAGGCTCAGCTTTGCCAGGCTCAGCTTTGCCAGGCTCAGCTTTGCCAGGCCCTGCTTTGCCAGGCTCAGATTTCCCAGGCTCAGCTTTCCAAGGCCCTGCTTTGCCAGGCTCAGCTTTCCCAGGCCCAGATTTCCCAGGCTCAGCTTTCCCAGGCCCAGCTTTCCCAGGCTCGGCTTTCCCAGGCTCAGCTTTCCCAGGCTCAGCTTTGCCAGGCTCAGCTTTGCCAGGCTCAGCTTTGCCAGGCCCTGCTTTGCCAGGCCCTGCTTTGCCAGACCCTGCTTTCCCAGGCTCGGCTTTCCCAGGCTCGGCTTTCCCAGGCCCAGCTTTCCCAGGCCCAGCTTTCCCAGGCCCAGCTTTCCCAGGCCCAGCTTTCCCAGGCCCAGCTTTCCCAGGCCCAGCTTTCCCAGGCTCAGCTTTCCCAGGCTCAGCTTTCCCAGGCTCAGCTTTGCCAGGCTCAGCTTTCCCAGGCCCAGCTTTCCCAGGCCCAGCTTTCCCAGGCTCAGCTTTCCCAGGCCCAGCTTTCCCAGGCTCAGCTTTCCCAGGCCCAGCTTTCCCAGGCTCAGCTTTGCCAGGCTCAGCTTTCCCAGGCCCAGATTTCCCAGGCTCAGCTTTGCCAGGCCCTGCTTTCCCAGGCTCAGCTTTCCCAGGCTCAGCTTTGCCAGTCTCAGCTTTCCCAGGCTCAGCTTCCTCAGGCTCAGCTTCCCCAGTCTCAGCTTTGCCAACCAAATTCCTTCCAAATGCTGCTCCAAATCACCTGAAATCGCCCCAAATCCCACAGAAAATCCAAAATGCTCATTCCTGATTTCTGATGCCATTCCCAGAGGAGCTGAGGGAACAGGATTATCCTGGAGGAGCCTGAGCCTTTCCCTGAGGCTCTGACTTTTCCCCTCAGCAGGAACCACATGTGTGAGGGGAAATTCAGTTTTCCCACCAAAAATGATCATTCCTGGTTTATCAAAATGTCCATTCCTGATTTCTGGATGCCATTCCCAAAGGAATTGAGGGGACAGGATTATGTTGGACGAGGCTGAGCCTTTCCCCAAGGTTTTATTCCCAGTTTTTCCCCTCGGGAGGAACGCTCCCAGCAGGAGCCACATTTTGGTGTGGAAATTCAGTTTTCCCACCAAAAATGATAATTCTTGGTTTATCAGAATGCTCATTCCTGATTTCTGATGCCATTCCCAAAGGAATTGAGGGAACAGGATCACCTTGGAGGAGGCTCAGCCTCTTCCCTGAGGCTTAATCCTGATTTTTCCCCTCGGGAGGAACGCTCCCAGCAGGAGCCACGTTTTGGTGTAGAAATTCAATTTTCCTACCAAAAATGCTCATTCCTGGTTGATCCTGAAGGAATTGAGGGAATAGGATCATCTTGGAGGAGGCTGAGCCTTTCCCCAAGGTTTTAATCCCAATTTTTCCCTTGAGAGGAACACTCCCAGCAGGAGCCACATTTATGTGTGGAAATTCAGTTTTTCCACCAAAAATGAGGTTTATAAAAATGCTCATTCCTGATTTCTTGATGCCATTCCCAAAGGAATTGAGGGGACAGGATTGTCTTGGATGAGGCTGAGCCTTTCCCCAAGGTTTTATTCCCAGTTTTTCCCCTCGGGAGGAACACTCCTGGCAGGAGCCACGTTTGGTGTGGACATTCAGTTTTCCCACCAAAAATGATCATTCCTGGTTTATAAAAATGCTCATTTCTGATTTCTGGATGCCATTCCCAAAGGAATTGAGGGAACAGGATTATCTTGGATGAGGTTGAGCCTTTCCCCAAGGTTTTATTCCCAGTTTTTCCCCTCGGGAGGAACGCTCCCAGCAGGAGCCACATTTTGGTGTGGAAATTCAGTTTTCCCACCAAAAAGGATCATTCCTGGTTTATCAGAATGCTCATTCCTGGTTTATTCCCAAAGGAATTGAGGGAATAGGATCATCTTGGATGAGGCTGAGCCTTTCCCCAAGGTTTTATTCCCAATTTTCCCCCTCAGCAGGAGCGCTCCTGGCAGGATCCTCATTTTTGTTTGGAAATTCGGTTTTCCCACCAAAAATTTTTATCCCTGGTTTATAAAAATGCTCATTCCTGACTTCTGGATGCCATTCCCAAAGGAATTGAGGGAACAGGATTACCTTGGAGGAGGCTGAGCCTCTTCCCTGAGGCTCAATCCTGATTTTTCCCCTCAGCAGGAACGCTCCTCACTGGAGCCACGTTTTGGTGTAGAAATTCAATTTTCCTACCAAAAATGCTCATTCCTGGTTGATCCTGAAGGAATTGAGGGAATAGGATCATCTTGGAGGAGGCTGAGCCTTTCCCCAAGGTTTTAATCCCAATTTTTCCCTTGAGAGGAACACTCCCAGCAGGAGCCACATTTATGTGTGGAAATTCAGTTTTTCCACCAAAAATGAGGTTTATAAAAATGCTCATTCCTGATTTCTTGATGCCATTCCCAAAGGAATTGAGGGGACAGGATTATCTTGGATGAGGCTGAGCCTTTCCCTGGCGTTTTATTCCCAATTTTTCCCCTCAGCAGGAATGCTCCTCAGAGGAGCCATATTTTGGTGTGGACATTCAGTTTTCCCACCAAAAATTATCATTCCTGGTTTATAAAAATGCTCATTTCTGATTTCTGGATGCCATTCCCAAACGAATTGAGGGAACAGGATTATGTTGGATGAGGCTGAGCCTTTCCCCCAGGTTTCAGTCCCATTTCCCCCCCAGGAGGAGCGTTCCCGGCGGGAGCCACATTTGTGAGGAAAAATTCAGTTTTCCCACCAAAAATGCTCATTCCTGGTTGATCCCTTTAGGAGCTGAGGGGACAGGGGCTCTGTGGATGATGCTGAGCCTTTCCCCCAGGTTTCAATCCCTTTTCCCCCCCAGGAGGAGCGTTCCCGGCGGGAGCGCGTGCGCCAGTCCCGCATGGACACCGACCTGGAGTCGCTGGACCTGGAGCAGGGGGCTGAGGTAAAATCCTGCTGGGCCAGCAAATACCCCTGGGGGATATTCAGTGCAGAAATCCCAGGGAATGGGCTTCCATGTGAGCCACCAGCTGGTCCTTCAAATGTCAGCAGAAGCCATTCCCATTTCCCACGGTTTTTTCCACATTTTTTTCCCATTTTTTCCACATTTTCCCCCCAAATTTCCCCATTTTCCCCCATTTTACTCCTCATTTTCCCCCCACTTCCCCCCCATTTTTCTCCATTCCCCCCCATTTTTTTTCCATTTTTCTTCCATTTTTCTTCCATTTTTATTCCATTTTTATTCCATTTCCCCCCCATTTTCCCCCCATTTTCCCCCCATTTTTTCCACATTTTCCCCCAAATTTCTCCATTTTCCCCCATTTTACTCTCCATTTTCCCCCCACTTCCCCCCCATTTTTTCCCCCATTTTCCCCCATTTTTTCACCATTTTCCCCCCATTTTTACCCCATATTTTCTTCCATTTTTCCCCATTATTTCCCCCTGTCTTTCCCCATTATTTATCATTTTTTTCCATTCCCCCCTTTTTTCTTCCATTTTTCTTCCATTTTTCTTCCATTTTTCCCTCCATTTCCCCCCCATTTTCCCCCCATTTTTTCCCCATTTTCCCCCATTTTACTCCCCATTTTCCCCCCACTTCCCGCCCATTTTTCTCCATTCCCCCCCATTTTTACCCCATTTTTCTTCCATTTTTTCCCACTATTTCCCCCCATTTTTCCCCCCATTTTTCCCCCATATTTTCTTCCATTTTTCCCCATTTTTCTCCATTTCCTCCCCATTTTTACCCTATTTTTTCTTCCATTTTTCCCCATTATTTCCCCCTATCTTTCCCCATTATTTCTCATTTTTTCCATTTCCCCCCCATTTTTCTTCCATTTTTCCCCATTTTTTCCCCATTTTTTCCCCATTTTTTCCCCATTTTTTCCCCATTTTCCCTCATTATTTCCCCCACTTTCCCCATTTTTTCCCCCATTTTCCCCCATTTTTGCACCATTTTCTCCCATTTTCCCCCATTTTCCCCATTTTTTCATCATTTTTCCCCAGTTTTTCCCCATTTCCCCCCATTTTTACCCCATTTTTTCTTCCATTTTTCCTCATTATTTCCCCCTATCTTTCCCTGTTATTTCCCATTTTCCCCCGTATTTTCCCCATTTTTCCCATTTCCCCCCATTTTCCCCATTTTCCTTTTTTTCCCCATTTTTTCCCCATTTCTTCCCTATTTCCCCATACCCACCCCTTTTTCCCCTCTTTTTTTAAACTTTTTTTCCCCTCATTTTCCTCATTTTTTCCCATTTACCCCATTCCCCATTTTTCCCATTTCCAGGCCCTGGCTCCCAGGCAGGTGCTGGATTTGGAGGCTCTGCTATTCCCATTTTTTTCCCATTTTTTTCCCATTTTTTTCCCATTTTTTTCCCATTTTTTTCCCATTTTTTTCCCATTTTTTCCCCATTTTTTCCCCATTTTTTCCCCATTTTTTTCCCATTTTTTTTCCCATTTTTCCCATTTCCAGGCCCTGGCCCCCAGGCAGGTGCTGGATTTGGAGGCTCTGCTGTTCCCCATTCCCATTTTTCCCATTTTTTCCCATTTTTCCCTTTTCCAGGCCCTGGCTCCCAGGCAGGTGCTGGATTTGGAGGATCTGCTGTTCCCAATTCCCATTTTTTTCCCATTTTTTCCCATTTTTCCCTGTTTCCAGGCCCTGGCTCCCAGGGATGAGCTAGATTTGGATCTCTGCTGTTCCCCATTCCCATTTTTCCCATTTTCCCGTTTTTTGCAGGCCCTGTCTCCCAGGCAGGTGCTGGATTTGGAGGCTCTGCTCTTCCCCAATTCCCTTTTTTTCCCCTTTTTTTTCCCCTTTTTTCCCCGTTTTTTTCCCCTTTTTTTCCCATTTTTTTCCCATTTTTCCAATTTTTCCCATTTTTCCCCATTTTCCCGTTTTTTCCAGGCCCTGGCCCCCAGGCAGGTGCTGGATGTGGAGTCTCTGCTCTTCCCCATTCCAATTTTTTCCCATTTTTCCCATTTTTTCCCATTTTCCCGTTTTTTCCAGGCCCTGTCTCCCAGGCAGGTGCTGGATTTGGATCTCTCCTGTTCCCCATTCCCATTCTTCCCATTTTCCCGTTTTTTCCAGGCCCTGGCCCCCAGGCAGGTGCTGGATTTGGAGGATCTGCTGTTCCCCATTCCCATTTTTTCCCATTTTTTCCCATTTTTTCCCATTTTTTCCCATTTTTTCCCATTTTTCCCGTTTCCAGGCCCTGGCCCCCAGGCAGGTGCTGGATTTGAATCTCTGCTGTTCCCCATTCCCATTTTTTCCCGTTTTTTCCCATTTTTCCATGTTTTCCAGGCCCTGGCCCCCAGGCAGGTGCTGGATTTGGAGGATCTGCTCTTCCCCAATTCCCTTTTTTTTTTTCCCTTTTTTTTCCTTTTTTTTTCCCTTTTTTTCCCTTTTTTTTCCCACTTTTTTCCCGTTTTTTTCCCGTTTTTTCCCATTTTTCCCATTTCCAGGCCCTGGCTCCCAGGCAGGTGCTGGATTTGGATCTCTCCTGTTCCCCATTCCCATTTTTTCCCATTTTTTCCCATTTTTTCCCGTTTCCAGGCCCTGGCCCCCAGGCAGGTGCTGGATTTGGAGGACCTACTGTTCCCAATTCCTATTTTTTTCCCATTTTTCCCATTTTTTCCCATTTTTCCATGTTTTCCAGGCCCTGTCTCCCAGGCAGGTGCTGGATTTGCAGGATCTGCTATTCCCCAATTCCCATTTTTTCCCATTATTTTCCCATTATTTTCCCATTTTTTTCCCATTTTTTTCCCATTTTTCCATGTTTTCCAGGCCCTGGCCCCCAGGCAGGTGCTGGATTTGCAGGATCTGCTATTCCCCAATTCCCATTTTTTCCCATTTTCCCGTTTTTTTCCAGGCCCTGGCCCCCAGGCAGGTGCTGGATTTGGAGGATCTGCTGTTCCCAATTCCCATTTTTTTCCCATTTTTTTCCCATTTTTTTCCCATTTTTCCCATTTTTTCCCATTTTCCCATGTTTTCCAGGCCCTGTCTCCCAGGCAGGTGTTGGATTTGCAGGATCTGCTATTCCCCAATTCCCATTTTTTCCCATTATTTTCCCATTTTTTTCCCATTTTTTTCCCATTTTTTTCCCATTTTTCCATGTTTCCAGGCCCTGGCTCCCAGGCAGGTGCTGGATTTGGATCTCTGCTGTTCCCCATTCCCATTTTTTCCCATTTTTCCCTTTTCCAGGCCCTGGCTCCCAGGGATGAGCTGGATTTGGATCTCTGCTCTTCCCCATTCCCATTTTTCCCATTTTCCCGTTTTTTGCAGGCCCTGGCCCCCAGGCAGGTGCTGGATTTGGAGGATCTGGTCTTCCCCAATTAACTTTTTTTTTTCCCTTTTTTTTCCCTTTTTTTTCCCATTTTTTTCCCATTTTTTTCCCGTTTTTTCCCATTTTTCCCATTTCCAGGCCCTGGCTCCCAGGCAGGTGCTGGATTTGGATCTCTCGTGTTCCCCATTCCCATTTTTCCCATTTTCCCGTTTTTTCCCATTTTCCCGTTTTTTCCAGGCCCTGGCTCCCAGGAATGAGCTGGATTTGGATCTCTGCTGTTCCCCATTCCCATTTTTTCCCATTTTTCCCTGTTTCCAGGCCCTGGCCCCCAGGCAGGTGCTGGATTTGGATCTCTGCTATTCCCCCATTCCCATTTTTTCCCCATTTTTCCCTGTTTCCAGGCCCTGGCCCCCAGGCAGGTGCTGGATTTGGAGGATCTGCTGTTCCCCATTCCCATTTTTTCCCATTTTTTTCCCATTTTTTTCCCATTTTTTTCCCATTTTTTTCCCATTTTTCCAATTTTTTCCCATTTTCCCGTTTTTTCCAGGCCCTGTCTCCCAGGCAGGTGCTGGATTTGCAGGATCTGCTATTCCCCAATTCCCATTATTTTCCCATTTTTTTCCCATTTTTTTCCCATTTTTTTCCCATTTTTTTCCCATTTTTCCATGTTTCCAGGCCCTGGCCCCCAGGCAGGTGCTGGATTTGGATCTCTGCTGTTCCCCATTCCCATTTTTTCCCCATTTTTCCATGTTTCCAGGCCCTGGCCCCCAGGCAGGTGCTGGATTTGGATCTCTCCTGTTCCCCATTCCCATTTTTTCCCATTTTCCCGTTTTTTCCAGGCCCTGGCCCCCAGGCAGGTGCTGGATTTGGATCTCTCCTGTTCCCCATTCCCATTTTTCCCATTTTCCCATGTTTTCCAGGCCCTGGCCCCCAGGCAGGTGCTGGATTTGGATCTCTGCTGTTCCCCATTCCCATTTTTCCCCATTTTCCCATGTTTTCCAGGCCCTGGCCCCCAGGCAGGTGCTGGATTTGGAGGCTCTGCTCTTCCCCAATTCCCATTTTTCCCATTTTTCCCGTTTTTTCCAGGCCCTGGCCCCCAGGCAGGTGCTGGATTTGGAGGATCTGCTGTTCCCCATTCCCATTTTTTCCCATTTTCCCATGTTTTCCAGGCCCTGGCCCCCAGGCAGGTGCTGGATTTGGAGGATCTGGTCTTTGCCCAGGGCAGTCACTTCATGGCCAACAAGCGCTGCCAGCTCCCCGACGGCTCCTTCCGCCGCCAGCGCAAGGGCTACGAGGAGGTTCACGTGCCCGCCCTCAAACCCAAACCCTTCGGCGCTGACGAGGTCTGGGACCCCAAAAATGGGAATTCTCCACAGCCTGGAGAGGCTCCTGAATGGGATTGGGATCAGGGGTGGGGAAATGGGGTGCAGGGAGGGTGGAATGGGGGTTGGGGTGGAGGCAGTGCTGAGATGGGTGGGGTTGGGGTTTTAGGTTTTCCAAATCAAGTATTCCTAAAAATCTTGGAAAAGGGGAAGCTCCAAGGAGATCTCAGAGCTCTAAAGGGGATTGAGGAGAGCTGGAGAGGGATTGGGATGAGGGATGGAGGTTTGGGATGCAGGGAGTGGGAGAAGGGAGGGTGGAATGGGGGTTGGGGTGGAGAGGGTGCTGAGCTGGGTGGGGTTTTAGGTTTCAGCTTTTCCAAATCAAGTATTCCCAAAAATCTTGGAAAAGGGGAAGCTCCATGAGGTCTCAGAGCTCTAAAGGGGATCCAGGAAAGCTGGAGAGGGATTGGGATGAGGGATGGAGGTTTGGGATGCAGGGAGTGGGAGGATTGAGGGTGGAATGGGGGTTGTGGTGGAGGCAGCGCTGAGATGGGTGGGGTTGGGGTTTTAGGTTTTCCTCATGAAATATTCCCAAAATTTGAATAGCAGAAGGGGAAGCTCCAAGGAGATCTCAGAGTTCTTTTCCAGAGCCTAAAGGGGCTCCAGGAGAGCTGGGGAGGGATTGGGATCAGGGGTGGGAAAATGGGGTGCAGGGAGTGGGAGAAGGGAGGTTGGAATGGGGGTTGGGGTGGAGGGAGTGCTGAGATGGGTGGGGTTTTAGGTTTCGGCTTTTCCAACTCAAATATTCCCAAAAATCTTGGAAAAGGGGAAGCTCCATGAGGTCTCAGAGCTCTTAAGGGGATTGAGGAGAGCTGGAAAGGGATTGGGATAAGGGATGGAGGTTTGGGGTGCAGGGAGTGGGAGGATTGAGGGTGGAATGGGGGTTGTGGTGGAGGCAGTGCTGAGATGGGTGGGGCCGGGGTTTCAGGTTTTCCTAATGAAATATTCCCAAAAATCTTGGGAAAGAAGAAGCTCCAAGGAGATCTTAGAACTCTCAAGGGGATCCAGGAAAGCTGGAGAGGGATTGGGATAAGGGATGGAGGTTTGGGGTGCAGGGAGTGGGAGGATTGAGGGTGGAATGGGGGTTTGGGGTGTTGGGAGCGCTGAGATGGGTGGGGTTGGGGTTTTAGGTTTTCCTAATGAAATATTCCCAAAAATCTTGGAAAAGAAGACGCTCCAAGGAGATCTTAGAACTCTCTAGGGGATCCAGGAAAGCTGGAAAGGGATTGGGATAAGGGGTGGGAAAATGGGGTGCAGGGAGTGGGAGAAGGGAGGTTGGAATGGGGGTTGGGGTGGAGGCTGTGCTGAGATGGGTGGGGTTGGGGTTTTAGGTTTTCCAAATCAAGTATTCCCAAAAATCATGGAAAAGGGGAAGCTCCATGAGGTCTCAGAGCTCTAAAGGGGATTGAGGAGAGCTGGAGAGGGATTGGGATAAGGGATGGGGAAATGGGGTGCAGGGAGTGGGAGGATTGAGGGTGGAATAGGGGTTGTGGTGGAGGGAGTGCTGAGATGGGTGGGGTTTTAGGTTTCAGGTTTTCCAACTCCAATATTCCCAAAATTTTTGGAGAAGGGAAAGCTCCAAGGAGATCTCAGAGCTCTAAAGGGGATCCAGGAGAGCTGGAGAGGGATTGGGATAAGGGATGGAGGGACAGCACACAGGGAATGGGAAAATGGAGACTGAAATGGGATTTGGGGATGGAATTCCCAGAGGAGCTGTGGCTGCCCCTGGATCCCTGGGAATGTCCAAGGTTGGGCTGGAATCTGGGCCCAAATCCTGCTCTTTCCAGACCCCTTTATTCCCCAAAAAAAGCAGGGAAATTCATTTATTTTCATTATTTGCCACAATTTTTCCCAGTGTCAGCAGCTCTGAGCTGGGTGGGTTTGAGGCTACAGCTTTTCCAAATCAAATATTCCCCAAAATCTTGGAAAAGGAGAAGCTCCAAGGAGATCTCAGAGCTCTAAAGGGGCTCCAGGAGAGCTGGAGAGGGGTTGGGATAAAGGATGGAGGGACAGGACACAGGGAATGGGAAAATGGAGACTGAAATGGGATTTGGGGATGGAATTCCCAGAGGAGCTGTGGCTGCCCCTGGATCCCTGGGAATGTCCAAGGCTGGGCTGGAATCTGGGCCAGGGGAAGCTCGATGGTTTTTAGGGGCTTTAAAATCCCCTCCAGCCCAAACATTCCTGGGAAATTGGGCAGCAGGAAAAGCAGATTTCCTGGGAAATTTGGCACCTGGAAAAGCAGATTTCCTGGGAAATTGGGTAACAGCACAAGCAGCTTCCTTGGAAACCAGGCTCCAGGAAAAGCAGATTTCCAGGGAAATTAGTGACCAGGAAAAATGATTTTTTTTTTAAATTCGGCTCCAGGAAAAGCTGCTTTGCTGGGACATTTGGTACCAAGAAAAGCAACTTTTGTGGAATGTTTGGTGCAAGGAATAGCAGCTCTGTCAGGAAACTGGGGAGCAGGAGAAACAGCTTTCCTGGGAAATTGGGTAACAGAAAATGCAGCTTTGTAGGAAATCAGGCTCCAGAAAAAGCAGGTTTTTTGGAAAATTGGACACCAGGAAAAGCAGCTTCCACAGAAATCTGGGAATCAGGAAAAGCAACTTTTTTTGGAAATTAGGGAGCAGGAAAAGCAACTTTTTAGGGAAATTTGGTACCAAGAAAAGCAAGTTTTCATAAAATTGGGCACCAGGAAAAGCAGCTTTTTTGGAATATTTGGTGCCAGGAAAATCAGCTTTCCTAAGGAATTGGGTACCAGAAAATGCAGATTTTTAGGAAATCGGACTCCAGGAAAAGCAGGTTTTTTGGGATATTTGGGACCAGGAAAAGCAGCTTTCTTTGGAAATCAGGCTCCAGGAAAAGCAGAATTTTTGGAATATTTGCTGCCAGGAATGGCAGCTTTCTCAGGAAATTTGAGACCAGGAAAAGCAGATTTCCTGGAAAATTGGGTGACAATAAAAGCAGCTTTCCTGAGAAATGGAGTAACAGAAAATGCAGCTTTTTTGGGAAATCAGGCTCCAGGAAAAGCAGGTTTTGTGGGATTTTTGGCACCAGGAAAAGCAGATTTTTTTTAGAGAACTAGGTGCCAAGAAAACCAGCTTTCCTGGGAAATTGAGTCTGATAAAATGCAGATTATTTTTTTTAAATCAGGCTGCAGGAAAAGCAGATTTTGTGGGGAATTGGAGCCCCCTGGGGTGGGATGGGATTTATTTAAAGTCCTTTCCCACCAAAACCATTCCAGGATTCTGTGATTTGCCTCCCCCTTCCCCTTTTTAACCCCTCAATTTCCCCATTTCTGCAGGAATTTCCCCTTTTCCCATTTCTCATCCCCCCTTCCCCTTTTTTGACCCCTCAATTTCCCCTTTTCTGCAGGAATTTCCCCTTTTTTTTCTCATTTCTCCTCCTCTGCTGAGTTTCCCGTCCTGGGGTTTTGCTGAGCTCTGCTTTTCCTGGAGCTGGGAATGGCTCATGGGAATAAATTTCAAATTTGGATTTTTTCCATTGAATCTGAGAGAAGGAAAAATTAATTTTCCCTCTTTTCCAGCAGTGAAAAATTAGGAATTGTCCTTTTAGGATGAGGGAATATTTTAGGATGAGGGAATTTCTTGTCCATCCATTAATTCCAGGTTTTTCCCACCCTGAACACCAGGATCAGGTTGGGTTTTGAGGATTTGGGTTTTCCATGGAATCTGAGAGGAGTAAAAAATGACTTTTCCCTCTTTTCCATCCCTGATTAATTAGAAATTACCTTTTTAAGATGAGGTAATTTTTTAGGATTAGGGAATTTTTGTGTATCCATTAATTCCAGGTTTTTCCCAGCCTGAGCACCAGGATCAGGTTGGGTTTTGAGCATTTGGGTTTTCCATGGACACAAAATGACTTTTTCCTCTTTCCCAGCCCTGAATAATTAGGAATTATCTTTTTAGGATAAGGGAATTATTGTGCATCCATTAATTCCAGGTTTTTTCCGTTCTGAATACTGGGATTGGGTTGGGTTTTCCATGGAAACTGAGAGAAGGAAAAATTAATTTTCCCTCTTTTCCAGCACTGAAAAATTAGGAATCGTCCTTTTAGGATCAAAGAATTTTTTAGGATGAGGGAATTTTTGTGTATCCATTAATTCCAGACATTTTCCCACCCTGAACACCGGGATCAGGTTGGGTTTTGAATATTTGTGTTTTCCATGGAATCTGAGAGGGCACAAAATGAGTTTTCCCTCTTTTCCAGATCTGAATAATTAGGAATCGTCCTTTTAGGATGAAAGAATTTTTTAGGATTAGGGAATTTTTGTCCATCCATTAATTCCAGGTTTTTCCCACCCTGGACACTGGGATCAGGTTGGATTTTGAGGATTTGTGTTTTCCATGGAATCTGAGAGGGCACAAAATGAGTTTTCCCTCTTTTCCAGCCCTGATTAATTAGGAATTGTCCTTTTAGGATGAGGGAATATTTTACAATTAGGGATTTTTTGTCCATCCATTAATCCCAGATGTTTTCCCACCCTGAACACTGGGATCAGGTTGGATTTTGAGCATTTGGGTTTTCCATGGAATCTGAGAGGACACAAAATGAGTTTTCTCTCTTTTCCAGATCTGAATAATTAGGAATTGTCTTTTTAGGATGAAAGAATTTTTTAGGATTAGGGAATTTTTGTGTATCCATTAATCCCAGATGTTTTCCCACCCTGAACACTGGGATCAGGTTGGATTTTGAGGATTTGGGTTTTCCGTGGAATCTGAGAGGACACAAAATGAGTTTTCCCTCTTTTCCAGCCCTGATTAATTAGGAATTGTCCTTTTAGGATGAGGGAATATTTTACAATTAGGGATTTTTTGTCCATCCATTAATTCCAGGTTTTTCCACCCTGAACACTGGGATCAGGTTGGGTTTTTCAGCATTTGTGTTTTCCAGGGATACTGAGAGAACACAAAATGCCTTTTCCCTCTTTTCCAGCCCAGATTAGTTCAGAATTCTTTTGGAATTTTTGTGCTCATCCCCTTTTCCCCGGCGGGATCGTTCTGCTCCTCCCTTGAGCCTCCCCATTTTTTCCCCCCATTCCCATCCCGAATTCCCATTTTTCCCTGTTTTTTCCCTGTTGTTCCCAGCAATTGGTGTCTGTGGAGAAGCTGCCCAAGTACGCCCAGGCCGGCTTCGAGGGCTTCAAAACCCTCAACAGGATCCAGAGCAAACTGCAGCGGGCGGCGCTGGAGAGCGACGAGAACCTGCTGCTCTGCGCCCCCACGGTGAGGGGGACACGGGCACGGGGGGTCCTGGGGGGAGCCTGGGGGGAGCCTGGTAATTCTGGGGGTCTGGGGGATTTGGGGGGTCCAAGGGATTTGAGGGTATCCTGGGAATTCAGGGGGATTCACAGGTATTTGGGGGATTCCTGGGGATTCGGGGTTCCTGGGGATCTGGGGGGTCCAGGGGATTTTGGGGATCCCTGGAATTCGAGGGATTCCTGGGAAGTCTGGGGGGTCCAGGGGATTCAGGGGGATCAAGGGGATTTGGGGGATTCCTGGGGATTTGGGGGGTCCTGGGGATCGGGGGGATCCTGGGGATTCTGGGGGTCCAGGGGATTCAGGGGATCCCTGGAATTCGGGGGATTCCTGGGAAGTCTGGGGGGGTCCAGGGGATCTGGGGGGGTCCAGGGGATCTGGGGGGGTCCAGGGGATTGGGGGGGATCCTCGGGATTTAGGGGGAGCCTGGGAGTTCTGGAGGTCCAGGGGATTTGGGAGATCCCGGGATTTGGGGAATTCCTGTGAATTCAGGGGGATTCACGGGGATTAGGGGGCATCCTGGAAATTCGGGGCGTCCTGGGGATCTGGAGGGTCCTGGGGAGTCGGGGGGATCCTGGGAATTCAGGGGGATTCACGAGTATTTGGGGGATTTGGATCTCGGGGATTTGGGGGGTCCCGGATTTGGGGGATCCTGGGGATTCTGGGGGTCTGGAGGATTTGGGGGGATCTGGGAATTCAGGGGGATCCTGGGAATTCGGGGGGTCCTGGGGAGTCGGGAGGATCCTGGGAATTCAGGGGGATTCAAGGATTTGGGGGGATCCAGGGAATTCAGGGGGATTCACGAGTATTTGGGGGATTTGGATCTCAGGGATTTGGGGGATTCCTGGGAATTCTGGGGGTCCAGGGGATTGGGGGAATCTGGGGGATCTGGGGGGTCCAGGGGATTTGGGGGATTCCTGGGATTCAGGGGGGAGCCTGGGAATCCCGGGGGATTCCTGGGAATTTGGGGTGGATTCCCAGGAATTCAGGGGAATTTGGGGTGAATTCAGGGGGATCCTGGGAATTTGGGGGGATTTCCCAGGATTTTGGGGGGATTTCACAGGATTTTGGGGGATTTTCACAGGATTTTGGGGAGTTTCCTGGGACTTTGGGGGGATTGAGGGGGATTCCCGGGATTTCAGGGTGCATTCTTGGGATTTTGGGGTGGAATCCCAGGATTTTTTGGACTGGACACGTTGAGAATTCCAGGATTTTTTGGGATGGATGTGTGGAGAATTTCAGGATTTTTTGGGGATGGTCATGTAAGGAATTCCGGGATTTTTTGGGGGTGGCCATGCAGAGAACTCCGGGATTTTTTGGAGGGAATTCCAGGATATTTTTGTGGAGAATTCCAGGATATTTTGGGCTGACCCAAAGATGGATGTGTGGACAAACATGGAGGCCCTTTCCCCTGGAGAATTCTGGGATTTTTTGGGGGGAATTCCAGGATTTTTGGAGGGAATTCCCGGATTTTTTGGGGGGGAATTCCAGGATTTTTTTAGAGAATTCCAGGATTTTTGAAGGGAATTCCAGGATATTTTTCACAGGAATTCCAGGATATCTTGGTGTGAGCCACGGGGCCATTGCAGGGCACAGGGAAGACAAACATGGCACTGGGTGACCCTTCTCCCTGGAGAATTCCGGGATTTTTGGGGGGAAATTCCAGGATATTTTTGGAGGGAATTCCAGGATATTTTTGGAGGGAATTGCAGGATATTTTTAGGGGAATTGCAGGATATTTTTAGGGGAATTGCAGGATATTTTTAGGGGAATTGCAGGATATTTTTAGGGGAATTGCAGGATATTTTTGGAGGAAATTCAGGATATTTTTAGGGGAATTGCAGGATATTTTTAGGGGAATTGCAGGATATTTTTGGAGGAAATTCAGGATATTTTTAGGGGAATTGCAGGATATTTTTAGAGGAATTGCAGGATATTTTTAGGGGAATTGCAGGATATTTTTAGGGGAATTGCAGGATATTTTTGGAGGGAATTACAGGATATTTTTGGAGGGAATTCCCGGATATTTTGGGGGGAATTGCAGGATATTTTTAGGGGAAATGCAGGATATTTTTAGGGGAATTGCAGGATATTTTTAGGGGAATTGCAGGATATTTTCAGGGGAATTGCAGGATATTTTTAGGGGAATTGCAGGATATTTTTGGAGGAAATTCAGGATATTTTTAGGGGAATTGCAGGATATTTTTAGGGGAATTGCAGGATGTTTTTGGGGGGAATTGCAGGATATTTTTAGGGGAATTGCAGGATATTTTTGGGGGGAATTGCAGGATATTTTTGGAGGAATTTCAGGATATTTTTAGGGGAATTGCAGGATATTTTTGGAGGAATTGCAGGATATTTTTAGGGGAATTGCAGGATATTTTTAGAGGAATTGCAGGATATTTTTAGGGGAATTGCAGGATATTTTTAGGGGAATTGCAGGATATTTTTGGGGGGAATTGCAGGATATTTTTAGGGGAATTGCAGGATATTTTTAGGGGAATTGCAGGATATTTTTGGGGGGAATTGCAGGATATTTTTAGGGGAATTGCAGGATATTTTTAGGGGAATTGCAGGATATTTTTGGGGGAATTGCAGGATATTTTTAGGGGAATTGCAGGATATTTTTAGGGGAAATGCAGGATATTTTTAGGGGAATTGCAGGATATTTTTAGGGGAATTGCAGGATATTTTCAGGGGAATTGCAGGATATTTTTAGGGGAATTGCAGGATATTTTTGGAGGAAATTCAGGATATTTTTAGGGGAATTGCAGGATATTTTTAGGGGAATTGCAGGATGTTTTTGGGGGGAATTGCAGGATATTTTTAGGGGAATTGCAGGATATTTTTGGGGGGAATTGCAGGATATTTTTGGAGGAATTTCAGGATATTTTTAGGGGAATTGCAGGATATTTTTGGAGGAATTGCAGGATATTTTTAGGGGAATTGCAGGATATTTTGGAGGAAATTCAGGATATTTTTAGGGGAATTGCAGGATATTTTTAGGGGAATTGCAGGATATTTTTGGAGGAAATTCAGGATATTTTTAGGGGAAATGCAGGATATTTTTAGGGGAATTGCAGGATATTTTTAGGGGAATTGCAGGATATTTTTGGAGGAAATTCAGGATATTTTTAGGGGAATTGCAGGATATTTTTAGGGGAATTGCAGGATATTTTTGGAGGAAATTCAGGATATTTTTAGGGGAAATGCAGGATATTTTTAGGGGAATTGCAGGATATTTTTGGAGGAAATTCAGGATATTTTTAGGGGAAATGCAGGATATTTTTAGGGGAATTGCAGGATATTTTTAGGGGAATTGCAGGATATTTTTAGAGGAATTGCAGGATATTTTTAGGGGAATTGCAGGATATTTTTAGGGGAATTGCAGGATATTTTTAGGGGAATTGCAGGATATTTTTGGAGGGAATTCCCGGATATTTTGGGGGGAATTGCAGGATATTTTTAGGGGAAATGCAGGATGTTTTTAGGGGAATTGCAGGATATTTTTAGGGGAATTGCAGGATATTTTTAGGGGAATTGCAGGATATTTTTAGGGGAATTGCAGGATATTTTTGGAGGGAATTACAGGATATTTTTGGAGGGAATTCCCGGATATTTTGGGGGGAATTGCAGGATATTTTTAGGGGAAATGCAGGATATTTTAGGGGGAATTTCAGGATATTTTTAGGGGAATTGCAGGATATTTTTGGGGGAATTGCAGGATATTTTTGGAGGAATTGCAGGATATTTTTAGGGGAATTGCAGGATATTTTTAGAGGAATTGCAGGATATTTTTAGGGGAAATGCAGGATATTTTTAGAGGAATTGCAGGATATTTTGGAGGGAATTGCAGGATATTTTTAGGGGAATTGCAGGATATTTTTGGAGGAAATTCAGGATATTTTTAGGGGAAATGCAGGATATTTTTAGGGGAATTGCAGGATATTTTTGGAGGAAATTCAGGATATTTTTAGGGGAAATGCAGGATATTTTTAGGGGAATTGCAGGATATTTTTAGGGGAAATGCAGGATATTTTTAGGGGAATTGTAGGATATTTTTAGGGGAATTGCAGGATATTTTTAGGGGAAATGCAGGATATGTTGGTGTGAGGCACGGGGCCGTTGCAGGGCGCGGGGAAGATGAACGTGGCACTGGGTGACCCTTCTCACTGGAGAATTGCAGGATTTTTTGGGGGGAGTTCTGGGATATTTTGGAGGGAATTCCAGGATATTTTTGGAGGGAATTCCGGGATTTTTGGAGGGAATTCCAGGATATTTTGGTCTGACTCACGGGGCCGTTGCAGGGCTCAGGGAAGACGAACGTGGCACTGGGTGACCCTTCTCCCTGGAGAATTCCGGGATTTTTGGGGGGAAATTCCAGGATATTTTTTGGGGGAATTGCAGAATATTTTTAGGGGAATTTCAGGGTATTTTTAGGGGAAATGCAGGATATTTTCAGGGGAAATGCAGAATATTTTCAGGGGAAATGCAGGGTATTTTGGGGGGGATTGCAGGATATTTTGGAGGGAATTGCAGGATATTTTTGGAGGAAATTCAGGATATTTTTAGGGGAAATGCAGGATATTTTTAGGGGAATTGCAGGATATTTTTAGGGGAATTGCAGGATATTTTGGAGGGAGTTCCAGGATATTTTTAGGGGAATTCCAGGATTTTTGGGGGGAATTGCAGGATATTTTGGAGGGAATTGCAGGATATTTTTAGGGGAATTGCAGGATATTTTCAGGGGAATTGCAGGATATTTTTAGGGGAATTGCAGGATATTTTTGGAGGAAATTCAGGATATTTTTAGGGGAATTGCAGGATATTTTTGGGGGAATTGCAGGATATTTTTAGGGGAATTGCAGAATATTTTTAGGGGAATTGCAGGATATTTTTGGAGGAAATTCAGGATATTTTTAGGGGAATTGCAGGATATTTTTAGGGGAATTGCAGGATATTTTTAGGGGAATTGCAGGATATTTTGGAGGGAGTTCCAGGATATTTTTAGGGGAATTCCAGGATTTTTGGGGGGAATTGCAGGATATTTTTAGGGGAATTGCAGGATATTTTTAGGGGAAATGCAGGATATGTTGGTGTGAGGCACAGGGCCGTTGCAGGGCGCGGGGAAGATGAACGTGGCACTGGGTGACCCTTCTCACTGGAGAATTGCAGGATTTTTTGGGGGGAGTTCTGGGATATTTTGGAGGGAATTCCAGGATTTTTTTGGAGGGAATTCCAGGATATTTTTGGAGGGAATTCCGGGATTTTTGGAGGGAATTCCAGGATATTTTGGTCTGACTCACGGGGCCGTTGCAGGGCTCAGATAAGACGAACGTGGCACTGGGTGACCCTTCTCCCTGGAGAATTCCGGGATTTTTGGGGGGAAATTCCAGGATATTTTTGGAGGGAATTCCAGGATATTTTTGGGGGGAATTGCAGGATATTTTTAGGGGAAATGCAGGATATTTTTAGGGGAATTGTAGGATATTTTTAGGGGAATTGCAGGATATTTTTAGGGGAAATGCAGGATATTTTTAGGGGAATTGTAGGATATTTTTAGGGGAATTGCAGGATATTTTTAGGGGAATTGCAGGATATTTTTAGGGGAATTGCAGGATATTTTTAGGGGAATTGCAGGATATTTTTAGGGGAAATGCAGGATATTTTTAGGGGAATTGCAGGATATTTTTAGAGGAATTGCAGGATATTTTGGAGGGAATTGCAGGATATTTTTAGGGGAAATGCAGGGTATTTTTAGGGGAATTGAAGGATATTTTTGGAGGAAATTCAGGATATTTTTAGGGGAATTGCAGGATATTTTTAGGGGAAATGCAGGATATGTTGGTGTGAGGCACAGGGCCGTTGCAGGGCGCGGGGAAGACGAACGTGGGACTGGGTGACCCTTCTCACTGGAGAATTGCAGGATATTTTTAGGGGAATTGCAGGATATTTTTGGAGGAAATTCAGGATAATTTTAGGGGAATTGTAGGATATTTTTAGGGGAATTGCAGGATATTTTTGAGGGAATTTCAGGATATTTTTGGGGGGAATTCTGGGATTTTTTCGAGGGAATTGCAGGATATGTTGGTGTGAGCCCGGGGCCGTTGCAGGGCGCGGGGAAGACGAACGTGGGACTGGGTGACCCTTCTCCCTGGAGAATTGCAGGATATTTTTAGGGGAATTGCAGGATATGTTGGTGTGAGCCCGGGGCATTGCAGGGCGCGGGGAAGACGAACGTGGCACTCATGTGCATGCTGAGGGAGATCGGCAAACACATCAACATGGACGGCACCATCAACGTGGACGACTTCAAAATCATCTACATCGCCCCCATGAGGTCCCTGGTGCAGGAGATGGTCGGCAGCTTCAGCAAGGTGGGGACACCGGGGCCTGGGGGGAGCTGGGGTGTGGGATCGGGGCACTGGGGGGTCTGGGGGGAGCTGGGGTGTGGGATTGGGGCACTGGGGGTGTGGGATTGGGGCATTGGGGGGTCTGGGGGGAGCTGGGGTGTGGGATTGGGGCACTGGGGGTTTGGGATCGGGGCACTGGGGGGTTTGGGATCGGGGCACTGGGGGATTTGGGATTGGGGCACTGGGGGTTTGGGATTGGGGCACTGGGGGTTTGGGATTGGGGCACTGGGGGTTTGGGATTGGGGCACTGGGGGGTTTGGGATTGGGGCACTGGGGGTTTGGGATTGGGGCACTGGGGGGTTTGGGATTGGGGCACTGGGGGGTTTGGGATTGGGGCACTGGGGGGTGTGGGATCGGGGCACTGGGGGGTCTGGGGGGATCTGGGGTGTGGGATTGGGGCACTGGGGGTTTGGGATTGGGGCACTGGGGGTTTGGGATTGGGGCACTGGGGGTGTGGGATTGGGGCACTGGGGGTTTGGGATTGGGGCACTGGGGGTTTGGGATTGGGGCACTGGGGGTGTGGGATTGAATCCATGGGGGGTTTGGGATCGGGGCACTGGGGGTTTGGGATTGGGGCACTGGGGGGTTTGGGATTGGGGCACTGGGGGGTCTGGGATTGGGGCACTGGGGGGTCTGGGATTGGGGCACTGGGGGGTCTGGGGGGATCTGGGGTGTGGGATTGGGGCACTGGGGGGTTTGGGATTGGGGCACTGGGGGTTTGGGATTGGGGCACTGGGGGTTTGGGATTGGGGCACTGAGGGGTTTGGGATTGGGGCACTGGGGGGTTTGGGATTGGGGCACTGGGGGATTTGGGATTGGATCCATGGGGGGTTTGGGATTGGATCCATGGGGGGTTTGGGATTGGATCCATGGAGCATTTGGGATTGGATCCATGGGGGGTTTGGGGTTGGATCCATGGGGAGTTTGGGATCAGGGCACTGAGGGTTTTGGGATTGGGGCACTGAGGGGTTTGGGATTGGGGCACTGAGGGGTTTGGGATTGGATCCATGGGGGGTTTGGGATCGGGGCACTGAGGGATTTAGGATTGGGGCACTGGGGGATTTGGGATTGGATCCATGGGGGATTTGGGATTGGATCCATGGAGCATTTGGGATTGGATCCATGGGGGGGTGGGATCGGGGCACTGAGGGGTTTGGGATTGGGGCATTGGGGGGTTTGGGATTGGGGCACTGGGGGGTTTGGGATTGGATCCATGGGGGGTTTGGGATTGGGGCACTGGGGGGTTTGGGATTGGATCCATGGGGGGTTTGGGATTGGGGCACTGGGGGGTTTGGGATTGGATCCATGGGGGGTTTGGGATCGGGGCACTGGGGGGTTTGGGATTGGGGCACTGGGGGGTTTGGGATTGGATCCATGGGGAGTTTGGGATTGGGGCACTGGGGGGTTTGGGACTGGGGCACTGGGGGGTTTGGGATTGGGGCACTGGGGGATTTGGGATCGGGGCACTGGGGGGTTTGGGATTGGGGCACTGGGGGATTTGGGATCGGGGCACTGGGGGGTTTGGGATTGGGGCATTGGGGGGTTTGGGATTGGGACACTAGGGGATTTGGGATTGGGGCATTGGGGGGTTTGGGATCAGGGCACTGAGGGGTTTGGGATCGGGTCACTGAGGGATTTGGAATTTGATCCCTGGGGGGTTTGGGTTGAGCAGGGTTGGATCCCAGGGAAGGTTTTGAATTGGGTCTGAGGGGGGGTTTGGGATCATTGAGGGATTGGAGATAAGTGGGGTTGGATCCGTGGGGAGGTTTGGGATCAGGTCTCAAAGGAGATTTGGGATCAGGGCCCTGGGAGGGTTGAGATGAGTGGGGTCAGATCCAAAGGGAGGTTTGGGATCATTGAGGGGTTGGGGATGAGTGGGGTCCGATCCCAGGGAAGGTTTGGGATCGTGGAGGGGTTGGGGTTGAGAATGGAGGTGGGAAAGGGGTTGGAGAAGAAGGAGAAGGCTCTGGAGGATTCCTGAGGGATCTGGGGAGGGGCTCAGAAAAGGGGGATCAGGGATGGGTTGTGGGGCTGGAGGGCATCCAGGGATGGAGGATTCCTGAGGGATCTGGGGAGGGGCTCAGCCTGGGGAAAAGGGGGATCAGGGGGGCTCTGCACAACTCCCTGCCAGGAGTGGACGTCCCGGGGGGATTTGGGATCTGGGAACACCAGGGTGGGAGGGAACCCCCTCAAACCACAGCAGGAGAAGTTAGGGAGGGGTTTTGGGATCCCTCCTCCATGGAAAGGTCTCCCCACGCTCATCCCACGGCTCCTTCCAGCGTTTGGCCACCTACGGCATCACGGTGGCCGAGCTGACCGGGGACCACCAGCTGTGCAAGGAGGAGATCAGCGCCACGCAGATCATCGTGTGCACGCCCGAGAAATGGGACATCATCACCCGCAAGGGCGGCGAGCGCACCTACACCCAGCTCGTGCGCCTCATCATCCTGGTGGGCGCCAGCACGGCCCGGGGGCAGCCCTGGGGGGCTGGGGGGGGGCATGGGGGTCTCAGGGGGCTGGGCTGGGGTCCTAAGGGGGCTGGGGTGGGGCCCTGGGGGGCCTCAGGGGGCTGGGGGGGGTCCTGGGGGGCCTCAGGGGGCTGGGGGGAGTCCTGGGGGTTCCTCAGGGGGCTGGGGGGGGTCCTGGGGGGCCTCAGGGGGCTGGGGTGTGGCCCTGGGGGGTCCTAAGGGGTTTGGGGTGGGGTCCTAAGGGGTTTGGGGTGGGGTCCTAAGGGGTCTGGGCTGGGGTCCTGGGGGGTCCTAAGGGGTTTGGGGTGGGGTCCTAAGGGGTCTGGGCTGGGGCCCTGGAGGGTCCTAAGGGGTTTGGGGTGAGGTCCTAAGGCGTCTGGAGTGCAGTCCTGGGACCTCAGGGGGCTGGGGTTGGGTCCTGGGGGGTTCTGGAAGGGTTTGGGATGGAAAACATCAAGGGGTTCCTAAGGGGTCTGGGATGCAGGCCTGGGGGGTCTTAAGGGGTCTGAGGTGGGGTCCTGAGGGGTTCTAAGAGGTCTGGGATGCAGCCCTGGGGGTCCTCAGTGGTTTGGGGTAGGGTCCTGGGGTTCCTAAGGGGTCTAGGGTGCAGTCCTGGGGGGCCTCAGGGGGCTGGGGTGCAGCCCTGGAGGGTCCTAAAGGGGTCTGGGGTGGGGTCCTAAGGGGTTTGGGATGGGGTCCTGGGGTTCCTAAGGGGTCTGGGATGCAGCCCTGGGGGTCCTAAAGGGCTTTGGGGAGGAGAACATTGGGGGTTCCTCCAGGGGGCTTGGGGTGGACAATGTCAGGGGGTTCCTCAAGGTGTTCCTCAGAGTGGGTCTGGGTTTTGGGTTAAAGAACCCCAAGGTGTTCCTCAAGGTGTTCCTCAAAGTTCTGGGGTTTGGGGTGGAGAACGTCAGGGAGTTCCTCAAGGTGTTCCTCCAGGTGGATCCGGGGTTTGGGGTGGAGAAGCTCAGGGGGTTCCTCCAGTTGGATCTGGGGTTTGGGGTGGGGAACCCCAGGGTGTTCTCAGGGTGGATCTGGGGTTTGGGGTGGGGCTCCTCAGGGGTTCCTCAGGGGTTTGGGGTGGGGAACCCCAGGGTGTTCTCAGGGTGGATCTGGGTCCACGATCCCACGTTCAGCCGGGATTTTGGGAAGGAATTCCCTCCTCTGAGGGCGATGAGGAGCCGGGATCCCCGCGGCTGCCCGAGGCCAGGTGTGGCCTGTGCAGGTGTGTCCCCAGGTGAGCTCTGTGGTCCCACGAGCCCAGCCCAGGGCTGAGCGTGGGGCCGTTCCGGGGCAGGACGAGATCCACCTGCTGCACGACGACCGCGGGCCCGTGCTGGAGTCGCTGGTGGCCAGGGCCATCCGCAACATCGAGATGACGCAGGAGGACGTGCGGCTCGTGGGGCTCAGCGCCACCCTGCCCAACTACGAGGACGTGGCCACCTTCCTGCGCGTGGACCCCGCCAAGGGGCTCTTCTACTTTGACAACAGGTACGGGGGACAGGGAGACTCGGACTGGCCAGCTGGGATTGCACCTGGGATTGCACCTGGGATTGGCCAGCTGGGATTGGCCAGCTGGGATTGGCCAGCTGGGATTGGCCAGCTGGGATTGCACCTGGGATTGGCCAATTGGGATTGCACCTGGGATTGGCCAGCTGGGATTGGCCAGATGGGATTGGCCAGCTGGGATTGGCCAGCTGGGATTGTACCTGGGATTGGCCAGCTGGGATTGCACCTGGGATTGCACCTGGGATTGCACCTGGGATTGCACCTGGGATTGCACCTGGGATTGCACCTGGGATTGCACCTGGGATTGCACCTGGGATTGCACCTGGGATTGCACCTGGGATTGCACCTGGGTTTCCAGCTGGGTTTCCACCTGGAATTCCATTTGGATTTCCATCTGGATTTCCACCTGGAATTCCATCTCGGTTTCCATCTGGGTTTCCACCTGGATTTCTGTCTGGGTTTCCACCTGGAATTCCATCAGGAATTCTATTTGGATTTCCACCTGGCTTTCCATCCGCCGTGCGTTTTATTGATTTTTTTTTTTTGGCGGTGTCATTAAAAGCGTTTTGGGGATCTCAGGCTGGGTGGGGTTCTGAGGATTTGGGTTTTCCATGGATTGTGAGAGGAAAAAAAAGAATTTTCCTGCTTTTCCACCTGGATTTCCGTCTGGATTTCCACCTGGGTTTCCATTGATTTCCATCTGTCCATGTTTTTGAGATGGGTCGTTAACGGCGTTTTTAGCTCTTGGGTTGGGAGGATTTGGGTTTTCCATGGAATGTCAGAGGACAAAAAGTAAATTTTCCCACTTTTCCAGCTGGATTTCCACCTGCTCTGCATTTGTTGATTTTTTTTTTTTTTTTTTTTTTTTTTTGGTGGTGTTGTTAAAAGCATTTTGGGATCTCAGGCTGGGTTGGGTTTTGAGGATTTGGGTTCTCCTTGAAATGTGAGAGGAAAAAAAGTGAATTTTCCCACTTTTCCATGTGGATTTCCACCTGGATTTCCACCTGGATTTCCATCCAGATTTCCACCCAGATTTCCATCCACCGTGCATTTTATTGATTTTTTTTGGCGGTGTCGTTAAAAGTGGTTTTGGGATCTCAGGCTGGGTTGGGTTTTCCATGCAACGTGAGAGGAAAAAAAGTGAATTTTCTCACTTTTCCACCTGGATTTCCACCAGGAATTCCATCCAGATTTCCATCCACCGTGCGTTTTATTGATTTTTTTTTTTTGGCGTTGTCGTTAAAAGGGATAAGGGGATCTCAGGCTGGGTTTGGTTTTGAGGATTTGGGTTTTCCATGAAATGTGAGAGGAAAAAAAGTGAATTTTCCTGCTTTTCCACCCGGATTTCCATCCAGATTTCCATCCACAGCTTGTTTTATTGATTTTTTTTGTGGCGGTGTCGTTAAAAGTGTTTTTGGGATCTCAGGCTGGGTTGGGTTTTGAGGATTTGAGTTTTCCCCCAAAAAACCCCAAATGGAATGGAATCCAAATTTCTCCACCATTTCCCCTTTCCCTTGGATACTTTTCCTGGTGATTTCTCCATGAATTCCCATTCCCATGAATATTTTTCCTGTTGATTTCTCCATTAATTCCTATTTTCACAGATATTTTTCCCGTTGATTTCTCCACGATTCCCCCTTTTCATGGATATTTTTTATCCCAATTTCTCCATTAATTCCTATTTTCATGGATATTTTTCCCCTTGGTTTCTCCATGATTTCCCCTTTCACACGGATATTTTTCCTGGTGATTTCTCCATTAATTCCTATTCCCATGGATATTTTTAGTGGCTATTTCTCCACCATTCCCCCTTTTCCATGGATATTTTTTCATGATAGTTTCTCCATGAATTCCCATGTCCATGGATACTTTTCCCGTTGATTTCTCCATGATTTTCCCCTTTTCCACGGATATTTTTCCTGTTGATTTCTCCATGATTTCCCCATTCCCATGGATATTTTTCCTGTTGATTTCTTCATTAATTATATTTCCATGGATATTTTTCCTGTTGATTTCTCCATGATTTCCCCATTCCCACGGATATTTTTATCCCAATTTCTCCACCATTTCCCCATTTCCATGGATATTTTTATCCCAATTTCTCCACCATTTCCCCATTCCCATGGATATTTTTCCTGTTGATTTCTCCATTAATTATATTTCCACAGATATTTTTCCTCTTGATTTCTCCTTTAATTATATTTTCACGGATATTTTTCCTCTTGATTTCTCCATTAATTATATTACCACGGATATTTTTCCTGTGGATTTCTCCATTAATTATATTTTCACGGATATTTTTCCTCTTGATTTCTCCATTAATTATATTTTCACGGATATTTTTCCTGTGGATTTCTCCATGATTTCCCCATCCCCGTGGATATTTTTCCTGTGGATTTCTCCATGATTTCCCCATTCCCGTGGATATTTTTCCTGTTGATTTCTCCATGATTTCCCCATTCCCCGTGGATATTTTTCCTGTTGATTTCTCCATTAATTATATTTCCACGGATATTTTTCCTGTTGATTTCTCCATTAATTATATTTCCACGGATATTTTTCCTGTGGATTTCTCCATGATTTCCTCATCCCCACGGATATTTTTCCTGTGGATTTCTCCATTAATTATATTTCCACGGATATTTTTCCTGTTGATTTCTCCATTAATTATATTTCCACGGATATTTTTCCTGTTGATTTCTCCATTAATTATATTTCCACGGATATTTTTCCTGTTGATTTCTCCATGATTTCCTCATCCCCACGGATATTTTTCCTGTGGATTTCTCCATTAATTATATTTTCACGGATATTTTTCCTGTTGATTTCTCCATTAATTATATTTCCACGGATATTTTTCCTGTGGATTTCTCCATGATTTCCCCATCCCCACGGATATTTTTCCTGTGGATTTCTCCATGATTCCCCTTTTCCGCGGCTGTTCCCCCGGCAGTTTCCGGCCCGTGCCCCTGGAGCAGACGTACGTGGGGATCACGGAGAAGAAAGCGATCAAACGCTTCCAGATCATGAACGACATCGTCTACGAGAAGATCATGGAGCACGCGGGCAAGAACCAGGTCAGCCCTGCCCGGGCCACAGTGTTCCCCAGTGTTCCCCCAGTGTTCCCCAGTATTTCCCAGTATTCCCCAGTGTTCCCCAGTGTTCCCCAGTGTTCCCCAGTATTCCCCCAGTGTTCCCCAGTATTCCCCCAGTATTCCCCAGTGTTCCCCACTATTCCCCAGTATTCCCCCAGTGTTCCCCAGTGTTCCCCAGTATTCCCCAGTATTCCCCAGTATTCCCCAGTATTCCCCAGTATTCCCCACTATTCCCCCAGTATTCCCCAGTATTCCCCAGTATTCCCCCAGTATTCCCCAGTATTCCCCAGTATTCCCCCAGTATTCCCCAGTATTCCCCAGTATTCCCCAGTGTTCCCCAGTGTTCCCCAGTATTCCCCAGTATTCCCCAGTGTTCCCCAGTGTTCCCCCAGTATTCCCCAGTATTCCCCCAGTATTCCCCAGTATTCCCCAGTATTCCCCCACTATTCCCCAGTATTCTCCAGTATTCCCCCAGTGTTCCCCAGTGTTCCCCAGTGTTCCCCAGTATTCCCCCAGTATTCCCCAGTATTCCCCAGTATTCCCCAGTATTCCCCCAGTATTCCCCAGTATTCCCCCAGTGTTCCCCACTATTCCCCAGTATTCCCCCAGTATTCCCCAGTATTCCCCAGTATTCCCCCAGTATTCCCCAGTATTCCCCAGTATTCCCCAGTATTCCCCAGTGTTCCCCAGTATTCCCCCAGTATTCCCCAGTATTCCCCCAGTATTCCCCAGTATTCCCCAGTATTCCCCAGTATTCCCCCAGTATTCCCCAGTGTTCCCCCAGTGTTCCCCAGTATTCCCCAGTATTCCCCAGTATTCCCCCAGTATTCCCCCAGTATTCCCCCAGTATTCCCCAGTATTCCCCAGTGTTCCCCAGTGTTCCCCAGTACTCCCCAGTATTCCCCCAGTATTCCCCAGTATTCCCCAGTATTCCCCAGTGTTCCCCAGTATTCCCCCAGTGTTCCCCAGTGTTCCCCAGTATTCCCCAGTATTCCCCCAGTATTCCCCAGTGTTCCCCAGTATTCCCCCAGTATTCCCCAGTATTCCCCAGTGTTCCCCCAGTGTTCCCCAGTATTCCCCAGTATTCCCCAGTATTCCCCCAGTATTCCCCAGTATTCCCCCAGTGTTCCCCAGTGTTCCCCAGTATTCCCCCAGTATTCCCCAGTGTTCCCCAGTATTCCCCAGTATTCCCCCAGTGTTCCCCAGTGTTCCCCAGTATTCCCCAGTATTCCCCAGTATTCCCCAGTATTCCCCAGTATTCCCACAGTATTCCCCCAGTGTTCCCCAGTGTTCCCCAGTGTTCCCCAGTATTCCCCAGTGTTCCCCAGTATTCCCCCAGTGTTCCCCAGTGTTCCCCAGTGTTCCCCAGTGTTCCCCAGTATTCCCCAGTATTCCCCCAGTGTTCCCCAGTGTTCCCCAGTATTCCCCAGTATTCCCCAGTATTCCCCAGTATTCCCACAGTATTCCCCCAGTGTTCCCCAGTGTTCCCCAGTGTTCCCCAGTATTCCCCCAGTGTTCCCCAGTGTTCCCCAGTGTTCCCCAGTATTCCCCCAGTATTCCCCCAGTATTCCCCCAGTGTTCCCCAGTGTTCCCCAGTATTCCCACAGTATTCCCCAGTGTTCCCCAGTATTCCCCAGTATTCTCCAGTATTCCCCCAGTATTCCCCAGTATTCCCCAGTGTTCCCCAGTGTTCCCCAGTATTCCCCAGTATTCCCCAGTATTCCCCAGTATTCCCAGAGTATTCCCCCAGTGTTCCCCAGTGTTCCCCAGTATTCCCCCAGTATTCCCCCAGTATTCCCCCAGTGTTCCCCAGTGTTCCCCAGTATTCCCACAGTATTCCCCAGTGTTCCCCAGTATTCCCCAGTATTCTCCAGTATTCCCCCAGTATTCCCCAGTATTCCCCAGTATTCTCCAGTATTCCCCCAGTATTCCCCAGTATTCCCCAGTATTCCCCCAGTATTCCCCAGTATTCCCCCAGTATTCCCCAGTATTCCCCAGTGTTCCCCAGTATTCCCCCAGTATTCCCCCAGTATTCCCCAGTATTCCCCAGTATTCCCCCAGTGTTCCCCACTATTCCCCAGTATTCCCCCAGTATTCCCCAGTGTTCCCCAGTATTCCCCCAGTATTCCCCCAGTATTCCCCAGTATTCCCCAGTGTTCCCCAGTGTTCCCCAGTATTCCCCAGTGTTCCCCAGTGTTCCCCAGTGTTCCCCAGTGTTCCCCAGTGTTCCCCAGTATTCCCCCAGTATTCCCCAGTATTCCCCAGTGTTCCCCAGTGTTCCCCAGTGTTCCCCAGTGTTCCCCAGTATTCCCCCAGTGTTCCCCAGTATTCCCCCAGTATTCCCCAGTGTTCCCCACTATTCCCCAGTATTCCCCCAGTGTTCCCCAGTGTTCCCCAGTATTCCCCAGTATTCCCCAGTATTCCCCAGTATTCCCACAGTATTCTCCCAGTGTTCCCCAGTGTTCCCCAGTGTTCCCCAGTATTCCCCCAGTATTCCCCCAGTATTCCCCCAGTATTCCCCAGTATTCCCCAGTATTCCCCCAGTATTCCCCAGTGTTCCCCAGTGTTCCCCAGTGTTCCCCAGTATTCCCCAGTATTCCCCAGTATTCCCCCAGTATTCCCCCAGTATTCCCCCAGTATTCCCCCAGTATTCCCCCAGTATTCCCCAGTATTCCCCCAGTATCCCCCCAGTATTCCCCCAGTATTCCCCCAGTATTCCCCAGTATTCCCCAGTATTCCCCAGTATTCCCCCAGTATTCCCCCAGTATTCCCCCAGTATTCCCCCAGTATTCCCCAGTATTCCCCAGTATTCCCCAGTGTTCCCCAGTGTTCCCCAGTATTCCCCAGTATTCCCCAGTATTCCCCCAGTATTCCCCCAGTATTCCCCCAGTGTTCCCCCAGTGTTCCCCAGTGTTCCCCAGTATTCCCACAGTATTCCCCAGTATTCCCCAGTATTCCCACAGTATTCCCCCAGTGTTCCCCAGTGTTCCCCAGTATTCCCCCAGTGTTCCCCAGTATTCCCCAGTATTCCCCCAGTATTCCCCAGTGTTCCCCAGTATTCCCCAGTATTCCCCCAGTATTCCCCAGTGTTCCCCAGTATTCCCCAGTATTCCCCAGTATTCCCACAGTATTCCCCCAGTGTTCCCCAGTGTTCCCCAGTATTCCCCAGTATTCCCCAGTATTCCCCCAGTGTTCCCCAGTGTTCCCCAGTGTTCCCCAGTATTCCCCCAGTATTCCCCAGTATTCCCCCAGTATTCCCCAGTATTCCCCCAGTATTCCCCCAGTGTTCCCCCAGTATTCTCATGTTACTCCCAGTATCCCTCTGTTATTCCCAGTATCCCAGTCTCCCCAGTATCCCCGTTGTCCCCAGTGTCCCCAGTTATCCCAGTATGCCCATGTTATCCCCAGTTATCCCAGTATCCCAGTCTCCCCAATCTCCCCAGTATCCTCATGTTATCCCCAGTCTCCCAGTTATCCCCAGTCTCCCCAGTTATCCCAGTCTCCCCAGTCTCCCCAGTTGTCTCCCCATGTTGTCCCAGCATTCCCAGTATCCCCAGTATCCCAGCATCCCCAGTATCCCCATGTTGTCCCAGCATTCCCAGTATCCCCAGTTATCCCAGCATCCCCAGTGTCCCCAGTTATCCCAGCATCCCCAGTATCCCCAGTTATCCCAGCATCCCCAGTCTCCCCAGTTATCCCAGTATCCCCAGTTATCCCAGCATCCCCAGTCTCCCCAGTTATCCCAGTATCCCCAGTTATCCCAGCATTCCCAGTATCCCCAGCTGTCCCAGCATTCCCAGTATCCCGATGCTGTCCCGGCATCCCCGGTGTCCGTTGTCGCTGTCCCAGGTGCTGGTGTTCGTGCACTCGCGGAAGGAGACGGGGAAGACGGCGCGGGCCATGCGGGACCTGTGCCTGGAGAAAGACACGCTGGGGCTGTTCCTGAGAGAGGGATCCGCCTCCACTGAGGTGCTCAGGACTGAGGCCGAGCAGTGCAAGGTGACTGGGGACACTGGGGACATAACTGGGGACACTGGGAACACTGGGGAGATAACTGGGGACACTGGGATTACTGGGGAAACTGGGGAAATAACTGGGATAACTGGGGAGGGCTCGGCCTCCACTGAGGTGCTCAGGACAGAGGCCGAGCAGAGCAAGGTGGGACAGACTGGGGAAACTGGGAACACTGGGATTACTGGGGAAATAGCTGGGGTAATCCTCATGAGGACACTGGAATCCCTGGAATTCTCTGGGATGTTTTCCCTGGAATTCTCTGGGATGTGTTTTTTTCCTGAGATTATTTGGGATGTGATTTCCCAGAATTCTTTGGTATGTGTTTTTTTCCCCTGGGATTCTCTGGGATGTTTTTTCCTGGGATTTTCTGGGATGGTTTTTCCTGGAATTCTCTGGGATGTTTTTTCCTGGGATTCTCTGGGATGTGTTTCCCTGGGATTCTCTGGAATGTGTTTTTTTCCTGGGATTATTTGGGATGTGTTTTCCTGGAATTCTCTGGGGTGTGTTTTTTTTTCCTGGATTTCTCTGGGATGTTTTCCCTGGGATGTTTTTTCTGGAATTCTCTGGGATGTGTTTTCCTGGGATTATTTGACATGTGTTTTTCATGGAATTCTCTGGCATCTGTTTTTGCTGGAATTCTCTGGGATGTTTTCCCTGGGATTCTCTGGAATGTGTTTCCTGGAATTCTCTGGAATGTTTTCTCTGGGATGTTTTTGCTGGGATTCTCTGGGGTGGGTTTTCCTGGGATTATTTGACATGTGTGTTTTCCGTGGAATTCTCTGGGATGTTTTTCCTGGAATTCTCTGGGATCTGTTTTTGCTGGATTTCTCTGGGATGTTTTTGCTGGCATTCTCTGGGATGTTTTTTGCTGGGATTCTCTGTGGTGTGTTTTCCTGGGATTATTGGACATTTTTTCCTGGAATTGCCCCCAGAACCTGGAGCTGAAGGATCTCCTGCCCTACGGCTTCGCCATCCACCACGCGGGGATGACGCGCGTGGACCGGACGCTGGTGGAGGATCTGTTCGCTGACAAACACATCCAGGTGGGAGCAGAATTCCAGGGAATTCCAGCACAAAACCCCGGCTCTGGGCTGGGAGAAAACAGGGAGTGTCCTGGAGGGAAGTGGGGTGGACATGGGAGATGGAAGAGGAATTTTTGGGGGGGGTTTTTAAAGGCTGGGATTGTGTGGGATGGGAAGGAGGGGGAAGGGAGTCGGGAGCCAGGGAAAGGAGGTTTCCTGGGAAATGTGGAATGAGGGAAAGGAGATTTTTTGGGGAAATGTGGAATGAGGGAAAGGAGATTTCCTGGGAAATTTGGAATGAGGGAAAGCAGATTTCCTGGGAAATGTGGAATGAGGGAAAGCAGATTTCCTGGGAAATGTGGAATGAGGAAAACAGGTTTCCTGAGAAATTTAGAATGAGGAAAAGTAACTTTAATGGGATATTTGGAATGAGGGAAAGCAGATTTCCTGGGAAATGTGGAATGAGGAAAATGAGATTTCCTGGGAAATTTGGAATGAGGAAAATAAGATTTCCTGGGAAATGTGGAATGAGGAAAAGCAGATTTCCTGGGAAATGTGGAATGAGGAAAAGCAGATTTCCTGGGAAATGTGGAATGAGGAAAATGAGATTTCCTGGGAAATTTGGAATGAGGAAAATAAGATTTCCTGGGAAATGTGGAATGAGGAAAAGCAGATTTCCTGGGAAATGTGGAATGAGGAAAAGTAACTTTATTGGGAAGTTTGGAATGAGAAAAAGTAGATTTGCTGGGAAATTTGGAACCTGGAAAAACAGCTTTTCTGGGAAGTTTCCTGCTGAACAGAAGGCAGGTTGGATTTGGAGGTTCCTGCTGGATCTGACCCCGGGTTTTGGATGGATTTGGAGGTTCCTGGTTGGATTTGGGGGTTCCTGGCAGGATTTGGGGGTTCCTGGCAGGATTTGGGGGTTCCTGCTGGACCTGATGGCAGTTTTAGGATGGATTTGGGGGTTCCTGGTTGGATTTGGGGGTTCCTGTTGGATTTGGAGGTTCCTGCTGGAGCTGATGCCAGTTTTTGGATGGATTTGGGGGTTCCTGGTTGGATCTGGGGGTTCCTGTTGGATTTGGGGGTTCCTGCTGGACCTGATGCCAGTTTTGGGATGGATTTGGGGGTTCCTGGGTGGATCTGGGGGTTCCAGGTTGGATCTGGGGGTTCTTCTGGACCTGATCCCAGTTTTTGGGTGGATTTGGGGGTTCCTGTTGGATTTGGGGGTTCCTGCTGGATCTGATCCCAGTTTTAGGATGGATCTGGGAGTTCCTGGTTGGATCTGGGGGTTCCTGTTGGATTTGGGGGTTCCTGCTGGACCTGATGCCAGTTTTAGGATGGATTTGGGGGTTCCTGGGTGGATTTGGGGGTTCTTGCTGGATCTGATGCCAGTTTTTGGATGGATTTGGGGGTTCCAGGTTGGATCTGGGGGTTCCTGTTGGATCTGGGGGTTCCTGTTGGATCTGGGGGTTCCAGGTTGGATCTGGGGGTTCCTGTTGGATCTGGGGGTTCCAGGTTGGATCTGGGGGTTCCAGGTTGGATCTGGGGGTTCCTGCAGGAGCTGAGCCCAGTTTCCCTGCAGGTGCTGGTGTCCACGGCCACGCTGGCGTGGGGAGTGAACCTGCCGGCGCACACGGTGATCATCAAGGGCACGCAGGTGTACAGCCCCGAGAAGGGGCGCTGGACCGAGCTGGGGGCGCTGGACATCCTGCAGGTGACACCTTCCCGGCCCCACATCCCAGGGAATCCCAGGGAAATCCCAGGGGAAATCCCAGGGAAATCCCAGGGGAAATCCCAGGGAAAATCCCAGGGAAATCCCAGGGAAAATCCCAGGGAAATCCCAGGGGAAATCCCAGGGAAATCCCAGGGGAAATCCCAGGGAAATCCCTGGGGAAATCCCAGGGGAAATCCCAGGGGAAATCCCAGGGGAAATCCCAGGGAAATCCCAGGGGAAATCCCAGGGAAATGCCAGGGAAATCCCAGGAAAATCCCAGGGGAAATCCCAGGGAAATCCCAGGGAAAATCCCAGGGAAAATCCCAGGGAAATCCCAGGAAATCCCAGGGGAAATCCCAGGAAATCCCAGGGGAAATCCCAGGGAAATCGTGGGTGGGGATTTGCTCTGTGCTCCTCGATCCTCCTGCTGTCGTGGGATTGGAGGGGAGGGGAAAAATTCCTCAAGAATTCTGTTCCCAAATCCTCCTGAAATAATTTCATGCCCAGATCCTCCTGAGATGATTCTTCCAGAATTCCTTGGCCAGACCCTTCCCAGATAATTCCTCAAGAATTCCATGCCCAGGTCCACCTGAGAGAATTCCATGCCTAAATCCTAAAATAATTCCGTGCTCAGACCCATCCCAGATAATTCCTCAAGAATTCCATGCCCAGGTCCACCTGAGATAATCCCTGAAGAATTCCATGCCCAAACCCACCTGACACAATCCCTGAAGAATTCCCTGCCCAGACCCATCCCAGATGTTTCCATGCCCAGATCCCCCTGAGATAATTCCTCAAGAATTCCATGCTCAGATCCATCTCAGATCATTCCTCAAGAATTCCCTGCCCAGGCCCATCCCAGATGATTCCTTAGCCAGACCCATCTGAGATAATTCCTCAGGAATTTGTTGCCCAGACCCCCTTAAGATAATTCCTTGCCCAGACCCTCCTGAGACAATTCCTCAAGAATTCCATGCCCTGACTCATCCCAGATGTTTCCATGCCCAGATCCCCCTGAGATAATTTTTCCAGAATTCCTTGGCCAGACTCATCCCAGATAATTCTCAGGAATTCCATGCCCAGATCCACCTAAGAGAATTCTCAAGAATTCCATGCCCAAACCCACCTGACACAATCCCTGAAGAATTCCATGCCCAGATCCTCCTGAGACAATTCCTCAAGAATTCCATGCCCAGACCCATCCCAAATGATTCCATGTTCAGATCCACCTGAAATAATTCCTCAGGAATTCCATTCTTCCAGAATTTCTTGGCCAGACTCATCCCAGATAATTCCTCAGGAATTCCATGCCCAGATCCACCTGAGAGAATTCTTCCAGAATTTCTTGGCCAGACTCATCCCAGATAATTCCTTAGGAATTCCATGCCCAAATCCATCTCAGATATAATTCCTCAGGAATTCCATGCCCAGATCCATCTCAGATAATTCCTCAGGAATTCCATGCCCAGATCCACCTCTGACAATTCCACAGGAATTCCATGCCCAGACCCATTCCAGATGATTCCTTGCCCCGATCCCCCTGGGATAATTCCTGAAGAATTCCCTGCCCAGACCCATTCCAGATGATTCCTTGCCCAGATCCCCCTGAGATAATTCCACAGGAATTCCATGCCCAGACCCATTCCAGATGATTCCTTGCCCAGATCCCCCTGAGAAAATTCCTCAAGAATTCCCTGCCCAGACCCATTCCAGATGATTCCTTGCCCAGATCCCCCTGAGAAAATTCCTCAAGAATTCCATGCCCAGACCCATTCCAGATGATTCCTTGCCCAGATCCCCCTGAGAAAATTCCTCAAGAATTCCATGCCCAGACCCATTCCAGATGATTCCTTGCCCAGATCCCCCTGAGAAAATTCCTCAAGAATTCCCTGCCCAGACCCATTCCAGATGATTCCTTGCTCAGATCCCCCTGAGATAATTCCACAGGAATTCCATGGCCAGACCCATTCCAGATGATTCCTTGCTCAGATCCCCCTGAGAAAATTCCTGAAGAATTCCCTGCCCAGACCCATTCCAGATAATTCCTTGCCCATATCCCCCTGGGATAATTCCTAAAGAATTCCCTGCCCAGACCCATTCCAGATAATTCCTTGCCCAGATCCCCCTGAGATAATTCCTGAAGAATTCCCTGCCCAGACCCATTCCAGATAATTCTTTGCCCAGATCCCCCTGGGATAATTCCTGAAGAATTCCGTGCCCAGACCCATTCCAGATAATTCCTTGCCGAGATCCCCCTGGGATAATTCCTGAAGAATTCCCTGCCCAGACCCGTCCCAGCTGGTTGCTGGTGCAGTCCCTGAATCATTCCCCCTGGCTGAGCTGGTTTTTGCTGTTGGCAGATGCTGGGCCGTGCCGGGCGGCCGCAGTACGACACGAAGGGAGAGGGAATTCTGATCACTTCCCACGGGGAGCTGCAGTATTACCTGTCCCTGCTCAACCAGCAGCTGCCCATCGAGAGCCAGATGGTGGCCAAGCTGCCCGACATGCTCAACGCCGAGGCCGTGCTGGGCAACGTCCAGAACGCCAAGGTCGGCATCCCACAATTCCAGAATTCCAGAATTCCCGCTTTTCCCTGGGGATCTGTGGCCGTGGCTCTGCCCCTGGCTGGGGATCTGGGGGATTTTGGGGTGGTGAGGGTGTTCCTGGAGGAGTTTTTGGTGTGGGAGTGGAAAATGAGGGGAAAATCCGGGGGGTGTTTTAGGGTTGATTATGGAATGTTTTCCAGGAGTGGTGGGGGGAAGTGAGGAAAGGGAATTGGGCAGCAGGAAAAACAGATTTCCTTGGGAATTGCATACAGGAAAAGCAGATTTCCTGGGAATTAGGGACCAGGAAAAGCAGATTTCCTGGGAATTGCATACAGGAAAAGCAGATTTCCTGGGAAATTCGTGGCAAGGAAAAGCAGATTTCCTTGGGAATTGCATAGACAGCAGAATTTCCGGGATATTTGGAGCAGGCAGTTCGATCAGTCTCCCCGGGGCAGGAAAAGCAGATTTCCTGGGAATTACATACAGGAAAAGCAGATTTCCTTAGGAATTGCATACAGGAAAAGCAGATTTCTTGGGAAATTCGTGGCAAGGAAAAGCAGATTTCCTTGGGAATTATGAACAGGAAAAGCAGAATTTCCTGGGATATTTGGAAGCAGGAAAAGCAGATTTCTTGGGAAATTCCCTGCTAAGTGAAAGGCAAAGGATTTTCCCAGAAAATTCCAGCCCAGATCCCACTGTTGTCCTGCCCTTCCCACTCCTCACTCTTTGTCCCTTTCCTGCTTCTCCAATCTGCTCGGGAACATCCAGAACACCAAGGTTGGGATTCCAGAATTCCAGAATCCCCAAATTCCGGAATTGCTGCTTTTCCCTGGGGATCTGTGGCCGTGGCTCTGCCCCTGGCTGGGGATCTGGGGGATTTTGGGGTGGTGAGGGTGTTCCTGGAGGAGTTTTTAGTGTGGGAGTGGAAAATGAGGGGAAAATCCGGGGGGTGTTTTAGGGTTGATTAGGGAATGTTTTCCGGGAGTGGTGGGGGGAAGTGAGGAAAGGGAATTGGGCAGCAGGAAAAACAGATTTCCTTGGGAATTGCATACAGGAAAAGCAGATTTCCTGGGAATTAGGGACCAGGAAAAGCAGATTTCCTTGGGAATTATGTACAGGAAAAGCAGAATTTCCTGGGATATTTGGAAGCAGGAAAAGCAGATTTCCTTGGGAATTATGAACAGGAACAGCAGAATTTCCTGGGATATTTGGAAGCAGGAAAAGCAGATTTCTTGGGAAATTCCCTGCCAAGTGAAAGGCAAAGGATTTTCCCAGAAAATTCCAGCCCAGATCCCACTGTTGTCCTGCCCTTCCCACTCCTCATTCTTTGTCCCTTTCCTGCTTCTCCAATCTGCTCGGGAACATCCAGAACACCAAAGTCGGGATTCCAGAAATCCAGAATTCAGAAATTCCGGAATTCCCGCTTTTCCCTGGGGATCTGTGGCCGTGGCTCTGCCCCTGGCTGGGGATCTGGGGGATTTTGGGGTGGTGAGGGTGTTCCTGGAGGAGTTTTTGGTGTGGGAGTGGAAAATGAGGGGAAAATCCGGGGGGTGTTTTAGGGTTGATTATGGAATGTTTTCCGGGAGTGGTGGGGGGAAGTGAGGAAAGGGAATTGGGCAGCAGAAAAACAGATTTCCTGGGAATTAGGGACCAGGAAAAGCAGATTTCCTGGGAATTACATACAGGAAAAGCAGATTTCCTTAGGAATTGCATACAGGAAAAGCAGATTTCTTGGGAAATTCGTGGCAAGGAAAAGCAGATTTCCTTGGGAATTATGAACAGGAACAGCAGAATTTCCTGGGATATTTGGAAGCAGGAAAAGCAGATTTCCTTGGGAATTATGAACAGGAACAGCAGAATTTCCTGGGATATTTGGAAGCAGGAAAAGCAGATTTCTTGGGAAATTCCCTGCCAAGTGAAAGGCAAAGGATTTTCCCAGAAAATTCCAGCCCAGATCCCACTGTTGTCCTGCCCTTCCCACTCCTCACTCTTTGTCCCTTTCCTGCTTCTCCAATCTGCTCGGGAACATCCAGAACGCCAAGGTCGGGATCCCAGAATTCCAGAATTCAGAAATTCCGGAATTCCCGCTTTTCCCTGGGGATCTGTGGCCGTGGCTCTGCCCCTGGCTGGGGATCTGGGGGATTTTGGGGTGGTGAGGGTGTTCCTGGAGGAGTTTTTGGTGTGGGAGTGGAAAATGAGGGGAAAATCCGGGGGGTGTTTTAGGGTTGATTATGGAATGTTTTCCGGGAGTGGTGGGGGGAAGTGAGGAAAGGGAATTGGGCAGCAGGAAAAACAAATTTCCTGGGAATTAGGGACCAGGAAAAGCAGATTTCCTTAGGAATTACATACAGGAAAAGCAGATTTCCTGGGAAATTTGGGACAAGCAAAAGTAGATTTCCTGGGAAATTTGGGCACCAGGAAAAGCAGCTTTCCAGGGAAATTGAGCACCAGGAAAATCAATTTTCCCTGCGTTTCCTGGCTCTGTTTTGTGGGATTTACCTGGGATTTTGCAGGATTTACCTGGGATTTAACAAGATTTACCCGGGATTTTGCGGGATTTACCTGGGATTTGGCGGGATTTAACTGGGATTTACCTGGGATTTGGCGGGATTTAACTGGGATTTTGTGGGATTTACCTGGGATTTAACCGGAATTTACCTGGGATTTATCCGGGATTTACCCGGGGTTTACCCGGGATTTTACAGGATTTAACTGAGATTTTATGCGGGATTTACCTGGGATTTACCTGGGATTTTGTGGGATTTACCTGGGATTTTATGGGATTTACCCAGGATTTTGTGGGATTTACGTGGGATTTACCCAGGATTTGAAGGGATTTAACCCGAATTTACCCGGGATTTTGCGGGATATACCCGGGATTTTATGGGATTTTACGGGATTTACCCGGGATCAGCTCCCCTCCGGAGCCGCCCCGGTTCTTCCCGTCCGTGCCGGGCGTCCGTGGGGCCGCTGAGGATTTGGGAATTGCTCAGGACGCCGTGAACTGGCTGGGCTACACGTACCTGTACATCCGCATGCTGCGCTCGCCCGCGCTCTACGGCATCGGCCACGACGACCTGAAGGCCGACCCCCTCCTGGAGCAGCGGCGCCTCGACCTCGTGCACACGGCCGCCCTCATGCTCGACAAGAACAACCTGGTCAAGTACGACAAGAAAACCGGCAACTTCCAGGTGGGATGGAGGGGAAAATGGGGATTGGTAGGTGGGAGGGGGGAAAAAATGGGGATTGGTAGGTGGGAAGGGGAAAAAATGGGGATTGGTAGGTGGGAAGGGGAAAAAATGGGGATTTGTTGGTGGGAGGGGGAAAAATGGGGATTTGTAGGTGGGAGGGGAAAAAAATGGGGATTTGTAGGTGGGATGGTGAAATCAAAAGTGAATTTCTAGGTGGGATGGTGAAAAAAATGGGAATTTCCCGATCATTCCCGTGGTTTATCCCAGCCATTCCCGTGGTTTCTCCCGACCGTTCCCGTGGTTTCTCCTGACTGTTCCTGTGGTTTATCTGAACCATTCCCATGGTTTATCCTGACCGTTGCCGTGGTTTATCCCGATCATTCCCATGATTTATCCTGACTGTTCCCATGGTTCATCCCAACCATTCCCATGGTTCATCCCAATCATTCCCATGGTTTATCCCGACCATTCCCGTGGTTTATCCCAACCATTCCCATGGTTTATCCCGATCATTCCCATGGTGTCTCCTGACGGTTGCTGTGGTTTATCCCGATCATTCCCGTGGTTTCTCCTGACTTGCTGTGATTTATCCTGATCATTCCCATGGTTTATCCCAATCATTCCCGTGGTTTATCCCAACCATTCCCGTGGTGTCTCCTGACCGTTGCCGTGGTTTATCCCAACCATTCCCGTGGTGTCTCCTGACTGTTGCCGTGGTTTATCCCGACCATTCCCGTGGTGTCTCCTGACCGTTGCTGTGGTTTATCCCGACCATTCCCGTGGTGTCTCCTGACCGTTGCTGTGGTTTATCCCAACCATTCCCGTGGTGTCTCCTGACCGTTGCTGTGGTTTATCCCGACCATTCCCGTGGTGTCTCCTGACCGTTGCTGTGGTTTATCCCGACCATTCCCGTGGTGTCTCCTGACTGTTGCCGTGGTTTATCCCGACCATTCCCGTGGTGTCTCCTGACCGTTGCTGTGGTTTATCCCGACCATTCCCGTGGTGTCTCCTGACCGTTGCTGTGGTTTATCCCAACCATTCCCGTGGTGTCTCCTGACCGTTGCCGTGGTTTCCCGGCTGTCGCGGCAGGTGACGGAGCTGGGCCGCATCGCCAGCCATTACTACATCACCAACGAGACGGTGCAGACGTACAACCAGCTGCTGAAACCCACCCTGAGCGAGATCGAGCTCTTCCGCGTCTTCTCCCTGTCCTCCGAGTTCCGCAACATCACCGTGCGCGAGGTACGGCCAAACACGACACCCAACAACAGACTGCACCCACCCAACGACACCCAACAGCACCCAACAACAGACTGCACCCAACAGCACCCAACAACAGACTGCACCCAACAGACTGCACCCAACAGCACCCAACAACAGACTGCACCCAACAGACAGCACCAACAGCACCCAACAACAGACTGCACCCAACGACACCCAACAGCACCCTACAACAGACTGCACCCAACAGACAGCACCAACAGCACCCTACAACAGACTGCACCCAACAGACTGCACCCAACAGCACCCAACAACAGACTGCACCCAACAGACTGCACCCAACAGCACCCAACAACAGACAGCACCCAACAGCACCCAACAACAGACAGCACCCAACAGACTGCACCCAACAGCACCCAACAACAGACAGCACCCAACAGCACCCAACAACAGACAGCACCCAACAGCACCCAACAACAGACTGCACCCAACAGACTGCACCCAACAGCACCCAACAACAGACTGCACCCAACAGACTGCACCCAACGACACCCAACAGCACCCAACAACAGACTGCACCCAACAGACTGCACCCAACGACACCCAACAGCACCCAACAACAGACTGCACCCAACAGACTGCACCCAACAGCACCCAACAACAGACTGCACCCAACACACAGCACCCACCCAACGACACCCAACAGCACCCAACAACAGACTGCACCCACCCAACAACACCCAACAGCACCCAACAACAGACTGCACCCAACAGACTGCACCAACAGCACCCAACAACAGACAGCACCCAACAACAGACAGCACCCAACAGACAGCACCCAACAGACAGCACCCACCCAACTACACCCAACAGCCATCACCAACAGCACCCACCCAATGACTCCCGACAGCACCCAACAGACAGCACCCACCCAACGATGCCCAACAGCCAACAGCCATCACTCAACAGCCATTGACGAGAGCACCCAACAGCCATCACCCAACAACACCCAACAGCCATCACCCAACAACACCCAACAGACAACACTCAATACCCAGCAACACTCAACACCCAATACCCAACAGCCACCAGCCAACACCCAACAATACTCAACAGCCATTGTGCAAGACCCAACAACAACCGAACACCAGCCAACAGCCAACACTCAACATCTAACACTCAGCACCCAACATCCAGCACCCAGCACAGCCAACAACCAAGATTCAACATCTGACATCAACCATCCAACACCCAACCTCAACAGCCACACCCAACACCCAACAGCCATCAATCAACACTCATCAACACCCAGCTCCAACACCCAACTCCAACAGCTGCACCCAGCAACAGCCAACACCCAATAACCAACAGCCAACAGCCCCAAACCAACACCAACCAACAACCAGCACCAACACCCAATAAAATCTCAGAATGTGCATCTGTAATTTCAGGATGTGCATCCAGAGTATCAGGATGGGGATCCATAATTTCAGGATGCACATCTGTAAGTTCAGGCTGTGCATCCATAGGATTTCAGGGTGTGCATCCAAAGCTGCTTTTCCTCACAGATATCCAGAGCAGTTGGGTTTAGTTCCTTCAGGAGCTGGAATTCCCTCCACCCCAGTCATGGATTCAGCTCTCCTGGAGAGAATTTTTGCTTGGAGAGATCCCAGACCCTTTCCCAACTCCCCGAGAATCTCCCAGTTCAGGCAGGGAAAGTGTTTGGACAAATTCTTGGAGAGAGATTTTTGTGAAAAATCAGGAAAACCTGGAATTTGTGGGTGCTGCAGAGCCATTCCAGAGGGATCATCCCACCCTCCATCCCTGTTTTCCCCCAGGAGGAGAAGCTGGAGCTGCAGAAGCTTCTGGAACGAGTCCCCATCCCGGTGAAGGAGAGCATCGAGGAGCCCAGTGCCAAGGTGAGCCCTGCTGGGAATTCCTGCTGGGAATTCTGCTCCCTTCCCTCTCTGGGGTGTCCTGGGTGGGGCTGGGAGCCTCAGAGGGATCTGGGAGATCTGTGGGATTGGTGAGAGGCTGGAAATGGGGGTGGGAGAAGGGAGTTGGGAGCCAGGAAAAGCAGATTTCCTGGGATATTTGGAACCAGAAAAGCAACTTTTTTTTTGGAAATTGGGCACCAGGAAAAGCAATTTTTCCAGGAAAATGGGAACCAGGGAAAGCAGCTTTCCTGGGAAATTAAAGGCAAGGAAAAGCAGCCTTTCTGGGGAATTTGGAATGAAGAAAAGCAGCTCTTCTCAGAAATTTGGGACAAGGAAAAGCAGATTTCCTTGGGAATTATGTACTGGAAAAGCAGCTTTTCTGGGAAATTAGAAACCAGGAAAAACAGATTTTCTTGGGAATTAGGAACCAGGAAAAGCAGCTTTCCTGGGGAATTTGGAAATAGGAAAAGCAGCTTTTCTCAGAAATTTGGGGCAAGGAAAAGCAGGTTCCCTTGGGAATTATGTACAGGAAAAGCAGCTTTCCTGGGAAGTTGGACACCAGGAAAATCAGATTTCCTTGGGAATTAAGCACCAGGCAAAACAGTTTTTCTGGGATATTCCCTGAGAGCTTTTCCATTGTCATTCCCAGATCAATGTCCTGCTCCAGGCCTTCATCTCCCAGCTGAAGCTGGAGGGATTCGCCCTCATGGCTGACATGGTCTACGTCACCCAGGTGAGCTGGAATTCCCTTGGAATTCCCAGTGGGATTGGCCCACAAAGGCTGGATTTGAAAAGCTGGGAATCAGCTGCTCCATTCTGGCCAGGACATGGCTGTTCCCACCTCAGAAATTGAGTTTTTGGGCAAAAATTCCCCCTGGGAATCACAACTGGGAGTGTCAGGAAGCACTGGGTGGGAATGGGATCCTCAAGGGAGCTCCCGGTTTGTTTCCCAGTAATTCCATGTGGGAAGGTGGCAGCAGGGCCTGGGAATTTGGGAATCAACAGCTGCTCCATTCTGGCTGGGACACAGCAATTCCCACCTCAGAAGTCGAGGTTTTGGGCAAAAATTCCCCCTGGGAATCAAAACTGGGAATGTCAGGAAGCTCTGGGTAGAGATGGGAGCTCCAAGTTTGTGTCCCAGTAATTCCATGTGGGAAAACAGCAGCTGGGCCTGGAAATCTGGGAATTGGAGAATCAACAGCTGCTCCCCTCTGAGGTGTTTGGGGTGGAAAATCCTGAATTATCGTTCTGTGCTTGAAAAGGAAAGACAGGAAAAGGTTTGGATTGACAGGATAAGAGGAAGTGGCTTCGTGGGGGAAAGTGGGGATTTGGATGGGAATTTGGGAAGGAGTTTGGGAAGGGGCTGGGATGGAATTCCCAGAGGAGCTGGGATCCCTGGGAGTGCCCAAGGCCAGGTTTAACCACCTGGGACAGAGGAAAGTGTGGGACCCATGGTGGGACTGGGGGAATGTTGGGGTCCCTGCCACCCCAAACCATTCCAGGATTCCATGTGGAGATTTAGATGGGATTTTGGGAAGGAATCCTTCCCTGTGAGGGGCTGGGATGGAATTCCCAGAGAATCTGTGGCTGTTCCAGCCCTGGAAATGTCCAAGGCCAGGTTGGAGTCACCTGGACCTATGGAAAGGTGGGAATGGGATGGGATTTTAAATCTCTCCCACCCCAAATCCATCCAGGATTCCATGTGAAGACTTAGGTGGGATTTAAGGAAGGAATTCCTCTCTGTGAGGGACTGGGATGGAATTCCCAGAGGAGCTGGGATCCCTGAATCCCTGGAAATGCCCAAGGCCAGGCTGGCCAGGCCCCAGTGGTCACTGTGGGGTGGAGCTGGTTGGGATTTCCGGTCATTCCCACCCCAAACTACTCTGGGATTCCATGTGGAGATTCAGGTGGGATTTTGGGAAGGAATTCCTCCCTGGGAGAGGCTGGGATGGAATTCCCAGAGCAGCTGGGATCCCCGGAAACGCCCAAGGCCGAGTGGGGTGACACCGGTTGGGATTTTGGGTCCTTCCCACACCAAAGCCCTGCAGGCTGGCCCGGGGAGGGGGGTTGGGGGTTTGGGAGTGGCTGGGACGTGGCCCCAGCCCGTGTCCCTGTGCTGCAGTCGGCCGGGAGGCTGATGAGAGCCATCTTTGAGATCGTCCTGAACCGCGGCTGGGCCCAGCTCACCGACAAGACCCTCAACCTCTGCAAGATGATCGACAAGCGCATGTGAGTGCTGAGCCCACAGATCCCCAAATCCCCAAATGCCCGTGTCCCCTGAGCCCACAAATCCCCAAATCCCCAAATGCCCGTGTCCCCTGAGCCCACAAATCCCCAAATCCCCAAATGCCCGTGTCCCCTGAGCCCACAAATCCCCAAATCCCCAAATGCCCGTGTCCCCTGAGCCCACAAATCCCCAAATGCCCTAATCCTGTGTCCCCTGAGCCCACAAATCCCCAAATGCCCAAATCCCCGTGTCCCCTGAGCCCACAAATCCCCAAATGCCCAAATCCCCGTGTCCCCTGAGCCCACAAATCCCCAAATGCCCAAATCCCCGTGTCCCCTGAGCCCACAAATCCCCAAATGCCCAAATCCCCGTGTCCCCTGAGCCCACAAATGCCCAAATGCCCAAATGCCCGTGTCCCCTGAGCCCACAAATCCCCAAATCCCCATGTCCCCTGAGCCCACAAATGCCCAAATGCCCGTGTCCCCTGAGCCCACAAATGCCCAAATCCCCATGTCCCCTGAGCCCACAAATGCCCAAATGCCCGTGTCCCCTGAGCCCACAAATGCCCAAATGCCCGTGTCCCCTGAGCCCACAAATGCCCAAATCCCCATGTCCCCTGAGCCCCTGAGCCCCTGAGCCCACAAATGCCCAAATGCCCGTGTCCCCTGAGCCCACAAATGCCCAAATCCCCATGTCCCCTGATCCCCTGAGCCCACAAATCCCCAAATCCCCAAATGCCCGTGTCCCCTGAGCCCACAAATCCCCAAATCCCCAAATGCCCATGTCCCCTGAGCCCACAAATCCCCAAATGCCCAAATCCCCATGTCCCCTGAGCCCCTGAGCCCACAAATCCCCAAATGCCCATGTCCCCTGAGCCCACAAATCCCCAAATGCCCAAATGCCCGTGTCCCCTGAGCCCCTGCACTGTCCCCACAGGTGGCAGTCCATGTGTCCCCTGCGCCAGTTCAAGAAGCTGCCCGAGGAGGTGGTGAAGAAGATCGAGAAGAAGAATTTCCCCTTCGAGCGCCTCTACGACCTCAACCACAACGAGATCGGTGCAGAAACGGGGAGGAATCCCCCAGAGCTGGGCTGGGGAGGGACTCGGGATTGTGGCATGGGGAAATCCCCCAAATCTGGGCTAAAATCCCCCAAATCTGGGCTAAAATCCCCCAAATCTGGGCTAAAATCCCCCAAATCTGGGTTAAAATCCCCCAAATCTGGGCTAAAATCCCCCAAATCTGGGCTAAAATCCCCCAAATCTGGGCTAAAATCCCCCAAATCTGGGCTAAAATCTCCCAAATCTGGGCTAAAATTCCCCAAATCTGGGCTAAAATCCCCCAAATCTGGGCTAAAATCTCCCAAATCTGGGCTAAAATTCCCCAAATCTGGGTTAAAATCCCCCAAATCCAGGCTAAAATCCCCCAAATCTGGGTTGAAATCCCCCAAATCTGAGATGGGGAGTGATTCGGGATTGTGGCACAGGAAAATCCCCCAAATCTGGGTTAAAATTCCCTAAATCTGAGATGGGGAGGGACTCGGGATTGTGGCATGGGAAAATCCCCCAAATCTGGGTTAAAGTCCCCCGAATCTGGGTTAAAATCCCCCAAATCTGGGCTAAAATCCCCCAAATCTGGCTTAAATCTGCCAAATCCAGGAAGGGGAAGGATTCAGGATCATGGCACGGGAAAATCCCCCAAATCTGGGATAAAATCCCCCAAATCCAGGTTTAAATCTCCCAAATCTGGGGAGGGATTCTGGATTGTGGCATGGGAAAATCCCCCAGTTCTGGGTTAAAAGCCCCCAAATCTGAGATGGGGAGGGATTCAGGATTGCGGCATGGGAAAATCCCCTAAATCTGGGCTAAAATCCCACAAATCCAGGCTAAAATCCCCCAAATCTGAGTTGGGGAGGGATTCGGGATTGTGGCATGGGAAAATCCCCCAAATCCAGGCTAAAATCCCCCAATCTGGGTTAAAATCCCCCAAATCTGAGATGGGGAGGGATTCGGGATTTTGGCATGGGAAAATCCCCAAATCTGGATTAAAATCCCCCAAATCCAGGCTAAAATCTCCCAAATCTGGGCTGAAATCTCCCAAATCCAGGCTAAAATCCCCCAAATCCAGGCTAAAATCCCCCAAATCTGAGTTAAAATCCCCCAAATCTGAGATGGGGAGGGATTCGGGATTGTGGCACAGGAAAATTCCCCAAATGTGGGTTAAAATCTCCCAAATCTGGAGTGAGGAGGGATTCTGGATTGTGGCACGGGAAAGTCCCCCAAATCTGGATGAAAATCCCCCAAATCCAGGCTTAAATCCCTCAAAACTGGGATGGGGAGGGATTTGGGATTGTGGCATGGGAAAATTCCCTGAATCTGGGTTAAAATCCCTCGAATCAGGGTTAAAATCCTCTGAATCCAGGCTGAAATCCCCCAAATCCAGGCTAAAATCCCCCAAATTCAGCTTAAAATCCCCAGAATCCAGGTGAAAATCCCCCAAATCGGGGCTAAAATCCTCCAAATCCAGGCTAAAATCCCCCAAATTTCTCCAGGATATTCCCTCAGAAATGGGGGAATTTCTCCCTCATTTTCCTTCAGAAATGTGGGAATTTCTGCTGGATTTTGTCTCAGAAATTGAGGAATTTCTCCAGGATTTTCTCTGGAAAAAAATGGGGAATTTCTCCCAGATTTCTCATCAGAAATTTGGAATTTCCGTCAGAAATGTGGGGATTTCTCCCAGAGTTGCCCTCAGAAATGGGGGAATTTCTCCAAGATATCCCCTCAGAAATGGGGAAGTTTCTGCAGGATTTTCCCTCAGAAACTGGGGCATTTCTCCCAGATTTTCCTTAAGAAATGGAGGAATTTCTGCCAGATTTTCACTCAGACATTGGGGAATTCCACTCAGAATTGAGGGGAATTGCTCCACGATTTTCTCTGGAGAAAAAGGGGAATTTCTGCAGGATTTTCTCTCAGAAATTCGGGAATTTCTCCCAGATTTTCCCTCAGAAATTGGGAATTCCTTCAGGATTTCCCCTCAAAAATAGGGAAATTTCCCCAGGAATTTCACTCAGAAATTGGGGAATTTCTCCCAGATTTCCCTTCAGAAATGGGGGAATTCCTCCTGGGTTTTCCCTCAGAAATGGGGGAATTTCTCCTGGGTTTTCTTTCAGAAGTGGGGGAATTTCACTCAGAAATTGGGGAATTTCTCCCGGATTTTCCCTCAGAAATGTGGGAATTTCCCTCAGAAATGGGAGAATTTCCTCAGAAATGTGGGAATTTCACTCAGAAATGGGAGAATTTCCTCAGAAATGTGGGAATTTCAGTCTGAAATGTGGGGATGTCAGTCCGAAATGTGGGCATTTCACTCAGAAATGGGAGAATTTCCTTGGAAATGTGGGAGTTTCAGTCTGAAATTTGGGGATTTCCCTCCGAAATGTGGGAATTTCCCTCAGAAATGGGAGAATTCCCTCAGAAATGTGGGAATTCCCTCCGAAATGGGTGAATTTCCCTCCGATATGTGGGAATTCCCCTCAGAAATGTGGGGATTTCCCTCCTAAATGTGAGAATTTCCTCAGAAATATGGGAATTTCACTCAGAAATGAGAGAATTTCCCTCCAATATGTGGGAATTCCCCTCAGAAATGGGAGAATTCCCCTCAGAAATGGGAGAATTCCTGCAGGAATCTCTGTGTCTGTGGGGATCCCCCCCAGCCCTCTCTTTTGGAACATTCCCTGAGCAGTCCCCTTCCTTTGCTCGCCCTCAGGGGAGCTCATCCGCATGCCCAAGATGGGCAAGACCATCCACAAGTACGTGCACCTGTTCCCCAAGCTGGAGCTGTCCGTGCACCTGCAGCCCATCACGCGCTCCACGCTCAAGGTGGAGCTCACCATCGCACCCGACTTCCAGTGGGACGAGAAGGTGACAGGGCAGCGCCCAGACATGGCGGACAGGGGGGAAATGGGAGGGGGAATGGGGGATTGGGAGGGGGAATGGGGGATTGTGAGGGGGAATGGGGGATTGGGAGGGGAATGGGAGAAGGTGTGAGGGGAGTGCCCAGACATGGCGGACAGGAGGGAAATGGGAGGGGGAATGGGGGATTGGGAGGGGAATGGGAGAAGGTGCGAGGGCAGCGCCCAGACATGGCGGACGGGGGGGAATTGTGAGGGGAAATGGGGGATTGTGAGGGGAAATGGGGGATTGGGAGGGGGAATGGGGGATTGGGAGGGGGAATGGGGGATTGGGAGGAGGAATGGGGAATTGTGAGGGGGAATGGGGAATTGTGAGGGGGAATGGGGGATTGGGAGGGGGAATGGGGGATTGGGAGGAGGAATGGGGCATTGTGAGGGGGAATGGGGGATTGGGAGGAGGAATGGGGGATTGGGAGGGGGAATGGGGGATTGGGAGGAGGAATGGGGAATTGGGAGGGGGAATGGGGGATTGGGAGGGGGAATGGGGGATTGGGAGGGGGAATGGGGGATTGGGAGGAGGAATGGGGAATTGTGAGGGGAAATGGGGGATTGGGAGGGGGAATGGGGGATTGGGAGGGGGAATGGGGGATTGGGAGGGGGAATGGGAGAAGGTGCGAGGGGAGTGCCCAGACATGGCGGACAGGAGGGAAATGGGAGGGGGAATGGGGGATTGTGAGGGGAAATGGGGGATTGTGAGGGGAATGGGGGATTGGGAGGGGGAATGGGGGATTGGGAGGGGGAATGGGAGAAGGTGCCAGGGGAGCGCCGGGACATGGCGGATGGGGGGGAATTGTGAGGGGAAATGGGGAATATGGGATGGGGAGAGGGAATATGAGGGGGAATAGGGGATTGTGAGGGGGAAATGGGGAATGGGGAATATGGGGGTGAGGAGAGGGAATTGTAAGGGGCAATGCGGAATTTTGGGATCAGAGAGGGAATTGTGAGGGGCAATATGGGATGGGAGAGGGAATTGTGAGGGGAAATGGGAGAAGGTGCAAGGGCAGCACCAGGACATGGCGGCTGGGGGGGAATTGTGAGGGGAAATGGGGAATATGGGACTGGGGAGAGGGAACTGTGAGGGGAAATGAATTGTGGGATGAGAGAGGGAATTGTGAGGGGAAATGGGGAATATGGGGGTGGGGAGAGGGAATTGTGAGGGGAAATGAATTGTGGGATGAGAGAGGGAATTGTGAGGGGAAATGGGGAATATGGGACTGGGGAGAGGGAATTGTGAGGGGAAATGAATTGTGGGATGAGAGAGGGAATTGTGAGGGGAAATGGGGAATATGGGGGTGGGGAGAGGGAATTGTGAGGGGGAATGGGGAATTGTGGGATGAGAGAGGGAATTGTGAGGGGAAATGGGGAATATGGGACTGGGGAGAGGGAATTGTGAGGGGAAATGAATTGTGGGATGAGAGAGGGAATTGTGAGGGGAACTGGGGAACATGGGGGTGGGGAGAGGGAATTGTGAGGGGAAATGAATTGTGGGATGAGAGAGGGAATTGTGAGGGGGAATGGAGAATATGGGGGTGGGGAGAGGGAATTGTGAGGGGGAATGGGGAATATGGGATGAGAGAGGGAATTGTGAGGGGAAATGGGGAATATGGGGGTGGGGTAGGAACTGTGAGAGAATATGGGGAGTTCTGGTGGTGAGGAGTGGGAAAATATGAGGGAAAATGGGGAATTTTGAGACGAGTGTGGGAATCGTGAGGGGAAATGGAGAGTGCTGGGAGTGTGAATTGTGAGGGGAGATGGGGAATATGGGAGTGGGAAATTAATGAGGGAAAATGGGGAATTCTAGGGGTGGAAATTGTGAGGGAAGATGGGGAATTCAGAGACTGGAGTGTGGGAATTGTGACGGGAAAAGGGGGGTTCTGGGGCTGGATTGTGAAAATAATGAGGGAAAATGGGGAATTCTGGCACCGGGGTGTGGGAATTGTGAGGGGAAATGGGAAATTCTGGGGGTGGGGTTTGCAAATCTTGATGGAAAAATGGGAAATTCTGGGGCTGGGATGTGGAAATCATGGAGGGAAAATTTTCTGACTTGGGGGGAAAACCAGAAAATCTGAGGTTCAGTCATAAAAACCAGGAGAGAAAACACAAACCTGGGATGAAAAGAAGCCATTTTGGGGCAGAAACACTTGGAATTGTGAGGGCTGGGACCGGAAATTGAGAATTTTCCCTTTTTTATTTTAATCCCAGGTTCATGGCTCCTCTGAGGCTTTCTGGATCCTGGTGGAGGATGTGGACAGTGAGGTGATCCTGCACCACGAATATTTCCTGCTCAAGGCCAAATATGCCCAGGACGAGCACCTGGTGACATTTTTTGTGCCTGTCTTCGAGCCCCTGCCCCCCCAGTATTTCATCAGGGTGGTGTCAGACCGCTGGCTCTGTGAGTGCCCCTTCTCCTGGGCTTTATTCCTGCTTTTTGTGGGGTTTATTTTGGGTTTGATGGCTCTGTGAGTGCCCCTTCTCCTGGGCTTTATTCCTGCTTTTTGTGGGGTTTATTTTGGGTTTGATGGCTCTGTGAGTGCCCCTTCTCCTGGGCTTTATTCCTGCTTTTTGTGGGGTTTATTCTGGGTTTGATGGCTCTGGGAGTGCCCCTTTTCTTGAGGTTTATTCCTGTTTTTTGTGGGGTTTATTTTGGGTTTGATGGCTCTGGGAGTGCCCCTTTTCTTGAGGTTTATTCCTGTTTTTTGTGGGGTTTATTTTGGGTTTGATGGCTCTGGGAGTGCCCCTTCTCCTGGGCTTTATTCCTATTTTTTTCATGGGATTTATTCCTATTTTTTGTGGGGTTTATTCTCGGTTTTCTGGCTCTGTGAGTACCCCTTTTCCAGGGGTTCAGTCCTGGCTTTTTGTTTGGTTTATTCCTATTTTTTCATGGTATTTATTCTGGGTTTTCTGGCTCTGTGAGTGCCCCTTTTCCTGGGCTTTATGCCTATTTTTTATGGGGTTTATTCTGGGTTTGATGGCTCTGGGAGTGCCTCTTTCCCTGGGGTTTATTCCTGTTTTTTCATGGGATTTATTCCTGTCTTTTCATGGGGTTTATTCCGGGTTTTATGGCTCTGTGAGTGCTCCTTTTCCTGGGGTTTATTCCTGTTTTTTGTGGGGTTTATTCCTATTTTTATGGCTCTGGGAGTGCTCCTTTTCCTGGGGTTTATTCCTATTCTTTCATGGGATTTATTCCTGTTTTTTTTCCTGGGGTTTATTCCTATTCTTTCATGGGATTTATTCCTGTTTTTTTTCCTGGGGTTTATTCCTGGTTTTTCATGGGATTTATTCCTGGTTTTTCATGGGATTTATTCTGGGTTTTATTGGTCTGTGAGTGCCCCTTTTCCTGAGGTTTATTCCTGATTTTTCCTGGAGTTTATTCCTGTTTCTTCCAGGGGTTTTACCTGGGGTTTATTCCAGGTTTGATGGCTCTGAGTGCCCTTTTCCCAGGGGTTTTTCCTGGGGTTTATTCCTGTTTTTTCATGGGATTTATTCTGGGTTTTATGGCTGTGTGAGTGCTCCTTTTTTTGGGGAGAATCCTCTGCATTCCAGGGGAAATCTTCCAGGAATCCAAGTGGCAGCAGAGCTTTGGGATCCCTGGTCTGTCCCCTATTCCCAGAGCTTTGGGATCTGTTTTTTCTCCCCTCTCCCAAACCTTTGGGGTCTGTTTTTATGTTTTCTCCCAAACCTTTGAGATCCACTTTCCATCCCCTTTCCCAAACCTTTGGGATCTCTTTTTTATCCCTTCTCTCAGAGCTTTGGGATCTATTTCTTATCCCTTCTCCCAAACCTTTGAGATCTGTTTTTTTATCCCTTCTCCCAGAGCTTTGGAATTCCAGGTTTATCCCCTCTCTCAGAGCTTTGGGATCTGTTTTTGTCCCCTCTCCCAAACCTTTGAGATCTGTTTTTTATCCCCTTTCCCAAACATTTGGGATCTGTTTTCTTCCCCTCTCCCAAACCTTTGGAATCTCTTTTTTATCCCTTCTCTCAGAGCTTTGGAATCTATTTTTTATCCCTTCTCTCCCACACCTTTGGGATCTGTTTTTATCCCCTCTCCCAGAGCCTTGGGATCTGTTTTTTATCCTTTCTCCCAAACATTTGGGATCTGTTTTGGTTCTTTCCTCCCAAACCTTTGGGATCTGTTTTTATCCCCTCTCCCAAACCTTTGGAATCTCTTTTTATCCCCTCTCCCAAACCTTTGAGATCCACTTTCCATCCCCTTTCCCAAACCTTTGAGATCCCTTTTTTATCCCCTCTCCCAAACCTTTGGGATCCATTCCCACCCCCTTTCCCCTCTTCCACCCCCATAACCCCGACCCCCTCGTCTCTCTGTGTGTCTCCCTGCCCGTGGATCCCAAACCCCGTCACTCCTTGTCATCCTTGTCACTCCTTGTCATCCTCGTCACTCCCCGTCACTCCTCGTCCCTCCTCGTCACTCCTCGTCACTCCTCGTCACTCCTCGTCACTCCTCGTCACTCCTCGTCACTCCTCGTCACCCCTCGTCACCCCTCGTCACTCCTCGTCACTCCTCGTCACTCCTCGTCACTCCTCGTCACTCCTCGTCACCCCTCGTCACCCCTCGTCACTCCTTGTCATCCTTGTCACTCCTCGTCACTCCTTGTCCCTCCTCGTCACTCCTTGTCCCTCCTCGTCCCTCCTCGTCACTCCTTGTCATCCTTGTCACTCCTCGTCACTCCTTGTCCCTCCTCGTCACTCCTTGTCCCTCCTCGTCACTCCTCGTCACTCCTTGTCATCCTCGTCACTCCTCGTCCCTCCTCGTCCCTCCTTGTCCCTCCTCGTCACTCCTCGTCACCCCTCGTCACTCCTCGTCCCTCCTCGTCCCTCCTCGTCCCTCCTCGTCCCTCCTCGTCACTCCTCGTCACTCCTCGTCACTCCTCGTCCCTCCTCGTCCCTCCTCGTCACTCCTTGTCATCCTTGTCACTCCTCGTCACTCCTCGTCCCTCCTCGTCCCTCCTCGTCACTCCTCGTCCCTCCTCGTCACTCCTCGTCACTCCTCGTCCCTCCTCGTCCCTCCTCGTCACCCCTCGTCACCCCTCGTCACTCCTCGTCACTCCTCGTCACTCCTCGTCACTCCTCGTCACTCCTCGTCACTCCTTGTCATCCTTGTCATCCTTGTCATCCTTGTCACTCCTCGTCCCTCCTTGTCACTCCTCGTCACTCCTTGTCATCCTTGTCATCCTCGTCCCTCCTCGTCACCCCTTGTCACTCCTTGTCACTCCTTGTCATCCTTGTCACTCCTCGTCACTCCTCGTCACTCCTTGTTTGTCCTTTTCCCTCAGCATGTGAGACGCAGCTGCCGGTGTCGTTCCGTCACCTCATCCTGCCCGAGAAGTACCCGCCCCCCACGGAGCTGCTGGACCTGCAGCCGCTGCCGGTGTCGGCGCTGCGCAACAGCGCCTTCGAGAGCCTCTACCAGGACAAGTTCCCCTTCTTCAACCCCATCCAGACTCAGGGTGAGTCACCCCCCGCGGGTGATGCCTTTGCTTTCAGCTGTCCCTCTTCTCCTTGGCTGTGCTTTTCTGATGTGCTGGGCTGAGGAGCACAAACCACTCCTGTTCTAGGTAAGAACTCAAGGACAGTTTCTCCAAACTTCAGGCCCTGAGCACAAACTCCGTGGAAAGGTGGAGGGTGGGTTCATGCAAATTAACCAGAACCTATAAAAGTGTGACATTTTGTGACCAGCCCCCTCCTTTCCTTCCATCTTGGAGCCATCCAGGCAGGGGCCACCACTGTGGCACTGATATTGCTGGGCTGTGGCTATGGTAGGCTTTTCGTGGGCCTCACAGTAAATACCCATTTTATTCCCTGAACTCTGTGTGCAGCCTCTGCTCCAGCTCCTCAAGGCATCGTGGGCACCTGGCTGGCTGCCAGGCCCAGCTAAACCTCCTGGTGGGGTTTTTCCAGTCTGGCTGTGTCCTGGTTTAGGACAAATTCGGGAGGAAACCTGGGAATGAGGTCCCTCTAGGAAAAAAAAAATTAAGATTCCAAGCAGTCCCTTCCCCAGTTGGCTTGGGGGAAAAAAGAAAGAAAAAAATTGGAGAGAAGTGGAAAAAAAAAGAAAACTGTTTATTCAACAGGCAACACACCTCCCAGCACAACAATGCACAATATCAAACAGCAAAACCTCTCGCTGATCCCAAGAGATGACAGATTTAGAAGAGTTCTTTCCGTGGCTGCCCGGCTCACTCAGGCTGTTCTCAGCCCCTCCTGTGCTGGGGAATGCCCAGGCCAGGCTCGGGGGGCCACAGGTGTGAGCTCCTGGTGCTCTTCTGGGTTTTCAGTCCAGAGCAGGTTCAAACAGCCCCAGGAAAACAGAAAAAGGGAAAAAAACAATCCAGGGGGCTTCCCTGCCTCAGCTAGCCAGAAAACTAACCAAGAGCAAAGGAGAGCTCTCTCTTGCTGTCCAGTGCAGACAGCACAGTCTGTGTGCAGGGATGGGGGGCAGCAGTGCAGTCTCGGATAACAAATTCTGCACTTCGTCTTCCCTCTCTGTCACTCCTGGAACCAGCCTTAAAATTGCAGAATTTAATATTCAACACCAACAGAACAGACCATTTGGGGATACAGGCATCATACAGACACCCTAAGACAGGCTGATGGGTGGAGAGGCTCTGGGAACTCGTGAGCAATGAGAGTTGTAAAGTGGGTGTGGGTTTATTCAGCTGGGCTGCAGGGAGCAGAAAACACAGAAGAAAGTTTCCCTGAATCCTCAGAACAAACCCCTTGGAAAACCAGAGCTTAGAGATAAGAAATGGCTGTGAAATGACAAATACAAAAGGAATTTTGCTTCCCCCCGTTTTAGACCCTCTTATCTATCTTCAATATTAGTGGTTCATCCTCTTTTAGTATCCATAGGCCAGCTCTGAATGTAAAATCCCTCAGGGATTGGTCAGAAAGTAGAATTCCCTTGGAAATTGGTGAAAATTGTAAAACCCTCAAAGTGATAAAAACCCCTGTAAAACAATAGCCGTGGGTATATGTAGATAGGATGCCTTCATAGAATAAACCATGGATTTGTGCCTCTCTGCATATGCTGCTCTCTTCTCCCCGCTGGTCTGAGAGCTCCCCACGAGCCAGAATTCCATCTGGGCAAGGCTGGGGAATGTGCTCTGTCCTCAGGGATCCCAAAGGGACCCCAGAACCCAGCCAGAGACACAGGGAAAGCATGCACCCCAAAACTTCACACTGCTGCTCTGTTTATTCCCTAAAAGCCTGGGATTACACAGCAAACCTAATACATATTCATGTCCTTATCCCACCTGGATTTCCTGGGATTTGGGATCTGTGCATTATCTCATCCCAAAATTTTGGGATCTGTGGTTTATCCTATGCCAGAACTTTGGGATCTGTGGTTTATTCTGTCCCAGAGTTTTGGGATCCTTCCATGGATTATCCCCTATTAACAGAGTTTTGGGATCTGTGCTTTAACCCATCCCAGAGTTGGGATGCATGGTTTAACCCCTCTCCCAGAGTTTTGGGATCCATGGTTTCTCCTCAATCTCCGGAGTTTTGGGATCCATGGTTTATCCTGTCCCAGAGTTTTGGGATCCATGCATTATCCCTCATTCCCAGAGTTTTGGAATCTGTTGTTTATCCCATCCCAAAATATTGGGATCTGTGGTTTATCCTGTCCCAGAATTTTGGGATCTGTGGATTATCCCATATTCCCAGAGTTTTGGGATCCATGGTCTATCCCCCTCTCCCAGAGTTTTGGGATCTGTGGTTTCTGCTCTATTCCCAGAGTTTTGGGGTCCATGCTTTGTTCCTTCTGTCCCTGGGGAATAAACCCAGACTAAAATTCCCACAAGAGCCTTTCCTGGAGCTGCTCCTTCCCAGGCAGGGTCCAGGCCGTGTCTCCCCATCCCATCCCCAGAATTCCATGGAGATTTTCCCTGGAGTGGGGAATTGGGACCTCCTGTGACAGCTGGACTTTGTTTTCCTGGGGCAATCCCAGTCTGAAATTCCCTAAATTCCCTTTCCTGGAGCTCCTCCCACTCAGGCTTGGGTCTGGGCCGTGATTCCCATCCCATTCCTGCTGAATTCCACGGGGAATTCTCACTAAAATTGGGAATTTACAGCTCCTTTAACAGTTTGTTCCTCTGTAAATTCCAGTTTGCAATTCCCTAAACTCCCTTTCCTGGAATTCTTGCTCAGGCTTGGATCTGGGCCGTATTTCCCATCCCGTTCCTGCAGAAATCCACAGGGAATTCTAACTAAAATTGGGAATTCAAAGCTTGTAACAGTTCCTTTCCTCCATAAATTCCAGTCTGAAATTCCCTAAACTCCCTTTCCTGGAGCTCCTCTCACTCAGGCTTGGGTCTGGGCTGTGATTTCCATCCCATTCCTGGATTTTTGCCAGAAGTCCACAGGGAATTCTCACTGAAATTGGGAATTGACAGCTCTTTTAAGAGTTTGTTCCTCTGTAAATTCCAGTCTGAAATTCCCTAAATTCCCTTTCCTGGAATAATTCTTCCTCAGGCTTGGATCTGGGAATCCATTCCTGGATTTTTGCCAGAAATCACAGGGAATTCTCACTAAAATTGGGAATTTGCAGCTTTGGTGACAGTTTGTTCCTCCATAAATTCCAGTCTGAAATTCCTGAAATTCCCATTCCTGGATCTCCTCCCACTCAGGCTTGGATCTGGGTTATGTTTCCCATCCCATTCCTGCAGAAATCCACAGGGAATTCTGACTAAAATTGGGAATTTACAGCTCCTTTCACAGTTTTTCCCTCTGTAAATTCCAGTCTGAAATGCCCTAAACTCCCTTTCCTGGAATTCCTCCTGCTCAGGCTTGGATCTGGGCCGTGATTTCCATCCCATTCCTGGATTTTTGCTAGAAATCCACAGGGAATTCTCACTAAAATTGGGAATTTGCAGCTTTGGTAACAGTTTGTTCCCCATAAATTCCAGTCTGAAATTCCTGAAATTCCCATTCCTGGATCTCCTCCCACTCAGGCTTGGATCTGGGTCATGTTTCCCATCCCATTCCTGGATTTTTGCCAGAAATCCACAGGGAATTCTGACTAAAATTGGGAATTTGCAGCTCTTTTAACAGTTTGTTCCTCTGTAAATCCCAGTCTGAAATTCCCTAAATTCCCTTTCCTGGAGTTCCTCTCACTCAGGCTCGGATCTGGGTCATGTTTCCCATCCCATTCCTGCAGAAATCCACAGGGAATTCTCACTAAAATTGGGAATTTACAGCTCCTTTCACAGGTTTTTCCTCTGTAAATCCCAGTCTTAAATTCCCTAAATTCCCTTTCCTGGAGCTCCTCTCACTCAGTCTGGGATCTGGGCTGTGTTTCATCCCATTCCTGGATTTTTGCCAGAAATCCACAGGGAATTCTCACTAAAATTGGGAATTCACAGCTCCTTTCACAGGTTTTTCCTCTGTAAATCCCAGTCTGAAATTCCCTAAATTCCCATTCCTGGATCTCCTCCCACTCAGGCTCGGATCTGGGTCATGTTTCCCATCCCATTCCTGCAGAATTCCACAGGGAATCCTCACTAAAATTGGGAATTCACGGCTCGTACCGATTCCTTTCCTCCATAAACCCCAGTCTGAAATTCCCTAAACTCCCTTTCCTCCATCTCCTCCTGCTCAGGCCCCTCTCCCCTACCCCATTCCCAAATTATTTTTTTTTTTTTCCTCCCTTTCCCCTACCCCATTCCCAAATTATTTTTTTTTTTCCCTCCCTTTCCCCCGCAGTGTTCAACACGGTGTACAACAGCGACGACAACGTTTTCGTGGGCGCGCCCACGGGCAGCGGGAAGACGATCTGCGCGGAATTCGCCATCCTCAGGATGCTCCTCCAGAACTCCGAGGGTCGCTGCGTCTACATCACCCCCATGGAGGCCCTGGCCGAGCAGGTGAGCCCCCCAGGAATTCCCTGGGAATGGCAATTCCCACCTGCAGCCCCCCCCCCACAACGTGGCCTCGGGATGAGCTGGGGGTTTGCTGGTCCTGGCGGCCGCTCGGGGAGGGGCAGCCGGAGCCAGGAGGGAATCGCGGGGATCGGGGGATTCGTGGGAACTGGAAGTGGGGCTGGGGGAGCTCCCCTGGAATTCGGGGGGAATTGCCCCAGTTTGAGGGGGAGAGCAGGAGAACTTGGTGGGAATTGCCCAAATTTGCAGGAAATTTGGTGGGAATTGCCCCAATTTTGAGGGGAATTTGGTGGGAATTGCCTGAATTTGGTGGAAATTGCTCCAATTTTGAGGGAATTTGGTGGGAATTGCCCCAATTTGAGGGAATTTGGTGGGAATTGCTCCAATTTTGAGGGAATTTGGTGGGAATTGCTCCAATTTTGAGGGAATTTGGTGGGAATTGCCCCAATTTTGAGGGAATTTGGTGGGAATTGCCCCAATTTGAGGGAATTTGGTGGGAATTGCTCCAATTTTGAGGGAATTTGGTGGGAATTGCTCCAATTTTGAGGGAATTTGGTGGGAATTGCCTGAATTTGGTGGGAATTGCTCCAATTTTGAGGGAATTTGGTGGGAATTGCTCCAATTTTGAGGGAATTTGGTGGGAATTGCCCCAATTTGAGGGAATTTGGTGGGAATTGCTCCAATTTTGAGGGAATTTGGTGGGAATTGCTCCAATTTTGAGGGAATTTGGTGGGAATTGCCCCAATTTGAGGGGAATTTGGTGGGAATTGCCCCATTTTGGGGATCACACCCCTGCTCCTGTTCCATTTCCGGATAAATCCATTGGGAACCGCCCCGATCCGAGCCCAGTCCCCATTTCCCTGGGCCCCAGTCCCCATTTTCCTGGGCCCCAATCCCCATTTCCCTGGGCCCCAATCCCCATTTCCCTGGGCCCCAATCCCCATTTCCCTGGGCCCCAATCCCCATTTCCCTGGGCCCCAATCCCCATTTTCTGGAGCCCCAATCCCCATTTCCCTGGGTGCCCAATCCCCATTTTCCTGGGCCCCAATCCCCATTTTCCTGGGCCCCAATCCCCATTTTCCTGGACCCCAATCCCCATTTTCCTGGGCCCCAATCCCCATTTTCCTGGGCCCCAATCCCCATTTCCCTGGGCCCCAATCCCCATTTTCCTGGACCCCAATCCCCATTTCCCTGGGCCCCAATCCCCATTTCCCTGGGCCCCAATCCCCATTTCCCTGGACCCCAATCCCCATTTTCCTGGACCCCAATCCCCATTTCCCTGGGCCCCAATCCCCATTTTCCTGGACCCCAATCCCCATTTTCCTGGACCCCAATCCCCATTTCCCTGGGCCCCAATCCCCATTTCCCTGGGCCCCAATCCCCATTTCCCTGGGCCCCAATCCCCATTTTCCTGGGCCCCAATCCCCATTTTCCTGGGCCCCAATCCCCATTTCCCTGGGCCCCAATCCCCATTTTCCTGGGCCCCAATCCCCATTTCCCTGGGCCCCAATCCCCATTTCCGGGCCCAATCCCATTTCGGGCCCCAATCCCCATTTTCCTGGACCCCAATCCCCATTTTCCTGGGCCCCAATCCCCATTTTCCTGGACCCCAATCCCCATTTTCTGAGGCCCCAGTCCCCATTTTCCTGGGTGCCCATCCCCATTTTCCTGGGCCCCAATCCCCATTTTCCTGGGTGCCCATCCCCATTTTCTGGATCCCCAATCCCCATTTTCCTGGCAGGTTTTCATGGATTGGTACGAGAAGTTCCAGGAGCGCCTCAACAAGAAGGTGGTGCTGCTCACGGGGGAGACCAGCACGGACCTGAAGCTGCTGGGAAAGGGGAACATCATCATCAGCACCCCAGAGAAGTGGGACATCCTGTCCCGGCGCTGGAAACAGCGCAAGAACGTCCAGAACGTCAACCTGTTCATCGTGGATGAAGTGCACCTGATCGGGGGAGAGAACGGGGTCAGAGTCCTGGGACTGGGGTGGGCACAGCTCTGGGATCCATGAGATCCATGGGATGGGCTGGGATCCATGGGATCCACGGGATGGGATCCATGGGATCCATGGGACCCACAGGATGGGAGGTGTCCATGCCTTGGGAAGGTCAGGAGGGGTTTCCATGGGGTGTTCTGGATGGATCTCAGCGAGGAACAATCCTGATCCCACTCCTGATCCCATTTCTGATCCTGATCCCACTCCTGGTCCCAGTCTCGATCCCACTCCTGACCCTGTTCCTGATCCCACTCCTGGTCCCATTTCTGATCCTGTTCCTGATCCTGTTCCTGATCCCATTTCTGATCCCATTTCTGATCCCGTTCCTGATCCTGCTCCTTCTCCTGATCCCGTTTCTGATCCTGTTTCTGATCCTGTTCCTGATCCCATTTCTGATCCCGTTCCTGATCCTGCTCCAGATCTCACTCCCATTCCTGATCCTGCTCTTGATCCCACTCCTGATCCCACTCCTAATCCCGCTCCTGCTCCTGATCTTGCTCCTGATCCCTCTCCTGGTCACACTCCTGATCCCACTTTCCATCCATATCCTTTGGGAAGCTCAGGAGGGGTTTCCCTGGGATCTCCTGGCTGGATCCTATTCCAGATCCCATTTCCCTGCAGCCTGTGCTGGAGGTGATTTGCTCGTGGATCCCACTCCTGATCTCCGTGCCCTTTCTATCTCTCAGGAAGCTCAGCAGGGACTTCCATGGGATCCCATTCCCAATCCCATTTTCCCCACAGCCCGTGCTGGAGGTGAACTGTTCACAGATCCCATTCCCAATCTCATTCCTGATCCCAATCCCATTTTCCAATGACATTTCCCCACAGCCCGTGCTGGAGGTGATCTGTTCATGGATCCCAATCCCATTTTTCAATCCCATTTTCCAATCCCATTTCCCACAGCCCGTGCTGGAGGTGATCTGTTCACAGATCCCATTTCCAATCCCATTTTCCAATCCCATTTTCCAATCCCATTTCCCACAGCCCATGCTGGAGGTGATCTGTTCACAGATCCCAATCCCATTTTCCAATCCCATTTCCCACAGCCCGTGCTGGAGGTGATCTATTCACAGATCCCAATCCCATTTTCCAATCCCGTTTTCCCCACAGGCCCTGCTGGAGGTGATCTGTTCATGGATCCCAATCCCATTTTCCAATCCCATTTCCCACAGCCCGTGCTGGAGGTGATCTGTTCATGGATCCCAATCCCATTTTCCAATCCCATTTCCCACAGCCCGTGCTGTAGGTGATCTGTTCATGGATCCCAATCCCATTTTCCAATCCCATTTCCCACAGCCCGTGCTGGAGGTGATCTGTTCATGGATCCCAATCCCATTTTCCCCACAGCCCGTGCTGGAGGTGATCTGTTCACGGATCCCAATCCCATTTTCCAATCCCATTTCCCCACAGCCCGTGCTGGAGGTGATCTGCTCGCGCATGCGTTACATCTCGTCGCAGATCGAGCGGCCGATCCGCATCGTGGCTCTCAGCTCGTCGCTGTCCAACGCCAAGGACGTGGCGCACTGGCTGGGCTGCAGCGCCACGGCCACCTTCAACTTCCACCCCAACGTGCGCCCCGTGCCCCTGGAGCTGCACATCCAGGTGGGCACTCTGGGGAAAACCCCCCGGGATCCTTGGGATCAGGATCTTGGCCATGATCCCTTGGGATTCTTGGGAACTCTTGGCCATGATCCCTCGGGATCATTGGGAACCCTTGGCCATAATCCCATGGGATCATGGGGAACTCTTGGCCATGATCCCTTGGGATTCTTGGGAACTCTTGGCCATAATCCCATGGGATCATGGGGAACTCTTGGCCATAATCCCTCGGGATCATCAGGAACTCTTGACCATGATTCCTTGGGATCATCGGGAACTCTTGGCCATGATCCCTTGGGATCATTGGGAACTCTTGGCCATGATCCCTCGGGATCATTGGGAACACTTGGCCATGATCCCTTGGGATTGTTGGGAACTCTTGGCCATGATCCCTTGGGATTCTTGGGAACTCTTGGCCATGATCCCATGGGATCATTAGGAACTCTTGGCCATAATCCCTCGGGATCATTGGGAACTCTTGGCCATGATCCCTTGGGATCATCAGGAACTCTTGGCCATGATCCCTTGGGATCATTGGGAACTCTTGGCCATGATCCCTCGGGATCATCAGGAACTCTTGACCATGATTCCTTGGGATCATTAGGAACTCTTGGCCATAATCCCTCAGGATCATTGGGAACTCTTGGCCATGATCCCTTGGGATCATCAGGAACTCTTGGCCATGATCCCTTGGGATCATTGGGAACTCTTGGCCATAATCCCTCGGGATCATTGGGAACACTTGGCCATGATCCCTTGGGATCATCAGGAACTCTTGGCCATAATCCCTCGGGATCATTGGGAACTCTTGGCCATGATCCCTTGGGATCATCAGGAACTCTTGGCCATGATCCCTCGGGATCATTGGGAACTCTTGGCCATGATCCCTTGGGATTCTTGGGAACTCTTGGCCATAATCCCATGGGATCATTGGGAGCTCTTGGCTGATTGACTCTTGGCCATGATCCCTTGGGATTGTTGGGAACTCTTGATTGATTAACTCTTGGCCATGATCCCTTGGGATCATCAGGAACTCTTGATTGATTAACTCTTGGCCATGATCCCTTGGGATCATCAGGAACTCTTGGTTGATTTACTCTTGGCCATAATCCCTTGGGATCATCAGGAACTCTTGGCCATAATCCCTTGGGATCATTGGGAACTCTTGGCTGATTAACTCTTGGCCATGATCCCTTGGGATTTTTGGGAACTCTTGGCTGATTAACTCCTGGCCATGATCCCTTGGGATTTTTGGGAACTCTTGGCTGATTAACTCCTGGCCATAATCCCTTGGGATCATTGTCAGTTCTTGTCTAATTAGTTTTTGGCCATAATCCCTTGGGATTGTTGGGAATTCTTGATTGATTAACTCTTGGCCATGATCCCTTGGGATCATTGGGAACTCTTGGTTGATTAATTCTTGGCCACAATCCCATGGGATCATTGTCAGTCCTTGTCTAATTAATTCTTGGAAAAGTTATTTGGGATCATTGATAACTCTTGTTTTATTAATTCTCAGAAAAATCCCGCGGGATCATTGGGAACTCTTGATTGATTAACTCTTAGCCATAATCCCTTGGGATCATTGTCAGTTCTTGTCTAATTAATTTTTGGTCGTAATCCCTTGGGATCGTTGTCAATTCTTGTCTAATTAATTATTGGAAAAATTATTTGGGATCATTGATAACTCTTGTTTTATTAATTCTTGGAAAAATCCCGCGGGATCATTGAGAACTCTTGGCTGATCAACTCTTGGCCATAATCCCTTGGGATCATTGTCAGTTCTTGTCTAATTAATTCTTGGAAAAATCTTTTGGGGTCATTGGCAATTCTTGTCTAATTAATCCTTGACCATAATCCCTTGGAGTCATTGTCAGTTCTTATCTAATTAATTATTGGAAAAATCCTTTGGGGTCATTGGCAACTCTTGCCTGATTAATTATTGAGATCATTGATACTTCCTGCCTAATTAATTCTTGGAAAAATCCTTTGGGATCATTGCTAACTATTGTTTAATTAATCCTTGGTAATAATTCCTTGGGATTTTCAGTAATTGTTGTCTAATTAATCCTTGGAAAAATCCATTTGGATCATCAGTAACTCTTGTTTAATTAATCCCTGGTAATTATCCTTTGGGATCGTTGGTTTGGGATTGGGTTTGGCTTTTGGATGGGATAGGATGGGGTTGAGATTGGGGTTGGCCATTGATCACCAATACAGGATCAATCATGATCATGTCAGACTTCGGTGAATTTTCCAGCATTTCCCAGCAGTTTGGCAGGGAATCCTTTGGGATTCAACTGGATTGGAATTGGGATTGGTGGGATAGGATTAGGATTGGGATTGGGATGGATGGGATAGGATAGGATTCAGATTGGAATTGGCATTGATCACCAATACAAGGATCAATCATTACCGTGCCAGGTTTAAGTGAATTTTCCAGCATTTCCCAGCAGTTTGGCAGGGAATCCTTTGGGATCCAGTGGGATTGGATTGGGATGGGATTAGGATTGGGATGGATGGGATTGATACTGAGATTGAGATTGGCCATTGATCACCAATACAAGAATTAATCATTACTGTGCTAGATTTAAGTAAATTTTCCAGCGTTTCTCACCAGTTTGGCAGGGAATCCTTTGGGATTCAGTGGGATTGGATGGGATTGGGATTGGAATTGATGGGGTGGGATTAGGATTGGGATGGATGGGATGGGATGGGATGGGATGGGATGGGATTGATATTGAGATTGGCCATTGATCACCAGTACAAGGATCACTCCATTTTGAAGCCAGATTTAAGCAAATTTTCCAGCATTTCCCAGCAGTTTGGCAGGGAATCCTTTGGGATCCAGTGGGATTGGGATGGGATTGGGATTGGAATTGATGGGATGGGATTAGAATTGGAATTGATGGGATGGGATTGATACTGAGATTGAGATTGGCCATTGATCACCAATACAAGGATCACTCCATTTTGAAGCCAGATTTAAGTGAATTTTCCAGCATTTCCCAGCAGTTTGGCAGGGAATCCTTTGGGATCTAGTGGGATTGGATGGGATTGGATTGGATTGGATTGGAATTGATGGGATGGGATTAGGATTGGGATGGATGGGATGGGATTGATATTGAGATTGGCCATTGATCACCAATACAAGGATCAATCAATTTTTAGGCCAGATTTAAGTGAATTTTCCAGCGTTTCCCAGCAGTTTGACAGGGAATCCTTTGGGATCCAGTGGGATAGGATTGGGTTGGGATTAGGATTGGGATGGGATGGGATTGATACTGAGATTGGCCATTGATCACCAATACAAGGATCACTCCATTTTGAAGCCAGATTTAAGTGAATTTTCCAGCGTTTCCCAGCAGTTTGGCAGGGAATCCTTTGGGATTCAGCAGGATTTGGGATTTTTGGCAGGGTTTCAACATCAGCCACACGCAGACGAGGCTGCTGTCCATGGCCAAGCCCGTGTACCACGCCATCATGAAACACTCCCCAAAAAAACCCGTCCTGGTGTTCGTCCCGTCCCGGAAACAGACGCGGCTCACGGCCATCAACATCCTGACCACCTGCGCCTCCGACGTGCAGCGCCACAGGTGCCACCTGGGGACACACCTGGGGACACACCTGGAGACACACCTGGGGACACCAGGGCAGGGGCTGGGGGCTGCAGAGTGTCCAGGGATGGGATGTGTGGTTAGAGAGCGTCCAGGGATGGGATATGGGGTTGGAGAGTGTCCAGGGATAGGTTATGGGGGTGGAGAATGTTCAGGCATGGGATATGGGATTGGAGAGTGTCCAGGGATGGGATATGGGATTGGAGAGTGTCCAGGGATGGGATATGGGGCTGGAGAGCACCCAGGGATGGGAAATGGGGTTGGAGAGTGTCCAGGGATGGGATATGGGGCTGGAGAGTGTCCGGGGATAGGTTATGGGGCTGGAGAATGTTCAGGGATGGGATATGGGGTTGCAGAGTGTCCAGGGATGTGTTGTGGGGCTGGAGAGTGTCCAGGGATGGGGTTTGGGGCTGGAGAGTGTCCAGGGATGTGTTATGGGGCTGGAGAGGGTCCAGGGATGGGTTATGGGGCTGGAGAGTGTTCAGGAATGGGATGTGGGGTTGGAGGTGGAGATGGGGAATTCCTGAGGGCCCTGAGGGGGCTTGGCCTGGAGAAGAGGGAAATCATGGGGTGGGATTGGGTAGACTGGGATTGGAATGGGATAATGGGATAATGGGAGGGGACAGGAGATCCCAAAGGCCCTTCCCAACCAGAACAATTCCGGGTACCTGGCCAGGTTCCTGCACTGTGCCGAGAAGGACCTGGTGCCGTACCTGGAGAAGCTGAGCGACCCCACCCTGAAGGAGACGCTGGTGAACGGGGTCGGGTACCTGCACGAGGGGCTGACGGCCATGGAGCGGCGCGTGGTGGAACAGCTCTTCAGCTCCGGTGAGAGCCTGGCTGGCATGGGAGGGGATGGGATTGGGATTGGGATTGGGATTGGGATGGGATAGGATAGGGATTGGGATTGGATGGGATTGGGATTGGGATTGGGATGGGGATGGGATGGGGATGGGATTGGGATTGGATGGGACTGGGATTGAGACTAGGATGGGATTGGGATGGGGATGGGATTGGGATTGAGACTGGGATGGGATTGGGATGGGGATGGGATTGGGATTGGGATTGGGATTGAGACTGGGATGGGATTGGGATTGGGATGGGATTGGGATGGGGATGCGATTGGGATTGGGATTGGATGGGATTGGGATTGAGACTGGGATGGGGATGGGATTGGGATTGGGATTGGGATTGGGATTGGGATGGGATGGGATTGGGATCGGGATGGGATTGGGATTGGGATGGGATTGAGATTGGAATTGGGATGAGATGGGATGGAGACTGTGATTGGGATCGGGATCAGGATCAGGATGGGGATGGGATGCGATGGGATTGGGATGGAGACTGGGATCAGGCTCAGGATGGGATTGAGATTGATGGAATGGGATGGGACAGGATGGGATTGGGAATGGGATCAGGATGTTTTGGGATTGGGATTGGGATTGGGATGGGATTGAGATTGGGATTGAGACTGGGATGGGATTGGAATTGGGATTGATGGAACGGAATTGGGATGAGATGGGATGGAGACTGTGATTGGGATCAGGATCAGGATGGGATTAGGATTGATGGATTGGGATGGGATAGGGATTGGGGTGGGATGCATGGGATGGGAACAGCCTGGAAAAGCCTTTCCTGGAGCCCAGCACTGCCCAGAGTGCTGGGACTGGGGGTGGCACCATGTCCAAGCTCTGTGTGCCCTCCCTGGGGACACCTGAGAGCCCCTCCCGGGGCCTGAAGGGGCTCCAGGAGAGCCGGGGAGGGACTGGGGACCAGGCAGGGAGGGAATGGCTTCAGACTGGGAAAGGGGTGATCGGGGTGGGATTTTGGGAAGGAATTCCAGGCTGTGGGGAGGGGCTGGGATGGAATTCCCAGATTTGCTGTGGCTGCCCCTGGATCCCTGGGAATGTCCAAGGCCAGGCTGGAGCAGCCTGGGACAGGGAAGTGTCCCTGCCATGACAAGGGTGGCACTGGAACCTCTCCCAGCCCACCCCACTCCATGAATCTCCACCTCCCACGCCCCAAACATGCCGGGATCTCCCCCACCCCCCCAGTCCCGGGATCTCTGTCCCCCCTGAGCCCAGGTGCCCTCCCTGTCCCCAGGAGCTGTGCAGGTGATGGTGGCCTCGCGCAGCCTCTGCTGGGGCATGAACATCTCGGCTCACCTGGTGATCATCATGGACACGCAGTACTACAACGGCAAGATCCACGCGTGAGCCACAGCACGGGGACACGCGGGGCGGGGCAGGGATGGGAATGGGAATGGGATTAGGATGGGATGGGATTGGGATTGGGATAGGGATTGGGATGGGATGGGATTGGGATTCAGATGGGGGTTGGGATGAGCTAGGGGTTGGGATGGGATAGGGATAGGGATTGGGATAGGGGTTGGGATGGGATTGGGATTGGGAACGGGATTGGGATTGGGATGGGATTCACATTGGGGTTGGGATGGGATTGGGATTGGGATGGGATTCAGATTGGGATTGGGAATGGGATTGGGATGGGATTGGGATTGGGACTGGGTGGGTTGGATTGGGATGGAATGGGATGGGGTGGGTTGGGATGGGATTGATATTGGGGTTGGGATGGGATTGGGATGGATGGGATTGAGATTGGAATTGGATTCAGATTGGGATTGGGTGGGTTGGGATGGGATTGGGGTTGGGGATGGAATGGGATTCAGATTGGGATTGGGTGGGTTGGGATCAGGATTGGGGTTGGGATTGGGATCGGGGTTGGGGTTGGGGTTGAGATTGGGATTGGGGTTGGGATTGGGGTCAGGATTGGGATTGGGGTCACGGGGTTGGGGTCACGGTTGGGGTTGGGGTCGGGGTTGGGATTGGTATTGGGATTGGGGTCGGGGTTGGGATTGGGGTTGGGGTCACAGTTGGGGTTGGTAATGGGGTTGGGGTCACGGTTGGGGTTGGGGTCGAGGTTGGTGATGGGGTTGGGGTCGAGGTTGGTGATGGGGTTGAGGTTGGGGTTGGTGATGGGGTTGGGGTCGAGGTTGGTGATGGGGTTGGGGTCGAGGTTGGTGATGGGGTTGGGGTTGGTGATGGGGTTGGGGTTGGGGTCGAGGTTGGTGATGGGGCTGGGGTTGGTGATGGGGTTGGGGTTGGGGTCGAGGTTGGTGATGGGGTTGGGGTCGAGGTTGGTGATGGGGTTGGGGTTGGTGATGGGGTTGGGGTTGGGGTCGAGGTTGGTGATGGGGCTGGGGTTGGTGTTGGTGATGGGGTTGGGGTCGAGGTTGGTGATGGGGTTGGTGTTGGTGATGGGGTTGGTGATGGGGTTGGGGTCGAGGTTGGTGATGGGGTTGGGGTTGGTGTTGGTGATGGGGTTGGGGTCGAGGTTGGTGATGGGGCTGGGGTTGGGGTTGGTGATGGGGTTGGGGTTGGTGATGGGGTTGGGGTCGAGGTTGGTGATGGGGCTGGGGTTGGGGTTGGTGATGGGGTCGAGGTTGGTGATGGGGTTGGGGTCGAGGTTGGTGATGGGGCTGGGGTTGGGTGGGGGTCCCTCCCCAGTGCTGACCCGTCCCCACGGCAGGTACGTGGATTACCCCATCTATGACGTGCTGCAGATGGTCGGCCACGCCAACCGCCCCCTGCAGGACGACGAGGGGCGCTGTGTCATCATGTGCCAGGGCTCCAAGAAGGTGGGCACGGATCCCGGGACACGGCGGGATGGCAGTGGGACCAGCCTCCTCAGGGGGTGGAGGAACCTCACACTGGGATGGCATGGGATGATGGGATAATGGGATAATGGGATAATGGGATAATGGGATGGGATGGGATGGGATGGGATCAGTGGGATCAGTGGGATCAGTGGGATCAGTGGGATCAAAGGTCTGGGGTGGGATCAGTGGGATCAAAGGTCTGGGGTGGGATCAGTGGGATCAATGGTCTGGGATGGAATGGGATCAATGGGATGAGGTGGATGGGATGGGATCAGTGGGATAAGTGAGATCAGTGGGCTGGGATGAGATGGGATGAGAATGATGGGATGGAATGGGATCAATGGAATAGGATGGATGGGATGGGATCAATGGGCTGGGATGGGATCCATGGGATGGGATCCATGGGATCAATGGGATGGGGTGGATGGGATGGGATCAATGGGTGAAATGGAATCAATGAGATGGGATGGAGGAGATAGAGTGGGTGGGATGGGATGGGATCAATGGGATGAGCTGGAATGGGATCAGTGGGATGGGATGGGGATTAAGATGGGATGGGATCCAAGCCCTCACTAAGGGTTGGGATCACCATGGGGACAATCCAAACCCTCCCAGAGCACCGCACTGGCCATTCCCACAACATTTTTGGGATGAATCCTTGAATTCTTTCCCTTTTCCTGCCCGTCCTGCTGCAGGATTTCTTCAAGAAGTTCCTGTACGAGCCGCTGCCGGTGGAGTCCCACCTGGACCACTGCATGCACGACCACTTCAACGCCGAGATCGTCACCAAGACCATTGAGAACAAGCAGGACGCCGTGGACTACCTGACCTGGACCTTCCTGTACCGCAGGATGACCCAGAACCCCAACTACTACAACCTGCAAGGTGGGCAGGGCTCTGTGCTGCAGCAGGGAGCTCCTGCGGCCTGGGAGCAGCCCTTGGCAATGTCCTGGGCTGGCAACGCTGCTGGCAAGCCTGTCCTGTCCTGTCACATCCCATCCCATCCCATCCCATCCCATCCCATCCCATTATCCCATCCCATGGATCCCATCCCATCATCCCATCCCATCATCCCATCCCATCCCATCCCATCCCATCCCATCCCATCCCATCCCATCCCATTATCCCATCCCATCCCATTATCTCATCCCATCATCCCATCTCATTATCCCATCCCATTATCCCATCCCATCCCATTATCCCATCCACCATCCCTATCTGACTACCCCCGTCCATTTATCCCATTATCCCATCACGTCCCACCCCATTGCATCCCAATCCAAATCATCCCCATCCACCCCATTCCAATAACATCATTCCCATCCCATTATCCTGTTATCACATTATCCCATCCCATCCCCGTTGTCCCACTATCCCATTATTCCATTACTCCATTATTCCATTTTGTTCTTTCATTATTCTATTATTCCATTATCCCCTTACCCCATTACCCATCTTATCCCATCACATTACCCTCTTACTCCATTACCTCCTTACCCCATTTTCCTGTTATCCCATTACCCCATTATCCCCTTACCCCAATATCCCATTACACCATTATCCACTTATCCCATTATCCCATTACCCCATTATCCCATTACCACATTATCCCCTTACACCATTATCCCATTACACCATTATCCCATCTTATCCCATCCCATTATGCCATTACCCCATTACCCCATTACTCCATTCCCCTATTCCCTATTACCCTATTACCCCATTCCCCCATTACCCATCCCAGTCCCTCTGTCCGTCAGTCCATCAGTCCCTCTGTCCGTCAGTCCCTGTATCCCTCAGTCTGTCTGTCGCTGTGTCCCTGTGTCCATCTGTCCCTCAGTCCCTGTGTCCTTCAGTCAGTCGCTGTGTCCCTCTGTCCTTCAGTCGCTGTGTCTCCGTGTCGCTCAGTCTGTCTGTCGCTGTGTCACTGTGTCCCTCTGTCCCTCAGTTCCCGTGTCCCTCAGTCCATCTGTCGCCATGTCCCTGTGTCCCCGTGTCCCTCAGTCCCTCTGTCGCTCAGTCTGTCTGTCCCTGTGTCCCCATGTCCCTCAGTCTGTCTGTCCCTGTGTCCATCTGTCCCTGTGTCCCCATGTCCCTCAGTCTGTCTGTCCCTGTGTCCATCTGTCCCCGTGTCGCTCAGTCTGTCTGTCCCTGTGTCCATCTGTCCCTGTGTCCCCGTGTCCCTCAGTCTGTCTGTCCCCGTGTCGCTCAGTCCCTGTGTCCCCGTGTCCCTCAGTCTGTCTGTCCCTGTGTCCATCTGTCCCTGTGTCCCCGTGTCCCTCAGTCTGTCTGTCCCTGTGTCCATCTGTCCCTGTGTCCCCGTGTCCCTCAGTCTGTCTGTCCCTGTGTCCCTGTGTCCCCGTGTCCCTCAGTCTGTCTGTCCCTGTGTCCCTGTGTCCCCGTGTCCCTCAGTCTGTCTGTCCCTGTGTCCATCTGTCCCTGTGTCCCCGTGTCCCTCAGTCTGTCTGTCCCTGTGTCCATCTGTCCCTGTGTCCCCGTGTCCCTCAGTCGGTCTGTTGCCGTGTCCCCGTGTCCCTCAGTCTGTCTGTCCCTGTGTCCCTCTGTCCCCATGTCCCCGTGTCGCTCAGTCGCTGTGTCCCCGTGTCCCCAGGTGTGTCTCACCGTCACCTGTCGGATCACCTGTCGGAGCTGGTGGAGCAGACTCTCAGTGACCTGGAGCAGTCCAAGTGCATCAGCATCGAGGACGAGATGGACGTGGCACCGCTCAACCTGGGCATGATCGCAGCCTACTACTACATCAACTACACCACCATAGGTGTGCCAGCCTGGCCCCCAGACAGCCCTGGGCTTGGGGGGACCCTAAAACAGCCCTGGGCTTGGGGGGACCCAAAACATCCCTGTCCTGGGCCCCCAAAAACAGCCCTGGGCTTGGGGGGACCCAAAACATCCCTGTCCTGGGCCCCAAACACAGCCCTGGGCTTGGGGGGACCCTAAACATCCCTGTCCTGGGCCCCCAAACACAGCCCTGGGCTTGGGGGGACCCAAAACATCCCTGTCCTGGGCTTGGGGGGACCCAAAAACAGCCCTGGGCTTGGGGGGACCCTAAAACAGCCCTGGGCATGGGGGGACCCTGAAACAGCCCTGGGCATGGGGGGATCCAAAAATCCCTGTCCTGGGCATGGGGGAACCCTAAAATCCCTGTCCTGGGCCCCCAAAAACACCCCTGGGCATGGGGGGACCCAAAAATCCCTGTCCTGGGCCCCCAAAAACACCCCTGGGCATGGGGGGGACCCTAAAATCCCTGTCCCGGGCCCCCAAAAACACCCCTGGGCATGGGGGGACCCAAAAATCCCTGTCCTGGGCCCCCAAAACATCCCTGGGCATGGGGGGCCCCAAAACATCCCTGTCCTGGGCCCCCCAAACATCCCTGGGCATGGGGGGCCCCAAAAACAGCCCTGGGCTTGGGGGGGTTCCCAAAAATCCCTGTCCTGGGGCTTCCCAAAACATCGCTGGGCTTGAGGGGCTCCCAAAAACACCCCTGTGCTTTGGAGGGTTCCCCAAAAAAATCCCTGCCCTGGGGCTTCCTAAAAAAATCCCTGCCCTTTGGGGTTCCCCAAAAAAATCCCTGCCCTTGGGGGTTCCCAAAAAAATCCCTGCAGTTTGGGGATTTCTCCCACAGAAAAATCCCTGGGTTTGGGGATTGAACCCAAAAAAATATCCCTGGATTTGGGGGTTTCCTCCACAAAAATATCCCTGCAGTTGGGGTTTTCTCCCCAAAAAAAGCTCTTTAGTTAGGGGTTTCCTCCACAAAAATCCCTGGGTTTGGGTGTTTTGCCCAAAAAAATCTGTTTCCCCCCCCACCAAAAAAAATCTCAATTTTGGGGTATTTTCCCCAAAAATCCCTGGTTTTGTTGATTTTTCCTCCAGAAAATCCTTGGTTTTGGGTTTACTCCCCAAATTCCTGATTTTTGTGTGTTCTTCCCCCAAAATCTCTTTTTTTGTGTGTATTTTCCCTCAAAATTCCCGATTTGTGGGTATTTGTCACAAAAATCCCCGATTTTTGTGTATTTCCCCCCCAAAATCCCTGATTTTTGTGTATTTCCCCCCCAAAATCCCAGATTTTTGTGCATTTTCCCTCCAAAATCCCAGATTTTTGTGTATTTCTCCCCCAAAATCCCGGATTTTTGTGTATTCTCCCCCCCCCAAATGCCCATTTTTCCATGTTTTCCCCCAGAACTGTTCAGCATGTCCCTCAATGCCAAGACCAAGGTGCGGGGGCTGCTGGAGATCATCTCCAACGCGGCCGAGTACGAGAACATCCCCATCCGGCACCACGAGGACAACCTGCTCAGACAGGTACTGTGGGATTTATGGGATCATTGGGATCAATGGGATCAATGGGAACATCCCCATCCGGCACCACGAGGACAACCTGCTCAGACAGGTACTGTGGGATTTATGGGATCATTGGGATCATTGGGATCATTGGGAACATCCCCATCCGGCACCACGAGGACAACCTGCTCAGACAGGTACTGTGGGATTTATGGGATCATTGGGATCATTGGGATCAATGGGAACATCCCCATCCGGCACCACGAGGACAACCTGCTGAGACAGGTAATGGGATTTATGGGATCTGTGGTGTCAATGGGATCATTGGGAACATCCCTATCCAGCACCATGAGGACAACGTGGTGCCCAAGGTCTGGGATTGGTGTGGGATCAGTGAAATCATTGGGATCAGTGGGAATGATGGAATGGAATGGGATGGGTGGGATTCATGGGATGGGATGGAATTGATGGGATTGGGATCAATGGGATCAAAGGGAGCAATGGGATTGATGGGATGGGATGGGATGGGATGGGATGGGATGGGATTTATGGCATCACTGGGATTGAGATTGGGATGGGATGAGCCCTCAACAACCCCCACCCCGTTCATTCCATAATCCCAAATCCTCTCTCCCTCCTGGTTTTGGGGCTCCAGCCCCGCTTTGGGGCTTGAGCACTGAAGGGTTTCCCGTCCCCCCACAGCTGTCCCAGAAGGTTCCCCACAAACTGACCAACCCCAAATTCAACGACCCCCACGTCAAGACCAACCTGCTGCTGCAGGCCCACCTGTCCCGCATGCAGCTGAGCGCTGAGCTGCAGTCAGACACCGAGGAGATCCTCAGCAAGGTGCCACCAGCCCCCAAACCCTGCCTGGGGCTTGGGGAGGGGGGCTGCAGGGATCCCATAGCCATCATGGGGTGGAACTGGGGGGGTTTATGGCCAGGGAAAGTGGGGCAGGGTGGGGAGGTTCTCCAGGAATTCCATCCCATGGGATCAGTTCTGCAGGAATTCCATCCCATAGGGCCAGTTCTGCAAGAATTCCATCCCATGGGGTCAGTTCTGTGGGAATTCCATCCCATGGGGTCAGTTCTCGAGGAATTCCATCCCATGGGGTCAGTTCTGTGGGAATTCCATCCCATGGGGTCAGTTCTGTGGGAATTCCATCCCATGGGGGCAGTTCTCGAGGAATTCCATCCCATGGGATCAGTTCTGTGGGAATTCCATCCCATGGGGGCAGTTCTGCAGGAATTCCATCCCATGGGGGCAGTTCTGTGGGAATTCCATCCCATGGGATCAGTTCTGTGGGAATTCCATCCCATGGGATCAGTTCTGTGGGAATTCCATCCCATGGGGGCAGTTCTGTGGGAATTCCATCCCATGGGGGCAGTTCTATAGGAATTCCATCCCATGGGGGCAGTTCTGCAGGAATTCCATCCCATGGTGTCAGTTCTCAAGGAATTCCATCCCATGGGGGCAGTTCTGTGGGAATTCCATCCCATGGGATCAGTTCTGTGGGAACTGCTCCAGCCTGGGTCCATCCCATGAGGTCCCCATCCCTGGCTGTGTCTCTGATCATCTCTGGGTGTCACTGACTGTCCCTGCCCATCCCTGTCCATTGTCACTGTCCCTGACCATCCCTGTCCCTGTCCCTGACCATCCCTGTCCCTGACCATCCCTGTCACTGACCCTTATCCCTATCCCTGCCCATCCCTGTCCATTGTCACTGTCCCTGACCATCCCTGTCCCTGTCCCTGACCATCCCTGTCACTGACCCTTATCCCTGTCCCTGACCATCCCTGTCACTGACCCTTATCCCTGTCCCTGACCATCCCTGTCACTGACTCCTATCCCTGTCCCTGACCATCCCTGTCCATTGTCACTGACTCCTGTCCCTGTCACTGACCCCTGTCCCTGTCCCTGACCATCACTGACCATCCTTGTCACTGTCACTGACTGTCCCTGTCACTGTGTCTGTCACTGACCATCACTGACTATCCCTGTCCCTGACTGTCCCTGTCACTGACCATCCCTATCCCTGTCACTGTCACTGACCATCCTTGTCACTGACTGTCCCTGTCCCTGTCCAGGCCATCCGGCTGATCCAGGCCTGTGTGGATGTGCTGTCCAGCAATGGCTGCCTGTGTCCCTGTCACTGTCCTTGTCCCTGTCCCTGTCACTGACTGTCCCTGTCACTGACCATCCCTGTCCCTGTGTCCCTGTCCCTGTCTGTGTCACTGACTGTCCCTGTCACTGTCACTGACCATCCCTGTCACTGACCATCCCTGTCCCTGTGTCCCTGTCCCTGTCTGTGTCACTGACTGTCCCTGTCACTGTCACTGACCATCCCTGTCACTGACCATCCCTGTCACTGACCATCCCTGTCCCTGTCCCTGTCACTGACCATCCCTGTCCCTGTGCAGGCCATCCGGCTGATCCAGGCCTGTGTGGATGTGCTGTCCAGCAATGGCTGGCTGTGTCCCTGTCACTGTCCTTGTCCCTGTCCCTGTCACTGACTGTCCCTGTCCCTGTGCAGGCCATCTGGCTGATCCAGGCCTGTGTGGATGTGCTGTCCAGCAATGGCTGGCTGTGTCCCTGTCACTGTCCTTGTCCCTGTCACTGACCATCCCTGTCCCTGTCCCTGTCCCTGACCATCCCTGTCCCTGTGCAGGCCATCCGGCTGATCCAGGCCTGTGTGGATGTGCTGTCCAGCAATGGGTGGCTGTGTCCCTGTCCCTGTGTCCCTGTCCCTGTCCCTGTCACTGACTGTCCCTGTCCCTGTCCCTGACTGTCCCTGTCCCTGTGCAGGCCATCCGGCTGATCCAGGCCTGTGTGGATGTGCTGTCCAGCAATGGGTGGCTCAGCCCAGCTCTGGCTGCCATGGAACTGGCCCAGATGGTCACTCAGGCCATGTGGTCCAAGGACTCGTACCTGAAGCAGCTGCCCCACTTCACCTCCGAGCACATCAAACGCTGCACGGACAAGGTACGGCCTGGGGACACCTTGGGGACACCTTGGGGACATCCAGGGGACACCCAGGGGCACACAGGGGACACCCTGGGGACATCCAGGGACACCAGGGGACACCAGGGAACACCCAGGGGTACACAGAGAACACCTTGGGGACATCCAGGGGACACCCAGGGGTGCACAAGGGACACTGCGGGGGTACCCAGGGGACATCCAGGGACACCAGGAGGCACTCAGGGCACCCAGTGGACACCCAGGGGACATCCAGGGACACACAGGGGCACACAGGGGACACCCAGGGGACATCCAGGGACACCCAGGGGCACACAGGGGACACCTTGGGGACATCCAGGGGACACCCAGGGGTGCACAAGGGACACTGTGGGGTAGCCAGGGGACATCCAGGGACACGAGGGGGCACCCAGGGGACATCCAGGGACACACAGGGGACAACCAGGGACACACAGGGGACACCCAGGGGACACACTGGGGACACCCAGGGGACATCCAGGGACACCCAGGGGATATCCAGGGACACCCAGGAGCACCCAGGGACACACAGGGGACATCCAGGGACACACAAGGGACACACAAGGGACACGCAGGGGCACACAGGGGACACACAGGGAACACCCAGGGGCACACAGGGGACACACAGGGAACACCCAGGGGCACACAGGGGACACCTTGGGGACATTCAGGGGACACCCAGGAGGACACAGGGGACATCCAGGGCTCAGAAATCTCAGCCTGGGATTTTCAGGAAAAGCCAGAATTGGAGTTTTAGGATTTCTGATTTAGGATTTCCTGTGGGTTTCAGGGATGGCAGAGTTGGGATGAGTCGGTTTTGGGGTGAACCCAGGAGGGAAAAGCTTTAATCAGGGTTAAAGTTACTTCACTAATTAACCAGGATACCTCAAATTATTCCAATTAACAAAAAACTGATGAGTCATTTATTTTCACTATTTAACAAGCACCTGATGAGCTCTGGTGAGGGGTTGGGATACCAATTAATGAGACCCCTGAATTATTCCCCCAATTAACCAGGTTCCCTGAATTATTCCACCAATTAACCAGGCTCCCTGAATTATTCCACCAATTAATGAGATACCCTGAATTATTCCCCCAATTAACCAGGCTCCCTGAATTATTCCACCAATTAATGAGACCCCTGAATTATTCCCCCAATTAACCAGGCTCCCTGAATTATTCCACCAGTTAATGAGATACCCTGAATTATTCCCCCAATTAACCAGGCTCCCTGAATTATTCCACCAGTTAATGAGATACCCTGAATTATTCCACCAGTTAATGAGCACCTGATGAGCTCTTTAGGGGTGAAATCCCCTGTGTTATTTCACTAATTACAGTCATTTAATCAGCTCTGGTGAGGGGTTGGGATTCCCTCAATCATTCCACCAATTAACGAGATCCCTGCCTCATCTCCCCAATTAATGAGCCGCTAATGACCTCCTGGATGGGGTGGGTGGAGGTGGGAATTCCCAAATTCCTGGAATTCCTGGGGGTGAGTGGAAGTGGGAATTCGTGAATTCCCAGAATTCAGAATTGCAGGGTTGTGGGGCTGGGGTTTCCTGGGGTGGTTAGAGGTGGGAATTCCCAGAATTCCTGGAATTTCTGGGGGTGAGTGGAAGTGGGAATTCCAGAATTCCCAGAATTTGGAATTGCAGGTTATGGGGCTGGAGTTTCCTGGGGATGGGTGGAATTCCCAGAATTCCTGGGGGTGAGTGGAGGTGGGAATTGCCATAATTCCCAGAATTCCTGGGGGTGAGTGGAGGTGGGAATTGCCATAATTCCCAGAATTCTTGGGGGTGAGTGGAGGTGGGAATTCCCAGAATTTTTGGGGGTGAGTAGAGGTGGGAATTCCCATAATTCCTGGAATTCCTGGGGGTGAGTGGAGGTGGGAATTCCCAGAACTCCTGGAATTCCAGGGGGTTGGGCGGAGGTGTCAGTTCTCAGAATTCCCAGCATTCCCAGCATTCCCAGCATTCCCAGCATTCCCGGCATTGCAGGGTGTAGAGCTGGGGTTTCCAGCAGGGTGGGTGGAGGTGGCGATTCCCAGCCTTCCCAGCATTCCCAGGATTCCCAGCATTCCCAGCCTTCCCGGCATTCCCAGCATTGCCAGCTTTCCCAGCATCCCCAGCATCCCCAGCATTCCCAGCATCCCCAGCATCCCCAGCCTTCCCAGCATTCCCAGCATCCCCAGCCTTCCCAGCATCCCCAGCATTCCCAGCATCCCCAGCCTTCCCAGCATTCCCAGCATTCCCAGCATCCCCAGCATCCCCAGCCTTCCCAGCATCCCCAGCATCCCCAGCCTTCCCAGCATTCCCGGCATTCCCAGCTTTCCCAGCATCCCCAGCCTTCCCAGCATCCCCAGCATCCCCAGCCTTCCCAGCATCCCCAGCCTTCCCAGCATCCCCAGCCTTCCCAGCATCCCCAGCATCCCCAGCCTTCCCAGCATCCCCAGCCTTCCCAGCATCCCCAGCATCCCCAGCCTTCCCAGCATCCCCAGCCTTCCCAGCCTTCCCATCATTCCCGGCATTCCCGGCGTTGCAGGGCGTGGAGAGCGTGTTTGACATCATGGAGATGGAGGACGAGGAGCGCACGGCGCTGCTGCAGCTGCCCGAGGCGCAGATCGCCGACGTGGCGCGCTTCTGCAACCGCTACCCCAACATCGAGCTCAGCTACGAGGTGGGCGACAGGGACAGCATCCGCAGGTGAGACTGGGACCACTGGGGTCACTGGGATCAATGGGATTGGGATCAATGGGATCAATGGGATCATTGGGATTGGGGTCATTGGGATCAATGGGATCATGGGGACGGTTCTGTAACCGCTACCCCAACATCGAGCTCAGCTACGAGGTGGGCGACAGGGACAGCATCCGCAGGTGAGACTGGGACCACTGGGGTCACTGGGATCAATGGGATTGGGATCAATGGGATCAATGGGATCATTGGGATTGGGGTCATTGGGGTCATTGGGGCCATGGGGACGGTTCTGCAACCGCTACCCCAACATCGAGCTCAGCTACGAGGTGGGCGACAGGGACAGCATCCGCAGGTGAGACTGGGACCACTGGGGTCACTGGGATTGGGATCAATGGGATTGGGATCACTGGGATCATTGGGGTCACTGGGGCCATGGGGACGGTTCTGTAACCGCTACCCCAACATCGAGCTCAGCTACGAGGTGGGCGACAGGGACAGCATCCGCAGGTGAGACTGGGACCACTGGGATCAATGGGATTGGGATCAATGGGATTGGGATCAGTGGGGTCATTGGGATCAATGGGATCATGGGGACGGTTCTGTAACCGCTACCCCAACATCGAGCTCAGCTACGAGGTGGGCGACATCTGCAGGTGAGACTCAATGGGATCAGTGGGATTGGGATCAATGGGATCAATGGGATCAATGGGATTGGGGTCATTGGGATCAATGGATCATTGGGATCATTGGGATTGGGGCCATTGGGATCAATGGGATCATTGGGGTCACTGGGTTCAGTGGGGTCACTGGGATCATTGGGGCCATTGGGGTCATTGGGGCCATGGGGACGGTTCTGTAACCGCTACCCCAACATCGAGCTCAGCTACGAGGTGGGCGACAGGGACAGCATCCGCAGGTGAGACTGGGACCACTGGGGTCACTGGGGTCACTGGGGTCATGGGGATCATTGGGATTGGGATCATTGGGATCATTGGGATTGGGGTCATTGGGGCCATGGGGATGATTCTGCAACTGCTACTTCAGCTACGAGGTGGGGGACAGGGACAGCATCCAAACGTTTGTGTGAGATCATTGGGATGGGATTGGGATCATTGGGACCAGTGGGATCATTGGGATGGGATTGGGATCACTGGGATTGGAGTCATTGGGATCATTGGTATTGGAGTCATTGGGATGGGATTGGATGATCAGCATCATTGGGGTGAGGATGAGATTGGGATCAGGATTGGGATCAGGATCCTGCTGTTCCTGATCCCATGCTCCATCCCCATCGGTGGCCCTGTGGTGGGGATGGGATTGGGATGGAGTTTGGGATTGGGATTTGGGATGTGATCGATATTTCCATGCTGATCCCGTTGTGTGTCCCCAGTGGTGGCCCCGTGGTGGGGATGGGATTTGGGATTGGGGTTGGGATTTGGGATGTGATCCCAGATTTCCATGCTGATCCCATTGTGTCCCCAGCGGTGGGGACAGGGATGGGATTGGGATGGGATTTGGGATTGGGGTTGGGATTGGGATGTGATCCCAGATTTCCATGCTGATCCCATTGTGTCCCCAGCGGTGACCCCGTGGTGGGGATGGGATTGGGATTTGGGATTGGGATTTGGAATGTGATCCCAGATTTCCATGCTGATCCCATTGTGTCCCCAGCTGTGGGGATGGGATGGAGTTTGGGATTGGGATTGGGATTTGGGATTGGGATTTGGGATGTGATCCCAGATTTCCATGCTGATCCCATTGTGTGTCCCCAGCGGTGGCCCCGTGGTGGTGCTGGTGCAGCTGGAGCGGGAGGAGGAGGTCACGGGGCCGGTGATCGCCCCCCTGTTCCCACAGGTACCACGGGAGCCAGGGGGGTCTGTGGGATCCGTGGGATCCGTGGGGTCAGGGGGGTCCGTGGGGTCCGTGGGGTCAGGGGGGTCCGTGGGGTCCGTGGGGTCAGGGGGGTCCGTGGGATCCGTGGGGTCCGTGGGATCCGTGGGGTCAGGGGGGTCCGTGGGGTCAGGGGGGTCCGTGGGGTCCGTGGGATCCATGGGGTCAGGGGGGCCAGGGTCCATGGGATTGATGGGACAGGACTGTCCCCAAGTCTCAGAGTCCCTGTCCCCAGCTCTGAGAGTGTCTCAGTGGGTAACACGGGCTGGGTGACAGAGGGTGGGTGGTACTGAGGTGACAGTGTCCCTGATGTCCCCAATGTCCCCACAGAAGCGAGAGGAGGGCTGGTGGGTGGTGTGGGGGTGGCACTGAGGTGACAATGTCCCCAATGTCCCCACAGAAGCGAGAGGAGGGCTGGTGGGTGGTGTGGGGGTGGCACTGAGGTGACAATGTCCCCAATGTCCCCACAGAAGCGAGAGGAGGGCTGGTGGGTGGTGATCGGGGACTCCAAGTCCAACAGCCTCATCTCCATCAAACGCCTGACCCTGCAGCAGAAGGCCAAGGTGAGGGGGGACACTGGGGACATGGGGGACACTGGGGACACTGGGGACATGGGGGACACTGGGAGTGACACTTGGGGTCACACTGGGGGGGTAACACACAGGTGATATTGGAGGAGTGACACTGAGGTGACACCAAGGTGCCACGGGGGGGTGACACTGTGTGACATTGTGTGACCCCGTGTGACCCTGTGGGATCCTGTGTGACGTCATATAACCCCATGTGTCCCTGTGTGACCCTGTGTGTCTGCAAGTGACACTGGCTGACCCCAGTGACCCCATGTGTCCCTGTGTGACCCTGTGTGACCCCGGATGATGCCATGTGACACTGGCTGACCCCAGTGTCCCTGTGTGACCCCCATGTGACCCTGTGTGACCCCGGATGATGCCATGTGACAGTGGCTGACCCCGCGTGTCACTGTATGACCCCATATGACCCCAGTGACCCTGTGTGACCCCCATGTGTCACGGTGTGACCCCATATGACCCCAGTGTCCCCAGTGACCCTGTGTGACACTGGCTGACCCCAGTGACCCTGTGTGTCCCCATGTGACCCCGGTGTCCCCCTGTGACCCCAGTGACCCTATGTGTCCCCCTGTGACCCCGGTGTGACCCCGTGTGGCCCTGGCTGACCCCAGTGGCCCCATGTGACCCCGGTGTCCCTGTGTGTCCCCATGTGACCCCGTGTGGCCCTGGCTGACCCCAGTGTGACCCCGGTGTCCCCGTGTGACCCGGTGTCCCCATGTGACCCTGTGTGACACTGGATGATGCTGTGTGACCCTGGCTGACCCCCTGTGACCCCGTGTGACCCGGTGTCCCCGTGTGACCCCAGTGGCCCCGTGTGACCCCGGTGTCCCTGTGTGTCCCCATGTGACCCCGTGTGGCCCTGGCTGACCCCAGTGACCCCAGTGTGACCCCGGTGTCCCCGTGTCCCCAGGTGAAGCTGGATTTCGTGGCCCCAGCCGCGGGCACCCAGCACTACACGCTGTTCTTCATGAGCGACGCCTACATGGGCTGTGACCAGGAGTACAAATTCAGTGTGGACGTCAAGGAGGCCGAGAGTGACTCTGACTCTGACTGAGACACACCCCAGAGAATCCCAGAGAATCCCACTGAATCCCAGAGAATCCCACAGAATCCCAGAGAATCCCACTGAATCCCAGAGAATCCCAGAGAATCCCAGAGAATCCCAGAGAATCCCACTGAATCCCAGAGAATCCCACTGAATCCCAGAGAATCCCAGAGAATCCCACTGAATCTCAGAGAATCCCAGAGAATCCCACTGAATCCCAGAGAATCCCACTGAATCCCAGGGAATCCCACTGAATCCCAGGGAATCCCAGAGAATCCCACTGAATCCCAGAGAATCCCACTGAATCTCAGAGAATCCCACTGAATCCCAGAGAATCCCACTGAATCCCAGGGAATCCCAGAGAATCCCACTGAATCCCAGAGAATCCCACTGAATCCCAGAGAATCCCAGAGAATCCCACTGAATCCCAGAGAATCCCACTGAATCCCAGAGAATCCCACTGAATCCCAGAGAATCCCACTGAATCTCAGAGAATCCCACTGAATTCCAGAGAATCCCAGAGAATCCCACTGAATCCCAGCAAAATCCCAACAAAAACCCCATAAAGATCCCAGCAAAATCCCAACAAATCCCATAAAAATTTCAGCAAAATCCCCAAAAAAACCCATAAAAATCCCAGCAAAATCCCAGCAAAATCCCAACAAAAACCCCATAAAAACCCCAGCAAAATCCCAACAAATCCCATAAAAATCCCAGCAAAATCCCCAAAAAAACCCCATAAAAATCCCAGCAAAATCCCAACAAATCCCATAAAAATCCCAGCAAAATCCCCAAAAAAACCCCATAAAAATCCCAGCAAAATCCCAACAAATCCCAGCAAAAATAAAAAAAAACCCCATAAAAATCCCAGCAGAATCCCAAAAGTCCCGCGAGAAATGCAAAAAACATCCCTCAAGAAATGAAGAAAACCCCACCCAAATACTGTAAAATTCCATCAATATCCTGTAAAATACCAGCAAAATCCCATTAAAAATGCAGAAAACCCACCCAAATACCCTAAAGTCCCACAAAATCCCATCAACATCCTGTAAAAATCCCATTAATCCTCACAGAATCCCAGAAAAATCCCCTGAAAAGTCCCACCCAAATACTGTGAAGTCCTACAAAATCCCATCAAGTCCCAGGAAAATCCCATAACTGCCCCCAGATCCCCTCCCTGTGTTCCTGTTGGTTGTTAGGGTTTGGATGTTTTGTACAGAGTTTTTTTTTAGGTTGGAATAAAAACTTCAGGATCTGAATCGGCTGTGGTGCTGGATCCCAAAATTCCTGAAACCCAAAATTCCTCCATCCCAAAATTCCTGGATCCCAAACTCCTGGATCTCAAATCCCCAAATCCCAAACCCTGGGACCCCAAACTCCTGAAACCAAAAATTCCTGGACCCCGAACTTCTGGATCCCAAATACCCTGATCCCAAATTCCATCGCAAACTCTTTGATCCCAAACCCCTGGATCCCAAAACACCAGACCCCAAATCCCCAGATCCCAAACTCCTGGATCTCAAATCCCCAGATCCCAAGCTCCAGAGCCCCAAATTCCCACACCCGAACTCCTTTGGCCTTCAGGCTGACCCCAAACCCCAGGATCCCAAATTCCTGGAATCCCAAACCCCAGGATCCCAAATTCCCAGATCCCCAAACCCCTGGAATCCCAAACCCTGGAATCCCGAATTCCTTTGGCCTTCAGGCTGACCCCAAACCCCAGGATCCCAAATTCCTGAAATCCCAATCCCCTGGACCCCAAATTCCTGGAATCCCAAACCCGGATCCCAAATTCCCACACCCCAAATTCCTGAAATCCCAAACCCCTGGAATCCCAAACCCCGGATCCCAAATTCCCAGATCCCAAACCCAGATCCCAAATTCCTGGAATCCCAAACCCCGGAATCCCAAACCCGGATCCCAAATTCCCACACCCCAAATTCCTGAAATCCCAAACCCCTGGAATCCCAAACCCAGGATCCCAAATTCCCACATCCTAAATTCCTGGAATCCCAAACCCCTGGAATCCCAAACCCGGATCCCAAACCCCTGGAATCCCAAACCCCTGGAATCCCAAACCCCTGGAATCCCAAACCCCGGATCCCAAATTCCCACACCCCAAACCCCTGGAATCCCAAACCCGGATCCCAACCCCCTGGAATCCCAAACCCCTGGAATCCCAAACCCCTGGAATCCCAAACCCGGATCCCAACCCCCCCCAGCCCGAGCTCATCGGGGCCGTTTTCCCAGGAAATCCTTGGATTTATTGGCTTTGGGCCAGGAAGCCCCGCAGGGATCCCGGGAGCCCAAACCCCACCCCGACCCCACAAACCCAACTGGGGACACTGGGGGACACTGGGGGGGGTCCTGGGGGACACTGGGGGGACACTGGGGGGACATGGGGGGGGTCCTGGAGAACCGGGGAAGGTTCTGGAAGGAGTCCTGGAGAATCTGGGGGGGTTCTGGAGAACCTGAGAGGCACTGGGGGACACCGGGAGGGTCCTGGGGGACACTGGGGGACACTGGGAGGGTCCTGGGGGACACTGGGGGACACTGGGGGGTGCTGGATGCCATGGGGTGATCCCGGTAGCCACAGGAGGCTCCTGGAGGCCCCCGGGCTGTGCTGACACCCCGGGATTGTCCCCAAGTGCCACCAGGGCCCTGCTGTGCCACCCCCGCCCCCCCCCGTGACAGCGACATTCCAAAGTGCCACCCCCCCCCCCCCAGTGTCCCCCCCCCGGGACAAGGGACCCTCCCAGTGTCCCCAGTGTCCCCTCCCCCACCGGTACGAGGATTTTTTTTTGGGGGGGGGGGGACGCGACTTGAGCCCCCCCCCGGGATTGGGAACAACTCAGGGAATTCCCAAAAAATCCCAAATCCCAAAAATCCCCCATTCCCAAAAATCCATCTCCAGAAATTCCCCCCAAAATTCCTCCTAAAATTCCCCTTCCCAAATCCCCCTTTCCCAAAGGAACTTTGTGAAGAATTCTGGGGGGAATTTGGGAATTTTGGGGGGAATTTGGGAATTTTGGGGGGAATTTGGGATTCCCCCGCTCTGCTGTGCAATAAAGGTGCCCCTCCCCCACAGAATTCCCGGGATTTTGGAGAATTTGGGGAATTTTGGGAGGGGGGAGGGAGGAATTTTGGGAAGAGAGAAAATCGGGATCCATTTATTAAACCCGGGAATTCCGAGCGCTCATTAGGAGGGGCGGGGGGGGAGGGGTTAATGAGGAGCTGATTGGGATCCAGGATTTGGGAATTCCTGCTTTTCCTCGCTGGGAAAAGGAAATGATGGAAAAACGGGACCGGGGACGGATCCCCCGGTTCGGGTCCCTCCCCGGGTTTATTCCCGATGCTTTTGCGGCAATTCCCGCTGTTCTCCCACAATTCTCCCATTTTCCCAGAATTTTCAAGGTTGGGAGGAGGAAAAGATGGGAATTCCTGGTGGGAATGGGATGGGGAAGGGGAATTGGGGATGGACCCGCGTTTATTCCCAGGATATTCCCGCGGTTTATTCCCATTTTTCCCCCCAGTGTTTCCTGCTTTTATTCCCAGTGGTTTTGGGGACAATTCCCAGTTCTTTCCCCGGGTTTTTTTCCTGGTGGTTTTGGGACAATTCCCAAGGTTTTCCCAGAATTTTCCAGGCACGGACAAGGAAATGATGGAAAAATGGGATCGGGAATGGGGACGGATCCAGGTCCTGCTGCACGGTTTATTTTGTTTATTCCTGGGATTTTTGGGGCAATTCCTGCCTTTATTCCCGGTGGTTTTGGTGCCATCCCCGGGGTTTTTTCCCCCAGTTTATTCTCGGTGTTTTTGAGAAAATTCCCGGTTTTTTTCCCAGTGTATTCCCGGTGGTTTTGGGACAATTCCCGCCTTTATTCCCGCTGGTTTCGGGACCATTCCCACGAGGTTTTTTTTCCAGTTTATTCCCGATGTTTTCGGAGCAATTCCTGGGATTAATTCCCAGTTTATTCTCGGTGCTTTGGAGACAATTCCCAGGTTTTTTTCCTGCCGTTTTTCAGACAATTCCCGCGTTTATTCCCGCCGCTTCTCCTGCCATTTCCCGCCGATTTTTCCCCACTTGATTCCCGATGTTTCCGCAGCAATTCCCGCTGCTTTTGGGGGGCGATTCCCGGGGGAAATTTTTTTATTTTCCGTTCCCAGTTTATTCCTGGTATTTCCCCGTTGTTTTCCCCAGAGTTCTGCCCTCAGTTTTTATCCCGGTTTTTTTCCCGGGTTTTCTCCCTGTTTTATCCCGTGTTTTTTCCCGGTTTTCCCCGTTTATTTCCCGTTTTCTCAGGCGTATTCCAGGCGCGCAGCCCCGCAGGGCTCGGGGCCCTGGGCGGGGCTCAGACAATCGCGCAGCTCCAGCTCCATTTTCTTGGCCTTCAGCGCCGCCGAGTGCAGCTTGTCCAGGAACTCCGGCATTCCTGCGAGACCCGCCGCTGGGGAGGGCTCCACGGCCAGCCCCGAGCCTTGCCCCCCGATTTCCCCTTTTTCCTACAATTTCCCCTTTTTCCCCACAATTTTCCCTTTTTTTCCCCGATTTTTCCCCCAATTTTCCCTTTTTTCCCCAATATTTTCCCCCCAATTTTCCCTTTTTTCCCAATTTTTCCCTTTTTTCCCCCCAATTTTTCCTTTAATTTTCCCCCCAATTTTCGCTTTTTTCCCCCCAATTTTTCCTTTAATTTTTCCCCCCAATTTTCCCAATTTTCCCCCAATTTTTCCTTCAATTTTTCCATTTTTTCCCCAATTTTTCCCCAATTTTCCCCCAATTTTCCCTTTTTTCCCCAATTTTTCCCCCAATTTTCCCTTTTTTCCCCCAGTTTTCCCCCCAATTTTCCCTTTTTTCCCCCAATTTTCCCCCCAATTTTTCCCCCAATTTTTCCCTTTTTTCCCCCCAATTTTTCCCGTTTTTCCCCCACTTTCCCCCCCAATTTTCCCCCAATTTTTCCATTTTTCCCCCAATCTTCCCTTTTTTCCCCCAATTTTCCCAATTTTTCCATTTTCCCCCCAATTTTTCCTTTTTCCCCAATTTTCCCAATTTTCCCTTTTTTCCCCAATTTTCCCCCCAATTTTCCCCCAATTTTTCCCTTTTTCCCCCAATTTTTCCTTCAATTTTTCCATTTTTTTCCCCAATTTTCCCCCAATTTTTCCTTTTTTACCCCCAATTTTTCCCCCAATTTTTCCTTTTTACCCCCAATTTTTCCTCTTTTTCCCCAAATTTTCCCCCAATTTTCCCTTTTTTCCCCCAATTTTCCCCCAGTTTTTCCTTTTCCCCCCCAATTTTTCCTCTTTTTCCCCAATTTCCCCCCAATTTTTCTTTTTTTCCTCCAATTTTTCTTTTCCCCCAATTTTTCCTTCAATTTTTCCATTTTCCCCCCAATTTTTCCCCCAATTTTCCCTTTTTTCCCAATTTTTCCTTTTTTCCCCCCAATTTTCCCCCAATTTTTCCTTTTTTTCTCCCAATTTCTCCTCCAATTTTTCCTTTTTTTCTCCCCCAATTTTTCCTTTTTCCCAATTTTCCCCCAATTTTTCCATTTTTGCCCCCAAGTTTTTCCTTCTCTTCCCTCCCACTTTTTCCATTCCTTTTTCCCAAGTGCAGGAATTTTCCTTTTCCAGGAATTCCAACATTCCTGGGAGAGCCAAAGGCTCCACACCCAGCCCTGCTCCCTTTTCCGCGAATTTTTCCCCAATTTTTCCCTTTTTCCCCCCAATTTTTCCTCCAATTTTTCCCTCCATTTTTCCTTCCTAATTTTTCCTTTTACCCCAATTTCCCCCCCCCAATTTTCCCTTTTTTTCTCCAATTTTTTCCCCTAATTTTTTCTCCAATTTTTCCTTTTTCTCCAGTTCTCTCCCCCAGTTTTTCCCCCAATTTTCCCTTTTTTCCCCCCAATTTTCCCCCAGTTTTTCTTCCAATTTTCCCCCCAATTTCTTTCCCACGTTCTCCTTTCCTTCCCAATTTTTCCCTTCCTTTCCCTTTTCCCATTTTCCTGATTTTTCCTTTTCCTTCCATTCCCAATTTTTCCTCTTTCCTTCCCCAATTTTTCCTTTTTTCCCCCAATTTCTCCTTTTCCCCCCAATTCTTCATTTACCCCCAATTTTTGCTTTTCTCCCCCAATTTTTCCCTTTTCCTCCCAGTTTATTTTCACCTTCATTTTTGAATTTTTTCCTTTTCTTGCTCCAATTCTCCTTTTCCTTCCCAATTTCTTCTCCTTCCTTTTCCAATTTTCCTCATTTTCCCCTTTCCCAATTTTTCCCTTTTTCCCCCCAATTTTTCTTCTGGTTTTTCCTAATTTTCCACCCAATTTTCCCTTCCCCCCCCCAAATTTTTTCCTTTCCTTCCCCATTTTCCCAATTTTTCCCTCCCAGTTTTTGCCCCCCCCTCATTCCAGAAGGAAAATTCCTCAAAAAAAGGAACAAAATCCCCCAAAATTCCCCCCAAATGAGCAAAATCCCTCAAAAAAGGAGCACAAATCCCAAAAAACCCCAAATTCCTTAAAAATCAGCAAAAATTAAAAAAAAAAACCTGGAAAATTCCCCCAAAATAAAAAAAAAAAAACCTCCCCAAATATTCCCTAAAATCCCCCAAATTCCCTTGGAAATCCCCCCAAAATCCCCATAAATTCCCAAAAATCCCCCCTGAATCCCCCACAAATTCCTGAAAAATCTACAAGGATCCCACAAAATATTTTAAAGATTCCAAGAATTCTCTTTTTTTCAAAATTCCCCCCAAAATTCTGCAAAATTCCCCCAAAATCCCCTTAAAAATTGCCCCTGAACCCCCCCAAAAATCCCTAAAAATCTCCCCAAAAATCCCCCCAAAAATCCCTAAAAATTTCCCCAAAAATCTCTAAAAATCCCCCCCAAAAAATCCCTAAAAAATCCCCCCCAAAAATCCCTAAAATCCCCCCCAAAATCCCTAAAAATCCTCCCAAAAATCCCCCTAAAAACCCCTCCAAAAATCCCCCCTGAAATTCCCAAAAATCCCCCCTAAAATCCCCCCAAAATCCCTAAAAAAATCCCCCCAAAATCCCTAAAAACCCCTCCAAAAATCCCCTCCGAAATTCCCAAAAATCCCTTAAAATCCCCCCAAAATCCCCCTAAAACCACCCGAAAAAAATCTCTAAAAATCCCCCCCCCCAAGAATCCCCCCAAAAATCTCCCCAGAAATCCCCAAAAATCCCCTAAAATTCTCCCAAAATTCCCCCCAAAAATCCCCCAAATTTCGCCTCCAAATCCTTGAAAATTCCACGGAATTCCCCCCAAAATTCCCCCCAATCCCCCCCTCCCCCTCCCCCCCGTTTTGGGGTGTCCCGCGGTGGGGGAGGGGCGGGATTTTGGTGGATTTTGGTGGAATTTGGGGAATTTTTTAGGGAATTTTTAGGGAATGTTGTTGTTTCTCACCGCTGGACACCATCCAGCTGAGGCAGGACCGGGGGAACACGGTCTGGGGGTTGTCACTGTACGTCAGCAGGTAATCGAAGCCGTTCTGGAAAATATGGAATTCCTGACATTCCCAACATTCCCAACAATTCCCAACATTCCTGACATTCCCAACATTCCCCCAAATCCAGCAGGTAATCAAAGCCGTTCTGGAAAACACGGAATTCCCAAATTCCTGAAATTCCCAACAATTCCCAACATTCCTGACATTCCCCCAGATCCAGCAGGTAATCAAATCTGTTCTGGAAAATATGAAATTCCCCAAATTCCCGACATTCCTGACATTCCCAACATTCCCCCAAAATCCAGCAGGTAATCGAAGCCGTTCTGGAAAACAGGGAATTCCTGAAATTCCTGAAATTCCCGACATTCCTGACATCCCAACATTCCCCCAAGTCCAGCAGGTAATCGAAGCCGTTCTGGAAAACACGGAATTCCCAAATTCCTGAAATTCCTGACATCCTGACATTCCCAACCATTCCCAACATTCCCAACAATTCCCAATATTCCTGACATTCCAACATTCCCCCAAATCCAGCAGGTAATTGAAGCCGTTCTGGAAAACACAGAATTCTGAAATTCCTGAAATTCCCAACATTCCCGACATTCCCAACATTCCCGACATTCCCCCAAATCCAGCAGGTAATCGAAGCCATTCTGGAAAATATGGAATTCCCCAAATTCCCAACATTCCTGACATTCCAAACCATTCCCAACCATTCCAAACAATTCCCAACATTCCCAATATTCCCAACATTCCCAACAATTCCTGACATCCCAACATTCCCAACATTCCCCCAAATCCAGCAGGTAATCGAAGCCGTTCTGGAAAACAGGGAATTCCCACATTCCCCACAATTCCAAACCATTCCTGACATTCCCAACATTCCCAACAATTCCCCCAAATCCAGCAGGTAATCAAAGCCGTTCTGGAAAACAGGGAATTCCCCAAATTCCCAACAATTCCAAACCATTCCAGACAATTCCTGACATTCCCAACAATTCCCAACGTTCCCCCAAAATCCAGCAGGTAATCAAATCCGTTCTGGAAAATATGAAATTCCCCAAATTCCCAACATTCCCGACATTCCCAACATTCCCCCAAAATCCAGCAGGTAATCAAAGCTGTTCTGGAAAATATGGAATTCCCACATTCCCAACATTCCCAACATTCCAAACCATTCCCAACCATTCCAGACAATTCCTGACATTCCCAATATTCCCAACATTCCCAACAATTCCTGACATTCCCAACATTCCCAACATTCCCCCAAATCCAGCAGGTAATCAAATCCATTCTGGAAAATAGGGAATTCCCGAAATTCCCAACAATTCCAAACCATTCCTGACATTCCCAACAATTCCCAACAATTCCAAACCATTCCCAACATTCCCAACATTCCCCCAAATCCAGCAGATAATTGAAGCCGTTCTGGAAAACAGGGAATTCCCCAAAATCCCAACATTCCAAACCATTCCCAACCATTCCAAACAATTCCCCCAAATCCAGCAGGTAATCAAAGCCATTCTGGAAAATATGGAATTCTGACATTCCCAACATTCCTGAAATTCCCAACCATTCCCCCAAATCCAGCAGGTAATCTAATCCATTCTGGAAAATAGGGAATTCCTGAAATTCCCAACAATTCCAAACCATTCCTGACATTCCCAACCATTCCCAACATTCCCAACAATTCCAAACCATTCCAGACAATTCCTGACATTCCCAACAATTCCCAACATTCCCCCAAATCCAGCAGGTAATTGGAGCCGTTCTGGAAAACAGGGAATTCCTGAAATTCCCAACTTTCCTGACATTCCCAACCATTCCCAACATTCCAAACAATTCCCAACATTCCTGACATTCCAACATCCCCCCAAATCCAGCAGGTAATCAAATCCATTCTGGAAAATATGGAATTCTGACATTCCCAACATTCCCAACGTTCCAAACCATTCCCAACCATTCCAAGCAATTCCCAACATTCCAAACCATTCCCAGCATTCCCAACATTCCCCCCAAATCCAGCAGGTAATCAAAGCCATTCTGGAAAACAGGGAATTCCCCAAATTCCCAACATTCCAAACCATTCCCAACCATTCCAAACAATTCCCAACATTCCCGACATTCCTGACATTCCCAACAATTCCCCCAAATCCAGCTGGAAAATATGGAATTCCCACATTCCCAACAATTCCCAAAATTCCCCCAAAATCCAGCAGGTAATCGAAGCCGTTCTGGAAAACACGGAATTCCCAACATTCCCAACCATTCCAGACAATTCCTGACATTCCCAATATTCCCAACATTCCTGACATTCCCAACAATTCCCAAAATTCCCCCAAAATCCAGCAGGTAATCAAAGCTGTTCTGGAAAATATGGAATTCCCACATTCCCAACATTCCTGAAATTCCCAACCATTCCCCCAAAATCCAGCAGGTAATCAAATCCGTTCTGGAAAATATAAAATTCCCCAAATTCCCAACATTCCCGACATTCCTGACATTCCCAACATTCCCCCAAAATCCAGCAGGTAATCGAAGCCGTTCTGGAAAACAGGGAATTCCCAGAAATTCCCAACAATTCCTGACATTCCAACATTCCCAACATTCCCCCAAATCCAGCAGGTAATCAAAGCTGTTCTGGAAAATATGGAATTCCCCACATTCCCAACATTCCCAACATTCCCAACATTCCAAACCATTCCCAACCATTCCAGACAATTCCTGACATTCCCAACCATTCCCAACATTCCCAACAATTCCTGACATTCCCAACATTCCTGACATCCCAGAAATTCCCAACATTCCCCCAAATCCAGCAGGTAATCAAATCCATTCTGGAAAATAGGGAATTCCCGAAATTCCCAACAATTCCAAACCATTCCTGACATTCCAACATTCCCAACCATTCCCAACCATTCCCCCAAATCCAGCAGGTAATCGAAGCCGTTCTGGAAAATATGGAATTCCTGAAATTCCCAACATTCCTGACAATTCCCAGCAATTCCTGAAATTCCCAAAATTCCCCCCAAATCCAGCAGGTAATCAAATCCATTCTGGAAAATATGGAATTCCTGAAATTCCCAACATTCCGAACAATTCCCAGCAATTCTCAACATTCCAAACCATTCCCAAAATTCCCAACAATTCCCAAAATTCCCCCAAAATCCAGCAGGTAAATCAAATCCATTCTGGAAAACAGGGAATTCCCCAAATTCCCAACAATTCCTGACATTCCCAGAATTCCTGAAATTCCCAACATTCCAAACAATTCCAAACAATTCCCAAAATTCCCCCCAAATCCAGCAGGTAATTGAACCCATTCTGGAAAATATGGAATTCCCCAAAATCCCAACCATTCCCAGAGATTCCCAACAGAGAATTCCCAACATTCCCCAAATTCCCAACAATTCCCAACATTCCCAAAATTCCCAGAAATTCCCCAAATTCTGAACATTCCCCCAAAATCCAGCAGGAAATCGAATCTGCTCTGGAAAACATGGAATTCCCAGAAATTCCCAGAAATTCCCAGAAATTCCCAAAATTCCCAGAATTCCCAAAATTCCCAGAGTTCCCAGCAGGAATTGGCCCAGGAGCTGCCCCCAATTTTTGGGGATTTTTTTTCCCTGTTTTGGGTTTTTGGGAATTTTCCCACCCCCAAATTTGGGATTTTCCCGGTTTTTTGGGATTTATTCCCAAATTTTTGGGGTTTTTTCCCCTCCCATTTTTCAGGGTTTTCCACCCCAAATTTTGGGATTTTTGGGCTTTTCCTGTCCTCGGGATTTTCCTGATTTTCTCACTCCTAAATTTGGGATTTTCCCCGGTTTTTTGGGTGTTTTTTTCCCAATTTTTTTGGGTCTTTTCCCAATTTTTGGGGTTTCCCATCCCCTTTTCCCAACCCCAGCTCCAGGAACGACCCCAAATCCCCAAATCCCCAAATCCCAGGATCATTCCCCATTTTTTTGAGTTTTCTTTCCCACTTTTTGGGGTTTTTCCACCCCAAATTCTGGGATTTTTTTCCTTTTTTTTTCGGGATTTCCTGTCCTCACATCTTGGGATTTTCCCAATTTTTGGGTTTTTTTCCCAATTTTTTTTGCTTCCCCCTCCCCTTTCCCCATCCCAGCTCCAGGAACGTCCCCAAATCCCCAAATCCCCAAATCCCAGGATCATTCCCCATTTTTGGAGGTTTTTCCATCCCAAGTTCTGGGATTTTTTTCCTTTTTTTTGGGCATTTCCTGTCCCCACATCCCGGGATTTTCCCAATTTTTGGGGCGTTTTCTTCCCAATTTTTTTCAGTTTTCCCCCAAATTTTTGTGGTTTTTTTCCCGATTTTTTTTGCTTTTCCCCATCCCAGCTGCAGGAATGACCCCAAATCCCAGGACCATTCCCATTTTTGGCATTTTTTCCACCCCAAATTCTGGGATTTTTTTCCTTTTTTGGGATTTTCCCACCCCCAAACTTGCAATTTTCCCAATTTTGGGGCGTTTTTTCCTCAAATTTTTGTGGGTTTTTTCCCGATTTTTTTTTGCTTTTCCCAACCCCAGCTCCAGGAACGTCCCCAAATCCCCAAATCCCCAAATCCCCAAATCCCAGGATCATTCCCCATTTTTGGGGGGTTTTGCCATCCCAAATTCTGGGATTTTTTCCTTTTTTTTGGGCATTTCCTGTCCCCACATCCCGGGATTTTCCCACTCCCAAACTTGGGATTTTCCCAATTTTTGGGGCGTTTTCTTCCCAATTTTTTTCACTTTTCCCCCAAATTTTTGTGGCTTTTTTCCCAATTTTTTTTGCTTTTCCTGACCCCAGCTCCAGGAACGTCCCCAAATCCCAGGATCATTCCCCATTTTTGGGGGTTTTTCCATCCCAAATTCTGGGATTTTTTCCTTTTTTGGGGGGATTTCCTGTCCTCACACATTGGGATTTTCCCACTCCCAAATTTGGAATTTTCCCAATTTTTGGGGCGTTTTCTTCCCAATTTTTTTCAGTTTTTTTCCCAAATTTTTGTCGTTTTTTCCCAATTTTTTTTGCTTTTCCCGACCCCAGCTCCAGGAATGACCCCAAATCCCCAAACCATTCCCTATTTTTGGGGTTTTACCTCCCACAAATTTCAGGATTTTTTCCTTTTTTGGGATTTTCCCATCCTCACACATTGGGATTTTCCCACTCCCAAACTTGGAATTTTCCCAATTTTTGGGGCGTTTTCTTCCCAATTTTTTCACTTTTCCCCCAAATTTTTGTGTTTTTTTTCCCAATTTTTTTCCCTTTTCCCCACCCCAGCTCCAGGAACGTCCCCAAATCCCAGGACCATTCCCCATTTTTGGAGGTTTTTCCATCCCAAGTTCTGGGATTTTTTCCTTTTTTTGGGGGGATTTCCTGTCCCCACATCCCGGGATTTTCCCAATTTTTGGGGCGTTTTCTTCCCAATTTTTTTCACTTTTCCCCCAAATTTTTGTCATTTTTTCCCAATTTTTTTTGCTTTTCCCCATCCCAGCTGCAGGAATGACCCCAAATCCCCAAATCCCCAAATCCCAGGATCATTCCCCATTTTTTTGAGTTTTCTTTCCCACTTTTTGGGGATTTTCCACCCCAAATTTGGGATTTTCCCAATTTTTGGGCATTTTTTTCCCAATTTTTGGGATTTTTTCCCAATTTTTTTGCTTCCCCCTCCCCTTTCCCAACCCCAGCTCCAGGAATGACCCCAAACCCCCAAACCCCCAAATCCCCAAATCCCAGGACCATTCCCATTTTTGACATTTTTTCCACCCCAAATTCTGGGATTTTCTCCTTTTTTGGGATTTTCCCACCCCCAAACTTGCAATTTTCCCAATTTTGGGAAGTTTTTTTCCCAAATTTTTGTTGTTTTTTCCCAATTTTTTTTGCTTTTCCCGACCCCAGCTCCAGGAACGTCCCCGAATCCCCAAATCCCCAAATCCCAGGATCATTCCCCATTTTTGGAAGTTTTTCCATCCCAAATTCTGGGATTTTTTCCTTTTTTTGGGGATTTCCTGTCCCCACATCCCGGGATTTTCCCAATTTTTGGGGCATTTTTTTCCCAAATTTTTGTGGTTTTTTTCCCGATTTTTTTTGCTTTTCCCCACCCCGGCTCCAGGAATGACCCCAAATCCCCAAATCCCCAAATCCCAGGATCATTCCCCATTTTTTTGAGTTTTCTTTCCCACTTTTTGGGGATTTTCCACCCCAAATTTGGGATTTTCCCAATTTTTGGGCATTTTTTTCCCAATTTTTGGGATTTTTTCCCAATTTTTTTGCTTCCCCCTCCCCTTTCCCAACCCCAGCTCCAGGAATGACCCCAAATCCCCAAATCCCCAAATCCCAGGATCATTCCCCATTTTTGGGGGTTTTTCCATCCCAAGTTCTGGGATTTTTTCCTTTTTTTGGGGGGATTTCCTGTCCTCACACATTGGGATTTTCCCACTCCCAAATATGGAATTTTCCCAATTTTTGGGGCGTTTTCTTCCCAAATTTTTTCAGTTTTTTTCCCAAATTTTTGTCGTTTTTTTCCAATTTTTTTTGCTTTTCCCGACCCCAGCTCCAGGAATGACCCCAAATCCCCAAATCATTCCCCATTTTTGGGGTTTTACCTCCCTCAAATTTCAGGATTTTTTCCTTTTTTGGGGTTTTCCCATCCTCACATCCCGGGATTTTCCCGCTCCCAAACTTGGAATTTTCCCAATTTTTGGGGCGTTTTCTTCCCAATTTTTTTCAGTTTTCCCCCAAATTTTTGTGGGTTTTTTTCCCAATTTTTTTCCCTTTTCCCCACCCCAGCTCCAGGAATGACCCCAAATCCCGGGATCATTCCCCATTTTTGGGGTTTTACCTCCCACAAATTTCAGGATTTTTTTCCTTTTTTGGGATTTTCCCACTCCTAAACTTGCAATTTTCCCAATTTTTGGGCGTTTTTTCCCTGAATTTTTGTGGTTTCTTTCCCAATTTTTTTCCCTCTTCCCCACCCCGGCTGCAGGACTGTCCCGAGCCCCGGGGATTTTTGGGAATTGGGGGATTATTTTTGGGAATTTCGCCCCCCCAGACCTCGTCGAAGCCGCGGTGGGGCCGGATGACCATGCGCGACTCGTAGCTGCGAACACGGACGTGCTCGGGGGCCTCGGGAATGCCGGGATGTTCCACGGCCCTGCGGGAATTATTCGGGAATTCGGGAATTCTGGAAGGGCCCAAAATCCCACAGCAGGGGGGGGGGGGAACAGGGGAGATAAAAAAAATTATCCCCCCCCCAAAAAAAAAAACCAAAAATTAATCGATTAATTTTTGGGGTTTTTTTTGGGAATCGATGGCGTTGCGGGGTTGGAATTGTTGGGAATTCCAGGAGGGTTTTTGGGAATGTTGGGAATTCTGGGAATTTCAGGAGTTTTTGGGGATGGGAATTTCAGGAATTCCAGGAAGGTTTTGGGAATGTTGGGAATTCTGGGAAATTCAGGAGTTTTGGGGGATGGGAATTTCAGGAATTCCAGGAAGGTTTTGGGAATGTTGGGAATTCTGGGAATTCCAGGGGAGTTTTGGGGTTTTGGGAATGTTGGGAATTCTGGGAATTTCAGGAGTTCTTGGGGATGGGAATTTCAGGAATTCCAAGGAGGTTTTGGGGTTGGGAATTTCAGGAATTCCAGGAGGGTTTTGGGGTTGGGAATTCTGGGAATTCCAGAGTGGTTTTGGGGTTGGGAATGTTGGGAATTTCAGGAATCCCAAGGAGGTTTTGGGGTTGGGAATTCTGGGAATTCCAGGGGGGTTTTGGGGATGTTGGGAATTCTGGGAATTTCAGGAGTTCTTGGGGATGGAAATTTCAGGAATTCCCCAGGGGAGTTTTGGGATTGGGAATTTCAGGAATTTTAGACACGTTTTGGGAATGTTGGAAATTCTGGGAATTCCAGGGGGGTTTTGGGGCTGGGAATTCCAAGAATTTCAGCCAAGTTTTGGGATTGGGAATTCCAGGAATCCTGGGAATTGCAGGAAGGTTTCAGGGTTGGGAATGTTGAGAATTCTGGGAATTCCAGGAGTTCTTAGGGTTGGGAATTCCAGGAAGATTTGGGGGTTGGGAATGTTGGGAATCCCAATGGCTTTTTGGGGCCAGGAACGTCAGGAATTCCACAAATTCCAGGGGGGTTCCAGGGCTGGAAACACCAGGAATTTCAGGAACTGTTTTTGGGGAATTCCAAGGAAAAATTTTTGGGTGGAAATTCCTTGGAGAATTTTGGGGAATTTCAAGGAGAATTTTTTTGGGAATTCCAAGGTGTTTATTTGGGATTTCCAAGGGGGGTTTTTTGGGATTTCCAAGGAGAATTTTTTGGGAATTCCAAGGGTGTTGTCAGGAATTCCAGGAGTATTTTGGGGAATTCCAGGGGTATTTTTGGGAATTCCAGGGGAGTTTTTGGGAACTCCAGGGGAATTTTTGGGAACTCCAGGGGAGTTTTTGGGAATTCCAGGGGAGTTTTTGGGAACTCCAGGGGGAATTTTTGGGGAATTCCAGGGGAGTTTTTGGGAATTCCAGGGGAGTTTTTGGGAATTCCAGGGTGTTTTTGGGAACTCCAGGGGAGTTTTTGGGAACTCCAGGGGTGTTTTTGGGAATTCCAGGGGAGTTTTTGGGAACTCCAGGGGTATTTTAGGGAATTCCAGGGGTGGTTTTGGGAATTCCAGGGGAATTTTTGGGAATTCCAGGGGTGTTTTTGGGAACTCCAGGGGTGTTTTTGGGAATTCCAGGGGAGTTTTTGGGAACTCCAGGGGAATTTTTGGGAACTCCAGGAGTATTTTAGGGAATTTCAGGGCAGTTTTTGGGAACTCCAGGGGAATTTTTGGGAACTCCAGGGGTATTTTAGGGAATTCCAGAGGAGTTTTTGGGAACTCCAGGGGTATTTTTGGGAATTCCAGGGGTATTTTTGGGAATTCCAGGGGAATTTTTGGGAACTCCAGGGGAGTTTTTGGGAATTCCAGGGTATTTTGGGGGAATTCCAGGGGAATTTTTGGGAACTGCAGGGGTATTTTAGGGAACTCCAGGGTATTTTTGGGAATTCCAGAGGAGTTTTTGGGAATTCCAGGGGAATTTTTGGGAATTCCAGAGGAATTTTTGGGAACTCCAGGAGTGTTTTTGGGAACTCCAGGGGAATTTTAGGGAACTCCAGGGCATTTTTGGGAACTCCAGGGCATTTTTGGGAACTGCAGGGGTATTTTAGGGAACTGCAGGGTATTTTTGGGAATTCCAGAGGAGTTTTTGGGAATGCTCACCGTGACACGAGCACCATGAGGTTGCGGTCGCTGTCGACGCTGTAGCGCCGAACGTAAACGTAATCCCGGGAATACATCGGGTACTGCCCGGGAAATATGGGAATATGGGAAATATGGGAAAAATGGGGGAAATGGGGAAAACAGGAACGGGAAAAAGGGGAAAAACAGGAATGGGAACAGCACCGTCAGGGCACAGCCACAGACACAGACCCTAAACCCCGATCCCAGTCCCAGGTCCCAAATCCCAGATCCCAAATCCTGACCCCAGATCCCAATCCCACATCCCCAATCCCAATCCTGGAGTATCCTGACCCTTCACTGGGAACTGCGTGACCCAAATCCTGACCCCAAATCCCAAACCACAAATCCCAAATCCCCATCCTCGACTGCTGACCAGGAACTGCATGACCCAGATCCCAAATCCCAATCCCAGATCCCAAATCCCTGATCCCCAATCCCCAATCCCAGTCCCGGACCAGGAACTGCGTGACCCAAATGCCAAATCCCCAGATCCCAAATCCCAAATCCCAATCCCCAATCCCCAATCCCCAATCCCATTTCCCCAATCCCCAATCCCCAATCCCAATCCCCAATCCCCAATCCCATTTCCCCAATCCCCAATCCCATTTCCCCAATCCCATTTCCCCAATCCCCAATCCCCAATCCCATTTCCCCAATCCCCAACCCCAATCCCCAATCCCCAATCCCACATCCCCAATCCCCAACCCCAATCCCCAACCCCAATCCCCAATCCCATTTCCCCAATCCCCAATCCCATTTCCCCAATCCCCAATCCCATTTCCCCAATCCCCAACCCCAATCCCCAATCCCACATCCCCAATCCCCAATCCCCAATCCCCAATCCCATTTCCCCAATCCCCAATCCCCAATCCCCATTCCCAATCCCCAATCCCCAATCCCATTTCCCCAATCCCCAATCCCATTTCCCCAATCCCCAATCCCATTTCCCCAATCCCCAATCCCCAATCCCAATCCCCAATCCCCAATCCCATTTCCCCAATCCCCAATCCCATTTCCCCAATCCCATTTCCCCAATCCCCAATCCCCAACCCCATTTCCCCAATCCCCAACCCCAATCCCCAACCCCAATCCCCAATCCCCAATCCCACATCCCCAATCCCCAACCCCAATCCCCGACCCCAATCCCCAATCCCATTTCCCCAATCCCCAATCCCATTTCCCCAATCCCCAATCCCCAATCCCATTTCCCCAATCCCCAATCCCATTTCCCCAATCCCCAATCCCCAATCCCATTTCCCCAATCCCCAATCCCCAATCCCCATTCCCAATCCCCAATCCCCAATCCCAATCCCCAATCCCCATTCCCAATCCCCAATCCCCAATCCCATTTCCCCAATCCCCAATCCCCAATCCCCAATCCCCAATCCCATTTCCCCAATCCCCAATCCCATTTCCCCAATCCCATTTCCCCAATCCCCAATCCCCAATCCCATTTCCCCAATCCCCAAACCCCAATCCCCAATCCCATTTCCCCAATCCCCAATCCCCAATCCCATTTCCCCAATCCCCAAACCCCAACCCCAATCCCCAAATCCCAATCCCAATCCCCATCCCAGACCGGGAATCGGGTGACCCAGATCCCCAATCCCCAATCCCCAATCCCCAATCCCCAATCCCAATCCCTAAACCCCAATCCCCAATCCCATTTCCCTAATCCCCCATCCCTAATCCCATTCCCCATCCCAGACCGGGAATCTGGTGACCCAGATCCCCAATCCCCAATCCCCAATCCCCAATCCCCAAACCCCAATCCCCAATCCCCCAATCCCAATCCCCATCCCAGACCGGGAATCGGGTGACCCAGATCCCCAATCCCCCAATCCCCAACCCCAATCCCAATCCCCAAACCCGATCCCCAAACCCCAATCCCGATCCCCAAACCCCAATCCCATTTCCCCAATCCCCAATCCCAATCCCCAACCCCAATCCCCAACCCCAATCCCAATCCCCAATCCCGATCCCCAAACCCCAATCCCCAATCCCCAACCCCAATCCCAATCCCCAACCCCAATCCCCAATCCCCAACCCCAATCCCAATCCCCAATCCCGATCCCCAAACCCCAATCCCCAATCCCCCAACCCCAATCCCAATCCCCAACCCCAATCCCAATCCCCAACCCCAATCCCCAACCCCAATCCCAATCCCCAATCCCGATCCCCAAACCCCAATCCCGATCCCCAAACCCCAATCCCATTTCCCCAAACCCCAATCCCATTTCCCCAACCCCAATCCCCAACCCCAATCCCAATCCCCAATCCCGATCCCCAAACCCCAATCCCCAATCCCCAACCCCAATCCCAATCCCCAACCCCAATCCCAATCCCCAACCCCAATCCCCAACCCCAATCCCCAACCCCAATCCCAATCCCCAATCCCAATCCCCAACCCCAATCCCCAATCCCCAATCCCCAACCCCAATCCCAATCCCCAATCCCGATCCCCAAACCCCAATCCCCAATCCCCAACCCCAATCCCAATCCCCAACCCCAATCCCCAATCCCCAACCCCAATCCCCAACCCCAATCCCCAACCCCAATCCCAATCCCCAATCCCGATCCCCAAACCCCAATCCCCAATCCCCCAACCCCAATCCCAATCCCCAACCCCAATCCCCAATCCCCAACCCCAATCCCCAATCCCAATCCCCAACCCCAATCCCCAATCCCCAACCCCAATCCCAATCCCCAACCCCAATCCCAATCCCCAATCCCCAATCCCCCAACCCCAATCCCAATCCCCAATCCCGATCCCCAAACCCCAATCCCCAATCCCCCAACCCCAATCCCAATCCCCAACCCCAATCCCCAATCCCCAACCCCAATCCCAATCCCCAATCCCAATCCCCAACCCCAATCCCCAATCCCCAACCCCAATCCCAAACCCCAATCCCCAATCCCAATCCCCAATCCCCAATCCCCAACCCCAATCCCAATCCCCAATCCCAATCCCCAACCCCAATCCCCAACCCCAATCCCAATCCCCAATCCCAATCCCCAACCCCAATCCCAATCCCCAATCCCGATCCCCAAACCCCAATCCCCAATCCCCCAATCCCCAAACCCCAACCCCAACCCCAATCCCCAATCCCCAATCCCAATCCCCAACCCCAATCCCAATCCCCAATCCCGATCCCCAAACCCCAATCCCCAATCCCCCAATCCCCAAACCCCAACCCCAACCCCAATCCCAATCCCCAATCCCAATCCCCAACCCCAATCCCAATCCCCAATCCCAATCCCCAACCCCAATCCCCAATCCCCAACCCCAATCCCAATCCCCAATCCCAATCCCCAACCCCAATCCCAATCCCCAATCCCGATCCCCAAACCCCAATCCCCAATCCCCCAATCCCCAAACCCCAACCCCAACCCCAATCCCCCAATCCCAATCCCCCATCCCCAATCCCCAATCCCAATCCCATTCCCATCCCAGACCGGGAATCGGGTGACCCAGTGCAGGATCTCGGATCCCGTGGCCGGGTCTCGCTCCACCACGTCCAGTTTGAGCACCAGAGAATCCCACTGCTTGCGGTACTCTGTGTCCAGCTGGGAACACGGGGGGAAACGGGGAAAACGGGGGGAAAACGGGGGGAAAACGGGGGAAAACGGGGGAAAATGGGGGGGAAAGGGGGAAAAACAGGGTGAAAATGGGGAAAAACGGGGGGAGAATGGGGAAAAACCGGGGAAAAAATGGGAATTATGGGGGGAAAATGGGGGAAAACAGGGAAAATCGGGGTGAAAATGGGGAAAAATGGGGGGAAAATGGGGGAGAAATGGGGTGAAACAGGGAAAAACGGGGGGAAATGGGGAAAAAGGGGGAAAAACGGGGGAGAAATGGGGAAAAACGGGGGGAAAATGGGAATTATGGGGGGGAAACGGAGAAAAACGGAAAAATGGGGGGAAATGGGGAAAACGGGGGGACAATGGGGAAAAACGGGGGAAAAATGGGAATTATGGGGGAAAAACGGGGGAGAAATGGGGAAAAACGAGGAAAAATGGGGAAAAACAGGGGGGAAATGGGGTGAAAACGGGAGAAAAACGGGGGGAAATGGGGAAAAAAGGGAGAAAAATGGGGAAAAACGGGGAAAATGGGGAAAAACGGGAGGAAAATGGGGAAAAATGGGGGAAAACAGGGAAAAATGGGGAAAAATGGGGAGAAACGGGAGGAAAATGGGGAAAAACGGGAATTATGGGGGAGAAAAACATGAAAAATGGGAATTATGGGGGAGAAATGGGGATTATGGGGGGACAAAATGGGGGAAAATGGGAATTATGGGGGGAAAAATGGGAATTATGGGGAGAAAATGGGGAGAAACAGGGTAAAAATGGAGGAAAATGGGAATTATGGGGAAGAAATGGGGGAGAAATGGGAATTATGGGGGGAAAAACGGGGGAAAAACAGGAGAAGTGGGAATTATTGGGAAAAATGGGAATTATGGGGGAAAAAAACAGGAAAAATGGGGGAAAACCAGGAAAAGTCAGAATTATTGGGAAAAAAATAGGAATTATGGAGGAAAAAATGGGAATTATGGGGGGAAAATGGGGAAAAAACAGGTAAAATGGGAATTATTGGGAAAAATGGGAATCACAGGGAAGAAAAATGGGGAAAATGGGAATTACAGGGGAAAACCGGGGGAAAAATGAGAATTATGGGGCAAAAAAAAAGGGGAAAAACAGGAAAATGAGAATTACGGGGGGGAAAATGGAGAAAAATGGGGGAAAAACGGGAAAAACAGGAATTAGGGCGGAAAATGGGAAAACCAGGATCAGGTAACAATGAGATTCCCGGGGGAAATGGGATCAAGGAACGCTGGGAATTCCTGGGGAAACAGGATCAGGAAATGCTGGGAAAATTCCAGAATTTCAGGGGAAAGCAGAATTGGGAAATATTGGGATAACCCGGAATTCCAGGGACAAAAATGGGATCAGGGAATGGCAGAATTCTGAGAGAAAAATGGATAAAGGAATGCTGGAATTCCAGGGGAAAAATGGGATCAGAAAATGCTGGGAAAAACTTGGAATTTCAGGGAAAAGCAGGATCAGGAAAAACCCTGGAATTCCAGGGAAAATTGGGACCGGAAATTCTGGGAAATCCTGGAATTCCAGGGAAAATTCGGATGGGGGAAGCCTGGAATTCCAGGGAAAATTGGGATGGGGAACACCAGGAAAACCTCAGAATTCCAGGGAAAATTGGGAAAAATCAGGTTTGGGAAATCCCTGGGATCTGAGGGAAAACTGGGATGGGGAATGCCAGGGAAAACCCGGAATTCCAGGGAAAAATGGGATCAGGGAACGCTGGAATTCCACGGGAAAAACGGGATCAGGGAATTCTGGGAAAAACTTGGAATTTCAGGGAAAATTGGGAAAAACCAGGATCAGGAAAAACCCTGGAATTCAAGGGACAAATGGGATCAGGAGTGCTGGGAAAAGATGGAATTCCAGAAAAAAACAGGAATACCAGGATGGGAAAAAACAGGATTGGCAAAAAACCATGGAATTCCAGGGAAAAACCAGGATCGGGAAAAACCCCAAATTCCAGGGAAAATTTGGATGGGGGGGAAGCCTGGAATTCTGGGGAAAATCAGGATTGGGAACGGCAGGAAAACTCCAAAATTCCCGGGAAAATCAGGAATACTGGGATGGGAAAAACTAGGATTGGGAAAAGCCCAAAATTCCAGGGAAAATCAGGATGGGGAACACCAGGAAAAGTCCAGAATTCCAGGGAAAATTGGGATTGGAAATGCTGGGAAATCCTGGAATTCCAGGAGAAACCGGGATGGGGGAAGCCTGGAATTCCAGGGAAAATTGGGATTGGGAACACCAGGAAAAATTCAGAATTCCAGGGAAAATTGGGAAAAATCAGGTTTGGGAAATCCCTGGGATTTGAGGGAAAACTGGGATTGGGAATGCCAGGGAAACCCCGGAATTCCAGGGAAAAAATGGGATCAGGAACACCCGGATTGGGAAAATCGGGATGGGGAAAAACCAGGATGGGGAACAGCAGGAAAACCCCAGAATTCCAGAGAAAATTCTGGAAAAATCCCTTCCCCCCCCCACCCCACCCTGAAAACCCACGGGAAATCCAGAAATTCCAGGAATGTTTTTGGGAAAAACCAGGACCGGGAATTTTCTGGGATTCCCAGCTGGGAATCCCCAGGATGGGTTAAAAATTCGGAATTTTCCTGATTTTTCTCGGATCCCGCCCAGATTCCACCCGAAATTCCCAAAGATTCCCAGCCCAGCTCCAGGAGGGGCCAGAAATTCCAGGAATTCCCAAAGAATTTCCATGAAATTCCGGGAATTTCTGGGAATTTCTGCTCACCTGGACGTTGAAGAATTGCCTGGGAGTGACGTCAGTGTAGGAACCAAAAACTGTGGAAAAAAATCCCAAAAAATCAGCAAATCCTGGGAACCCCCAAATCCCCAAAATCAACAAAAATCCCAGGAATTTAAAAAAAAAAATCCCAACAATCCAAAAATGCAAGGAGTGACCAAATCCTGGGATCAGCAAATCCCAAAAATCCAAAAATCCCAGAAATCAACGGATCCCAGAAATTCCCAGAAATTGAAAAATCACAAAAATCCACAAATCCAAAATTCCCAACAATCAACAAATCCCTAAAATCCCAAAAATCCCCCCAAATCCTGAAATCCCTAAAATCCACAAAACCCAAAATTCCAAAAATATCAAAAATGAAAAAAAACCCAAAAAAACAGAGATCAACAAATCCCGGGAATCAACAAATTCTGGGAATCCAAACAACCCCAAAATCCACAAATCCCAAAATTCCAAAAATATCAAAAATGGAAAAAAAAAAAAAAACTGAGATCAACAAATCCTGGGAATCCACAAATTCTGGGAATCAGAACATCCCCAAAATCCACAAATCCCAAAATTCCAAAAATATCAAAAATCAAAAAAAAAAAACCACAGAAATCAACAAATCCCGGGAATCAAGAAATTCTGGGAATCCAAACATCCCCAAAATCCACAAATCCCAAAATTCCAGAAATCCCAGGAATCAACAGATGCCAAAAATCAAATCCTGAAAATCAGCAAATCCTGAAAAATGAAAAATCCCAGGAATCACTGCATCCCAAAAATCCACAAATCCCCAAAAATGACAAATCCCAGTGATGGACAAAATCCTGGGAATCAAAACATTCCCAAAATCCAAACAAATCCCAAAAAAATCCCCAAATCCACAGATCCTGGAGATTCCCAGAAATCAAAAAAAAAAAAAATCCCAAAAAATCAACAAATCCCACAAATCCACAAATTCTGGGAATCAAAACATTCCCCAAAATCCACAAATCCCAAAAGCCCAAAAATCCAGAGATTCCCAAGAAACAAAAATTGCCAAAAATCAACAGAAAATCCTGCAAATCCCAGGAATCCAGAAATCCTAGAAATCCAAAAAAAATCCCAAAAATTCCCAAATCCCAGGAATCCAGAAATCCTGGAAATCCAAAAAAAATCCCAAAAATTCCCAAATCCCAGGAATCCAGAAATCCTGGAAATCCAAAAAAATCCCAAAAATTCCCAAATCCCAGGAATCCAGAAATCCTGGAAATCCAAAAAAAATCCCAAAAATTCCCAAATCCCAGGAATCCAGAAATCCTGGAAATCCAAAAAAAATCCCAGAAATCCCCAAATCCCAGGAATCAAAAATTCCCCGGGCTGGACCCCGAGGAACAGGCGGAAATCTGATGGGAATTCCCATTTTGGGGGGAATTTTGGGAATTTTGGGAACACTGGGATTTTTGGGAATGTTTGGTATGTTGGGAACGTTGGGATTTTGGGGAATGTTTGGATTTTTGGGAAGTTTTGGAATGTTGGGAATGTTTATAGAAATGCTGGGAACGCTGAGAATTTTGGGAATGCTGGGATTTTGGGAATATTGGGATTTTGGGTAATGCTGGGATTTTTTTTGGATTTTGGGATTTTTGGCAATGCTGGGATTTTTTGGGATTTTCTGGGAATTCTGAGATTTTTGGGAATGCTGGGATTGCTGCAATGCCGGGATTTTTGGGGATTTGGGGGTTTTTTGGGATTTTGGGAATTCTGGGATTGTGGCAATGCTGGGATTTTTTGGGAATTCTGGGATTTTTTGGGATTTTGGCAATGCTGGGATTTTTAGGAATGCTGGGATTTTTTTGGATTTTGGGGAATTCTGGGATTTTGGCAATGCTGGGATTTTTGGGGATTTTTTTTGACTCTGGGATTTTGGGGATTGTGGCAATGCTGGGATTTTTTTGGAATTTTTTTGGATTTTGGGAATTTTGGGGATTTTGGCAATGCTGGGATTTTTGGGGATTTTGGGAATTTTGGCAATGATGGGATTTTTTGGGACTTTTTTGGATTTTGGGAATTCTGGGATTGTGGCAATGCTGGGATTTTTTTGGAATTTTTTTGGATTTTGGGGAATTCTGGGATTGTGGCAATGCTGGGATTTTTTTGGAATTTTTTTGGATTTTGGGGAATTCTGGGATTTTGGCAATGCTGGGATTTTTGGGGATTTTTTTTGACTCTGGGATTTTGGGGATTGTGGCAATGCTGGGATTTTTTTGGAATTTTTTTGGATTTTGGGAATTTTGGGGATTTTGGCAATGCTGGGATTTTTGGGGATTTTGGGAATTTTGGCAATGATGGGATTTTTTGGGACTTTTTTGGATTTTGGGAATTCTGGGATTGTGGCAATGGTGGGATTTTTTGGGATTTGGGGATTTTTTGGGATTTTGGGATTTTTTGGGATTTAGGCAATGCTGGGATTTTTGGGAATGCTGGGATCCTGGCAATGCTGGGATTTTGGGGATTTTTGGGAATTCTGGGATTTTGGGAATGCTGGGATCCTGGCAATGCTGGGATTTTGGGATTTTTGGGGGGATTTTGGCAATGCTGGGATTTTTTGGGTTTTTTTTGGATTTTGGGATTTTGGGAATGCTGGGGGTTTTGGGGATTTTTGGGGATTTTTTTTGATTTTGGGAATGCTGGGGTTTTTCGGGTTTTTTTTTGATTTTGGGATTTTGGCAATGCTGGGATTTTTGGGGATTTTTGGGAATTTGGCAATGGTGGGATTTTTTGGGAATTCTGGGATTTTGGGGATCGTGGCAACACTGGGATTTTTTGGGATTTTTGGCAATGCTGGGATTTTTGGGAATGCTGGGATTTTGGGATTTTTTCTGGGATTTTGGGAAGGCTGGGATTTTTTTGGATTTTTTTTTGATTTTTGGATTTTGGGAATTCTGGGATCGTGGCAATGCTGGGATTTTTTTGGATTTTTTTGGGAATTCTGAGATTTTGGGGATCATGGCAATGCTGGGATTTTTTGGGGATTTTTTTGGGAATTCTGGGATTTTGGCAATGCTGGGATTTTTGGGGGATTGTGGCAATGCTGGGATTTTTGGGGATTTTTTGGGAATTCTGGGATTTTGGGGATCGTGGCAATGCTGGGATTTTTGGGTTTTTGGGGGGATTTTGGCAATGCTGGGATTTTTTTGGATTTTGGGATTTTTTTTCGGATTTTGGAATTTTGGGGGTCGTGGCAATGCTGGGATTTTTGGGATTTTTTTAGATTTTGGAATTTTTTGGGGATTTTTTGGGGATTTTTTGGGATTTCGGGAATTTTTGTGATTTTGGGATTTTTTTGGGATTTTTTTTGATTTTGGGATTTTTTGTGATTTTGGGATTTTTTGGGATTTTTGGGGGATTTTTTTTGGATTTTTTTGGATTTTGGGTTTTTTTGTGATTTGGGGATTTTTTGGGATTTTTTTGGGATTTTTTTGGATTTTGGGATTTTTTTGGATTTTGTGATTTTTTGGGATTTTTTTTGGATTTTTTTGGATTTTGGGATTTTTTGTGATTTTGTGATTTTTCGTGATTTTTTTGGATTTTGGGACTTTTTTGGATTTTGGGATTTTTCGTGATTTTTTTGGATTTTGGGATTTTTTTGATTTTGTGATTTTTTGTGATTTTTGGGGGATTTTTTTGGATTTTTGGATTTTTTGGGGGATTTTTTGGATTTTTGGGGGATTTTTTTGGATTTGGGGATTTTTTGGGATTTTGGGATTTTTTGGGGATTTTTTGGGGATTTTTTTTGATTTTGGGATTTTTTTGGATTTTGGGATTTTTTGGGATTTTTTTGGATTTGGGGATTTTTTGGATTTTGTGATTTTTTGGGATTTTTTGGGGATTTTTTTTGATTTTGGGATTTTTTGTGATTTTTCGTGATTTTTTTGGATTTTTTTGGATTTTGGGATTTTTTTGATTTTGTGATTTTTTGGGGATTTTTTTGGATTTTTTGATTTTTTTTGTGATTTTTTGGATTTTGGGGATTTTGGGATTATTTGTGATTTTTTGTGATTTTTTTGGATTTTGGGATTGTTTGTGATTTTGTGATTATTTGTGATTATTTGCGATTGTTGGTGCGGTGCGGCTCGGGCGCGGCAGGCGCTCACCTCGGTACTGGTAGTGCGCGGCTCCGGGCACGGGGCGGCGCCAGAGGCGGAAGCGCGGCCGCTCCAGCAGCAGCTCCCAGGGCCGCTCCTGCCCCCGCCGCGCCCCCGGCTCCTCCAGCTGCTGCGGCTCCTCCAGCTGCTGCAGCTCCTGCGCCGACCTGCCCACCGACAGCGGCACTGAGCTCGGCCACTCGCCCGAAAACTGAACTGGCCCTTCTCCCGGGGGCGGGGACTGAAATCACCACTTTTCCCTCGGACTGGGAGTGAAATTCCCTCTTTTCCCTGGGACTGGGAGTGAAATTCCCACTTTTCCCTGGGACTGGGAACCAAAATTCCTCCTCTCCTATGGGTCTGGGAATCAAAATTCCCCCTTTTCCTGGGACTGGGAGTGAAATTCCCCCTTTTCCTGGGACTGGGAGTGAAATTCCCACTTTTCTGTGGGACTGGGAATGAAATTCCCCCTTTTCTGTGGGACTGGGAGTGAAATTCCCACTTTTCTGTGGGACTGGGAGTGAAATTCCCCCTTTTCTGTGGGACTGGGAGTGAAATTCCCCCTTTCCTATGGGCCTGGGAACCAAAATTCCCACTTTCCTGTGGGACTGGGAACCAAAATTCCCCCTTTTCTGTGGGACTGGGAGTGAAATTCCCCCTTTTCTGTGGGCCTGGGAACCAAAATTCCCCCTTTTCTGTAGGCCTGGGAATCAAAATTCCCCCTTTTCCTGGGACTGGGAACCAAAATTCCCACTTTTCCGTGGGACTGGGAGTGAAATTCCCCATTTTCTGTGGGCCCGGGAACCAAAATTCCCCCATTTTTATGGGTCTGGGAGTGAAATTCCCGGTTTTGGGGAGTGGGAAAAATAACCTGGATGTGAAAATCTCATTTTTTAAAATGTGCCTGGATGGGGAAAATCCCGGACAACCCCAGTGTCCCACTCCCAGTATCCCCAGTATCCCATTCCCAGTTTCCCACTCCTGGTATCCCAATATTCCTGCTGTCCCCAGTGTCCCATTCCCAGTATCCCTGGTATTTCCAGTGCCCCATTCCCAGTATCCCCGTTGTCCCTGGTGCCCCTTTCCTGCTACTCCCAGCACTCCCAGTATCCCCATTATCCCAGTACCATTCCCAGTATCCCCATTATCCCAGTACCATTCCCAGTATCCCCATTATCCCAGTACCATTCCCAGTATCCCCATTATTCCCAGTGCCATTCCCAGTATCTCCCTTATTCTGGTGTCCCCATATTCCCAGTATCCCACATTCCCAGTATCCCCATTATTCCCACTATCCCAAATTCCCAGGGTCCCAAATTCTCGGTATCCCACACTCCCAGTGCCATTCCCGGTATCCCCCATTCCCGGTGTCCCCCATTATCCCGGTGTCCCCCGTTCCCGGTGTCCCCCATTCCCGGTGTCCCCCGTTATCCCGGTGTCCCCCGTTATCCCGGTATCCCCCATTCCCGGTGTCCCCCGTTATCCCGGTGTCCCCCGTTATCCCGGTGTCCCCCATTCCCGGTGTCCCCCGTTATCCCGGTGTCCTCCATTCCCGGTGTCCCCCATTCCCGGTGTCCCCCGTTATCCCGGTGTCCCCCGTTATCCCGGTATCCCCCATTCCCGGTGTCCCCCGTTATCCCGGTGTCCCCCATTCCCGGTGTCCCCCATTATCCCGGTGTCCCTCATTCCCGGTGTCCCCATTCCCGGTGTCCCCCGTTCCCGGTGTCCCCCATTCCCGGTGTCCCCCATTATCCCGGTGTCCCCATTCCCGGTGTCCCCCGTTCCCGGTGTCCCCCATTCCCGGTGTCCCCCGTTCCCGGTGTCCCCTCATTCCCGGTGTCCCCCGTTCCCGGTGTCCCCCCATTCCCAGTGTCCCCATTCCCGGTGTCCCCCCATTCCCAGTGTCCCCATTCCCGGTGTCCCCCATTATCCCGGTGTCCCCCGTTCCCGGTGTCCCCCATTATCCCGGTGTCCTCCATTCCCGGTGTTCCCTGTTCCCGGTGTCCCCCGTTATCCCGGTGTCCCCCATTATCCCGGTGTCCCCCTATCCCGGTGTCCCCCTTTATCCCGGTGTCCCCCTTTATCCCGGTGTCCCCCATTATCCCGGTGTCCCCCTTTATCCCGGTGTCCCCCATTATCCCGGTGTCCCCCTTTATCCCGGTGTCCCCCTTTATCCCGGTGTCCCCCATTATCCCGGTGTCCCCGGTTCCCGGTGTCCGGTGCCGCTCACCGCCGCAGCTCCTCCTCCTCGATGCGCTGCCCGTCCCACACGAAGGCCGCGGGGCCGAGCGCGGCCATCAGGCGGCCCCGGGACGCTCCCCAGCGGCCCCGCCCGGAGGAGCCGCCGCTCCCGGCGCCGCTCCCGCCCCCGGGGCCGCTGCCGCTCCCTCTCCCGGCACCGCTCCCGGTTCTTTTCCCGGTGCCTCTCCCGGTGCCTCTGCCGGTGCCGGTGGCGAAGTCCCGGTGTCCCGAGGCCCGCGGCGCCCTCCCGCAGCCGCCGTGGCGGGCGAGCAGCGACAGCAGGAGCAGCAGCGGCCGGTGCCCCGCGGGCGGCCCGGCGGCGGAGCAGGCCCCGGGGCTGGTGCTGGCCCCGCCACATGCCGCCCCCGCCGCGCCGCGCGTCGCGCTCGTTCTACGTCATAAGAGCGCGCAGCGTCCTGATTGGCTGGCGCAGCGCTTCCCCGCGCGCTGATTGGTTGCTGGGAGGAGAAGCCACGCCCACGCGGGAGAGAGATACCTGAGGGCCGATCGGCAAGGGCGAGATCGGGAGTGGGCGGGGCTTGTGCGTGGCCGGACCCTCACCGGGGCCGTCACGGGGCCTGGGGGCTCCCTGGGGCGGGTCGGGGGCGGTTTATGGGGTCTGGAGCCTCTCCGGTGTCTGCGGGGGTTTCTTGTGCTCCGCCTGCGGCTCCAACGCTGCCGCCGGTGACCCCGCGCTCCGTTGCTAAGCGGCGCTCCCGTGTTGCGTCATCAAGGCGCGCCGCGCTCCTATTGGTACGGGCAGTACCGCCCCGCGCCCTGATTGGCTATGTAGGGGTAAGCCACGCCCACCCATGCGTGATACCGGAAGTGAGAGCGGAAGGGGCGTGTGGAAGCACCAAAGGGGCGTGACTTGTGCGTGGCCACGCCCCCCCCCCCCGGAGCCCATGTGGGGTCTGGCTGTGATTTGGGGTCGGGGGTTTATGGGGGGTCACTGGGGGGTCACTGGGGGTCACTGGGGGGTCACTGGGGGTCACTGGGGGCTCTGGGGGATCACTGGGGGGCTCTGGGGGGTCACTGGGGGTCACTGGGGGTCACTGGGGGGCTCTGGGGAGTCACTGGGGGCTCACTGGGGGATCACTGGGGGGCTCTGGGGGGTCACTGGGGGTCACTGGGGGTCACTGGGGGGCTCTGGGGAGTCACTGGGGGGTCACTGGGAGCTCTGGGGGGTCACTGGGGGGTCATTGGGGGGCTCTGGGGCGCTATTTGGGGTTATTATGGAGCGTTGCGCGGTCTGGGAGGTTCTGGCCTTCCCATTGGTCGGTGTATCCCCGCCCCGCGCGCTGATTGGCTGCAGAGGGGGAAGCCACGCCCACCCGTGTGTGAAACCGGAAGAGGGCGCGGCAAAAGAGAACGGGGAGGGGGCGGGGCTTGGGTGAGGCCACGCCCCCAGCGGGGCAGTTGTGGGGGCGGGGTTATGGGGGATTATCGGGGTTATGGGGTCAGGGTTACGGGGCATTATTGGGGTTATGGGGCCATGTTGGGATTTATGGGGTCTGGGGTTATGGGGGATTATTGGGGTTATGGGGCATTATTGGGGTTATGGGGGATTATTGGGGTTACGGGGGATTATCGGGGTTATGGGGGATTATTGGGGTTATGGGGCATTATTGGGGTTATGGGGGATTATCGGGGTTATGGGGCATTATTGGGGTTATGGGGGATTATTGGGGTTATGGGGCCATGTTGGGATTTATGGGGTCTGGGGTTATGGGGGATTATTGGGGTTATGGAGGAATATTGGGGTTATGGGGCCATATTGGGGGTTATAGGGTCAGGGTTATGGGGGAATATTGGGGTTATGGGGCCATGTTGGGATTTATGGGGTCAGGGTTATGGGGGAATATTGGGGTTATGGGGCCATATTGGGGGTTATGGGGTCAGGGTTATGGGGGAATATTGGGGTTATGGGGCCATGTTGGGATTTATGGGGTCAAGGTTATGGGGGAATACTGGGGTTATGGGGCCATGTTGGGATTTATGGGGTCAGGGTTATGGGGGAATAATGGGGTTATGGGGCCATGTTGGGGGTTATGGGGTCGGGGGTTATGGGGGAATATTGGGGTTATGGGGCCATGTTGGGAGTTATGGGGTCAGGGTTATGGGGGAATACTGGGGTTATGGGGTCTGGGTTTATTGGGGAATATTGGGGTTATGGGGAATTATTTGGGTTATGGGGCCATGTTGGGGATTATGAGGTCTGGGGCTCTGGGGCATTATCGGGTTTATGGAGCATTATTTGGGGTTGTGGGATCAGCTGCTATAGGGGATTATTGGGGCTCTGGGGGATTATTTGGGGTTGTGGGATCAGCTGCTATAGGGGATTATTGGGGCTCTGGGGGATTATTTCGGGATGTGGGATCAGGTGCTATAGGGGATCATTTGGGGTTATGGGGCCATATTGGGATTTATGAGGTCCGGGATTATGGGGGATTATTGGGGTTCTGGGGTTATGGGGCATTATGGGGGTTATAGGTTATTATTGGGGATTATTGGGGTAATGGGGCCATATTTGGGGTCCCGGGGTCAGAGACTGTGGGGGAATATTGGGGGCTGTGTTTGGGGTTCTGGGGCCACATTTGGGTTATTGTGGGTTATGGGGTCTGGGGGCTCTCTGGGGTTATGGGGTTGGGGGCTATAGGGGATTGGTTTTGGGGTCTGGGGGCTATAGGGGATTGGTTTTGGGGTCTGGGGGCTATAGGGGATTGGTTTTGGGGTCTGGAGGCTATAGGGGACTGGTTTTGGGGTCTGGGGGCTATAGGGGACTGGTTTTGGGGTCTGGGGGCTATAGGGGATTGGTTTTGGGGTCTGGAGGCTATAGGGGACTGGTTTTGGGGTCTGGGGGCTATAGGGGACTGGTTATGGGGTCTGGGGGCTCTCTGGGGTTGTTTTGGGGTCTGGGGGCTCTCTGGGGTTGTTTTGGGGTCTGGAGGGGTTCTGGGGGATTGTGGGGTCTGGCAGTTTTGGGGTCAGGGCTCATTTGGGGTCCAGAGCAGGTTTTTGGGATCCAGGACAGTGCTTTGGGGTCGAGGAGAGGATTTTTGGGATCCAGGGCTGGGTTATGGGATGCAGGACAGATTTTTTGGGATCCAGGGCTGTTTTTTGGGATCCAGAGCTGTTTTTTGGGATCCAGCCCCGTTTTTTGGGCCCCTCCCCTTTCCCAAACACGACCCCGGGTCTCTTTCCACCCCTTTATTCCCCCAAACCCCGCAGCCGATCCCAAATCCCGACAATTCCTGGGAAACTCCGCCCCCCCCCCCCCTCCCTTTTTTTTTTTTTTTTCGATTTTTTTTTTTGGCAACTCTTTCCCGAAAATCCCGTTTTTCACAGATTTATTCACGCCCTCGTTGCATATCCAGGGAATCCCGAAGCTTTTCCCAAATCCTGGGATTTTCCCGAGGGGTTTCAGGGTTGATTCGGCTCCTCCCGAGCCTTTCCCGGGATTTTTTTTTTTTTCCCCCCCGGGATTTTTCCAGGATTTTTCCGGGATTTCCATCCCGGGGCAGCTCTTGCATAGGCAGGGGGAAGAAAAAGTGGGAAAAAAAAAGGGAAAAACGAGCAGGAAAAGCAGGATAAAAGCGGGAAAATCGGGATAAAAGCATCGGGACCTACACGGAGCCAGATCCCGGGCTTAAAATTCCCTAAAAATTCAGGCGCTTCCCTAAAAAAAACCCCAGGAAAAATTCCAGGAATGGGAATTTTGTTGGGAATTTGAATCCTTATGGGATTTCTTTTCCTAAATTTGTTTTTCTTTCCTTGGGGAAAAATTTCTGGGATCGGTCCTGGAGGGGTGGTGGGGATTGGAAAAATCAGAGTGGGGAAAAAAACTGGGAATTCTGTGGGGAAAAAGCAGGAAAAGTGGGATGGGCGTGGAGGGATTTGCATAAAAGCTCCGGGTGGTTCCAGCAGGGGCTCCTCCCGATTTCCCAGGAGCCCAAAATTCCCAAATTCCGCGGGGGGGGGATGGGATGATCCCAAACCAAAACATCATCCCGGAATTCCCAGAGCCTGGAATAAAGTGCAGAATGTCCATGGGGGAGGGCAAGGGCAGCAGGGATGGGAATTCCCAAAGTTTTTTTTTAAATAGGGGGGGATAAATATTCCTGTGGGAAAAGGGAATGTGAGCTGGGAGGGGCTGGGACTGGGGAGCCCAAAGTTCTCCATCCAGGGAGATCCCAAAATTCTCCATCCAGGGGGAATTGGGGATCCCAAAGTTCTCCATCCATGGGGAATTGGGGCTCCCAAAGTTCTCCATCCATGGGGAATTGGGGACCCCAAAGTTCTCCATCCATGGGGAATTGGGGACCCCAAAGTTCTCCATCCATGGGGAATTGGGGATCCCAAAGTTCTCCATCCAGGGGGAATTGGGGATCCCAAAGATTTTGATCCATTGGGAATTGGGGATCCCAAGTTCTTCAGTCCAGGGAGATCCCAAAGTTTTTGATCTGTGGGGATCCCAAAGTTCTCATTCCAGGGGGAATTGGGGATCCTAAAATTCTCAGTTCAGGGGAACCCCAAAGTTCTCATTCCATAGGAAACCATGGACCCCAAAGTTCTCAGTTCAGGTGGAGCCCAAAGTTCTCGATCCATTGGGAATTGGGGATCCCAAAGTTCTCAACCTGCTGGGAATGGTGGATCCCAAAGTTCTCATTCCAGGGGGATCCACTGGGAATTGGGGATCCCAAAGTTCTCATTTTGTGGGGAATGGTGGATCCCAAAGTTCTCATTCCATGGGTCCCACTCCCCTCATTCCAGGGAAGGTCCCCACATCCCCCCCGTGCCCAAACCCCTCTGGAGTCCCAGAACCAGAACTGGGCCCTGGAGCAGCTCCTGGGAATTCTGGATCCACCCAGAGAAATCCTTCCCTGGGAATTCTGGATCCACCCAGAGAAATCCTTCCCTGGGAATTCTGGATCCACCCAGAGAAATCCTCCCCTGGGAATTCTGGATCCACTCAGAGAAATCCTTCCCTGGGAATTCTGGGATTCATCCAGAGAAATCCTTCCCTGGGAATTCTGGGATCCACCAGGAGAAATCCTTCCCTGGGAATTCTGGGATTCATCCAGAGAAATCCTTCCCTGGGAATTCTGGGATCCACCAGGAGAAATCCTTCCCTGGGAATTCTGGATCCACCCAGAGAAATCCTTCCCTGGGGGAAGTTTCTGGGATCTACCCCAACAAATCCTTCCCAGGAAAAGTTCCTGGGATCCATCCAGAACAATCCTTCACTGAAAAAGCTCCTGGGATCCACCTGGAGAAATCCTTCCCTGGGAGAACTCCTGGGATCTGTCCAAAGCATCCAGGGCTGGCAGAGCTCCTGGGATTCCCTTCCCTGGGAGAGCTGCTGGGATCCATTTGGTGGAAGAGCTCCCAGGATCCATCCAGAGAAATCCGTTATTGGAAAAACTCCTGGGATCCACCTGGAGAAATCCTTTGGTGGAAAAGCTGCTGGGATCCATCCAGAACAATCTTTCACTGGAAGAGCTCCTGGGATCCATCTGCTGGAAGAAATCCTGAGATCCATCCAGACCAATCCTGGGCTGGGAGAGCTCCCGGGATCAACCCCAACAGATCCTTCCCTGGGAGAGCTCCCAGGATCCGTTTCATGGAAGAAATCCTGGGATCCACGTGCTGGAGGAGCTCCTGGGATCCATCCAGACCAATCCTGGGCTGAAGAGCTCCTGGGATCTCTTCCCTGGAAGTCTTGTTGGGATCCATTTGGTGGAAGAGCTGCTGGGATCCATCCAGACCAATCCCTTGGTGGAGGAGTTGTTGGGATCCACCCAGACCAATCCTGGGCTGGCAGAGCTCCTGGGATCAACCCCAACAGATCCTTCCCTGGGAGAGCTCCCGGGATCCACCCAGAGAAATCCTTCAGGGGAAGAGTTGTTGGGATCCACCCACACCAATCCATTTCCTGGACGAGCTCTTGGGATCAGCCCCAGCCCCTCCCTGGCACTGTCCAGCCATGTCAGGGTCACCTTCTAGCCATGCCAGGCTCTGGCCATGCCAGGGTCAGTCTCCAGCCATGCCAGGGTCACTCTCTGGCCATGCCAGGTCATTCTCTGGCTGTACTGGGCTCTGTCTGGCCGTGCCAGGGTCACTCTCCAGCTGTGCCAGGCTCTGTCCAGCTGTGCCAGGTCAGTCTGTGGCCACACTGGGGTCAGTCTGTGGCTGTGCCCGGCTCTCTCCTTTGGGCCGGGCCAGGTCAGTCTCTGGCTGTACTGGGGTCAGTCTGTGGCCATGCCAGGTCAGTCTGTGTCCATGCCAGGCTCAGTCTGAGTCCCTGCCCGGCTCTCTCTGGCTGTGCCAGGTCAGTCTGTGTCTGTGCCAGGTCAGTCTGTGTCTGTGCCAGGTCAGTCTGTGTCTGTGCCAGGCTCTCTGTGTCCCTGCCCAGCTCTCTGTCCATGCCAGGCTCAGTCTGTGTCCGTGTGTCCATGCCAGGCTCAGTCTCTGGCTGTGCCAGGTCAGTCTGTGTCCGTGTGTCCATGCCCAGCCCTCAGTCTGTGCCGGGCTCAGTCTGTCCCTGCCCAGCCCCTGTCCGTGCTGGGCTCAGGGCGTGTCCATGCCAGGCTCAGTCTGTCCATGCCAGGCTCAGTCTGTCCATGCCAGGCTCAGTCTGTCCATGCCAGGCTCAGTCTCAGGCTGTGCCAGGCTCAGTGTGTCCCTGCCCAGCCCTCAGTCCGTGCCGGGCTCAGTCTGTCCATGCCAGGCTCAGTCTGTGTCCGTGCCAGGCTCAGTCTGTCCATGCCAGGCTCAGTGTGTCCATGCCAGGCTCTCTGTGTCCGTGTGTCCGTGCCCAGCCCGCAGTCCCTGCCCCGGCTCAGGGCGTGTCCGTGTGTCCGTGCCAGGCTCAGTCTGTCCCTGCCCAGCCCCGCAGTCCGTGCCCGGGCTCAGGGCGTGTACGCCGGCGGCGGCTGGAACTGGTTGAGCACGTCGTAGTCGGGCCCGTAGGGCTCGGCCTCCTCCATGTCGGAGAGCAGCTCCAGCGCCTGCTCCTCCTCCTCGCTGGGGTAGTGGCGCAGCAGATTGGCCGCCGTGGCCAGGATGGAGGCGCCGCCCGCCCCCGCCACCAGGTAGAAGCTGACGGCGAAGGTGACGAACACCTGAGAGCCGTGGTACTTCTTGTGCTGCTGCTGCTGCGCCAGGAGCAGCTCCGAGGCCCAGTAACAGAACCCGATCACCGTGGCACACTGCAGGACTGGGGGGAAACGGGAAAAATGGGTTAAAATGGGTTAGATTGGGGAAAAATGGGTTATATTGGGGTGGGTTTGGGGTTTGGGGTCCCCAGTAACAGAAACCGATCACCGTGGGGCACTGCAGAACTGCGGAGAAACGGGAAAAGGGGTTAAAAATGGGGAGAAATGGGGAAAAATACAAAAAAAATGTGTAAAATTGGGGTGGGTTTGGGGTCTGGGGTCTCCAGTAACAGAACCCGATCACCGTGGCGCACTGCAGGACTGGGGAGAAATGGGGAAAAATGGGTTAGAATGGGTTAGATTGGGGAAAAATGGGTTATACTGGGGTGGGTTTGGGGTCTGGGGTCCCCAGTAACAGAACCCGATCACTGTGGCACACTGCAGGACTGCGGAGAAATGGGGAAAAATGGGTTAGAATGGGGAAAAATGGGTTAAAATGGGTTATATTGGGGTGGGTTTGGGGTCTGGGGTCCCCAGTACCTGAACCCATCTCTGTGGGGCACTGCACAACTGGAGAATGGGGAGGAATGGGTTAAAAATTTTCGTAATTTCCCAGGGATTTTGGGGGGATTTTGACTTTTTTTTGGTATTTCTGACGGATTTGGGGGATGATTTTGGGGCACATTTTAACCCTTTTTTTTAATCTCTCACGATTTTGGGGCACATTTTCACCCATTTTTGGCTCGTTTTAGGTCACATTTTAACTCATTTTTGGACGATTTTGGGGTGGTTTTGGGGCACATTTTAACCCATTTTTTGGGGTTAGTTCCCCATGGATTTGGGATGGTTTTGGGGCACATTTTCACCCATTTTTGGCCGGTTTTAGGTCTGATTTTCACCCGTTTTTGGCCATTTTGAGATCTCATTTTCACCCACTTTTTGGCTGATTTTTGGCTGTTTTCATGTCTGATTTTCACCATTTTTTGGCCGATTTTAGTTCACATTTTAACCCATTTTTTTGCCGATTTTAATCCATTTTTTTGGTCCCATTTCCCCCCATTTTTTGGTCTCATTTACCCAATTTTCCCCAATTTCCAGGTCCCATTTCCCCCATTTTTGGCCGTTTTCAGGTCTCATTTTCACCATTTTTTGCTCGATTTTAGCTCACATTTTCACCCATTTTTTGGCCGTTTTTTGGCCAATTTTTGCCCGATTTCCCCCATTTTTGGCCCCATTTTCCCATCCCATTTTTAGGTCCCATTTCCCCCCCATTTCCAGGTCCAATTCCCTCATTTTTGGCCCTATATCCCCCATTTTTGGTCCCATTTTTGGCCCCATTTCCCCCATTTTTTGGTCACATTTTCCCCATTTCCAGGTCCCATTTCCCCTAAATTTTGGTCCCATTTTTGGCTCCATTTCCCCCCCCCATTTTCACCATTTCCAGGTCCCATTTCCTCTATTTTTGGCCCCATTTCTTGTCTGATTTTTACCTATTTTTGGTCTCATTTCCCCCCATTTCCCCCATTTTTCCCCCATTTTTGGCCGCATTCCCCCCATTTTTTCCCCCGTTTTTCCCCCCATTTTCCCCCCATTTTTAGCCCCATTCCCCTCATTTCTCCATTTTCCCCCCATTTTTGTCCCCATTTTAACCCATTTTTTCCCCCATTTTTCCCCCATTTTTCCCCCATTTTAACCCATTTTTTCCCCCATTTTCCCCCATTTTAACCCATTTTTCCCCATTTTAACCCATTTTTTCCCCCATTTTTCCCCCATTTCTCCCCCATATTTCCCCCATTCCCCCCATTTTTCCCCCCATTTTTCGTCCCCATTTCCCCCTTTTTTTGGCCCCATTTTTCCCCCATTTTAACCCATTTTTCTTCCATTTTCCCCCCATTTTCCCCCCATTTTTCCCCCATTTTAACCCATTTTTCCCCCATTTTTCCCCCATTTCTGCCCCATTTTTCCCCCATTTCTGCCCCATATTTTCCCCCATATTTCCCCCATTCTTCCCCCCATTTTTCCCCCATTTTTGTCCCCATTTCCCCCTTTTTTTGGCCCCATTTTTCCCCCATTTTAACCCATTTTTCCCCCCATTTTCCCCCCATTTTAACCCATTTTTTCCCCCATATTTCCCCCATTTTTCCCCCGTATTTCCCCCCATTTTTCTCTAATTTCCCCCCCCATTTTCCCCCATATTTCCCCCCGTTTTCCCCCCGTTTTTCCCCACATTCCCCCCATTTATCCCCCCGTTCCCGCACCGGTGAGGATGTGCGCGAACGCGTATCTGCGCGTGATTTTGAGCGCGGGGTGGCGCGGCCCGAACACGTCGAGCAGAAACGCGCCGAGGCTGCACAGCACCCCCAGCAGGCAGAAGGCGGCAATGACACGGAGCAGCAGCACGGTCTGCGCGTTCAGGCAGAAATCTGAGAGAAAAAACAGAATAAAAACGGGGTCAGCACAAAAACGGGGTGACGGGGGGATGAAAGGGATTTTATATGAGAAAAATGGGAGAAAAGCGGATTTTCTAGGCGAAAAATTGAAAAAAAAGCGGATTTTTCCGACCCAACAAATGTGATTTTCGGAGCGAAAATGGGATTTTTCTGAGCGAAAATTGAAAAAAATCGGCTTTTTTCTGCCAGAAAATGTGATTTTCCGAGCAAAAATGGGATTTTTCTAAGGGAAAACTGAAAAAATTGGCTTTTTCTGACAAAAAAATAAGATTTTCTGCGCAAAAATGGAATTTTTCTGAGCACAAATTGAAAAAAAAGCGGATTTTTCTGGCCAAAAATCTGATTTTCTGAGTGAAAATGGAATTTTTCTAAGCGAAAATTGAAAAAAATCGGCTTTTCCCGGCCAGAAAATGTGATTTTCTGAGCGAAAATGGGATTTTTCTAAGCAGCAGCAGCACGGTCTGCGCGTTCATGCAGAAATCTGAGAGAAAAAACAGAATAAAAACGGGGTCAGACACAAAAACGGGGCGACGGGGGGATGAAAGGGATTTTATATGAGAAAAATGGGAGAAAAGCGGATTTTCTAAGAGAAAAAATGGGATTTTTCGGAGCGAAAATGGGATTTTTCTGAGCGAAAATTGAAGAAAAGCAGATTTTTCCGGCCAGAAAATGTGATTTTCTGAGCAAAAATGCAATTTTTCTGAGCAAAAATTGAAAAAACACGGATTTTTCCAGTAAAAAAATGTGATTTTCCGAGCAAAAATGGGATTTTTCTGAGCTAAAACTCAGCCCCGCACCCAGGGGCGCTGCCCGGCCAGGGATGGGGGTACGGGGAGAAAAAGGGAAAAAAACGGATTTTATAAGAGAAAAATTGGACAAAAGCAGATTTTCTGAGAGAAAAAATGGGATTTTTCCGAGCGAAAATGGGATTTTTCGGAGCGAAAATTGAAGAAAAGTGGATTTTTCCGGCCAAAAAATGGGATTTTCTGAGCGAAAATTGAAAAAAATCGGCTTTTTTTCTGCCAGAAAATGTGATTTTCCGAGCGAAAATGGGATTTTTCTATGCGAAAATTGAAAAAAATGAATTTTTGTGAAACAAAAATCAGATTTTCTATGCAAAAACGGATTTTTCCTGAGCAAAAATTGAAAAAAAATCGGCTTTTCCCGGCCAAAAATGTGATTTTCTGAGCGAAAATGGGATTTTTCTAAGCGGAAATTGAAGAAAAGCGGATTTTTCCGGCCAAAAAATAGGATTTTTCCGAGAAAAATGGAATTTTTCCGAGCAAAAATTGAAAAAAAAGCGGATTTTTCCGACCAAAAAATGTGATTTTCGGAGCGAAAATGGGATTTTTCTAAGCGAAAACTGAAAAAATCGGCTTTTCCTGACAAAAAAATAAGATTTGCTGAGCAAAAATGGAATTTTTCTGAGCGAAACTTGAAAAAAAGCGGATTTTTCTGGCCAAAAATCTGATTTTCTGAGCGAAAATGGGATTTTTCTAAGCGAAAATTTTAAAAAATCGGCTTTTCCCTGCCAGAAAATGTGATTTTCTAAGCGAAAATGGGATTTTTCTAAGCAGCAGCAGCACGGTCTGCGCGTTCAGGCAGAAATCTGAGAGAAAAAACCAAAATAAAAACGGGGTCAGCACAAAAACGGGGTGATGGGGGGATAAAAGGGATTTTATATGAGAAAAATGGGAGAAAAGCGGATTTTCTAGGCGAAAAAATGGGATTTTTCCGAGCGAAAATGGGATTTTTCGGAGCGAAAATGGGATTTTTCTGAGCGAAAATTGAAGAAAAGCAGATTTTTCCGGCCAGAAAATGTGATTTTCTGAGCAAAAATGGAATTTTTCCGAGCAAAAATTGAAAAAAAAGCGGATTTTTCCGACCAAAAAATGTGATTTTCCGAGCAAAAATGGGATTTTTCTGAGCTAAAACTCAGCCCCGCACCCAGGGGCGCTGCCCGGCCAGGGATGGGGGTACGGGGAGAAAAAGGGAAAAAACCCGGATTTTATAAGAGAAAAATGGGAGAAAAGCGGATTTTCTAAGAGAAAAAATGGGATTTTTCCGAGCGAAAATGGAATTTTTCCGAGCGAAAATGGGATTTTTCGGAGCGAAAATGGGATTTTTCCGAGCGAAAATTGAAGAAGAGCAGATTTTTCCGGCCAAAAAATGGGATTTTCTGAGCGAAAATTGAAAAAAATCGGCTTTTTTCTGCCAGAAAATGTGATTTTCGGAGCGAAAATGGGATTTTTCTGAGCGAAAACTGAAAAAATCGGCTTTTTCTGACAAAAAAATAAGATTTGCTGAGCAAAAATGGAATTTTTCTGAGCGAAACTTGAAAAAAAAGCGGATTTTTCTGGCCAAAAATCTGATTTTCTGAGCGAAAATGGGATTTTTCTAAGCGAAAATTTTAAATAAATCGGCTTTTCCCGGCCACAAAATGTGATTTTCGCAGCGAAAATGGGATTTTTCTGAGCGAAGATTGGAGAAAAAGCTGCTTTTTCCAACCAAAAAATGTGATTTTCTGAGCAAAAATGGGACTTTTCTGAGCGAAAGTGGAAAAAATCGGCTTTTTCTGACAAAAAAATCTGATTTTCTGTGCAAAAATGGAATTTTTCTAAGCAAAAAATTTTTTTAAAATCAGCTTTTTCCGACCAAAAAAATCTGATTTTCTGAGCAAAAAAAAGTCCCAAGAAATTCCACTTTTCCAAGCAAAAAAATAAAATAAATTAAAAAAAAGTCCGTCCAGGAAATCTGATTTTTTGCACAAAAAAAATCCACAAAAATTCCACTTCTCTGCCCTAAAAATTGCCCCAAAAAATTCTCCTTTTCCACCCATTAAAAAATCCCTTAAAAATCCACTTTTCCATCAAAAACATCCAATTTCCTGCCCAAATAATCTGATTTTACACCAAAAAAACTCCATAAAATCCCCCAAAAAATCCGTTTTTGCACCCAAAAAAATTCTGGTTTTTCACCAAAACCTCCCCCAAAAAAATCCACTTTTCCCACAGGAAATCCACTCCCCCCAAAGCCCAAAAAATTCCAATTTCCCCCCAAAATTCTGCTTTTCCGCCCAAAAAATTCCATTTTCCACCCAAAAATTCTCTTTTTCCACCATAAAATTCCACATTTCCACGATAAAATTTCGTTTTTCCACCATAAAATTCCCTTTTTCCACCCAAAATCTCTGCCCCAGGTCCTTCAACCCCTCCTGGATCTGAGCAGGAAACGGAATTTTGGTGGAAAATTGGAAATTTGGGGAATTTGGGGGAATTTGGGGGGGAATTTTTGGGAATTGGGGGGAATTTTGGGGGGAATTTTGGGGGGAATTTTGGGGGGAATTTGGGGGGAATTTCTGGGAAATTTGGGGGAATTTTGGGGGGAATTTTGGGGGGGATTTTGGGGGGAATTTGGGGGGAATTTCTGGGAAATTTGGGGGAATTTTTGGGGAATTTGGGGGGGATTTTGGGGGGAACTTTCGCAGGAATTTTGGGGGAATTTTGGGAATTTGGGGGGAATTTTGGGGGGAAATTTTGGGAAATTTTGGGAAATTTTGGGGAATTTTGGGGGAATTTTGGGGGAAATTTGGGGGAATTTTAGGGGAATTTTCGCAGGAATTTTGGGGGGAATTTTGGGAATTTTTGGGAACTTTGGGGGAATTTGGGGGGAATTATCCCAAACATTCCCCGGAAAGCTTTAAACACCAACACAAGGAGTAATTGGTGAGTTAATTAAGGGTGACTCGTTAATTAGGGGTGAGGCGTTAATTAGGGAGGAGCCCTGGGGATGGGGGAGGGGGGACAGAGGGGACAGAGGGGACAGGGGGGACAGAGGGGACACAGGGGACAGGGGGGACAGAGGGGACAGAGGGGACAGGGGGGACAGGGGGGACAGGGGGGACAGAGGGGACAGGGGGGACAGAGGGGACAGGGGGGACAGGGGGGACAGGGGGGACAGAGGGGACAGAGGGGACAGAGGGGACAGAGGGGACAGGGGGACAGGGGGGACAGAGGGGACAGGGGGGACAGGGGGGACAGAGGGGACAGAGGGGACAGGGGGGACAGGGGGGACAGGGGGGACAGGGGACAGGACTCTGTACTGCTCTGTAGGGTTCTGGAAGGTGCTGCAGGGCTCTAGAAGGTTCTATAGGGCCCTATAGGGTCTCTGTGGTTCTGTACGGTCCTGCAAGGCTCTAAAAGGGTCTGTAAACTCATATAAGGTCCGGAAAAGTTCTATAAGGTCCTGCAAGGGTCTATAAAGTTCTATAAGGTCCTGCAAGGGTCTATAAAGTTCTATAAGGTCCTGCAAGGTTCTATAAAGTTCTGTAAGGTCCTGCAAGGTTCTATAAAGTTCTGTAAGGTCCTGCAAGGGTCTATAAAGTTCTATAAGGTCCTGCAAGGGTCTATAAAGTTCTATAAAGTCCTGCAAGGTTCTATAAAGTTCCGTGAGGTCCTGCAAGGTTCTATAAAGTTCTATAAGGTCCTGCAAGGGTCTATAAAGTTCTATAAGGTCCTGCAAGGTTCTATAAAGTTCTATAAGGTCCTGCAAGGTTCTATAAAGTTCTATAAGGTCCTGCAAGGTTCTATAAAGTTCTGTAAGGTCCTGCAAGGTTCTATAAAGTTCTATAAGGTCCTGCAAGGGTCTATAAAGTTCTATAAGGTCCTGCAAGGGTCTATAAAGTTCTATAAGGTCCTGCAAGGTTCTATAAAGTTCTATAAGGTCCTGCAAGGTTCTATAAAGTTCCGTAAGGTCCTGCAAGGTTCTGTAATGTTCTGTAAGGTCCTGCAAGGTTCTATAATGTTCTGTAAGGTCCTGCAAGGTTCTATAATGTTCTGTAAGGTCCTGCAAGGGTCTATAAAGTTCTATAAGGTCCTGCAAGGTTCTGTAATGTTCTGTAAGGTCCTGCAAGGTTCTATAATGTTCTGTAAGGTCCTGCAAGGGTCTATAAAGTTCTATAAGGTCCTGCAAGGTTCTGTAATGTTCTGTAAGGTCCTGCAAAGTTCTATAAAGTTCTATAAGGTCCTGCAAGGTTCTATAATGTTCTGTAAGGTCCTGTAAGGTTCAGTAATGCCCCGTAAAGTTCTATAATGTTCCATAAGGTCCTGTAAGCTTCCATAAGGTCCTATAGGGTTTTATAGGGTCCTGTAATGTCCTATGACCCTCCATAAGGTTCCATAAGACCCTGTAAGGTTCTATAAAGTTCTACAAGGTCCTGTAAGGTTGTATAAGGTTCTATGAAGTTCTCTAAGGTTCCATAAGGTCCTGTAAGGCTCTGTAAGGTTCTATAAGGACCTGTAAGGTTCTACAAACCTCTATCAAGTTCTCTAAGGTTCTATAAAGTTCTATAAGGTTACATAAGGCCCTGTAAGGTTCCATAAGGTTCCATAAGGTTCCATAGGGACCTGTAAGATTCCATAAAGTTCTTTGAACTTCTATAAGGTTCTATAAAGTTCTGTAAGGTTCTATAAGATTCTATAAGGCCCTGGAAGGTTCTATGAAGTTCTCTAAGGTTCCATAAGGCCCTGTAAGGCCCCATAAGGTTCTATGAGGTTCCATAAGGCCCTGTAAGGTTCTATGAGGTTCTATAAGGTCCTATGAGGTTCTGGGAGGTTCTCTAAGGTTCCATAAAGCCCTGTAAGGTTCTGTCAGGCCCTGTAAGGTCCTATGAGGTTCTGTAAGGTTCTATAGGGTCCTATGAGGTTCTAGGAGGTTCTCTAAGGTTCCATAAAGCCCTGTAAGGTTCTATAGGGTCCTATGAGGTTCTATAAGGTCCTATGAGGTTCTGGGAGGTTCTATAAGGTCCTATGAGGTCCTATAAGGTTCTATAGGGTCCTATGGGGCTGTGGGAGGTTCTATAGGGTCCCATGAGGTTCTATAAGGTCCTATAGGGTTCTATAGGGTCCCATGAGGTTCTATAAGGCCCTATGAGATTCTATAAGGTTCTATAAGATCCTATGAAGTTCTATAAGGTCCTATGAAGTTCTGTAAGGTCCTATAAGACCCTATGAGGTTCTGTAAGGTTCTATAAGGCCCTATGAGGTTCTATAAGACCCTATGAGGTTCTATAAGACCCTATGAGGTTCTATAAGGCCCTATGAGGTTCTATAAGGTTCTATAAGGCCCTATAGGGCCCTATGGGGTTGTGGGAGGTTCTATAGGGTCCTAAGACATTCTATAAGGCCCTATGAGGTTCTGGGAGGTTCTATAGGATCCTATGAGGTTCTATAAGGCCCTATGGGGTTGTGGGAGGTTCTATAGGGTCCTATGAGGTTCTATAAGGTTCTATAAGTTCTATAAGGTTCTATAAGGCCCTATGAGGTTCTATAAGGTCCTATGAGGTTCTGTGAGGTTCTATAAGGCCCTATGAGGTTCTATAAGGTCCCATGAGGTTCTGTAAGGTTCTATAAGGTTCTATAGGGTCCCATGAGGTTCTGTAAGGTTCTATAAGGTTCCATAGGGTCCCATGAGGTTCTAGAAGGTTCCATACGGTCCCATGAGGTTCTATAAGGTCCTATGAGGCCCTATGAGGTTCTATAAGGTTCTATAAGGTCCTATGAGGTTCCATAGGGCCCTATAAGGCTGCGGGAGGTTCTATAGGGTGCCGGGGCTGGGCGCTCACCCCGCAGCAGCTCGGGCCGCACGAAGCCCAGCACATCGGCCACGCCGAGCTCCTGGCGGCCGCACGTGCCGCCGTGGATGCGCAGCCAGGCGGGCTCGGCCAGCGCCGTGCACAGCGCCGTGATGGCCAGAGCGCCGGGCAGCGCCGACGCCAGGCTGCGCTCCGCCTGCTTCGGCAGCCCCGCCGGCCCCGCCGCGCCCCGCCGCCGCCGGCCGCCCGCCGCCGAGCCCGCCGCGTACATACCGGGAACCGGGAATGGGACCGGGACCGGGAATGGGGACCGGGAATGGGGACCGGGAATGGGAACCGGGAACGGGAACCGGGAATGGGAACCGGGAACCGCGACCGCAATGGGAACCGGGGACGGGAACCGGGGACGGGAACGGGAACCGGGAACCGCGACCGCAATGGGAACCGGGAACCGGGAACGGGAACCGGGAACGGGAACCGGGAACGGGAACCGCGACCGCAACGGGGACCGGGAACCGGGAACGGGAACCGGGAACCGGGAACGGGAACCGGGAACGGCAATGGGAACCGGGAACCGGGAACGGGAACCGGGAACGGGAACCGCGACCGCAACGGGGACCGGGAACGGGAACCGGGAACCGGGGACGGGAACGGGAACCGGGGACGGGAACGGGAACCGGGAACCGGGGACGGCAACCGGGAACGGGAACCGGGAACGGGAACCGCGACCGCAACGGGGACCGGGAACCGCGACCGCAATGGGAACCGGGAACGGCAACGGGGAACGGGGACCGGGAACCGCGACCGAAACGGGAACGGGAATGGAACCGGGAGCGGCACCAGGAATGGGACCGGGAGCACTGGGAGCACCGGAAGCCGGGGCCGGGGCAGAGACACCCGGGTCACCGGTACCGGGACAGAGACACCTGCTCCCGGTTACCGGTACCGGCTACAGGATAACCGGCACCGGGTCAGCGACACCCGCCCCGGTACCGGCTCTTGGACCCCCGACACCCCGCCCCGGGATCACCGGAACCGACTCCGGGCCACCAGCACCTACTCTGGGACTCCCGACACCCGCCCCGGGATAACCGGTACCGGCTCCGGACTCCCAGCACCCTCCCCGGGTCACCGGTACCGGCTCCGGGATCCTCGACACCCGTCCCAAGCCAGCGGTACCGGCCCTGGGATCACCGGTACCGGCTCCGGGATCCCCCACACCCGCCCCGGTCGCTCCGAGCCCCGGCACGCGCTGCGAACCCCCCGTGACACCGGCCCGGTGCCGGTGCCGATCCCGATCCCGGCCCGGCAGCGCCGTCCGCGGCCGCAGCGCCCGATCCCGGCCCGGGCCCCGGCAGCGGCTCCGGGCTCTGCTCAGCGGCCCCGCCCCGCCGCACTTCCGCTTCCGGTTTTGTTCCGCTTCCGGTTTTGTCCCGCTTCCGGTTTTGTTCCGCTTCCGGTTTTGTTCCGCTTCCGGCTCCGTCCCGCTTCTGGTTCCGGTGCCGCCATGCCCGAGGCGCTGTCGCTGCTGTGCCGGGTGTCCGCTCACCCCGAGTCCCGCTGCTGGGCCCTGGCCTGGAGCCCCAGCGGGGCCCTGCTCGCCTCCTGCGGCGGCGACCGCACCGTGCGCATCTGGGGCCGCGACGGTGAGCGGGACCGCACCGGGACCGGGGGTGGGAACCGGGACCGGGGGTGGGGAACTGAGACCGAACCGGGACCGGGTGTGGGGAACCGGGACCGAACCGGGACCGGGGGTGGGAACCGGGACCGGGGGTGGGGAACTGAGACCGAACCGGGACCGGGTGTGGGGAACCGGGACCGAACCGGGACCGGGGGTGGGAACCGGGACCGGGGGTGGGGAACTGACACCGAACCGGGACCGGACCGGGACCGGGGGTGGGGAACCGGGACCGGACCGAGAGCGGGAGTGGGGAACCGGGACTGGACCGAGACCGGGAGTGGGGAACCGGGACCGAACCGGGACCGAGGGTGGGGAACCGAGACCGGAACTGGGCCCGGGATGGTGAGCGGGGAATCGGGACCGAACCGGGTGTGGAGGTGCGGGGCTGGGACTGGACAGTCCACGGGGACCGGGGTGGACACGGGGCTAAGAGGGACCTGACCCGTGTCCATCCCGTGTCCATCCCGTGTCCGTGTGTCCATCCCGTGTCCATCCCGTGTCCGTGTCTCTGTCCCCCCATATCCTCTTCATATCCCCCCATGTCCCCAATGTCCCCCTGTCCCTGTCCCCGTGTCCTTAATGTCCCCGTGTCCCCGTGTCCCTGTCCCCGTGTCCCTGTCCCCGTGTCCTTAATGTCCCCGTGTCCCCGTGTCCCTGTCCCCGTGTCCCTGTCCCCGTGTCCCTGTCCCTGTCCCCGTGTCCCTGTCCCCCTGTCCCCGTGTCCCTGTCCCTGTCCCCGTGTCCCTGTCCCCGTGTCCCTGTCCCCCTGTCCCCGTGTCCCTGTCCCTGTCCCCGTGTCCCTGTCCCCGTGTCCCTGTCCCTGTCCCCGTGTCCCTGTCCCCGTGTCCCCGTGTCCCGTGTCCCTGTCCCTGTCCCCGTCCCCGTGTCCCCGTGTCCCTGTCCCTGTCCCCGTGTCCCTGTCCCCGTGTCCCTGTCCCCCTGTCCCCGTGTCCCTGTCCCTGTCCCCGTGTCCCTGTCCCCGTGTCCCTGTCCCCCTGTCCCCGTGTCCCCCTGTCCCTGTCCCTGTCCCCGTCCCCGTGTCCCCGTGTCCCTGTCCCTGTCCCCGTGTCCCTGTCCCCGTGTCCCTGTCCCCCTGTCCCCGTGTCCCTGTCCCTGTCCCCGTGTCCCTGTCCCCGTGTCCCTGTCCCCCTGTCCCCGTGTCCCTGTCCCCCTGTCCCCGTGTCCCTGTCCCCCTGTCCCCGTGTCCCTGTCCCTGTCCCCGTGTCCCTGTCCCCCTGTCCCCGTGTCCCCCTGTCCCTGTCCCTGTCCCCGTGTCCCTGTCCCCCTGTCCCCGTGTCCCTGTCCCTGTCCCCGTGTCCCTGTCCCCGTGTCCCTGTCCCCCTGTCCCCGTGTCCCTGTCCCTGTCCCCGTGTCCCTGTCCCCCTGTCCCCGTGTCCCTGTCCCCCTGTCCCCGTGTCCCTGTCCCTGTCCCCGTGTCCCTGTCCCTGTCCCCCTGTCCCCGTGTCCCCCTGTCCCTGTCCCTGTCCCTGTCCCTGTCCCCGTGTCCCTGTCCCCCTGTCCCCGTGTCCCTGTCCCCGTGTCCCTGTCCCTGTCCCTGTCCCCGTGTCCCTGTCCCTGTCCCCGTGTCCCTGTCCCTGTCCCCGTGTCCCTGTCCCCGTGTCCCTGTCCCTGTCCCCGTGTCCCTGTCCCCGTGTCCCTGTCCCCGTGTCCCTGTCCCTGTCCCCGTGTCCCTGTCCCCGTGTCCCTGTCCCTGTGTCCCTGTCCCTGTCCCTGTCCCCGTGTCCCTGTCCCCGTGTCCCTGTCCCTGTCCCCGTGTCCCTGTCCCTGTCCCCGTGTCCCTGTCCCCGTGTCCCTGTCCCCGTGTCCCTGTCCCCGTGTCCCTGTCCCTGTCCCCGTGTCCCTGTCCCTGTCCCCGTCCCCCCGCCAGGCCCGGGCTGGTCGTGCCGGGCCGTTCTGGCCGATGGGCACCAGCGCACGGTGCGCAGGGTGGCCTGGTCGCCCTGCGGCCACTACCTGGCCTCGGCCAGCTTCGATGGCACCACCTGTGTGTGGAAACGCCAGGAGAACGACTTCGAGGTGGGACCCCTGCCCCGGGCCACCTGTGCCACCCCCGGGCTACCTGGGACCCCCCTGTGCCACCCCAGAGCCACCCCTGGGCCATCTTGTGCCACCCCTGGGCTACCTGGGACCCCCCTGTGCCACTTCTGCCACCCCAGAGCCACCCCTGGGCCACCTGGGACCCCCCGTGCCAACCTTGAGCCACCTATGCCACCCCAGAGCCACCCCTGGGCCACCTGTGCCACCTCTGGGCTACCTGGTACCCCCCTCTGCCACCCCAGAGCCACCTGGGACCCCCCAGAGCCACCTGTGCCACCCCATTGCCACCCCATTGCCACCCCAGAGCCACCTCAGTGCCACTCCAGTGCCACCCGGGACCCCCTTTGTCCCCAGCCCCCCAAACTCTGCCTGGCCCCCCGCACCCCCCAGTTCCCCCCTCCCCATTGCCCCCCACCCCGGGCAGGTTTTGGGGTCCCCCAGCCCCCGTGCCGTGTCCCCACAGGTGGTGGCCACGCTGGAGGGGCACGAGAACGAGGTGAAGTCGGTGGCCTGGGCACCCTCGGGGTCACTGCTGGCCACCTGCAGCCGGGACAAGAGCGTCTGGGTGTGGGAGGGTGAGCGGGACACCCCCTGAGCCCCCTGACCCCCCTGACCCCCAACTGACCCCCCTGACCCCCCACTGACCCCCCGGGCACCCCCTGAGCCCCCTGACCCCCCACTGACCCCCCTGACCCCCAACTGACCCCCCGGACACCCCCTGACCCCCAACTGACCCCCCGGGCACCCCCTGAGCCCCCTGACCCCCCATTGACCCCCCCCCATTGACCCCCAATTGACCCCCCCGGACACCCCCTGACCCCCAACTGATCCCCCATTGACCCCACTGACCCGTGACCCCAGTGCCCCCAGTGTCCCCAGTGTCCCCAGTGTCCCGTGACCCCTGATCCCAGTGACCCCAGTGTCCCCAGTGCCCCCAGTGACCCCTAACTCCAGTGTCCCCAGTGTCCCCAGTGTCCCCATTGATCCCCCAGTGCCCCCAGTGTCCCCAGTGCCCCCAGTGTCCCCAGTGTCCCCAGTGTCCCCAGTGACCCCAGTGTCCCCAGTGTCCCCAGTGCCCCCAGTGTCCCCAGTGACCCCAGTGTCCCCAGTGTCCCCAGTGTCCCCATTGATCCCCCAGTGCCCCCAGTATCCCCAGTGTCCCCAGTGTCCCCAGTGTCCCCAGTGTCCCCCAGTGTCCCCAGTGTCCCCAGTGCCCCCAGTATCCCCAGTGTCCCCAGTGCCCCCAGTGCCCCCAGTGCCCCCAGTGCCCCCAGTATCCCCAGTGTCCCCAGTGTCCCCAGTGTCCCCAGTATCCCCAGTGCCCCCAGTGTCCCCAGTGCCCCCAGTATCCCCAGTGTCCCCAGTGTCCCCAGTGACCCCAGTGTCCCCAGTGTCCCCAGTGCCCCCAGTATCCCCAGTGTCCCCAGTGTCCCCAGTGACCCCAGTGTCCCCAGTGTCCCCAGTATCCCCAGTGTCCCCAGTATCCCCAGTATCCCCAGTGTCCCCAGTGCCCCCAGTGCCCCCAGTGCCCCCAGTGTCCCCAGTGTCCCCAGTGCCCCCAGTGTCCCCAGTATCCCCAGTATCCCCAGTGTCCCCAGTGCCCCCAGTGTCCCCAGTGTCCCCAGTGTCCCCAGTGTCCCCAGTATCCCCAGTATCCCCAGTGTCCCCAGTGTCCCCAGTGTCCCCAGTGTCCCCAGTGTCCCCAGTGTCCCCAGTGACCGTTGCTGTGCCGTGCAGTGGACGAGGACGAGCAGGAGTTCGAGTGTGTCAGTGTGCTCAGCGCTCACACACAGGACGTCAAACACGTGGTGTGGCACCCCAGCCAGGAGGTGAGGGGACATGGGGACACCTGGGGACACAGGGGACAAGCAGGGGACATACGGGGGTCATAGGGACACACAGAACATCAAACACGAGGTGTGGCACCCCATCCAGGAGGTGAGGGGACATGGGGACACCTGGAACAGCCAGGGGACACGGGGGACACGGGGGACACCTGGGGACCGGGGGACGCACAGGGGACACCTGAGGACATGGGGACACACAGGACATCAAACGCGTGGTGTGGCACCCCAGCCAGGAGGTGAGGGGACACTTGGGGGACACAGGAGACACACAGGGAACACACTGAGGACATGGGGACACCTGGGGACACAGGGACACACAGGGGACACGGGGACATGCAGGGACACACTGGGGACACCCAAACTCCCAAAGGAACCCCCAACGACCCCAGGGACCCCCAGACCCCCAAACTCCCCCAGGGTCCCATCCCGAGACCCCCAAACGCTGCAGGGTCCCATTCCTGTCCCCAGCTCTGCCCCGTGTCCCCTCTGTGTCCCCATGTCCCCAGCGGCTGGCCAGTGCCAGTGTCCCTGCTGTCCCTGTGTCACTCCTTTGTCCCCATGTCCCTGTGTCACTTTCCTGTGTTCCCATGTCCCTGTGTCCCCATGTCCCCTGTGTGTCACTGTCCCCTGTCCCGTGTCCCCAGCTGCTGGCCAGTGCCAGCTATGATGACACGGTGTCACTGCTGTGTCCCCATGTCACTGTCCCGTGTCCCGTGTCCCCAGCTGCTGGCCAGCGCCAGCTATGATGACACGGTGTCACTGCTGTGTCCCTGTGTCACTGTCCCGTGTCCCTGTGTCACTGTCCCGTGTCCCCAGCTGCTGGCCAGCGCCAGCTATGATGACACGGTGTCACTGTCCCATGTCCCTGTGTCACTGTCCCGTGTCCCCAGCTGCTGGCCAGTGCCAGCTATGATGACACGGTGTCACTGTCCCGTGTCCCTGTGTCACTGTCCCATGTCCCTGTGTCACTGTCCCCTGTCCCCAGCTGCTGGCCAGCGCCAGCTATGATGACACGGTGTCACTGTCCCGTGTCCCTGTGTCACTGTCCCGTGTCCCCAGCTGCTGGCCAGCGCCAGCTATGATGACACGGTGTCACTGTCCCATGTCCCTGTGTCACTGTCCCCTGTCCCCAGCTGCTGGCCAGCGCCAGCTATGATGACACGGTGTCACTGTCCCGTGTCCCTGTGTCACTGTCCCATGTCCCTGTGTCACTGTCCCCTGTCCCCAGCTGCTGGCCAGCGCCAGCTATGATGACACGGTGTCACTGCTGTGTCCCCATGTCACTGTCCCGTGTCCCCAGCTGCTGGCCAGCGCCAGCTATGATGACACGGTGTCACTGTCCCATGTCCCTGTGTCACTGTCCCGTGTCCCCAGCTGCTGGCCAGCGCCAGCTATGATGACACGGTGTCACTGCTGTGTCCCCATGTCACTGTCCCGTGTCCCCGTGTCCCCAGCTGCTGGCCAGCGCCAGCTATGATGACACGGTGTCACTGCTGTGTCCCTGTGTCACTGTCCCGTGTCCCTGTGTCACTGTCCCCTGTCCCCAGCTGCTGGCCAGCGCCAGCTATGATGACACGGTGTCACTGCTGTGTCCCCATGTCACTGTCCCGTGTCCCCAGCTGCTGGCCAGTGCCAGCTATGATGACACGGTGTCACTGTCCCGTGTCCCTGTGTCACTGTCCCGTGTCCCCAGCTGCTGGCCAGCGCCAGCTATGATGACACGGTGTCACTGCTGTGTCCCTGTGTCACTGTCCCGTGTCCCTGTGTCACTGTCCCCTGTCCCCAGCTGCTGGCCAGCGCCAGCTATGATGACACGGTGTCACTGCTGTGTCCCCATGTCACTGTCCCCTGTCCCCAGCTGCTGGCCAGTGCCAGCTATGATGACACGGTGCGCCTGTACCGTGTCCCTGTGTCACTGTCCCGTGTCCCTGTGTCACTGTCCCCTGTCCCCAGCTGCTGGCCAGCGCCAGCTATGATGACACGGTGTCACTGCTGTGTCCCCATGTCACTGTCCCCTGTCCCCAGCTGCTGGCCAGCGCCAGCTATGATGACACGGTGTCACTGCTGTGTCCCCATGTCACTGTCCCCTGTCCCCAGCTGCTGGCCAGCGCCAGCTATGATGACACGGTGTCACTGCTGTGTCCCCATGTCACTGTCCCCTGTCCCCAGCTGCTGGCCAGTGCCAGCTATGATGACACGGTGCGCCTGTACCGCGAGGACGATGACGACTGGCTGTGCTGTGCCACCCTGGAGGGTCACACGTCCACCGTGTGGGCAGTGGCCTGGGAGCGCTCCGGGCAGCGCCTCGTGTCCTGCAGCGATGACAGAACCCTGAGAGTGTGGCAGCGCTCCGAGGGACACGGTGGGGACAGGGATGGGGACAGGGATGGGGACGGGGATGGGGATGGGGACAGGGGACAGGGACAGGGATGGGGATGGGGACAGGGATGGGGACAGGGATGGGGATGGGGACGGGGACAGGGATGGGGACAGGGACAGGGGACAGGGATGGGGATGGGGACAGGGACAGGGGACAGGGATGGGGACAGGGACGGGGATGGGGACAGGGATGGGGACGGACAGGGGACAGGGATGGGGACAGGGGACGGGGACAGGGACGAGGATGGGGACAGGGACGGGGATGGGGACAGGGATGGGGACGGACAGGGGACAGGGATGGGGACAGGGGACGGGGACAGGGACGAGGATGGGGACAGGGACGGGGATGGGGACAGGGACGAGGATGGGGACAGGGATGGGGACAGGGACAGAGGGGACAGGGATGGGGACAGGGACAGGGATGGGGATGGGGACAGGGATGGGGACAGGGACAGAGATAGGGGACAGGGATGGGGACAGGGGATTTGTGTCCTGCAGCCATGACAGAACCCTGGGCGTGTGGCAGCGCTGTGGGCCCAGCCAGGGACAGGGATGGGGACAGGGGACAGGGACAGGGGGAGTGGCAAGGAGAGGGACAGGGAGAAGGGACTGGGGACAGGGAGAGGGGACAGGGAGGGGACAGGGACATACGGAGGGAGAGAGGGTGAAAAAGGGAGAGGGAAAAAGGAGGAGGGAGAGGGGAAAGGGGGAGAGTGAGAAGGAGAAAGGGAGAGAGGGAAGGAGAAGGAAAAAGGGAAGAGAAAGAAAAGGCTGGGGAGAGGGAAAGGGGAAGATTTGGGGAAAAAGGTGAAGGGAGAGGAAAAGGAGAGAGGGAAAAGGAGCAGGGGAGGGGCAGGGAGTGAAGTGAGAAAGGGGGGGAGAGGGAAGTGTCCTCATGTCCCCGATGTCCCCGTGTCCCCGTGTCCCCAGGCAGTGGCACGGAGCCCAGCTGGAAATGTGTGTGCACCCTGTCCGGGTACCACGGGCGCAGCATCTACGACGTGGCCTGGTGAGTGTGGGGACACTGGGGGGACAGTGGGGACATGGGGGACACTGGGGGGACATGGGGGACACTGGGGGGACATGGGGGACACTGGGGGGACACTGGGGGGACATGGGGGACACTGGGGGGACATGGGGGACACTGGGGGGACACTGGGGGGACACTGGGGACAGTGGGGACATGGGGGACACTGGGGGGACACTGGGGGGACATGGGGGACACTGGGGGGACACTGGGGACACTGGGGGGACACTGGGGGGACACTGGGGACAGTGGGGACATGGGGGGACATGGGGGACACTGGGGGGACAGTGGGGACACTGGGGGGACAGTGGGGACATGGGGGGCATGGGCACATCGGGGACATTGGAGACTTGGGGACAGCTGGGGACACCTGGAGACACTGGGGGTACTGGGGACACCTCACTGGGGCACTGTGACCCTCCAGATGCCACCTCCCTGGTGTCCCCTCCAAGCTCCACCTCACTAGGGCCCTGTCCCCTTCTTAGTGACCCCTCCAGGTGTCACCTGTCCCCTCCCTGTCCCCCCCGTCCCCCTGAGTGCTGTCCCTGTCCCCAGGTGTCCCCCCTGTCCCCCCAGGTGTCCCCTGACTGCTGTCCCTGTCCCCAGGTGTCCCCTGAGCTCTCTCCCTGTCCCCACGTGTCCCCTGAGCACTGTCCCTGTCCCCAGGTGTCCCCAGGTATCCCCTGTCCCCAGGTGTCCCCAGGTGTCCCCTGTCCCCCCAGGTGTCCCCAGGTGTCCCCTGAGCTCTCTCGCTGTCCCCAGGTGTCCCCAGGTGTCCCCAGGTGTCCCCAGGTGTCCCCTGAGCTCTCTCGCTGTCCCCAGGTGTCCCCAGGTGTCCCCAGGTGTCCCCTGAGCACTGTCCCTGTCCCCAGGTGTCCCCAGGTGTCCCCAGGTGTCCCCTGAGCTCTCTCGCTGTCCCCAGGTGTCCCCAGGTGTCCCCAGGTGTCCCCGGGTGTCCCCTGAGCTCTCTCGCTGTCCCCAGGTGTCACCTGACGGGCGCGGTGGCCACGGCGTGCGGTGACGACGCGGTCCGTGTGTTTGAGGAGGTGGCCCCGGTGGCCGCGGGCTGCGCGGTGACGTTCGGCCTGGCTGCCCACGTGCCGCGGGCACACGCCCAGGACGTCAATGGGGTGGCGTGGCACCCGCGGCAGCCGGGGCTGCTGGCCTCGTGCGGCGACGACGGCGACATCGCCTTCTGGCACTACCAGCGGCCCGACGGGCTCTGAGGGGCCTCCCGGGGCTACCTGGGGCTACCTGCGGCCTCCCGGGGCTACCTGGGGCTACCTGCGGCCTCCCGGGGCTACCTGGGGCCTCCTGGGGCTACCTGAGACTACCTGGGGCTTCCCGGGGCTACCTGGGGCTTCCCGGGGCTACCTGCGGCCTCCTGGGGCTACCTGCGGCCTCCCGGGGCTACCTGGGGCTTCCCGGGGCTACCTGGGCCTCCTGGGGCTTCCCGGGGCTACCTGGGGCTACCTGCAGCCTCCCGGGGCTACCAGAGTCACCCAACATCCTCCAGGACAGCCCGGGGGCCTCTGGGAGCCTCCTGTGGCTACCTGGAGCCTCCTGTGGCTACCAGGAGGGCCTGGGGGCCTCCAGGAGCCTCCTGTGTGGCTACCAGCACAGCTCAGGGGCTCCAGGATCCTCCTGTGGCTACCAGGAGCTTCCTGTGGCTACCAGCACAGTTCAGGGGCCTCCCGTGACCTCCAGGACATGTCAGTGTCCCCAGGACCCCCCCAGGGCCCCTTCACATCCTCCAGGACCTTCCCAAGTCCTACAAGACCCTTCCAGGGGCCCCCAGGACCCATCTGGGACCTCCCAGTGTCCTCCAGGACCCCCCAAGTTTTCCAGGACACCTTCCAGGACCTTTCCAACTCCTCCAGAGCCCTGTCCAGGACCCCCCAGTGTCCTCCAGGGCCCCCCAGTGTCCCCCAGTGTCCCCCAGGACCCTCCCGGTGTCCCCCAGTGTCACCCAGGACCCTCCCGGTGTCCCCCAGTGTCACCCAGGACCCTCCCGGTGTCCCCCAGTGCCTCTCAGGTTCTCCAGAACCCCCCCAGATTCTCCAGGACTCCTTCCAGAACCTTCCCAGGTTCTCCAGGCCCCCCCCATGTCCCCCCAGTGTCCCCCCAGTGTCACCCAGGACCCTCCCGGTGTCCCCCAGTGTCACCCAGGACCCTCCCGGTGTCCCCCAGTGTCCTCCAGGACCCTCCCAGTGTCCCCCAGTGCCTCTCAGGTTCTCCAGAACCCCCCAGGTTCTCCAGGACTCCTTCCAGAACCTTCCCCAGTTCTCCAGGCCCCCCCCCATTGTCCCCCCAGTGTCCCCCAGGACCCCCCCATGTCCCCCCAGTGTCCCCCAGGACCCCCCCATGTCCCCCCAGTGTCCCCCCAGTGTCACCCAGGACCCCCCCCAGTGTCCCCCAGTGTCCCCAGTTGGGTTTGTGGGGTCGGGATGGGGTTTGGGCTCCCGGGATCCCTGCGGGGCTTCCTGGCCCAAAGCCAATAAATCCAAGGATTTCCTGGGAAAACGGCCCCGAGGACTCGGGCTGGGGGGGGTTGGGATCCGGGTTTGGGATTCCAGGGGTTGGGGATTCCAGGAATTTGGGATCCGGGTTTGGGATTCCAGGGGTTTGGGATCCGGGTTTGGGATTCCAGGGGTTTGGGATCCGGGTTTGGGATTCCAGGGGTTTGGGATCCGGGTTTGGGATTCCAGGGGTTTGGGATTCCAGGAATTTGGGATCCGGGTTTGGGATTCCAGGAATTTGGGGTGTGGGAATTTGGGATCCGGGTTTGGGATTCCAGGGGTTTGGGATCCGGGGTTTGGGGTCAGCTTGAAGCCCAAAGGAGTTCGGGTGTGGGAATTTGGGATTTCAGGAATTTGGGATCCTGGGGTTTGGGATTCCAGGGGTTCAGGATTCCAAGAACTTGGGATCCTGGGGTTTGGGGTGTGGGAATTTGGGATCCTGGGTTTGGGATTTCAGGAATTTGGGGTCGGGGAATTTGGGATCCTGGGGTTCAGGATTCCAGGAATTTGGGATCCAAGAGTTTGGGATCCAGGAGTTTGGGATTCCAGGAATTTGGGATCCAGGAGTTTTGGGGTCCAGGAATTTTGGGGTGCAGGAATTTTGGGATCCAGGAGTTTGGGATGCCAGGGGTTTGGGGTCTCAAGACTTGAGGATGCAGGAATTCAGGCTCTGGGAATTTGGGATCCAAGAGTTTGGGATCCAAGAGTTTGGGGTTCAGGAATTTGGGGTGCAGGAATTTTGGGATGCCAGGGGTTTGGGGTCTCAAGACTTGAGGATGCAGGAATTCAGGCTCTGGGAATTTGGGATCCACGAGTTTGGGGTTCAGGAATTTGGGGTCCCAGACTTTGAGATCCCAGAGTTTCAGATTTCAAGACTTCGGGATGCAGGAATTTGGGATCCAGGAGTTCGTTTGGGAATGGGGCGGGAAAAAAAACGAGTTTGGGTTTTTTTGGGGGGGATTTTGGGGCTCTGTGACCCTCGGGAATTTGGGAAAAACCAGGAATTTGGGAAAAGCAGGAATTCCCAAATCCTGGATCCCAATCAGCTCCTCATTAACCCCTCCCCCCCCCTTAATGAGCGCTCGGAATTCCCGGATTTAATAAATCGATCCCGATTTTCTCTCTTCCCAAAATTCCTCCCTCCCCCCTCCCAAAATTCCCCCAAATTCTCCAAAATCCCGGGAATTCTGTGGGGGAGGGGCACCTTTATTGCACAGCAGAGCGGGGGAAATCCCAAATTCCCCCCCAAAATTCCCAAATTCCCCCCAGAATTCCCAAATTCCCCCCAAAATTCCCCCTAGAATTCCATTGCGGGGGGGGGCGGGGGATTCTATGGGAAAGGAAATTTTGGGATTGGGATTTTTGGGAATTGATTTTTTGGGCATGGGGGGAATTTCTGGAGATGGATTTTTGGGAATGGGGGATTTTGGGATTTGGGGGATTTTTGGGAATGGGGAGAGTTTTTTGGGAATTGATTTTTTGGGAATGGGGGGAATTTGTGGGAATGGATTTTTTGGGATTGGGATTTTCGGGATTGGGGATTTTTGGGAATGGGATTTTGGGGATTTTTGGGAATGGGGGATTTTCGGGATTGGGGATTTTTTGGGAATTCCCTGAGTTGTTCCCAATCCCGGGGGGCTCAAATCGCGCCCCCCCCCCCCCAAAAAAAAATCCTCGTACCGGTGGGGGAGGGGACACTGGGGGTGGGGGGTGGTGGCACTTTGGAATGTCGCTGTCACGGGGGGGGCGGGGGTGGCACAGCAGGGCCCTGGTGGCACTTGGGGACACTCCCGCGTGTCACAGGCGGCCTCGGTGACACCTGGGGACACTCGTGGAGTGTCACTGGCGGCTGTGGTGGCACTTGGGGACACTCCCGGGGAGGGCTGGCAGTGTCACAGCCCGCCCTGGTGGCACTTGGGGACACTGGCAGTGTCACAGACGGTCTCGGTGACACTTGGGGACAGTGGCGCGGGTGGCCCTGCGCTCCGAGATGTGTTGGTGGCACTTGGGGACACTCCCGGGGAGGGCTGGCAGTGTCACAGCCCGCCCTGGTGGCACTTGGGGACACTGGCGGGTGTCACGGGCGGTCACAGTGGCGCTTGGCGACACTGCCGGGAGGATGGCAGTGTCACAGGCGGTCTCGGTGGCATTTGGGGACACTCCTGGAATGTCACAGGCTGTCTCGGTGACACTTGGGGACACTCCCGGGGAGAGCTGGCAGTGTCATAGGCGGCCGCGGTGACACTTGGGGACAATCCCAGGTGGCACAGCCGGCCCTGGTGGCACTTGGGGACACTCCCGCGTGTCACAGCCAGTCTCGGTGGCATCTGGGGACACTCCTGGAGTGTCACTGGCGGCTGTGGTGGCACTTGGGGACACTCCCGGGCAGGGCTGGCAGTGTCACAGGCTGTCGCGGTGGCACTTGGGGGCACTCCCGCGTGTCACAGCCGGCCCTGGTGGCGCTTGGGGACACTCCGGGGTGTCACAGGCGGTGACACTGGGGACAGTGTCGCGGGTGGCCCTGCGCTCCGAGCTGTGTCAGTGACACTTGGGGACACTCCGGGTGTCACAGCCGGCCGCGGTGATATTTGGGGACACTCCGGGGTGTCACGGGCGGTCTCGGTGACACTTGGGGACACTCCGGGTGTCACGGGCGGTGACACTTGGGGACAGTGGCGCGGGTGGCCCTGCGCTCCGAGATGTGTTGGTGGCACTTGGGGACACTCCCGGGGAGGGCTGGCAGTGTCACAGCCCGCCCTGGTGGCACTTGGGGACACTGGCGGGTGTCACGGGCGGTCACAGTGGCGCTTGGCGACACTCCCGGGGAGGGCTGGCAGTGTCACAGACGGTCTCGGTGGCATTTGGGGACACTCCTGGAATGTCACAGGCTGTCTCGGTGACACTTGGGGACACTCCCGGGGAGAGCTGGCAGTGTCATAGGCGGCCGCGGTGACACTTGGGGACAATCCCAGGTGTCACAGCCGGCCCTGGTGGCACTTGGGGACACTCCCGCGTGTCACAGCCAGTCTCGGTGGCATCTGGGGACACTCCTGGAGTGTCACTGGCGGCTGTGGTGGCACTTGGGGACACTCCCGGGCAGGGCTGGCAGTGTCACAGGCTGTCGCGGTGGCACTTGGGGACACTCCCGGGTGTCACAGACGGTCCTGGTGACACTTGGGGACACTCCCGGGTGTCACGGGCGGTGACACTTGGGGACACTGCGGGTGTCACGGGCGGTGACACTTGGGGACAGTGTCGCGGGTGGCGCGGCGCTCCGAGATGTGTCGCCGCAGGCGGCGCGGGGCCGGCTCGGGGAGCAGCGAGGGGCTGGAGTGAGCCTTGGTGAGCGGCGCGGGGACACGGGGACACTGCGGGGGGTCCCCAATGTCCCCAATGTCCCCAGGGTCCCCAGGGTCCCCGATGTCCCCGCGCAGCCACGCCTCCAGGGCCTGCACGTACGTCAGGGAGCGGTGGCGCTGCGGGGACAGCGACAGCCAGCGGTCACCACGGGTGGCAGCGTGTCACCTGTGTCACCTCAGTGTCACCTGTGTGTCACCTCAGTGTCACCTGTGTCACCTGTGTCACCTGTGTCACCTCAGTGTCACCTGTGTCACCTCAGTGTCACCTCAGTGTCACCTGTGTGTCACCTGTGTCACCTCAGTGTCACCTGTGTCACCTCAGTGTCACCTCAGTGTCACCTGTGTGTCACCTGTCACCTTAGTGTCACCGCTGTGTCACCCCTATGTCACCTCAGTGTCCCCACTGTCACCTCCCGCAGCAGGAAGTCGCCGTGTGCCCATTGTCCCCAATGTCCCCCCCGTGTCCCCGTTGTCCCCAGTGTCCCCCAACTGTCCCCGCTGTCACCTCCCGCAGCAGGAAGTCGCCGTGTCCCCAATGTCACCCCCGTGTCCCCAATGTCACCCCCGTGTCCCCATTGTCCCCCCCCTGTCCCCGGTGTCCCCGTTGTCACCTCCCGCAGCAGGAAGTCGCCGTGTCCCCAGTGTCCCCCCCCCGTCCCCATTGTCACCTCCCGCAGCAGGAAGTCCCCGTGTCCCCGATGTCCCCATTGTCCCCCCCCTGTCCCCGGTGTCACCTCCCGCAGCAGGAAGTCGCCGTGTGCCCGGTGCTCCTCCAGGTCCCGTCCCCGTCCCTCGGGCCGGAGCCGCTCGTGCTCCAGGAGCTGGCACGTCACTGTCCCCACCCAGCGGCGCAGCTGCGCCAGCTGCTGCTCCTGGGGACATTGGGGACACCGGGGTGACACAGGGACATTGGGGTGACACAGGGTCACTGTCCCCACCCAGCGGCGCAGCTGCGCCAGCTGCTGCTCCTGGGGACATCGGGGACACCGGGGTGACACAGGGACATTGGGGACATTGGGGACATTGGGGTGACACAGGGTCACTGTCCCCACCCAGCGGCGCAGCTGCGCCAGCTGCTGCTCCTGGGGACATCGGGGACACCGGGGTGACACAGGGACATTGGGGTGACACAGGGACATTGGGGACACCGGGGTGACACAGGGACATTGGGGACATCGGGGTGACACAGGGACATTGGGGACATTGGGGACACCGGGGACATTGGGGACATCGGGGTGACACAGGGACATTGGGGACATTGGGGACACCGGGGACATTGGGGACATCGGGGTAACACAGGGTCACTGTCCCCAGCCAGCGGCGCAGCTGCGCCAGCTGCTGCTCCTGGGGACATTGGGGACACCGGGGTGACACAGGGACATCGGGGACATTGGGGACATTGGGGACATCGGGGTGACACAGGGACACCGGGGTGACACAGGGACATTGGGGACATCGGGGTGACACAGGGACATCGGGGACATTGGGGACATCGGGGTGACACAGGGACACCGGGGTGACACAGGGACATTGGGGACATCGGGGTGACACAGGGACATCGGGGACATTGGGGACATCGGGGTGACACAGGGTCACTGTCCCCAACCAGCGGCGCAGCTGCGCCAGCTGCTGCTCCTGGGGACATTGGGGTGACACAGGGACATTGGGGACATCGGGGACACCGGGGTGACACAGGGACACTGGGGTGACTCAGGGACATCGGGGACATCGGGGACATTGGGGGACATTGGGGTCACACAGGGACATTGGGGACACTGGGGTGGCACACCCCAAATTTGGGGCTTTGGGGTTTTTAGGGGTGTTTGGGGTTATTGGGGTTCCTATGGGGTTACTGGGGTTCCTATGGGGTTTTTAGGACATTTTGGGATAATTCAGGATAATTTTAGGATAATTTTGGGGTAATTTTGGGGTTTCTCACCGGGGCACAGCGGCTGGGGGCCGAGGGTCTCACGGGGTTATTGGGGTTCCTATGGGGTTATTGGGGTTCCTATGGGGTTGGGGCTGTTCCTATGGGGTTTTTAGGCTATTTTGGGATAATTCAGGATATTTTGGGATAATTCAGGATAATTTTGGGATATTTTGGGATAAGTTTTGGGGTTTCTCACCGGGGCACAGCGGCTGGGGGCCGAGGGTCTCACGGGGTTATTGGGGTTCCTATGGGGTTGGGGCTGTTCCTATGGGGTTTTTAGGATACTTTGGGATATTTTAGGATATTTCGGGATAATTTTGGGATATTTTGGGGTAATTTTGGGGTTTCTCACCGGGGCACAGCGGCTGGGGGCCGAGGGCAGTACGGGATTGGGGTTCCTATGGGGTTGGGGCTGTTCCTATGGGGTTTTTAGGATATTTCAGGATAATTTAGGGATATTTTGGGGTATTTTTTGGGGTTTCTCACCGGGGCACAGCGGCTGGGGGCCGAGGGTCTCACGGGTCTGACGAAGCGGTGCCGGGAGCCCACGGCGGGGGGCAGGGGGGGGCTGGAGCAGAGCGCGGCCGCCGCGTTGATGGCGCCCACCCAGAGCCGCAGCTCCGCCCCGCTCCTGTGACGTCACACCGCCGTCACCGTGACGTCAGCGTGACGTCAGCGTGACGTCGTGCACGCGCGCACACATCCCCACGCTGATTTTCCCCCGCTCCGCCCCCAAGAGCACAAATATTGGGGGGAAAAAACCCGAACCCCAAATAGCCCGGAGTGACCCCAAAAACCCCAAATCCCCCCAAAATTCCAAATCCTGCATCCCCGATCTCCCAAATCCCCAAATCTCCAAAATCCCAAATCCCCCAAAACCCCTAAATCCCCCAAACCCCAAAATACCCAAATCCTACATCCCCAAAACCCCAAAATCCCCAAATCCCAAATCCCCCAAAACCCCTAAATCCCCAAAACCCCCAAAAACCCAAATCCTACATCCCCAAAACCCCTAAATCCTAAAACCTCAAAATCCCATATCCCCAAACCCCAAAATACCCAAACTCCAAAATTCCGAAATCCCCCCAAAACCCCCAAAATCCTCAAACCCACAAATCCTCAAACCCCCAAATCCCCCAAATCTCAAACCTCCAAAAACCCCGAAATACCAAAACCCCCAAATCCCCAAATCCCAAACCCCAAATCTCCAAACCCTCAAATCTCCAAATCCCCCAAAACCCCCAAATCCCCAAAACCCCGAAATCCCCAAAATCCTCAAACCCCCAAATCCCAAAACCCCCAAATCCCCAAATCCTCAAATCCCAAATCCCTCAAAACTCCAAAATCCCAAATCCCCAGAATCCCAAATCCCCAAAACCCCAAATCTCCCAAATCCCAAAAAACCACAAAACCCCAAAATTCCCAAAATCCCAAATCCCCCAAATCTCCCAAAACCCCAAAATCCCCAAAACCCCAAAACCCAAATCCCAAAATCCCCAAACCCCAAAATCCCCAAATCCCCAAAATCCCAAATCCCAAAACCCCCAAATCCCAAAACCCCAGAATCCCCAAATCCCCCAAAACACTAAATCCCCAAAACCCCAAAATCCCAAAACACAAAAACCCCTAAAACCCCCAAACCCCCAAAATCCCCAAATCCCCAAAAACCTCAAAACCCCAAAATCCCAAATCCCAAAATCCCCAAATCCCCCCAGTCCCCAAAACCCCAAAAAACCCAAAATCCCCAAATCCCCCAAACCTCCCAAACCCCCAAAACCCTCAAACCCCAAAATCCCCAAAACCCCAAAATCCCCAAATCCCAAAATCCCAAAACACAAAAACCCCTTAAACCCCAAAACCCCCAAAATCCCAAAATCCCAAACCCCCAAAATCCCCAAACCCCAAAATCCCAAATCCCAAAATCCCCAAACCTCCCAAAACCCCAAAATCCTCAAACCCCAAAATCCCCAAAACCCCAAAATCCCCAAAACCCAAAATCCTCAAATCTCCAAATGCCCCCAAATCCCCAAATCCCAAAACCCCAAAATCCCCAAAACCCCAAAATCCTCAAACCCCAAAATCCCCAAAATCCCAAATCCCCCAAAATCCCCAAAATCCCAAATCCCCAAATCCCCAAAATCCCCAAAATCCCAAATCCCCAAAATCCCAAATCCCCAAAATCCCAAATCCCCCAAACCCCAAAATCCTCAAACCCCAAAATCCCCAAAATCCCCAAAAATCCCAAATCCCCCAAAATCCCCAAAATCCCAAATCCCAAAATCCCCAAAATCCCCAAAATCCCAAATCCCCAAAATCCCAAATCCCCAAAATCCCAAATCCCCAAAATCCCAAATCCCCCAAACCCCAAAATCCCCAAATCCCAAAATCCCCAAAATCCCAAAATCCGAATCCAAGAGTTTTAGGATTTGGGGTTTTTTTTAGGATTTGGGATTTTTTTTTTCCCGTTTTAGGATCTTTTCGATATTGGGATTTTTTCCAAATTTAGATTTTTTTTCCCCAATTCAAGCGATTTTTTAGGATTTTTAGGATTTTGGGGTTTTTAGGATTTTTAGAAATTTTTTTTGGTTGTTTTTTTAGGATTTTTGGCATTTTTAGGATTTTTTAGAGTTTTTTTAGGGGATTTTTGTGATTTTTAGGATTTTTAGGGGATTTGATTTGGTTTTGGATTTTTTTTGGTTTTTTTCGGTTTTTAGGATTTTTGGGATTTTGGGGTTTTAAGGACTTTTAGGGGATTTTTAGGATTTTTAGGGTTTTTGTGATTTTGGGGCTTTTTAGGATTTTTTACGATTTTTAGAATTCTTTATTTTTAGGGTTTTTTGGATTTTTAGGGTTTTTTAAGGATTTTGGGGGCTTTTAGGATTTTTAGGGATGTTTAGGGGATTTTTTGGGATTTTTAGGGATTTTAGGATTTTTGTGATTTTTAGGATTTTTACGATTTTTTTAGGATTTTTGTAATTTTTAGGATTTTTAGGAACTTTTTTTGGTTTTTAGGATTTTTGGGGGTTTTATGTTTTCATTTATTTTTAGGATTTTCAGGATTTGGGGGGATTTTAAGGATTTTTGGGGTTTTTTAGGGGATTTTTGTTATTTTGGGGGTTTGTAGGATTTGTAAGATTTTTTTGGTGGTTTTTATGGGATTTTTGTCATTTTTAGGATAATTTAGAACATTTCAGGATATTTTAGGATTTTTGTGATTTTTTTTGTTATTTTTAGGGGATTTGGGGTTTTTTAGGATTTTTGTCATTTTTAGGATTTTTTAGGATTTTGGGGATTTTTGGGATTTTTTTGGTTTCTCGGATGTTTTGGGTTTTATTTTATTTTTAGGATATTTTAATGATTTTAGGATTTTGAAGGTTTTTTAGGATTTTGGGGGAATTTTTAGAATTTTTGTGATTTTTAGGGGATTTTTGGGGTTTGGGGTATTTTTAGGATTTTTGCCATTTTTAGGATTTTTTAGAATTTTTGTGATTTTTTTTTATTTTTAGGATTTTTTGCATTTTGGGGATTTTTTCGGATTTTTAGGGGATTTTTTCTTTTCTTGGACGTTTGGGGTTTGGTTTTATTTTTAGGATATTTTTATGATTTCAGGATTTTTAGGGTTTTTAGGATTTGGGGGATTTTTAGGATTTTGGGAATTTTAGGAGATTTTGTGGTTTTTAGGATTTTTAGGATTTTTTTATTTTTAGGGGATTTTGGGGGTTTTTGGGGGTTTTTTGAATTTTTGTCATTTTTAGGATTTTTAGGATTTTTGGGATTTTTTTTTACTTTTAGGATTTTTGTGATTTTTTTTTTACTTTTAGGATTTTGGGGGGTTTTGGGGATTTTTTGGGGTTTTTTTTTGGTTTCTCGGATGTTTTGGGGTTTGGGTTTTATTTTATTTTTAGAATATTTTTATGATTTTAGGATTTTTAGGGTTTTTAGGATTTTGGGAATTTTAGGAGATTTTGTGGTTTTTAGGATTTTTAGGATTTTTTTATTTTTAGGGGATTTTTAGGGGATTTTTGGGGTTTTGGGGGATTTTTACAATTTTTGTCATTTTTAGGATTTTTAGGATTTTAGGGTATTTTTTATTTTTAGGATTTTGGGGGGATTTTTAGGGGTTTTTTTTGGTTTCTCAGATGTTTTGGGATTTTGGTTTTATTTTATTTTTAGGATATTTTTATGATTTTAGGATTTTTAGAGTTTTTAAGATTTGGGGAATTTTAGGAGATTTTTGGGGCTTTTAGGATTTTTAGGATTTTTTTATTTTTAGGGGATTTTTAGGGGATTTTTGGGGTTTGGGGGATTTTTACGATTTTTGTCATTTTTAGGATTTTTAGGATTTTAGGGATTTTTTTATTTTTAGGATTTTTGGGGGATTTTTAGGGGATTTTTTGGTTTCTGGGATGTTTTGGGGTTTTGGTTTTATTTTATTTTTAGGATATTTTTATGATTTTAGGATTTTTAGGGTTTTTAAGATTTGGGGAATTTTAGGAGATTTTTGGGGTTTTTAGGATTTTTAGGATTTTTAGGATTTTTTTAGGGGATTTTTAGGGGATTTTTGGGGTTTTGGGGATTTTTACGATTTTTGTCATTTTTAGGATTTTTAGGATTTTAGGGATTTTTTTATTTTTAGGATTTTTGGGGGATTTTTAGGGGTTTTTTTTGGTTTCTGGGATGTTTTGGGATTTTGGTTTTATTTTATTTTTAGGATATTTTTATGATTTTAGGATTTTTAGAGTTTTTAAGATTTGGGGAATTTTAGGAGATTTTTGGGGCTTTTAGGATTTTTAGGATTTTTTTAGGGGATTTTTAGGGGATTTTTGGGGTTTTGGGGATTTTTATGATTTTTGTCATTTTTAGGATTTTAGGGATTTTTTTATTTTTAGGATTTTGGGGATTTTGGGGGGATTTTTAGGGGATTTTTTGGTTTCTCAGATGTTTTGGATTTGGGTTTTATTTCATTTTTAGGATATTTTTATGATTTTTATGATTTTTAGGGTTTTTTTTACTTTTAGGGATTTTGGGGTTTGGGGTATTTTTAGGATTTTTGCCCTTTTTAGGATTTTTAGGATTTTTGTGATTTTTTTTTTTTACTTTTAGGATTTTGGGGGATTTTTGGGATTTTAGGGGGATTTTTAGGGGAATTTTTGGTTTCTCAGACGTTTTGGGGTTTGGGGTTTTTTTTAATTTTTAGGATATTTTTCTGATTTCAGGGTTTTGAAGGTTTTTAGGATTTTTCAGATTTTTGGGATTTTTAGGAGGTTTTGGGGTTTTTTAGGATTTTTAGGGGATTTTTGTGATATTTGTGATTTTTAGGAGATTTTTTTAGGGGATTTTTGTGATTTTTAGGGGATTTTTAGGAGATTTTTGGGGTTTTTATTTTTATGATTTTTGTCAATTTTAGGATTTTTAGGATTTTTAGGATTTTTAGGATTTTAGGGATTTTTTTATTTTTAGGATTTTTGCGATTTTTGGGGGATTTTTAGGGGATTTTTTTGTTTTCTCGGATGTTTTGGGGTTTGGGTTTTATTTTTAGGATATTTTTCTGATTTTAGGATTTTGAAGATTTTTAGGATTTTGGGGGATTTTTAGGATTTTTGGGATCTTTTTAGAATTTTTTTAGGATTTTTAGGATTTTTGGGATTTTTGGGGGATTTTTAGGGTTTTTTTTGGTTTCTGGGATGTTTTGGGGTTTGGTTTTATTTTATTTTTAGAATATTTTTATGATTTTAGGATTTTTAGGGTTTTTAGAATTTTGGGAATTTTAGGAGATTTTTGGGGTTTTTAGGATTTTTAGGATTTTTTTATTTTTAGGGGATTTTTAGGGGATTTTTGGGCTTTTGGGGGATTTTTACAATTTTTGTCATTTTTAGGATTTTTAGGATTTTAGGGATTTTTTTATTTTTAGGATTTTTGGGGGATTTTTAGGGGTTTTTTTTGGTTTCTGGGATGTTTTGGGGTTTTGGTTTTATTTTATTTTTAGAATATTTTTATGATTTTAGGATTTTTAGAGTTTTTAAGATTTGGGGAATTTTAGGAGATTTTTGGGGTTTTTAGGATTTTTAGGATTTTTAGGATTTTTTTAGGGGATTTTTGGGCTTTTGGGGATTTTTATGATTTTTGTCATTTTTAGGATTTTTAGGATTTTAGGGATTTTTTTATTTTTAGGATTTTGGGGGGATTTTTAGGGGTTTTTTTGGTTTCTGGGATGTTTTGGGTTTTGGTTTTATTTTATTTTTAGGATATTTTTATGATTTTAGGATTTTTAGAGTTTTTAAGATTTGGGGAATTTTAGGAGATTTTTGGGGCTTTTAGGATTTTTAGGATTTTTTTAGGGGATTTTTAGGGGATTTTTGGGGTTTTGGGGATTTTTATGATTTTTGTCATTTTAGGATTTTAGGGATTTTTTTATTTTTAGGATTTTGGGGGGATTTTTAGGGGATTTTTAGGGGATTTTTTGGTTTCTCAGATGTTTTGGATTTGGGTTTTATTTCATTTTTAGGATATTTTTATGATTTTGAAGGTTTTTAGGATTTTGGGGGATTTTTAGGACTTTTAGGAGATTATTGGGGTTTTAGGATTTTTATGATTTTTATGATTTTTAGGGTTTTTTTTTACTTTTAGGGATTTTGGGGTTTGGGGTATTTTTAGGATTTTTACCCTTTTTAGGATTTTTGTGATTTTTTTTTTACTTTTCGGATTTTTTGGGATTTTAGGGGGATTTTGGGGGGATTTTTGGTTTCTCAGATGTTTTGGGGTTTGGGGTTTTTTTTAATTTTTAGGATATTTTTCTGATTTCAGGGTTTTGAAGGTTTTTAGGATTTTTCAGATTTTGGGGATTTTTAGGAGGTTTTGGGGTTTTTTAGGATTTTTAGGGGATTTTTGTGATATTTGTGATTTTTAGGAGATTTTTTTAGGGGATTTTGGGGATTTTTAGGGGATTTTTAGGGGATTTTGGGGGTTTTTATTTTTATGATTTTTGTCATTTTTAGGATTTTTAGGATTTTTGGGGATTTTGGGGGATTTTTAGGGTTTTTTTGGGTTTCTCGGATGTTTTGGGGTTTGGGTTTTATTTTATTTTTAGGATATTTTTATGATTTCAGGATTTTTAGGGTTTTTAGGATTTGGGGGATTTTTAGGATTTTGGGGGAATTTTAGGAGATTTTGGGGGTTTTTAGGATTTTTGTGATTTTTAGGATTTTGAAGAATTTTTTTTACTTTTAGGGGATTTTTATGGGATTTTGGCCATTTTTATGGGATTTTAATGGGATTTTAATGGGATTTTTACGGGATTTTTACGGGATTTTTTTTATTTTAATCGGATTTTAATGGGATTTTTTTCATTTTAATGGGATTTTAATGGGATTTTAATGGGATTTTGTTCATTTTAATGGGGTTTTAATGGGATTTTAATGGGATTTTTACGGGATTTTTTTCATTTAAATCGGATTTTAATGGGATTTTTTTCATTTTTATCGGATTTTAATGGGATTTTTTTCATTTTTATCGGATTTTAATGGGATTTTTTTCATTTTTATCGGATTTTAATGGGATTTTTTTTATTTTTATCGGATTTTAATGGGATTTTTTTCATTTTAATGGGATTTTAATGGGATTTTAATGGGATTTTGTTCATTTTAATGGGGTTTTAATGGGATTTTAATGGGATTTTAATGGGATTTTTACGGGATTTTTTTCATTTAAATCGGATTTTAATGGGATTTTTTTTATTTTTATCGGATTTTAATGGGATTTTGTTCATTTTAATGGGATTTTAACGGGATTTTTTTTATTTTAAAGCAATTTTTGGATATTTTCAGGGTTCCATCCTCAGCCTGGCAGAGGAATTCCCGCCCATCCCCCATGGCGAGCAGGAACAGGAATTTGCAGATTTTGGGATTTTTATGGGATTTTGTTCATTTTAATGGGATTTTAATGGGATTTTACTGGGATTTTAATGGGGTTTTAATGGGATTTTTACGGGATTTTTTTCATTTTTATGGGATTTTAATGGGATTTTTTTCATTTTTATCGGATTTTAATGGGATTTTTTTCATTTTTATCGGATTTTAATGGGATTTTTTTCATTTTTATGGGATTTTAATGGGATTTTTTTCATTTTTATCGGATTTTGATGGGATTTTTTTCATTTTTATCGGATTTTAATGGGATTTTTTTATTTTAATCGGATTTTAATGGGATTTTTTTCATTTTAATCGGATTTTAATGGGATTTTTTTCATTTTAATCGGATTTTAACGGGATTTTTTTCATTTTTATCGGATTTTAATGGGATTTTTTTCATTTTAATGGGATTTTAATGGGATTTTTTTCATTTTTATCGGATTTTAATGGGATTTTTTTCATTTTAATGGGATTTTAATGGGATTTTTTTCATTTTAATCGGATTTTAATGGGATTTTTTTCATTTTAATGGGATTTTGACGGGATTTTTTTTATTTTAAAGCAATTTTTGGATATTTCCAGTTCCATACTCAGCCTGGCAGAGGAATTCCCTTCCATCCCCCATGGCGAGCAGGAAGACGTGTTCCCGTTTGCTGTACTGGGGGTGGGGCTGGGCCAGCGCGTGCGGGAGCCCCAAAACCTCGGGGGGGGCGTCGGGGGGACCCCGCAGGAACAGCAGAGCCCGCGGGCGCAGCTCGGCCCCGCAGCGCTTCCAGCCCCGCCGGCCCCACGGGGCTGGGAAAGAAAATTAAATTAAATTAAATTAAAATAGTGGGGGAAAAACAAAAAAAAAATGACGAAAATCGCCCCAAAAATGACGAAAATCGCCCCAAAAATGGGGAAAAAAACCAAAAAAATGGGGTAAAAACTCCCAAAAATGGGATAAAAGCCCCTAAAATGGGATAAAAACCCCAAAAATGGGATGAAAACTCCCAAAATGGGATAAAAACCCCCAAAAATGGGATAAAAACTCCCAAAAATGGGATAAAAACTCCCAAAAATGGGGTAAAAACCCCCAAAAATGGGATAAAAACCCCCAAAAATGGGATAAAAACCCCCAAAAATGGGATAAAAACCCCCAAAATGGGATAAAATCCCCGCAGCGCTTCCAGCCCCGCCGGCCCCAGGGGGCTGCGAAAATAAAATTAAATTAATTAGTGCGGAAGAAACAAAAAAAAAATGACGAAAATCGCCCCAAAAATGACGAAAATCGCCCCAAAAATGGGATAAAACCCCCCAAAAATGGGGTAAAACCCCCCAAAAATGGGGTAAAAACCCCCCAAAATTGGGATAAAAACCCCACAGCGCTTCCAGCCCCGACGGCCCCACGGGGCTGGGAAAATAAAATTAAATTAATTAGTGGGGACAAAATAAAAAAAAAATGACGGAAATCGCCCCAAAAATGGGGTAAAAACACCCAAAAATGGGGAAAAAAACAAAAAAATGGGGTAAAAACACCCAAAAATGCGATAAAAACTCCCAAAATTGGGATAAAAGCCCCTAAAAATGGGATAAAAACCCGAAAAATGGGATAAAAAACCCCAATAATGGGATAAAAACCCCAAAAATGGGATAAAACCCCCCAAAAATGGGATAAAAACCCCGCAGCGCTTCCAGCCCCGACGGCCCCACGGGGCTGGAAAATAAAATTAAATTAATTAGTGGGGAAAAAACAAAAAAAAAAGACGAAAATCGCCCCAAAAATGACGAAAATCGCCCCAAAAATGGGGAAAAAAACCAAAAAAATGGGATAAAAACTCCCAAAATTGGGATAAAAACCCGAAAAATGGGATAAAAACCCCCAAAAATGGGATAAAAACCCCCAAAATTGGGATAAAAACCCCAAAAATGGGATAAAAACCCCCAAAAATGCGGTAAAACCCCCCAAAAATGGGATAAAAAAACCCCACAGCGCTTCCAGCCCCGCCGGCCCCAGGGGGCTGGGAAATAAAATAAAATAAATTAAATTAAATGGTGGGGAAAAAACAACAACAAAAAAAGACGAAAATCGCCCCAAACATGACGAAAATCGCCCCAAAAATGGGATAAAACCCCTCAAAAATGGGATAAAACCCCCAAAAATGGGATAAAAACCCCAAAAATGGGATTGGGGAAAGGAACACCAAGGATTGAAATCCCAAATTTTCCCCCCAAATTCCCCAAAATCCCCCAAAATCCACAAAAATCCCCCCAAATCCCCAGAAAATCCCATAAATTACCCCCAAATCCCCCCAAATCCACAAAAAATCCCCAAAATCCCCCCCAATCCCCCCAAAAATCCCCCCAAAATCCCCAAATTTCCCCCAAAATCCCCCCAAAAAATCCCCGAAATCCCCCCAAAATCCCCCCCAAAATCCCCAGAAAATCCCCGAAATCCCCCCAAAATCCCCTCAATTCCCCCCAAAATCCCAAAAATCCCCCAAATCCGCCCAAAAATCCCCCCAAAAATCCCCCAAATTCCCCAAAATTCCCCCATATTCGCCCGAATCCCCCAAAAATCCCCAAAATCCCCAGAAAATCCCCCAAAATCCCCCCAAAAATCCCCCTAAAAATCCCAAAAATCCCCCCCCAAATCCCCCAAATTCGCCCAAATCCCCCAAAAATCCTCAGAAAATCCCCCAAACCCTCCCAAAATCCCCCAAAATCCCCAGAAAATCCCCGAAATTCCCCCCCATAAATTCCCAAAATCCCCCCAAAAATCCCCCAAATTCCCCCCAAAATCCCCAAAAATCGCCCAAATCCCCCAAAAATCCCCAGAAAATCCCCGAAATTCCCCCAAAATCCCCCAGAATCCCCCCAAGAATCCCCCAAATCCCCCAAAAATCCCCCTAAAAATCCCAAAAATCCCCCCAAAAATCTCCCAAAATCCCCCAAAATCCCCCCAAAATCGTCCATATTCGCCCGAATTTCCCAAAAATCCCCCAAATCCCCCCAAAATCCCCAGAAAATCCCCCAAAATCCCCCCAAAAATCCCCCAAATCCCCCCAAAATTCCCAAATTTCCCCCAAAAATCCCCCAAAATCCCCCAAATCCCCCCAAGAATCCCCCAAAAATCCCCCAAATTCCCCCCAAAATCCCCAGAAAATCCCCCAAATCCCCCAAAAATCCCCCTAAAAATCCCAAAAATCCCCCCAAAAATCCCCCAAATTCCCCAAAATCCCCCAAAAATCCCCCTAAAAATCCCCAAAAAATCCCCCAAATCCCCCAAAAATCCCCCAAATCCCCCCAAAATCCCCAAAAAATCCCCAAATTTCCCCCAAATATCCCCAGAAAATCCCCCAAATCCCCCAAAAATCCCAAAAATCCCCCCAAAAGTCTCCCAAAATCCCCCCAAAATCCCCCATATTCGCCCGAATTTCCCAAAAATTCCCAAAATCCCCCCAAAAATCCCCAGAAAATCCCCAGAAAATCCCAAAAATCCCCCCAAAAATCCCCCAAATTCCCCCAAAAATCTCCCAAATTCCCCCAAATCCCCAAAAAATCCCCAAATTTCCCCCAAATATCCCCAGAAAATCCCCCAAATCCCCCAAAAATCCCAAAAATCCCCCCAAAAGTCTCCCAAAATCCCCCCAAAATCCCCCATATTCGCCCGAATTTCCCAAAAATTCCCAAAATCCCCCAAAAATCCCCAGAAAATCCCCAGAAAATCCCAAAAATCCCCCCAAAAATCCCCCAAATTCCCCCCCAAAATCCCAAATTTCCCCCCCAAAAATCCCGAATTCCCCCCCAAATCCCAAAATTTCCCCCCAAAATCCCAAAATTCCCACCCAAAATCCCAAATTCCCCCCAAATCCCAAATTCCCCCCCCAAAATCCCAAAATTTCCCCCCCAAAAATCCCAAATTTCCCCCCAAAATACCAATTTCCCCCCCAAAATCCCAAATTTCCCCCCAAAATCCCAAATTTCCCCCCAAAAATCCCAAATTCCCCCCAAAATCCCAAAATTTCCCCCCAAAAAATCCCAAAAATTCCCCCAAAATCCCAAATTTCCCCCCAAAATCCCAAATTTCCCCCCCAAAAATCCCGAATTCCCCCCAAAATCCCAAAATTTCCCCCCAAAATCCCAAAATTCCCACCCAAAATCCCAAATTCCCCCCAAAAATCCCAAATTCCCCCCCCCAAAATCCCAAATTTCCCCCCAAAAATCCCGAATTCCCCCCAAAAATCCCGAATTTCCCCCTCACCCTTTTTCCCGTCGCTCTCGCTGAGGATTTTCCTGTTCAGGACCCCCCGGCGGGCGGGGCCGGGACCCCCCGGGGGCTCCTCGGGAATTTTGGGGCTTTGGGGAAACCCCGGGGGGCTCCGGGGACCCCCCGGCGGCTCCTCATCATCATCGTCCCTGCGGGGGGGGAGGGGGGAAAAAAATCCCAACATTCCGCGGGGGATTCTGGGAAATTCCCAAAAAAAAATTCCCCCCGAAGGTTCGGGCAAAGGAAAGAGAAAATCCCCAAAAAATTCGCCCGAAATTCCCAAAAAATTCACCCGAAATCCCCAAAAATTCACCCGAAATCCCCAAAAATTCACCCGAAATTCCCAAAAATTCACCCGAAATTCCCAAAAATTCACCCGAAATTCCCAAAAATTCATCCGAAATCCCCAAAAAATTCACCCGAAATTCCCAAAAATTCACCCGAAATTCCCAAAAATTCACCCGAAATTCCCAAAAATTCACCCGAAATCCCCAAAAATTCACCCGAAATTCCCAAAAATTCATCCGAAATCCCCAAAAAATTCACCCGAAATCCCCAAAAAATTCGCCCGAAATCCCCAAAAATTCACCCGAAATCCCCAAAATTCACCCGAAATCCCCAAAAAATTCACCCGAAATCCCCAAAAAATTCACCCGAAATCCCAAAAATTCATCAGAAATCCCAAAAATTAATCCAAGATCCAATAAAATTAATCGAAAATCCCACGAAATTAATCAAAAATCCCAGGAAATTAATAAAAAATTCCCGAAAAATTCACCCGAAATCCCAAAAAATTCACCCGAAATCCCCAAAAAATTCATCAGAAATCCCAAAAAATTCATCCGAAATCCCAAAAATTCACCCGAAATTCCCAAAAATTCACCCGAAATCCCAAAAATTCACCCGAAATCCCAAAAAATTCACCCGAAATTCCCAAAAATTCACCCGAAATCCCCAAAGAATTCACCCGAAATCCCCCAAAATTCACCCGAAATCCCAGAAAATTCACCCGAAATCCCAAAAATTAATCCAAGATCCAATAAAATTAATCGAAAATCATACGAAATTAATAAAAAATTCCTGGAAATTCATCCAAAATCCAACAAAATTCATCCGAAATCCCACAAAATAATCCAGAATTCCCAAAAAATTCGCCCGAAATCCCAAAAAATTCACCCGAAATTCCCAAAAAATTCGCCCGAAATCCCAAAAAATTCACCCGAAATCCCAAAAATTCACCCGAAATCCCAAAAATTCATCTGAAATCCCAAAAATTCACCCGAAATCCCGAAAATTCATCCAAAATCCAACAAAATTCATCCAAAATTCCAGGAAATTCATCCCAAATCCCACATATTTACCCAAAAAATCCCACAAAATTCAACCAAAATCCTAAAAAATTCCCAGGAAATTAATCCAAAATCCCAGGAAATTAATTAAAAATTCCCGAAAATTCACCAAAAATCCCCAAAAATTCATCCAAAATCCCATAAAATTCATCCAAAATCCCAGGAAATTAATAAAAAAATTCCCAGGAAATTAATCAAAAATTCCCGAAAATTCATCAACAATCCCAAAAAATTCATCCAAAATCCCACAAAATTAATCCAAAATCCCTGGAAATTAATAAAAAATTCCCGAAAATTAATCAAAAATCCCATAAAATTAATCAAAAATTCCCGAAAATTAATCAAAAATCCCAGGAAATTAATAAAAAAATTCCCAGGAAATTAATCAAAAATTCCCGAAAATTCATCCAAAATTCCCAGGAAATTAATCAAAAATTCCCGAAAATTAATCCAAAATAAAAAAAAAAATCCCAGGAAATCCAACCCAAAATCCCAAAAATTCCCCCGAAATTCCCCCGAAATTCCCCCAAATTTCCCCCAAATTCCCCAAAATTTCCCCAAATTTTCCCAAATTTCCCCCAAAATTCCCCCAAATTTTCCCCAAATTTTCCCAAATTTTCCCAAATGCCCCCAATTTTCCCCCCAAATTTCCCCAAATTTTCTCCCAAATTTTCCAAAATTTCCCCCAAATTTTCCCAAATTTTCCCAAATTTCCCCCAATTCTTCCCCCAAATTTCCCCAAATTTTCCCAGATTTTCCCCCAAATTTTCCCAAATTTCTCCCAAATTTTCCCGAATTTTCCCGAATTTTCCCCCAAAATTCCCCAAATTTCCCCAAATTTTCCCGAATTTTCCCCCAAAATTCCCCCAAATTTCCCCCATTTTTTCCGAATTTTCCCGTTTTTCCCCCAAATTTCCCCAAATTCCCCCAAATTTCCCCAAATTTCCCCAAAATTTCCCAAACTTCCCCAAATTTTCCCCCAAAATTCCCCCAAATTTTCCCCAATTTTTCCGAATTTTCCCCCAAATTTCCCCCAAATTCCCCCAAATTTTCCCCAATTTTTCCGAATTTTCCCCCAAATTTCCCCAAATTTTCCCCCAAATTTTCCCAAATTTCCCCAAATTTTCCCCCAAATTTCCCCCAAATTCCCCCAAATTTTCCCCAAATTTCCCAAAATTTTCCCAAACCAAAATTCCACCAAATTTTCCCAAATTTTCCCAAATTTTCCCAAATTTTCCCAAATTTCCCCAAATTTTTCCCCAAATTCCCCCAAATTTTCCCAAATTTTCCCAAATTTTCCCAAATTTCCCCAAATTTTTCCCCAAATTCCCCCAAATTTCCCAAAATTCCCCAAATTTCCCCCCAAAATTCCCCCAAATTTCCCCCAATTTTTCCCAATTTTCCCAAATTTTCCCGAATTTCCCCAATTTCCCGTCCCCACTCACGTGGCCCAGGGCAGTTTGTGGCTGCGGATGGATCCGTACAGAGCCTGCGGCAAAATAAAAAAAAAATAAAAATTAAAATTAAAAAATTCGATTTTTTTCCCGATTTTTGGGGGTTTTTTGGGTGAAAATCCCGATTTTTCCCCTTTTTGGGAATTTTTTAGGGTTTTTTTGGGGGTCAAAATGGGAATTTTGGGGGTTTTTGGTGCAAAAATCTCATTTTTCCATTTTTTTTTAATTTTTATTTTTGTGGTTTTTTTCTGATTTTTTTTTCCTAAAACAATCCCAAATTTGAGGTTTTTTGGGCTGAAAAAAATTCCCATTTTTTCACCTTTTTTGGGATTTTTTAGGATTTTTTTTTGGCATCAAAATCCAAATTTTCGGGTTTTTTTTTTCCTGCAGAATCTTCATTTTTCTAGAATTTATATTTTTATTTTTATTTTTTGGATTTTTTTTTTTTAACAAAGGCAAATTGGGGTTTTTTTGTTGGTTTTTTGGGGTGAAAAAAAAATCTCTTTTTTTTCCTCTTTTTGGGAATTTTTTAGGGTTTTTTTGGGGGGTGAAAATCGGAATTTTGGGGGTTTTTTTTTGGTGCAAAATTCTCATTTTTTCCGTTTTTTTAAATTTTTATTTTCGTTTTTTTTTTAGGTTTTTTTTTCTAGGTCAATCCCAAATTGGAGTTTTTGGGGGAAAATTCCTTTTTTTCCAATTTTGGGGTATTTTTTAGGGATTTTTTTTGTCAGAATTCAAATTTTTGGAGTTTTTTTGGTGCAAAATTCTCATTTTTTAAGATTTTTATTTTTATTTTTGCTTTTTTTTTCAGATTTTTTTTTTTTTAACAACGGCAAATTTGGGATTTTTTTGTTGGTTTTTTTGGGGTGAAAATCCCATTTTTTCCCCTTTTTGGGAATTTTTTAGGGTTTTTTTGGGGGGTCAAAATCCGAATTTTGGGGGGTTTTTTGGTGCAAAAATCTCATTTTTCCATTTTTTTTTAATTTTTATTTTTGTTTTTTTTTTTCTGATTTTTTTTTTTCCTAAAACAATCCCATATTTGAGGTTTTTTGGACTGAAAAAAATTCCCATTTTTTCACCTTTTTTTGGGATTTTTTTAGGATTTTTTTTTGGCATCAAAATCCAAATTTTCGGGTTTTTTTTTCCCTGCAGAATCTTCATTTTTCCAGAATTTTTATTTTTATTTTCATTTTTGTTCTTGCTTTTTTTTCAGATTTTTTTTTTTTAACAACGGCAAATTTGGGATTTTTTTGTTGGGTTTTTTTTTGGGGTGAAAATCCCATTTTTTCCCCTTTTTGGGAATTTTTTAGGGTTTTTTTGGGGGGTCAAAATCCGATTTTTTGGGGGTTTTTGGTGCAAAAATCTCATTTTTCCAGGTTTTTTTAATTTTTATTTTTGGGTTTTTTTTTCTGATTTTTTTTTCCTAAAACAATCCCAAATTTGAGGTTTTTGGGGCTGAAAAAAATCCCATTTTTTCACCTTTTTTGGGATTTTTTTAGGATTTTTTTTTGGCATCAAAATCCAAATTTTCGGGTTTTTTTTTTCCTGCAGAATCTTCATTTTTCCAGAATTTTTATTTTTATTTTTATTTTTATTTTTATTTTTATTTTTATTTTTGTTTTTATTTTTATTTTTATTCTTTGGATTTTTTTTTTTTAAACAAAGGTAAATTTGGGATTTTTTTGTTGGTTTTTTGGGGTAAAAAAAAAATCTCTTTTTTTTCCCTTTTTTGGGTATTTTTTAGGTTTTTTTTGGGGGTCAAAATCCGAATTTTTGGGGGTTTTTTGGTGCAAAAATCTCATTTTTCCAGGTTTTTTAAAAATTTTTATTTTTGGGTTTTTTTCTGATTTTTTTTTCTAAAACAATCCCAAATTTGAGGTTTTTTGGGGTGAAAAAAAATCCTATTTTTTCTCCTTTTTTGGGGATTTTTTTAAAGTTTTTTTTGGGGTCAGAACCCAAATTTTGGGGTTTTTTTTTCCTGCAGAATCTTCATTTTTCCAGAATTTTTATTTTTATTTTCATTTTTATTTTCATTTTCATTTTCATTTTTATTTTCATTTTTATTTCTATTTTTATTTTTGCGCTTTTTTCAGATTTTTTTTTTTTAACAAAGGCAAATTTGGGATTTTTTTTGTTGGTTTTTTTGGGGCGAAAATCCCATTTTTTCCTCTTTTTGGGAATTTTTTAGGGTTTTTTTGGGGGGTCAAAATCCGAATTTTTGGGGTTTTTTGGGGCAAAAATCTCATTTTCCCAGGTTTTTTTAATTTTTATTTTTGGGGTTTTTTCAGATTTATTTTTCTAGGACAATCCCAAATTTGAGGTTTTTGGGGCTGAAAAAAATTCCCATTTTTTCTCCTTTTTTGGGATTTTTTTAGGGTTTTTTTTTTTTGGCATCAAAATCCAAATTTTCGGGTCTTTTTTTTCCTGCAGAATCTTCATTTTTCCAGAATTTTTATTTTTATTTTTATTTTTGTTTTTATTTTTATTTTTTGGATTTTTTTTTTTTTTAACAAAGGTAAATTTGGGATTTTTTTGTTGGTATTTTTGGGGTGAAAATCCCATTTTTTCCCCTTTTTGGGAATTTTTTAGGGTTTTTTGGGGGGTCAAAATCCGAATTTTTGGGGGTTTTTGGTGCAAAAATCTCATTTTCCCATTTTTTTAAATTTTTCTTTTTGTTTATTTTCTGATTTTTTTTTTCCTAAGACAATCCTAAATTTGAGGATTTTTGGGGTGAAAAAAATCCCATTTTTTCCCTTTTTTGGGCTTTTTTTTGGTGATTTTTTTGGGGCTCAAAATCCAAATTTTTTTTTTAATTTTTTTCCTGCTGAATCCTCTTTTTTTGACCTTTTTCCCTTTTTTTTTTTAATTTCCACCTTTATTTTTGCAGGACGATCCCAATTTTGACTTTTGGGGGGAAAATTCCTTTTTTTCCTCATTTAGGTAATTTTTTTTTTGTATTTTTTTGTGTCAAAATCCGAATTTTCGGGTTTTTTTCCTGCAAAATCCTCATTTTTCCAGGATTTATTTTAATTTTTATTTTTGGGTTTTTTCAGATTTTTTTCTTGGACAATCCCAAATTTGACTTTTCGGGGAAAAATTCCCATTTTTTCCCTTTTTTGTGATTTTTTTTTTGGGTTTTTTTGCGTCAAAATCCAAATTTTTTTTTATTTTTTTCCTGCCGAATCCTCATTTTTTCACCTTTTTTTCACCTTTTTTTTTAATTTCCACCTTTATTTTCACAAGACAATCGAAATTCGGGGGTTTTTTGGGAAAAAATTCAATTTTTTCCCTTTTTTGGGTATTTTTTGGGTCAAAATCCAAATTTTTTCTTATTTTTTTCCTAACGAATCCTCATTTTTTCACCTTTTCCCTCCGGGTTTTTTTTAATTTCCACCTTTATTTTTGCAGGACAATCCCAATTTTGACTTTTCGGGGAAAAATTCCTTTTTTCCCCTTTTTTGTGATTTTTTTTGGGTTTTTTTTGCGTCAAAATCCAAATTTTTTTTTAATTTTTTCCTGCCGAATCCTCATTTTTTCACCTTTTCCCTCCGGGTTTTTTTTAATTCCCACCTTTATTTTCTCAGGACGGTCCCGATTTGGGGGATTTTGGGGATTTCTATCGATTAATTTTATTTTTTTTTAATTTTTTTCGGGTCACCTTGAGCTGGGCGCGGGGGAAGTCGCGGCCGTCCATCATCCCGCTCAGGTTGGCCACGAACTCGGAGCAGCTCATGGCCCGCCCCAAACGCTGCCAGGGGAAAAAAAACAACAGAAATGGGGAAAAATCAGACGGAAACGGGAAAAAATGGGGAAAAAAATCAAAATTTAGCGAAAACCGCAAAAAAAACGGGGAAAAAACGTCAAAATACGACCCAAAAATCAGACAAAAATGGGGGAAAAATAACAAAATCCATCCCAAATTCCAACCCAAATCCAACCCAACATCACCCTAAAAGACACAGAAATGGGGAAAAATCAGATGGAAACGGGAAAAAATTAAAAATATATCGAAATTCGGGAAAAAATTTGGGGAAAAAACACCAAAATCCGGCCCAAAATCATCAAAAAATGGGAAAAAAAAAACAAAATCCATCCCAAAATCCACCCAAATCCAACCCAAAATCACCCTAAAATCAACAGAAACGAGGAAAAATGAGACGGAAATGGGAAAAAATGGGACAAAAAAAATCAAAATTTAGCGAAAATCGGGAAAAAAACGGGGAAAAAAACATCAAAATACGACCTAAAATCATAAAAAAAAGGGGAAAAAAAATACATCCTAAAATCACCCAAATCCAGCCCAAAATCACCCTAAAAGACACAGAAATGGGGAAAAATCAGACGGAAATGGGAAAAAATGGGGAAAAAAAAATCAAAATTTAGCGAAAACCGCAAAAAAAACGGGGAAAAAACATCAAAATACGACCCAAAATCATCAAAAAATGGGAAAAAAATAACAACATCCATCCCAAAATCCACCCAAATCCAACCCAAAATCCACCCAAAATCAACAGAAATGGGGAAAAATGAGACGGAAATGGGAAAAAATGGGGAAAAAAAAAATCAAAATTTAGCGAAAATCGGGAAAAAAACGGGGAAAAAACATCAAAATATGACCCAAAATCATCAAAAAACGGGAAAAAAACTCAAAATCCATCCCAAAATCCACCCAAAATCCACAGGAATGGGGAAAATCAGACGGAAATGGGAAAAAATGGGGAAAAAAAATCAAAATTTAGTGAAAATCGGGAAAAAAAAACGGGGAAAAAACATCAAAATATGACCCAAAAATCCGACAAAAATGGGGAAAAAACCCCAAAATCAGACGGGAATGGGAAAAAAAAAAATCAAAATTTCCCGAGCAGGTGGGTGGGAGATTTTGGGGGGTTTTGGGGGTGATTTTTGGGGTGATTTTGGGGATTTTTGGGGTGATTTTTGGGGTGATTTTGGGGGTTTTGGGGGTGATTTTTGGGGTGATTTTTGGGGTGATTTGGGGGATTTTTTGGGGGTTATTTTTAGGGTTTTTTGGGTTTTACCTGTCCATAAAGGTCGGTGTGATATTTGGGATTTTTGGGGTGATTTTTGGGGTGATTTTGGGGTTTTTTGGGGTTTTTTTGGGTTTTTCCCTGTCCGTGCAGGTCGGTGGGATTTGGGGATATTTGGGATTTTTGGGATTTATTTGGGATTTATTTGGGATTTTTTGGGGTGATTTTTGGGGTGATTTGGGGATTTTTTGGGATGATTTTTGGGGTGATTTTGGGGATTTTTTGGGGTGATTTTTGGGGTGATTTTGGGGATTTTTGGGGTGATTTTTGGGGTGATTTTGGGATTTTTTGGGGTGATTTTTGGGGTGACTTGGGGGATTTTTTGGGGTGATTTTTGGGGTGATTTTGGGATTTTTTGGGGTGATTTTTGGGGTGATTTTGGGGATGATTTTTGGGGTGATTTTGGGGATTTTTTGGGGTGATTTTTGGGGTGATTTGGGGATTTTTTGGGGTGATTTTTGGGGTGATTTGGGGATTTTTTGGGGTGATTTTTGGGGTGATTTGGGGATTTTTTGGGGTGATTTTTGGGGTGATTTTGGGGATTTTTTGGGGTGATTTTTGGGTGATTTGGGGATTTTTTGGGGTGATTTTTGGGGTGATTTTGGGGATTTTTTGGGGTGATTTTTGGGGTGATTTGGGGATTTTTGGGGTGATTTTTGGGGTGATTTGGGGATTTTTTGGGGTGATTTTTGGGGTGATTTGGGGATTTTTTGGGGTGATTTTTGGGGTGATTTTGGGGATTTTTGGGGTGATTTTTGGGGTGATTTTGGGGATTTTTTGGGGAGGATTTTTGGAGTGATTTGGGGATTTTTTGGGGTGATTTTTGGGGTGATTTGGGGATTTTTTGGGGGTGATTTTTGGGGTGATTTGGGGATTTTTTGGGGTGATTTTTGGGGTGATTTTGGGGATTTTTTGGGGAGGATTTTTGGAGTGATTTGGGGATTTTTTGGGGTGATTTTTGGGGTGATTTGGGGATTTTTTGGGGTGATTTTTGGGGTGATTTGGGGATTTTTTGGGATGATTTTTGGGGTGATTTGGGGATTTTTTGGGGATGATTTTTGGGTGATTTGGGGATTTTTTGGGGTGATTTTTGGGGTGATTTTTGGGGATTTTTTGGGGTGATTTTTGGGGTGATTTTGGGGATTTTTTGGGGATGATTTTTGGGGTGATTTTGGGGATTGTTTGGGGTGATTTTTGGGGTGATTTGGGGATTTTTTGGGGTGATTTTGGGGTTTTTTACCTGTCCGTGCAGGTCGGTGTTGAGCAGCATCAGGGCACAGGTCAGGGTGTGAACGGAGTCTGGGGGGAGTCGGGGGGTCAGGGCACCCCAAAACCCACACAGGGACCCCAAAAACTCCCCAGGGACCCCAAAATCCCCCAAGGGACCCCAAAACTCCCCAGGGGACCCCAAAACCCACAGAGGGATCCCAAAATCCTCAAAGGGACCCCAAAAACCCACAAAGGGACCCCAAAATCTCCCAGGGGATCCCAAAACTCCCCAGGGGACCCCAAAATCCTCAAAGGGACCCCAAAATCCCCTAAAGGGACCCCAAAACCCCCAAAACGACCCCAAAATCCACAAAGGGACCCCAAAATCCCCTAAAGGGACCCCAAAACCCCCAAAAAGACCCCAAAACCCACAAAGGGACCCCAAAATCTTCCAGGGGACCCCGAAATCCACAGAGTGACCCCAAAACTCCCCAGGGGACCCCAAAATCCACAAAGGGACCCCAAAACTCCCAAAGGGACCCCAAAATCCTTTAAAGGGACCCCAAAATCCCCCAGGGGACCCCAAAACTGCCCAGGGCACCCCAAAAACTCACAGAGGGATCCCAAAATCCTCAAAGGGACCCCAAAACACACAGAGGGACCCCAAAAACTTCCCAGGGGACCCCAAAATCCACAAAGAGACCCCAAAATCCCCCAAAGGGACCCCAAAACCCACAAAGGGACCCCAAAATCCTCAAAGGGACCCCGAAATCCACAGAGGGACCCCAAAATCCTTTAAAGGGACGCCGAAATCCCCCAGGGGACCCCAAAATCCCCTAAAGGGACGCCAAAACTCCCAAAGGGACCCCAAACCCACAAAGGGACCCCAAAATCCGCAAAAAGACCCCAAACCCACAAAGGGACCCCGAAATCCTCCAGGGGACCCCGAAATCCACAGAGGGACCCCAAAACTCCCCAGGGGATCCCAAAACCCACAAAGGGACCCCAAAATCATCAAAGGGACCCCGAAATCCTCCAGGGGACCCCAAAATCCCCTAAAGGGACCCCAAAACTCCCCAGGGGATCCCAAAACCCACAAAGGGACCCCGAAATCCTCCAGGGGACCCCGAAATCCACAGAGGGACCCCAAAACTCCCCAGGGGACCCCAAAACCCACAAAGAGATCCCAAAATGCTCCAGGGGACCCTAAAATCTCCAAAAGGGACCCCAAAACCTCCCAGGGGATCCTAAAACCCCCCAAAGGGACCCCAAAATCCCCCTAAGGGACCCCAAAATCCCCTAAAGGGACCCCAAAACCTCCCCAGGGGGCCCCAAAAACCCCCAAAAGGAACCAAAAATCCCCCAAAGGGACCCCAAAATCCTTTAAAGGGACCCCAAAAACCCCCAAAGGGGATCCCAAAAACCCCTAAAAGAAACCCAAAACCCACAAAAGGAATCCCAAAACCTCCCCAGGGGACCCCAAAATCCTCCAGGGGACCCCAAAACTGCCCAGGGGACCCCAAAACCCACAAAGGGACCCCAAAATCCTCAAAGGGACCCCGAAATCCACAGAGGGACCCCAAAACCCCCTAAGAGATCCCAAAATGCTCCAGGGGACCCTAAAATCTCCAAAAGGGACCCCAAAACCACCCAGGGGACCCCAAAATCCTCCAGGGGATCCCAAAACCTTCCAGGGACCCCAAAATCCCCTAAAGGGACCCCAAAACTCCCAAAGGGACCCTAAAATCCCCCAAAGGGACCCTAAAACTGCCCAGGGGACCCCAAAACAACCCAGGGGGCTTCAAAACCCCAAAAGGGACCCCAAAATCCTTTAAAGGGACCCCAAAATCCTTCAGGGGACCCCAAACCCCCAAAGGGATCCCAAAATCCTTTAAAGGAACCCCAAAATTCCCAAAGGGACCCCAAAAACCCCTGAAAGGATCCCAAAATCCCCCAAATGGACCCCAAAATCCCCCAAAGGGAACCCAAAACCCACAAAGGGACCCTAAAATCCCCCAGAGAGACCCCAAAACCTCCCCAGGGGATCCCAAAGTCCTCAAAGGGACCCCAAAACTGCCCAGGGGACCCAGAAATCCTCCAGGGGATCCCAAACCCCCCTAAAGGGATCCCAAAATCCACAAAGGGACACCAAAATCCCCTAAAGGGACCCCAAAAGGTTTTGGGGCGTGGGGGGGGAGGGGAAACTGAGGCACGGGAGGGGACAAAGGGGTTTGGGGGTTTGGGGGGATTTGGGGTTTTAGGGTCAGTTTGGGGTGGATTTGGGGATTTGGGGTGGATTTGGGGATTTGGGGTGAGTTTGGGGGGGATTTGGGATTTTAGGGTGGGTTGGGGGTTTTAGGGTCAGTTTGGGGGGATTTGGGGATTTGGGGTGGATTTGGGGTGAGTTTGGGGTGAGTTTGGGGGGATTTGGGGTGAGTTTGGGGTGAGTTTGGGGTGAGTTTGGGGTAGGGTTGGAGATTTGGGGGGGATTTGGGGATCTGGGAGGGTTTGGGGTTTTGGGGTGAGTTTGGGGTTTTGGGGTTAAGTTTTGGGGATTTTTGGGGTCAGTTTTGGGGTTTTTAGGGTCAGTTTTGGGGTCTCACCCGCCGAGGGAAATGCTCCAGGGTTGCAGGGGTGGATTTGGGGTAATTTTGGGGTAAATTTTGGGGTAAATTTTGGGGATTTTGGGTCTCACCAGCAGAGGGAAAGGCCCCGGGGTTGCAGAGGTGGATTTGGGGTAAATTTTGGAGTAAATTTTGGGGGTTTTGGGTCTCACCAGCCGAGGGAAAGGCCCCGGGGTTGCAGGAGTGGATTTGGGGTCAGTTTGGGGTAAATTTTGGGGTAAATTTTGGGGTTTTTGGGTCTCACCAGCAGAAGGAAAGGCCCCGGGGTTGCAGGAGTGGATTTGGGGTAATTTTGGGGTAAATTTTGGGGTAAATTTTGGGGATTTTGGGTCTCACCAGCAGAGGGAAAGGCCCCGGGGTTGCAGGGGTGGATTTGGGGTAATTTTGGGGTAATTTTGGGGTAAATTTTGGGGATTTTGGGTCTCACCAGCCGAGGGAAAGGCCCCGGGGTTGCAGGAGGGGATTTGGGGTAATTTTGGGGTAAATTTTGGGGGTTTTGGGTCTCACCAGCTGAAGGAAAGGCCCCGGGGTTGCAGAGGTGGAAGCGCTGGGAGAAGTGGCTCAGAACTCGCTCCCGCTCCTGAGTCTCCCCCGACAGAACCAGAGACCCCAAAAACTGCCTGAACATAGAAAATAGATAAAATAAAATAAAAATATATTAAAACAATCCCAAAACAGCCTCAAAGAGCCCCCAAAAACTGCCTGAGGGCACAAAAAATGTAAAATAAAATTAAAATATATTAAAAAATTATCCCAAAATAACCCCAGAGAGCGCCCAGGAACTGCCTGAGCACAGGAAAAATATAAAATAAAATAAAAAAATATCCAAAAACATCCCAAAACAGCCTCACAGAGCGCCCAGGAACTGCCTGAGGGCACAAAAAATATAAAATAAATATTAAATAGATCCAAAATTATCCAAAAACAGCCTCAAAGAGCGCCCAGGAACTGCCTGAGCACAGGAAAAATATAAAATAAAATAAAAAAATATCCAAAAATATCCCAAAACAGCCCCAAAGAGCGCCCAGGAACTGCCTGAGAGCACAAAAAATATAAAATAAAATTAAAATATATTAAAAAATTATCCCAAAATAACCCCAGAGAGCGCCCAGGAACTGCCGGAGGGCACAAAAAATATAAAAATATATATAAAAATATAAAATAAACAGCCCAAAGTATCCCAAAATAATCCCAAAGAGCGCCCAGGAACTGCCTGAGAGCAGAAAAAAAATATAAAATAAAATAAAAATATATAAAAAAATATCCCAAAACAGCCTCAAAGAGCGCCCAGGAACTGCCTGAGGGCACAAAAAATATAAAATAAAATTAAAATATATCCAAAATTATCCAAAATTATCCCAAAATAACCCCAGAGAGCGCCCAGGAACTGCCTGAGGGCACAAAAAATATAAAATAAAATAAAAATATATAAAAAAATTATCCCAAAATAACCCCAAAGAGCGCCCAGGAACTGCCTGAGAGCAGAAAAAAATATAAAAAATTATTTAAAATATCCAAAAATATCCGAAAATATCCCCAAAGAGCACCCAGGAACTGCCTGAACATGGAAAATATATAAAATAAATATTAAATATAACCAAAAATATCCAAAAATAACCCCAAAGAGCGCCCAGGAACTGCCTGAGGGCACAAAAAATATAAAATAAAATAAAAATATATCCAAAAATATCCCAAATCAGCCTCAAAGAGCGCCCAGGAACTGCCTGAACACAAAAAATATAAAATAAATATTAAATTTATCCAAAATTATCCAAAAACAGCCTCACAGAGCGCCCAGGAACTGCCTGAGCACAGGAAAAATATAAAATAAAATAAAAAAATATCCAAAATTATCCCAAAATAACCCCAAAGAGCGCCCAGGAACTGCCTGAGGGCACAAAAAATATAAAATAAATATTAAATATATCCAAAATTATCCCAAAATATCCCAAAACAGCAACAGACAGCCCCCAGGAACTGCCTGAGAGCACAGAAAATATATAAAATAAAATAAAAATATATCCAAAAATAGCCCAAAATATCCTCAAAGAGCCCCCAGGAACTGCCTGAGGGCACAAAAAGTATATAAAATATAAATAAAAATATAAAATAAACAGCCCAAAATATCCCAAAATAACCCCAGAGAGCGCCCAGGAACTGCCTGGACATAGAAAAAATATAAAATAAAATAAAAATATATAAAAAATTATCCCAAAACAGCCTCAAAGAGCGCCCAGGAACTGCCTGAGGGCACAAAAAATATAAAAAAATATATAAAAATATAAAATAAACAGCCCAAAATATCCCAAAACAGCCTCAAAGAGCCCCCAGGAACTGCCTGGACATAGAAAATATATAAAATAAAATAAAAATATATAAAAAAAAATCTAAAAAAATCCAAAAACAGCCTCAAAGAGCCCCCAGGAACTGCCTGAGGGCAGAAATAGCCCCAAATTCCCCAAAAATTCCCCAAAAATTCCCTTAAAATCTCTCAAAACCCCCCAGAAATTCCCCCAATCACCCCAAAAAATTCCCCCAAAAAAATTCCAAAAAATTCCCCCAAATCCCCCCCAAACCACCCCCAAATCCTAAAAATCCCCCAAAAATCCCCCAAAATTGCCCCCAACCACCCCAAAAATTCCCCCAAAAATTCCCAAAAATTCCAAAAATCCCCCAAATCGCCCCCAAATCCCCCCAAATCCCCCAAAAATTCCCAAAAATTCCCTAAAATCCCCCCCAAACCCCCCAATCCCCCCAAAATTCCCAAAAAATTCCCCCAAATCCCCCCAAAATTCCCAAAAAATCCTTAAAAATCCCCCCAAAATCGCCCCCAAATCCCCCAAAAATTCCCAAAAAATTCCCAAAAATTCCCCAAAAATTCCCAAATCCCCCCAAATCCCCCAAAAATTCCCCAAAAATCCCCGAAATCCCCCAAAAATCCCCCCAAAATCCCCCAAAATTCCCTAAAAATCTCTCAAAATCCCCCAAAATTGCCCCCAAATCCCCCAAAAAGTCCCCAAAAATTCCCCAAAAATTCCCAAAAATCCCCCCAAATCTCCCCCAAACCACCCCCAAATCCCAAAAATCCCCAAAAACTCCCCCAAATTGCCCCCAAATCCCCCCAAACCCCCCAAATCCCTCAAAAATTCCCCAAATCCCCCCAAAATGCCCCAAAAATTCCCAGAAAATCTCCCAAAATCCCCCCAAGCCCCCCCGAAATCCCCCAAAATTCCCAAAAAATCCTTAAAAATCCCCCCAAAAATCCCCCAAAATCGCCCCCAAATCCCCCCAAAATTCCCCAAAAATTCCAAAAAATTCCCCCAAATCCCCCCAAAATTCCCAAAAAATCCTTTAAAATCCCCCAAAATCCCCCAAAATCCCCCCAAAATTCCCCAAAAATTCCCCCAAAATTGCCCCAAAATTCCAAAAAAATTCCCAAAAAAATTCCCAAAAAAAAACCCCCAAACCCCCCAAGCCCCCCAAAATTCCCCAAAAAATTCCCAAAAATTCCCCAAAAATTCCCAAAAATCCCCCAAATTGCCCCCAATCATCCCAAAAATTCCCAAAAAAATCCCCCCCAAATCCCCCAAAATTCCCAAAAAACCCCCGAAATCCCCCAAAAATTCCCAAAAAATCCTTTAAAATCCCCCCAAAATCCCCCAAAATCGCCCCCAAATCCCCCCAAAATCCCCCAAAAATTCCCAAAAAATTCCCAAAAAATTCCCCAAAATCCCCCAACCCCCCCCAAACCCCCCAAGCCCCCCCAGACCCCCCAAATTCCCCCAATTCCCCCCCGGTGACCTGAGCGCCTGCTCGAGGCTGAGCCCCCGGAACTGGAAGAGCTGCAGGAACTCCCGAGCCACGCGGGCACTGAACGCCGAGCTGGGATCCAAAAACACACACAACACACAGAAAAAACCACAAAACACAAAAAAACACAAAAAAACCACACAAAACACACAGAAAACATACAGAAAATACACAGAAAATACACAGAAAAACCACAAAATAACACAAAAAAACCACAAAAAACCACAAAAAAACCACAGAAAACACACAGAAAACACAAAAAAACACAAAAACACCCAAAAAACCAGAAAACACAAAAAACACAAAAAACACAAAAAACACAAAAAACACAAAAAGCACAAAAAACACACAGAAAACACAGAAAACACAAAAAACCACAAAAACCACAAAAAAACCACACAGAAAACACAAAAAAACCACAAAAAACACAAAAAACTCACAGAAAACACACAAAACACAAAAACCACACAAAAACCACAAAAACCACACAAAACCACACAAAAACACAAAAAACCCACACAAAACACACAGAAAACACACAAAAAAACCACAAAAAACCACAAAAAACCACAAAAAACACACAGAAAACACAGAAAACCACAAAAACCCACAAAATAACACACAAAAACACAAAAAAACACACAGAAAACACACAAAAACACAAAAAACACACAAAACACACAGAAAACACAAAAAAACCACAAAAAACACACACAAAACACACAGAAAACACACAGAAAACACAAAAACCACACAAAAACACACAGAAAACACAAAAACACACAAAACCACAAAAACACACAGAAAACACAAAAAAACAGAAAAAACACACAGAAACACACAAAAAACCACAAAAAACACACAGAAAACACACAAAACACACAAAACACACAGAAAACAGAAAAAAACACAAAAAAACCACAAAAAAACACACAAAAAACCAAAAAACACACAGAAAACACAAAAACCACAGAAATCCAAAAACCACACAGAAAACACAAAAACACACAAAAAAACAGAAAACACACAGAAAACACACAGAAAACAGAAAAAAAACCACAAAAAAACCACACAAAAACACACAGAAAACACACAGAAAACACACAGAAAACACAAAAACCACAAAATAACACAAAAAAGCCACAAAAAACCACAAAAAAACACACAGAAAACACAAAAAAACACACAAAAAACATCAATTCCACAAAATTAACAAAATTCCCCGAAAATCCCTGAAATTCCCCCAAAAAACCCCGAAATTCCCCAAAAAAATACCAAAATTCCCCCAAAAATCAGCGAAATTCCCCCCAAAAATATCCATCAATTCCCCCCAAAAAATATCCATCAATTCTAAAAATATCCATCAGTTCCCAAAAATATCCATCAATTCCAAAAAATAACAAAATTCCCCCCAAAAATACCGAAATTCCCCCCAAAATATCCATCAATTCCTCAAAAATATCCCAAAATTCCCCCAAAATATCCCAAAATTCCCCCATAATATCCATCAATTCCCAAAAATATCCATCAGATCCCAAAAAATAACAAAATTCCCCAAAAAATGCCGAAATTCCCCCAAAAATACCGAAATTCCCCCCAAAAAATCCCCGAAATCCCCCCCAAAAAATCCCCGAAATTCCCCCCCAAAAAATCCCCGAAATTCCCCCCAAAAAATATCCATCAATTCCCTCAAAAATATCCCAAAATTTCCCAAAATATCCATCAATTTCCCAAAAAATATCCATCAATTACCCAAATTTAACAAAATTCCCCCCAAAAATCCCCGAAATTCCCACCCCAAAATCCCCAATTCCAAAAAAAATTCCCAAATTCCCACCCCAAAAATCCCCAAATTCCAAAAAAATCCCGTAATTTCCCCAAAATACCAAAATTCCAACCCCAAAAATCCCCAAATTAAAAAAAAAATCCCCAATTCCCACCCCAAAATCCACAATTCCCCAAATAAAATCCCAAAATTCCCCCAAAAAATCCCAATAAAATCCCCAATTCCCACCCCAAAAATCCCAAAATTCCCCCAAAACCTCAAAATTCCAAAAAAAAATCCCAAAATTCCCCCCAAAAATCCCCAATTCCCAAAAAAAATCCGAATTTTTCTCAACCAAATCTTCATATTTTTTTTTTTTCCTGGAAATTTTCAGGGTTTTTTCCCCCCAAATTCCCATTATTTCCCCCCAAAATCCCCATTATTTTCCCCCCAAAAATCCCAATTTTTTTCCCAAAATACCCCTCATTTTACCCCCAAAATTCCCATTATTTTTTTTCCGAAATTCCCATTTTTCCCCCCAAAATTCCCATTATTTCCCCCCAAAATCCCTTTTTTTCCCAAAAAATCTGAATTTTCCCCCCAAAATCCCCTTTTTTTCCCAAAATCCCCATTATTTCCCCCAGAATCCATATTTTTCCCAAAAAATCTCAATTTTTCCCTCAAAAATCTCAATTTTTCCCCCAAAATCCCCATTTTTTCCCCAAAATCTCCATTTTCCCCTCCCAAATTCTCATTTTATCTCCCCAAAATTCCCATTATTTTCCCCCCAAAATCCCTATTTTTTTCCCCAAAAAATCTCAATTTTTTCCCCAAAAAATCTCCTTTTTCTCCCCAAAATTCCCATTATTTTTCCCCAAAAATCCCTATTTTTTTTCCCAAAAATCTCAATTTTTTTCCCCAAAAAAATCTCAATTTTTCCCCAGAATCCCCATAATTTCCCCCCCAAATTCCCATTATTTGCCCCCAAAATTCCCATTATTTTCCCCCCAAAATTCCCATTATTCTTTCCCCAAAATCTCCATAATTTTTCCCCTCAAAATTCCCATTATTTTTCCAGAATTTCCATTATTTTTTCCCCAAAAATCTCCATTTTTTCCCCAAAAAAATCTCCATTTTTCCCCAAAAATCCCTACTTTTTCCCCCAAAAATCTCAATTTTTCCCCCAAAATCCCCATTATTTTTCCCCAAAATCCCCATTTTTTCCCCAAAAAATCTCCATTTTTCCCTCCCAAATTCCCATTTTTTCTCCCCAAAATTCCCATTATTTTCCCCCCAAAATCCCATTTTTTTCCCCCAAAATTCCCATTTTGTTCCCCAAAATCCCCATTATTTCTCCCCAAAAAATCTCAATTTTTCCCCCACAATCCCCATTATTTTTCCCCAAAATCCGTTTTTTTTTCCCAAAAAATCTCAATTTTTTTCCCCCAAAAAATCTCTTTTTTGTTCCCCAAAATCCCCATTATTTCTCCCAAAAAAATCTCCTTTTTCTCCCCAAAGTCCCCATTATTTTTCCCTAAAATCCCTACTTTTTTTCCCAAAAATCTCAATTTTTTTCCCCAAAAAATCTCAATTTTTTCCCCAGAATCCCCATTATTTTTTCCCCCAAAAAATCTCATTTTTCCCCCCAAAATTCCCATTTTTTCCCCCAAAATCTCCATTTTTCCCTCCCAAATTCTCATTTTTTTTCCCCACAATCCCCATTATTTTTCCCAAAAAAAATCTCCTTTTTCTCCCCCAAATTCCCATTGTTTTCCCCAAAATTCCCATTGTTTTTCCCCCAAAAAATCTCCATTTTTCCCCCCAAAATCCCCATTATTTCCCCCAAAATTCCCATATTTTTTTCCCCAAAACCCCATTATTTTCCCCCCCAAAATCCATATTTTTCCCCAAAAAATCTCAATTTTTTTCCCCAAAAAATCTAATTTTTTCCCCAAAATCCCCATAATTTTACCCCCAAAATTCCCATTATTTTTTTCCCGAAATTCCCATTTTCCCCCCCAAAATTCCCATTATTTCCCCCTAAAATCTCAATTTTTTTCCCAAAAAATCTCAATTTTTTTCTCCCGAAAATCTCCATTTTTCCCTCCCAAATTCTCATTTTTTCGCCCCAAAATTCCCATTATTTTTCCCCAAAAATCCCCATTTTTTTCCCCAAAATCCCTATTTTTTTTCCCAAAAATCTCAATTTTTTTCCCTAAAAAATCTCAATTTTTTCCCAATATTCCCATAATTTCTCCCAAAAAAATCTCAATTTTTTCCCCCACAATCCCCATTATTTCCCCTTAAAAAAATCTCCTTTTTCTCCCCAAAATCCCCATTATTTTCCCCCCAAAATCCCTATTTTTTTTCCCAAAAATCTCAACTTTTTTTTCCCAAAAAATCTCAATTTTTTTCCCCCCAAAATCCCCATTTTTTCCCCCCAAAATCCCTATTTTTTCCCCAAAAAAATCTCAATTTTCCCCCCAAATCCCCATTATTTTCCCCAAAATCCCCATAATTTTTCCCCTCAAAATTCCCATTATTTTTCCAGAATTTCCATTATTTTTCCCCAAAAATCTCAAATTTTTTTCCCCAAAAAATCTCCATTTTTTCCCCAAAAAATCTCAATTTTTCCCCAAAAATCCCTATTTTTTTTTCCCAAAAATCTCAATTTTTTTCCCTAAAAAATCTCAATTTTTTCCCCCACAATCCCCATTATTTCTCCCAAAAAATCTCATTTTCTCCCCAAAATTCCCATTATTTTCCCCCCAAAAATCCCTATTTTTTTCCCAAAATTCCCACTATTTTCCCCCCAAAATCCCTATTTTTTTTCCCAAAAAAATCTCAATTTTTTCCCCCAAAAAAACTCAATTTTTTTCCCAGAATCCCCATAATTTCCCCCCAAAATTCCCATTATTTACCCCAAAATCTCCATTTTTCCCTCCCAAATTCTCATTTTTTCGCCCCAAAATTCCCATTATTTTCCCCAAAGTTCCCATTATTTTTCCCCCCAAAATCCCCATTATTTTTCCCCAAAAATCCCTATTTTTTCCCCAAAAATCTCAATTTTTTCCCCAAAAAATCTCAATTTCCCCCCAAAATCCCCCTTATTTTCCCCCCAAAATTCCCATTATTTTTCCCCCCAAATTTCCCATTATTTTCTCCAAAATCCCCATAATTTTTCCCCAAAAAAATCTCAATTTTTCCCCCAAATTCCCATTATTTACTCCAAAATCTCCATTTTTCCCTCCCAAATTCTCATTTTTTCGCCCCAAAATTCCCATTATTTTCCCCAAAGTTCCCATTATTTTTCCCCCCAAAAATCCCATTATTTTTCCCCAAAAATCCCCATTTTTTCCCCAAAAATCTCAATTTTTTTCCCTAAAAAATCTCAATTTTTTCCCATAATCCCCATTATTTCTCCCAAAAAATCTCATTTTTCTCCCCAAAATTCCCATTATTTTCCCCCCAAAAATCTCTATTTTTTTTCCCAAAATTCCCATTATTTTCCCCCCAAAATCCCTATTTTTTTTCCCCAAAAAATCTCAATTTTCCCCCAAAATCCCCATAATCTCCCCCCAAAATTCCCATTATTTTTCCTCCCAAAATTCCCGTTTTTTCCCCAAAATCTCCATTTTTCCCTCCCAAATTCTCATTTTTTCACCCCAAAAATCCCTATTTTTTTTCCCAAAAATCTCCATTTTTTTCCCTAAAAAATCTCAATTTTTTCCCCCACAATCCCCATTATTCCTCCCCAAAAAATCTCATTTTCTCCCCAAACCTCCCATTATTTTTCCCCCAAATCGCCATTATTTCCCCCAATCCCCCTATGATCATTATTAATTAATTATCAATTATTAATTATTAATTATTAATTATTAATTAATATTAATGATCCCCTCACTCTCTCCTCAGGTGCGCGGCCACCTCCGATCTCCTCACCCCGTCCAGGCGGAAAAGGCGCCGGGCCAGGAGAGCAGCGGGGTCTCTGAAATATCAATTAAATTAAAATATAAAATATAAAATAGAAATTAAATAGAAATTAAAATATAAAATATAAAAATACAAATATAAATGTAATTAGAGAGAAAAGGCGCCGGGCCAGGAGAGCAGCGGGGTCTCTGAAATATCAATTAAATTAAAATATAAAATATAAATTAAAATATAAATTAAAATATAAAATATAAAAATACAAATATAAATGTAATTAGAGAGAAAAGGCGCCGGGCCAGGAGAGCAGCGGGGTCACTGAAAATATAAAATATAAAATATAAATTAAACAGAAATTAAAATATAGATATAAAAATAAAAATATAAATAGAAATAGAAATAGAAATAGAAATAGAAAAGGCGCCGGGCCAGGAGAGCAGCGGGGTCACTAAAAATATAAATTAAATTAAAATATAAAATATAAATTAAATGTAAAATCTAAAATACAAAATATAAATATAAAATATAAAATAAAATATAAATGTAAATAGAGAGAAAAGGCGCCGGGCCAGGAGAGCAGCGGGGTCACTGAAATATAAAATATCAAATAAAATAAAATGTAAAATATAAATATAAAATATAAAAATAAAAATAAAAATATAAAAATAAAAATATAAATGTAATTAGAGAGAAAAGGCGCCGGGCCAGGAGAGCAGCGGGGTCACTGAAATTAAATAAAATATAAAATAAAATATAAATTAAAATATAAATTAAATATAAAATACAAAAATAAAAATATAAATGTAAATAGAGAGAAAAGGCGCCGGGCCAGGAAAGCAGCGGGGTCACTGAAATTAAATAAAATATAAATTAAAATATAAATTAAAATATAAAATAAAATGAAATAAAATAAAAATATAAATAAATTAAATTAAATTAAAGAGAGAGAAAAGGCGCCGGGCCAGGAGAGCAGCGGGGTCACTGAAATTAAATAAAAATAAAGTATAAAATATAAATTAAAATATAAATTAAATATAAAATACAAAAATAGAAATATAAATGTAAATAGAAAGAAAAGGCGCCGGGCCAGGAGAGCAGTGGGGTCACTGAAATTAAATAAAATATAAAATAAAATAAAAAATATAAATTAAATTACAAAAATATAAATATAAATATAAATATAAATATAAATATAAATATAAATATTAATATAAATATAAATATAAATATAAATATAAATATAAATATAAATATAAATATAAATACAAATATAAATATAAATATAAATAGAGAGAAAAGGCGCCGGGCCAGGAGAGCAGCGGGGTCACTAAAAATATAAAATATAAAATATAAATTAAGTATAAATTAAAATATAAAAATAAAAATAAAAATAAAAATAAAAATAAAAATAAAAATAAAAATAAAAATAAAAATAAAAATATAAATATAAATAGAAATAGAAATAGAAATATAAATAGAAAAGGCGCCGGGCCAGGAGAGCAGCGGGGTCACTGAAATAAATAAAATGTAAAGCATAAAATATAAAACACAAAACATAAAATATAAAACACAAAATATAAAACAAAATATAAAACACAAACTATAAAACATAAAACATAAAATATAAAATATAAAATATAAAAAAAAATAAAAATATAAAAATAAAAATAAAAAATAAAACTAAAAATTAAAACTAAAATTAAAATTAAAATTAATGTTAAACACAAGGGCATGGGGGGGGATGGGAATTTTGGGGGGATGGGAAAAATGGGGGGAGGGGACCCCAAAATCTGCCTGGGGGGGGAGGGGAACGGGGGGGGAGATTGGGGGGATTTGGGGGGTCGGGGGGGGGATTTGGGGTTTTTGGGGGGAGTTTTTGGGGCGGTTTTGGGGGGTCTGGGGGGGGGATTTGGGGGTTTTTGGGGGGGGCGGGATGATTTGGGGATTTTTGGGGGGATCTGGAGGTTTTTAGGAGGATTTGGGGGGATTTTTGGGGGGGGATTTTGGGGGATTTTTGGGGGGGGTTGGGGGGGGGGATTTGGGGTTTTTTTTGGGGGGGGGGTCGGGAAGGATTTGGGGTCTTGGGGATTTTGGGGATTTTTTGGGGGGGGTTTGGGGATTTTTGGGGGGATTTTGGGGGGGTCTGGGGGGGATTTGGGGTTTTTTTTTTGGGGGGGGGCGGGAAGGATTTGGGGTTTTGGGGGGTCTGGAGGTTTTTAGGGGGATTTTGGGGGGGGATTTTTGGGGCGGCTTTGGGGGGTCTGGGGGGGGATTTGGGGTTTTTTGGGGGGGTCGGGAATGATTTGGGGTTTTGGGGGGATTTTTGGGGGAGATTGGGGGATTTTGGGGGGGTCTGGAGTTTTTGGGGGGATTTGGGGGAATTTTGGGGGGATTTGAGGGGGGTTTGGGGGATTTGGGGCGGTTTTGGGGGGTCTGGGGGGATTTGGGGATTTTTGGGGGGGGGATTTTGGGGAGTTTTTGGGGAGATTTGGGGGGTTTTTTGGGGTGGATTTTTGGGGGGTCCTGGGGATCCCCAAATTCTGCCCGGGCTGGGGGGGGGGGGAGGGGTTGGGGGATGGGCAGAGAGGATTTGGGGGGTCCCAAAGGGGTCTGGGGGGGTTTGTGGGGGGGGGTTGGGGGTTTTGGGGGGGGGTCCCAAAGGGGTTTGGGGGGTTTTGGGGGGGGTTGGGGGGGGGGTCAGGCAGAATTTGGGGGGTCCCAAATGGGTCTGGGGGGTCTGGGGGGGTCAGTCAGGGTTTGGGGGGGGATTGGGGGGGGTTTTGGGGGGGCCCAAATGGGTCTGGGGGGGTTTGGGGGGGTTGGGGGGGTCAGGCAGAGTTTGGGGGGGTCTGGGGGGTTTTGGGGGGGTCCCAAAGGGGTCTGGGGGGTTTTGGGGGGGGTTTGGGGATTTTGGGGGATTTTTGGGGGGGGTTTTGGGGGGTTTTTGGGGGGTTCCTCACCCGGGGGGGTCCCGCGGGGGGTCCGGGCCGGTTTCGGGGGGCGGCTCCTCAGGGTCGGGGGGCGACGCTGCGGGAGGGGGCCCCCCAAAACCCCCCGGGCTGGGGGGGGGGGGCTGGGGGGGGTCCTGGGGGGTCTGGGGGGCGTCCAGGGGGGATTTGGGGGGGTCCTGGGGGGATTTGGGGGGGCCCAGGGGGTTTTGGGGGGGTCCTGGGGGGTCTGGGGGGGGGCCCAGGGGGGGTTTGGGGGGGTCCTGAGGAATTTGGGGAAGGGTCAGGGGGGTTTTGGGGGGACTCTGGGGGGATTCGGGGGGGTCCTGAGCCGTTTTGGGGGGCTCCTGGGGGCCGGGGGGGCCCAGGGGGGATTTGGGGGGGCCCAGGGGGGTTTTGGGGGGGTCCTGAGCCGTTTTAGGGGGGCTCAGTGAGGATTTGGGGGGGCCCTGAGAAATTTGGGGGAGGATCAGGGGGGATTTGGGGGGGCCCAGGGGGGGTTTGGGGGGGTCCTGAGTGATTTTGGGGGGGTCCTGAGTGATTCTGGGGGGGCCCAGGGGGGGTTTGGGGGGGCCCCGCGGACTCTGGGGGGGTCTCAAATGGGTCTGGGGGCTCAGGGGGCCGGGGGGGCTCTGGACCCCCCATTTTGGGGGTAAATTTGGGGGGGCCGCGGGGGGTTTGTGCCCCCCTTTTTGGGGCAAATCCGGGGGGTTTTGGGGTCCCCCTTTTTGGGGCGAATCTGAGGATTCTGGGGGGTTTTGGGGTCCCCCTTTTTGGGGTAAATCTGGGGGGGCTGCAGGGATTTTGTCCCCCCCTTTTTGGGGAAAATCCGGGGGGATTGGGGTAATTTGGACGCCCCCTTTTTGGGGTAAATTTGGGGGAATTTGGGGGATTTGGGGTTCCCCTTTTTGGGGTAAATCCGGGGGGATTTGGGGTCCCTCTTTTTGGGGAAAATTCGGGGGGATTTGGGGGCTTTGGGGTTCCCCCTTTTGGGGTAAATCCGGGGGGATTTGGGGTTCCTCTTTTTGGGGAAAATTCGGGGGGATTTGGGGACTTTGGGGTTCCTCTTTTTGGGGAAAATCCGGGGGGATTTGGGGGATTTGGGGTTCCCCTTTTAGGGGCAAATCCGGGAGGGCTGAAGGGATTTTGTCCCCTTCTTTTTGGGGCGAATTTGGGGGGATTTGGGGTCCCTCTTTTTGGGGCAAGTCCAGGGGGATTGGGGGAAATTGGACGCCCCCTTTTTGGGGCAAATTTGGAGGAATTTGGGGTCCCTCTTTTTGGGGTAAATCTGGAGGAATTTGGGGGATTTGGGGTCCCTCTTTTTGGGGTAAATCTGGAGGAATTTGGGGGATTTGGGGTCCCTCCTTTTGGGACAAATCTGGGGGGATTTGGGGTCCCTCTTTTTGGGGTAAATCCGGGGGAATTTGGGGGATTTTGTACCCCCCTTCTTGGGGCAAATCTGGGGAAATTTGGGGGATTTGGGGTCCCTCTTTTGGGGTCAAATGCGGGGATGTTTTGTGCCCCCCTTTTTGGGGTAAATCTGGGGGGATTTGGGGGATTTGGGGTTCCCCATTTTGGGGCGAATCTGGAGGGACTGAGGTAAACTGGACGCTCCCTTTTTGGGGCAAATTTGGGGGGATTTGGGGTCCCTCTTTTTGGGGAAAATCTGGGAGGGCTGGGGAAGGTTGGACCCCCCCTTTTTGGGGTAAATCTGGGGGGATTTGGGGGCTCTGGAGTCCCTCTTTTTGGGGTAAATCTGGGGGGATTTGGGGGCTCTGGGGTCCCCCTTTTTGGGGTAAATCTGGGGGGATTTGGGGGCTCTGGAGTCCCTCTTTTTGGGGTAAATCTGGGGGGTTTTGGGGTCCCTCTTTTTGGGACAAATCTGGGGGGATTTGGGGGCTTTGGGGTGCCCCATTTTGGGGTAAATCTGGGGGGATTTGGGGGCTCTGGGGTTCCTCTTTTTGGGGTAAATCTGGGGGGATTTGGGGGCTCTGGGGTCCCCCTTTTTGGGGTAAATCTGGGGGGATTTGGGGGCTTTGGGGTTCCTCTTTTTGGGGTAAATCTGGGGGGATTTGGGGGCTTTGGGGTTCCTCTTTTTGGGGTAAATCTGGGGGGATTTGGGGGCTCTCCTCTTGGGACAAATCTGGGGGGTCCCATGGACTGGGGGGGTCCCATCCCCCCCCCCTCTGGGGTGACCTCCGGGGGGGTGGGGGGGTCCGGGCCCCCCCATTTTGGGTCCATCCGGGGCTTGGGGGGATCCCCAAATTCCGGGGGTGGGTCCGGGGGGTCCCCAAATTCCAAGGGTGGATCCAGGGGGTCCCCAAATTCCGGGGGTGGGTCCGGGGGGTCCGAGAGCGCCGGGCTCGGGGGTCCTGGGGGAGGAGAAGACATCGGGGGGGGGTCCCCGTGAGCACCCATGTGACCCCCCCAAAATGAGCCCCCCTCCCCAAATTTGGGGTCACCGCACTCACCCCCGGCGCCGGCTCCTGCTGGGGGGTGACACCGGGGGGTGACACCCAGGGTGGCACCGTGGGGGCGCCAGGGGGGCACCCCCGGGGGCAGCGGGCTCTGGAACAGGGGGTTGGTGTGGAAATGGGGCTCCTCATCATCATCATCATCTTCATCCTCATCTTCATCCTCATCATCGTCATCGTCATCGTCATCATCGTCATCGTCACCGTCACCTTCCTCTTCCTCCCGGCTGTGGCCGGGGCTTTGGGGTCTGGGGGAGGTGGGACCACCCGTGGTGACAGGTCCGGACAGGTTGGTGACAATCTCAGCCGGGTTGGTGACATCCCTGGTGACAATGTCAGCCGGGTTGGTGACATCCCTGGTGACAATCTCAGACAGGCTGGTGACATCCATGGTGACAATCTCAGCCGGGTTGGTGACATCCCTGGTGACAATGTCAGACACGTTGGTGACATCCATGGTGACAATGTCAGACAGGTTGGTGACATCCCTGGTGACAATGTCAGCCGGGTTGGTGACATCCCTGGTGACAATGCCAGCCAGGTTGGTGACATCCCTGGTGACAATGTCAGCCAGGTTGGTGACATCCCTGGTGACAATCTCAGCCAGGCTGGTCCCATCCATGGTGACAATGTCAGACAGGCTGGTGACATCCCTGGTGACAATCTGGGATGAGGTGGCCACATCCACGGGCTGGTGCTCCAGAGAGATTGTCCCAACCACGGTGACAGATTTGGGTGACACTGTCCCATCCGTGGTGACAGATCTGGGGGAGATGGGACCATCAGGGGTCACACATTTGGGTGACATTGTCCCATCCATTGTGACAGATTTGGGTGACATTGTTCCATCCGTGGTCACAGTTTTTGGGGACATTGTCCCATCCACGGTGACATTCTGGGATTCAGGGTGTTCTGGGTGAATGGTCCCACCCGTGGTGACAGGTTTGGGGGACATGGGACCACCCGTGGTGACAGTGTCAGCCGGGTTGGTGACATCCATGGTGACAATCCCAGGTGAGATGTCCCCACCCCTGGTCATTGTCCCAGGTGAGATGTCCCCAGCCCTGGTGACAATCCCAGGTGAGATGTCCCCACTCCTGGTCACTGTCCATAATGAGATGTCCCCATCCCTGGCCCCTGGCCCAGGTGAGTTGTCCCCACTCCTGGTGACAATCCCAGGTGAGACACTCCTGTCCCTGCTCCCTGTCCCAGGTGAGACACTCCTGTCCCTGGTGACAATCCCAGGTGAGCTGTCCCCAGCCCTGGTGACAATCCCAGGTGAGACACTCCCATCCCCCAGCTCTCTCTCCCAGCCCTGGGCCGGGCTGTCGGTGGCCACAGGACCGGCTGGGGTGGCCCCGTCCGTTGTCCCCGGGCCAGGGGAGGTGTCCCCACCCATGGGTGCCTGCGAGATGCTCCCAAAGGGGAACTCAAAGCTCCGGGGCCTGGGAGAGGCCTGGGCTGGGAGGGACACGCCCAGGGACACCTGGAGGGTGTCCCCAAAGGTGGACCCGGGGATTTGGAGGTTCTGGGAGATGTCCCCAAATGTGGATTCAGGGATTTGGAACTCCTGGGAGATGTCCCCAAAGGTGGATTCAGGGATTTGGAGGTTCTGGGAGATGTCCCCAAAGGTGGATTCAGGGATTTGGAGATCCTGGGAGATGTCCCCAAACGTGGATCCATGGATTTGGAATTCCTGAGAGATGTCCCCAAAGGTGGATTCAGGGATTTGGAGGTTCTGGGAAAGGTTCCCATCCACGGGCACGGGTCTGGGTGGGATCTCCTCGTCCTTGGGCACGGGTTTGGGTGGGATGGAGCCACCCATGGACACCTGGGAGGTGTCCCCAAAGGTGGACCCCTGGCTCTGGAACTCCTGGGAAATGTCCCCAAACGTGGATCCGTGGATTTGGAGGTTCTGGGAGATGTCCCCAAATGTGGATTCCTGTTTTTGGAGCTCTTGGGAAATGTCCTCGAGCGTGGATCCGGGGATTTGGAGATTTTGGGAAATGTTCCCATCCATGATCATGGATTTGGGTGGGATGGAGCCACCCATGGACACCTGAGAAATGTCCCCAAAGGTGGGTCTGTGGTTTTGGAGCTCCTTGGAAATGTCCTCAAGCACGGATTCCTGGCTTTGGAGCTCTTGGGAAATGTCCTCGAGCGTGGATCTGGGGATTTGGAGATTCTGGGAGATGTTCCCATCCATGGTCATGGATTTGGGTGGGATGGAACCACCCATGGACACTTGGAGGATGTCCCCAAACGTGGATCTGTGGCTCTGGAGCTCCTGGGAGATGTCCCCAAATGTGGATCCGTGGTTTTGGAGGTTCTGGGAGATGTCCCCAAATGTGGATTCAGGGATTTGGAGGTTCTGGGAAATGTTCCCATCCATGGGCACGGGTTTGGGTGGGATGGAGCCACCCATGGACACCTGAGAAATGTCCCCAAAGGTGGGTCTGTGACTCTGGAGCTCCTGGGAGATGTCCCCAAGCACGGATTCCTGGTTTTGGAGCTCTTGGGAAATGTCCTCGAGCGTGGATCTGTGGATTTGGAGATTTTGGGAGATGTTCTCATCCATGATCATGGATTTGGGTGGGATGGAGCCACCCATGGGCACCTGGGAGGTGTCCCCAAAGGTGGACCCCTGGCTCTGGAGCTCCTGGGAAATGTCCTCGAGCGTGGACCCGGGGATTTGGAGGTTCTGGGAGATGTTCCCATCCATGGGCATGGATTTGGGTGGGATGTTCATGTCCATGGACACCTCAGAAATGTCCCCAAAGGTGGATCCGTGGATTTGGAGGTTCTGGGAGATGTCCCCAAACGTGGATTCCTGGTTCTGGAGCTCCTGGGAAATGTCCCCAAAGGTGGGTCCGAGGCTCTGAAGGTTCTGGAAGGTTCTCCCAGCCACGGTGACGGTTTTGGGTGGGATGTTCCTGTCCATGGACACCTCCAGGATGTTCCCAAATGTGGGCCCCAGGCTCTGGAGCTGCTGGGAGAGACCCCCAGCCCCACCGGGGGGGTGGTCCCAGGGCTGGTCCTGGGGGTCCCCAGGGTGGTCCTGGTGGTCCCAGGGTTGGTCCTGGTGGTCCCCAGGGTGCTCTTGGGTGTCCTGGTGATCCCGAGGGTGGTCCTGGTGGTCCCAAGGGTGGTCCCAGGGCTGGTCCTGGGTGTCCTGGTGGTCCCAGGTGAGATCCTGGTGGTCCCGAGGGTGGTCCCGAGGGTGGTCCTGGTGATCCCGAGGGTGGTCCTGGGTGTCCTGGTGGTCCCGAGGGTGGTCCTGGTGATCCCGAGGGTGGTCCTGGTGGTCCTGGTGGTCCCGAGGGTGGTCCCGAGGGTGGTCCTGGTGATCCCGAGGGTGGTCCTGGGTGTCCTGGTGGTCCCGAGGGTGGTCCTGGTGGTCCCGAGGGTGGTCCTGGTGATCCCGAGGGTGGTCCTGGTGGTCCTGGTGGTCCCGAGGGTGGTCCTGGTGGTCCTGGTGGTCCCGAGGGTGGTCCTGGTGGTCCTGGCGGTGCCAGGGGTGGTGCCAGGGGTGTCCGTCGATGGCCCCCTGGAGCTCCTGCACACAGAGCTGGGCACGGAGCAGGCTGGCCACCAACACGGCACGGGCGGGGGAGGGGGGCTGGGCGGGGGGCTGGGTGGGGGAGGGGCTCAGGGTCCGTGCCGGGGTCAGGGTGGGGGTCAGGGTGGGGGAGATGCTCAGGGTGGGGGTCAGGGTGGGGGTGGGGGAGGGGCTCAGGGTGGGGGTCACAGCAGGTGTCAGGGTGGGGGAGGGGCTCAGGGTGGGGGTCACAGCAGGTGTCAGGGTGGGGGAGGGGCTCAGGGTGGGGGTCAGGGTGGGGGTCAGGGTGGGGGTGGGGCTCAGGGTGGGGGTCAGGGTGGGGGTGGGGGAGGGGCTCAGGGTCCGTGCCGGGGTCTCGGCCCCTCCCCCCGAGAAGGCGATGGCGTCCCGCAGCGGCCGCAGCCCGGGGGGGGCGGGGGCGGCCCCGGGGGGGTCCATGGTCACTCCTGAGCCCCCCTGAGACCCCCCGAGAGCGCCGGGACAGCGGCCGGAGTGACCGGAGTGACCGGAGTGACCGCAGTGACCAGGGTGACCGGAGTGACCGGAGTGACCGGAGTGACCGGAGTGACCGCAGTGACCGCAGTGACCGGAACCCGGAGCATGGCGGGGGAGAGCCTGGGGAGAGGGAGGAGAGCGGTGAGAGGGAGGGGAGGATGGAGGGGGGAGAGAGAGGGAGGGATGGAGAGATGGAGAAAGGAGGGAAGGAGAGGGAGAAAGAGGAGGGAGAGAGGGAGAGAGGGATGGAGAGAGGGAAGGGAGGGATGGAGGAGGAAAGGAGGGATGGAGGAGGAAAGGAGGGATGGAAGGGGGAGAGAGGGAGGAGGAAAGGAGGGAGGGGAGAGGGATGGAAAGAGGGAGAAGGGAGAGAAGGATGGAGGAGGAAAGGAGGGATGGAGGGGGAGAGAGGGAGACGGGGAGGAGGAGAGGGGGAGGAGGGAGGGAGGGAGGGAGGGGGAAAAGGAGGGAGGGGGAGACGGGGAGAGGGAGAAGGAGGGGGAGGAGAGGGAGAGGGGGGAGGAGAGAGAAGGAAGGGAGGGAGGGAGGGAGGGAGGGGGATGGAGAGAGGGAGAAGGGAGGGAAGGAGGGCGGAGGAAAGGAGGGGGAGAGGGAGAAAGAGGAGGGAGAGATGGAGAGAGAGATGGAGAGAGGGAGGGGGGAAGGATGGAGGAGGAAAGGAGGGATGGAGGGGGGAGAGAGGGAGGGAAGGGGGGAGGAGAGAGGGAGAGAGGGGGAGGAGGGAGAAGGGAGGGAGGGAGAGGGGGGAGGAGGGAGGGGGAGAGGGATGGAGAGAGGGAAGGGAGGGAGGGAGGGAGAGGGAGAGGGAGGAGGAAAGGAGGGAGGGGGAGACGGGGGAGAGGGAGAAGGAGGGGGAGGAGAGGGAGAGAGGGGGAGGAGAGAAGGAAGGGAGGGAGGGAGGGAGGAGGAAAGGAGGGATGGAGGGGGGAGAGAGGGAGACAGGGAGGAGGAGAGAGGGAGAGAGGGGAAGAAGGAAGGGAGGGATGGAGGGAGGGAGGGAGGGAGGGAGGGAGGGAGGAGAGACAGGGAGGAGGAAAGGAGGGAGGGAGACGGGGAGGGGGATGGAGGGAGGGAGAAAGGAGGGAAGGAGGGCGGAGGAAAGGAGGGATGGAGGAGGAGGGGGGGAAGAGAGAAGGAAGAGAGGGAGGGAGGGAGGGAGAGAAGGAAGGGGGGGAAGGATGGAGGAGGAAAGGAGGGATGGAGGAGGAAGAGAGGGAGGGAAGGGGGAGGGAGGGGGAGAGGGAGGAGGAGGAAGAGAGGGAGAGAGGGAGGGAGGGAGGGCGGAGGAAAGGAGGGGGGAGAGGGAGAAAGAGGAGGGAGAGAGGGAGAGAGGGAAGGGAGGGAGGGATGGAGGGAGGGAGAGAAGGAGAGAAGGATGGAGGAGGGAGGAAGGAGGGAGGAGGAAAAGAGGGATGGAAGGAGAGAGGGAGGAGGACGGGAAGGAGGGAGGGAGGGAGGGAAGAAGAAAAAGGGCGGGTGGGGGAGAGGGAGAGACGGAAGGAGGGAGGGAGGGAGGAAGTGCGAGGGACAGGAAGGAGGAAAATGAGTGAGAGGGAGGAGGAGGAGGAGGAGGAGGAGGAGGAAGGGGAGGGGGAGGCTCTGGGGGTCTCCCCGACCCTCCCCCCGCACCTGCGGCCCCCCCGCTCCGTGTCCCGGTGTCGCTGTCCCCGTGTCCCCGTGTCCGTGTCCCGTGTCCGGTGTCCCCGTGTCGCCGTCCCGGTGCCACCCGCGCCGCTTCCGCCCCGCGCCGCAGGAAACGGGGGGAGGGCACCCCAAAAATCACCCGGAACACCCCCCCAAAAATAAAAAATAAAAATAAAAATCCGGGATATCAAAAAATCACCCGGAACCCCCCCAAAAGAAAAAAAAAATCCGGGATATCAAAAATCCACTCGGGACACTAAAAAAAAAAAATTCCGGGGCATCAAAAATCCACTCGGGACACTAAAAAAAAAAAATTCCGGGGCATCAAAAATCCACTCGGGACACTAAAAAAAAAAAATTCCGGGATATCAAAAATCAGCCGGAACCCCCCCCAAAAAAAAAAAAAAATCCGGGATATCAAAAATCCACTCGGGACACTAAAAAAAAAAAATTCCGGGATATCAAAAATCACCCGGAACCCCCCCAAAAAAAAAAAAATTCCGGGATATCAAAAATCACCCGGAACCCCCCCCAAAAGAAAAAAAAAAAATCCGGGATATCAAAAATCCACTCGGGACACTAAAAAAAAAAAAATTCCGGGGCATCAAAAATCACCCGGAACCCCCCCCAAAAAAATTCCGGGATATCAAAAATCATCCGGAACCCCCCCCAAAAAAAAATTCCGGGATATCAAAAATCCACTCGGGACACCCCAAAAACTCCAGGAACACCAAAAAAAACCCAGGGACACCCCCAAAAAAATCCCGGGACACCAAAAATCCACTCGGAACCCCAAAAATCCATCCGGAACCCCCCCAAAAAAATCCCGGGACACCAAAAATCCACTCGGGACACCAAAAATTTCCCAGGGACACCAAAAATCGCTCTGGGACCCCCAAAAATCCTCCTGAACCCCCCCCAAAATCTCCCCGGGACCCCAAAAATCGCCCCGGGACCCCAAAAATCCCCCTGGGACCCCAAAAATCGCCCCGGGACCCCAAAAATCTCCCCGGGACCCCCCCCAAAAGTGACCCACCCCCCTCCCCCCTCTGGAACTGGGGTTTGGGGGGGTCCCAAAGGTTTGGGGGGACCCCAAAGATGGGAGGGGGTTCAGGAGGGCGGGGGGGACCCCGAAATTCATGGGGGGGGACCCCGAAATTCATGGGGGGGGCCCCAAAAGGGGCTCGGGTGACTCAAAACGGGGGGAGAGACCCCAAAAACGGGGGGGGGGAGACCCCAAAAACACGGGGGGGGTTAGAGATCTGTGGGAGTTCCGGGGGGGACCCCAAAAGTGTCGAGGGGACCCCAAAAGTCTCGAGGGGACCCCAAAAATTACGGGGGACCCCAAAAAGAGCGGGGGGGATTAAAATGGGGGAGGGGGGGACCCTCAAACTCCTGGGGGGGGGTCCCAAACTCACCTGGGACCCCAAAAGTGTCGAAGTGACCCCAAAAGTGTCGAGGGGACCCCAAAATTCCCGGGAGACCCCAAAGTTTGGGTGGGGGGGGGGGAGGGGTAAAGGTGACGGGGGCGCGGCCCCGAGATTTTTGGGGGTTGCCCTGAAGTTTTGGGGGGGGGGAGGGGCCTGGGGGGGGGGTTGGGGACCTTTTGGGGACAATTTGGGGACCTGGGACCCCCCCCCGGGGCCCTGGGGACCCCCCGGGTGCCGCCCCCTCCCCTCCCCCCCCCCCCCGGTCCTTACCGGCACCGCCGAGCGGGGGGGCGTGGTCTGGGCTGGCCACGCCCATAAAAAGGGGCGGGGTTGGTCATTAATATGCGGGACACGCCCATTGTGGGTGACGTCATGAGATGGGAGGCCACGCCCCCCTCCCGGAAGGGAATGGGCGGGGGAGGGGCACGGGGGGCCCCGAAATTGGGGGTTTGGGCCTAAAAATGGGGGATTTGGGCCTAAAAATGGGGGTTTGGGCCTAAAAATTGGGGATTTGGGCCTAAAAATTGGGGATTTGGGCCTAAAAATGGGGATTTGAGCCCCAAAATTGGGGATTTGGTCCCCAAAATTGGGGATTTGGGCCTAAAAATGGGGGTTTGGGCCCCAAAATTGGGGATTTGGGCCCCAAAATTGGGGATTTGGGCCTAAAAATGGAGGTTTGAGCCTAAAAATTGGGGGTTTGGGCCCCAAAATTGGGGATTTGGGCCCCGAAATTGGGGATTTGGGCCCCAAATTGGGGATTTGAGCCCCAAAATTGGGGATTTGGGCCCCGAAATTGGGGATTTGGGCCTAAAAATGGGAGTCTGTGACCCCAAAATTGGGGATTTGGGCCCCAAAATTGGGGATTTGGGCCTAAAAATTGGGGATTTGGGCCCCAAATTGGGGATTTGAGCCCCAAAATTGGGGATTTGGGCCCCGAAATTGGGGATTTGGGCCTAAAAATGGGAGTCTGTGACCCCAAAATTGGAGATTTGGGCCTAAAAATGGGAGTCTGTGACCCCAAAATTGGGGATTTGGGCCCCGAAATTGGGGATTTGGGGCTAAAAATTGGGGATTTGGGCCCCGAAATTGGGGGTTTGGGCCCCAAAATTGGGGATTTGGGCCTAAAAATGGGGGTTTGGGCCCCAAATTGGGGATTTGAGCCCCAAAATTGGGGATTTGGGCCCCAAATTGGGGATTTGAGCCCCAAAATTGGGGATTTGGGCCCCGAAATTGGGGATTTGGGCCTAAAAATGGGAGTCTGTGACCCCAAAATTGGGGATTTGGGCCCCAAAATTGGGGATTTGGGCCCCGAAATTGGGGATTTGGGCCTAAAAATGGGAGTCTGTGACCCCAAAATTGGAGATTTGGGCCTAAAAATGGGAGTCTGTGACCCCAAAATTGGGGATTTGGGCCCCGAAATTGGGGATTTGGGGCTAAAAATTGGGGATTTGGGCCCCGAAATTGGGGATTTGGGCCTAAAACTGGAGGTTTGAGCCTAAAAATTGGGGGTTTGGGCCCCAAAATTGGGGATTTGGGCCTAAAAATTGGGGATTTGGGCCCCAAATTGGGGATTTGAGCCCCAAAATTGGGGATTTGGGCCCCAAATTGGGGATTTGAGCCCCAAAATTGGGGATTTGGGCCCCGAAATTGGGGATTTGGGCCTAAAAATGGGAGTCTGTGACCCCAAAATTGGGGATTTGGGCCCCAAAATTGGGGATTTGGGCCTAAAAATTGGGGATTTGGGCCCCAAATTGGGGATTTGAGCCCCAAAATTGGGGATTTGGGCCCCGAAATTGGGGATTTGGGCCTAAAAATGGGAGTCTGTGACCCCAAAATTGGGGATTTGGGCCCCAAATTGGGGATTTGAGCCCCAAAATTGGGGATTTGGGCCCCGAAATTGGGGATTTGGGCCTAAAAATGGGAGTCTGTGACCCCAAAATTGGGGATTTGGGCCTAAAAATGGGAGTCTGTGACCCCAAAATTGGGGATTTGGGCCCCGAAATTGGGGATTTGGGCCTAAAAATGGGAGTCTGTGACCCCAAAATTGGGGATTTGGGCCCCAAATTGGGGATTTGAGCCCCAAAATTGGGGATTTGGGCCCCGAAATTGGGGATTTGGGCCTAAAAATGGGAGTCTGTGACCCCAAAATTGGGGATTTGGGCCTAAAAATGGGAGTCTGTGACCCCAAAATTGGGGATTTGGGCCCCGAAATTGGGGATTTGGGCCTAAAAATGGAGGTTTGGGCCCCGAAATTGGGGATTTGGGCCTAAAAATGGGGGTTTGGGCCCCAAAATTGGGGATTTGGGCCTAAAAATGGGGGTTTGGGCCCCGAAATTGGGGATTTGGGCCCCGAAATTGGAGATTTGGGTCTAAAAATGGGGGTTTGGGGCCCGAAATTGGGGATTTGGGCCTCAAAATGGGGATTTGGGCCCCAAAATTGGGGTTTGGGCCCCAAAATTGGGGGTTTGAGCCTAAAAATGGGGGTTTGGGCCTAAAAATGGGGGTTTGGGCCCCAAAATTGGGGATTTGAGCCTAAAAATTGGGGATTTGGGCCTCAAAATGGGGATTTGGGCCCCAAATTGGGGATTTGAGCCCCAAAATTGGGGGTTTGAGCCTAAAAATGGGGGTTTGAGCCCAAAATTTGGGATGTGAGCCCCAAAAATTGAGGATTTGAGATCAAAATTGGGGATTTGAGCTCAAAATTTGGGATCTGGGCCTAAAATTGGGGGTCTGAGCCTAAAACTGGGGATTTGAGCCCAAAGTTGGGGTTCTGAGCCCAAAATTGGGGAGCTGTGACCTCAAAATTGGGGTTATGAGCTCAAAATTTGGGATCTGAGCCCAAAATTGAGGTTCTGAGCCCCAAAATTGGGGATCTGAGCTCGATAATTGGGGATCTGTGACCCCAAAATTTGGGTTCTGAGCTCGAAAGGAGGGTTGTGACCCCCCAAAAAAAGGCTCGGAGCCGAAAATGGAGGATTCCGACCCCAAAATTGGGGTTGTGACCCCAAAAAGGGGGTCGTGACCCCCATGGATCCACCCTGACCCCCCCAAATGACACCGCGAGGTGGCACCGACAGCTGTGACTTTATTCCCGGCGAAATGACAACAAACACGGATGTCCCCAAGCCCTGAATGTCCCCAAACCCCAAATGTCCCCAAGCCCCAGGTGTCCCCTCGGCGTCACTTTCAGCGCAGGTAGAAGGCGGTGGCAGCAGGAAATGTCCCCAGGCCGGTGTCACTGTCACCTGTGCCACAGGTAGAGGGTGGTGCCACTGTCGATGTCCCCTGGCTGACGTCACTGCAGTTTCCGGTGCAGGTAGAAGGCGGTGACACCCGGGATGTCACCTGGATGACGTCACCTGGCTGATGTCCCCAACCCCTGGATGTCACTGTCATTTTTGGCACAGGTAGAAGGTGGTGGCACCGGGGACGTCACCTGGATGATGTCCCCATTGTCGATGTCCCCAAGCCCTGACGTCACTGCAGTTTCCGGTGCAGGTAGAAGGCGGTGGCACCCGGGATGTCACCTGGATGACGTCACCTGGCTGATGTCCCCAACCCCTGGATGTCACTGTCATTTTTGGCACAGGTAGAAGGTGGTGGCATTGGGGATGTCCCCTGGATGATGTCCCCATTGTCGATGTCCCCTGGCTGACGTCACGGCAGTTTCCGGTGCAGGTAGAAGGCGGTGACACCCGGGATGTCACCTGGATGACGTCACGGCAGTTTCCGGTGCAGGTAGAAGGCGGTGACACCGGGATGTCACCTGGCTGACGTCACGGCAGTTTCCGGTGCAGGTAGAAGGCGGTGACACCGGGATGTCACCTGGCTGACGTCACGGCAGTTTCCGGTGCAGGTAGAAGGCGGTGACACCGGGATGTCACCTGGCTGACGTCACGGCAGTTTCCGGTGCAGGTAGAAGGCGGTGGCACCTGGCGCAGGTGCCAGGCGCAGCTCCTGGCCCGGGGCGGTGCTGAGGAAGAGGCCGGGGAAGGCGGCGGCCTCGAAGGTGTGAGTGGAGCCCCCGAAGGTCTTGTAGAAGGTGAAGGGCGTGGCCCTGTCCTTGTCACCTGAGAACAGCTCCAGCAGCTCCACGTCCTGCAGGGGACAGCACAGGTGGCACAGGTGGCACAGGTGTCACAGGTGGCACAGGTGTCACGGGTGTCACAGGTGTCACGGGTGTCACGGGTGTCACGGGTGTAATGGGTGTCACGGGTGTCACAGGTGTCATGGGTGTCACGGGTGTCATGGGTGTCACGGGTGTAATGGGTGTCACGAGTGTCACAGGTGTCATGGGTGTCACGGGTGTAATGGGTGTCACGGGTGTCACAGGTGTCACGGGTGCCATGGGTGTCACGGGTGTCACAGGTGTCATGGGTGGCACAGGTGGCACAGGTGTCACGGGTGTCACAGGTGTCACAGGTGGCACGGGTGTCACAGGTGTAATGGGTGTCACAGGTGTCACGGGTGTCACAGGTGTCACAGGTGTCATGGGTGTCATGGGTGCTATGGGTGCCATGGGTGGCACTGGCACGGGGGACAGCCACGGCCTGGCAGTGTCACCTCGAGGAACACCTGTCTGCAGGTGGTGACACCATCTGCAGGTGACATCACCTCGGGGAACCACAGTGACCCCATCTCCAGGTGTCCCCACCTCCAGGTGTCCCCATCTCCAGGTGACCCCACCTCCAGGTGACCCCATCTCCAGGTGTCCCCATCTCCAGGTGACCCCATGCCCAAGTGATCTCACCTACAGGTGACCCCATCTCCAGGTGACGTCACCTACAGGTGACCCCACCTCAAGGAATCTGCACTGACCCAATTTCCAGGTGTCCCTATCTCCATGTGACTTCATCTGCAGGTGTCCCCATGCCCAGGTGTCCCCATGCCCAGGTGACCCCATGCCCAGGTGACCCCATGCCCAGGTGACCCAATCTCCATGTGATCCCATCTCCAGGTGACCCCACCTCAAGGAATCCGCACTGACCCAATTTCCAGGTGTCCCTATCTCCAAGTGACTTCATCTGCAGGTGTCCCCATGCCCAGGTGACCCCATCTCCAGGTGTCCTAATCTCCAGGTGACCCCCATCTCCAGGTGTACCCACCCCCAGGTGACCCCATGCCCAGGTGACCCAATCTCCAGGTGATCCCATCTCCAGGTGACCCCACCTCAAGGAATCCACACTGACACAATTTCCAGGTGTCCCTATCTCCATGTGACCCAATCCCCAGGTGTCCCCATGGCCAGGTGACCCCATCTCCGGGTGACCTCACCTCCAGGTGTCCCCATATCCTGATGATCCCATGCCCAGGTGTCCCCATCTCCAGGTGTCCCCATCTCCAGGTGACCCCACCTCAAGGAACCCACAGTGACCCCATCTCCAGGTGATCTCACCTCCAGGTGTCCCCATGCCCAGGTGTCCTAATTTCCAGGTGTCCCCATATCCTCATGATCCCATGCCCAGGTGACCCCACCCCAGGTGACCCCACCCCCAGGTGACGCCATCACTGAGTGACACACCCTGGGGAATTCCCCGCTTCCAGGTGACATCAGCTGCAGGTGACGCCATTTTGGGCTGACACCCATTCAGGGTGCCCCACCTTGGGCCGGCCCAGCCCTGGGTGCCCAGCACACCTGGGTGCCCCCCTTTGGGGTGACCCTTGCCCGGATGTCCCCTTGGGGTGACCCACCTTGGGGTGACCACCTTGGGGTGACCCACCTTGGTGCCACCTACCTTGGGGTGACCCACCTTGGGGTGACCCACCTTGGGGTGACCCACCTTGGGTTTCCCACTTTGGTGCCACCCACCTTGGGGTGACCCAAATTTGGGTCCCAACCACTTCTTGGGATGTCCAAGATGCCGCCATCTTGGGGTGACCCAATTTGGATTGACCCACCTTGGACTGACCCACCTTGAGCTGACCCCCCTTGGATTGTCTCACCTTGGTTTGACCCACCTTGAGATGACACCCCCTGGATTGTCTCACCTTGGTTTGACCCACCTTGAGCTGTCCCCCCCCAGGATTGTCTCACCTTGGTCTGACCCCCCCGGATTGTCTCACCTTGGTTTGATCCCCCCTGGATTGTCTCACCTTGGTTTGACCCACCTTGGTTTGACCCCCCCTGATTGTCTCACCTTGGTTTGATCCCCCCTGATTGTCTCACCTTGGTCTGACCCCCCTGTTGTCTCACCTTGCCGTGCTCCATCTCTGGGTGCCCTCACCTGGGCTCACCCACCTTGACTTGATCCATTTTTGGGTCCCCACCACCCCAGGGTGTCCCCACCTTGAGCTGACCCACCTTGACTTGATCCAGCTCCAGCTGACCCCCCTTGGGGTGACCCAGTTTGGATTGACCCACCTTGGGGTGACCCCCTTGGGGTGGCCCAGTTTGGATTGACCCACCTTGGGGCGACCCCCTTGGGGCGACCACCTTGAGCTGACCCACCTTGGGGCGACCACCTTGGATTGACCCAATTTGGGTTGACCAAATTTGGGTCGCCCACCTTGATTTGCTCACCTGGGATCATCCACCTTGGACTGACCCACCTTGGACTGACCCACCTTGGACTGACCCACCTTGGACTGACCCACCTTGGGGTGACCACCTTGAGCTGACCCAACTTTGGGTCCCAACCACCCCTCTGGGTGGCCCCACCTTGGATTGTCCCACCTTGGATTGTCCCACCTCAGTGTCCCCATTGCCCCACACGACCCCACATTGAGTTGCCCCCATCACTCCCTGTTCCCCCCTGTCCCCCCTGTCCCCTCTGTCCCCCCTGTCCCCCCTGTCCCCCCTGTCCCCCCTGTCCCCTCTGTCCCCCCTGTCCCCCCTGTCCCCCCTGTCCCCCCTGTCCCCCCTGTCCCCTCTGTCCCCCCTGTCCCCCCTGTCCCCCCTGTCCCCCCTGTCCCCCTGTCCCCCTGTCCCCCCTGTCACCCCTGTCCCCCTGTCCCCCCTGTCCCCCTGTCCCCGTGTCCCCTGTGTCACCTCCAGGTGCAGCTGTGGCTCGGGCCCGGTGCCACAGGACAGTGCCCGGCTGCCACCGCGGATGCCCACGAGGAGGGGACAGCGCTGGCGCTCCAGGTGCCGGTTGGGGACAACGCTGATGGGCTCTGGGGGACACGGGGGTGTCACTGCTGCCACCCCACAGTGTCACCCGCCGATTGTCACCCCTGTCACCCCGGAGTGACACCCACAGAGTGTCTGTCACCCCAGGGTGTCACCCCCAGACTGTCACTGCTGTCACCCCCAAGTGTCACCTATGGGTGTGTCACCTCTGACCCCCAGAGTGTCACCCCTGTCCCCCAAGTGTCACCCTGTCCCTCACCAGACTGTCACCCCCCAGACTGTCACCCTGTCCCCCGAGTGTCACCCCCCAGACTGTCACCCCTGCTCCCCACCCCTGTCCCACCCTGAGTGTCACCCACGGACTTTCACCCACAGAGTGTCACCCCTGTCACCCCCCGGAGTGTCACCCCTGTCACCGCTCGGAGTGCCACCCGTGTCCCACTCTGAGTGTCACCAATGGACTGTCACCCACAGAGCGTCACCCCTGTCCCACCCTGAGTGTCACCCATGGGCTGTCACACACAGAGTGTCACCCCTGTCCCCCCCCGGAGTGTCACCCCTGTCCCACCCTGAGTGTCACCCATGGGCTGTCACACACAGAGTGTCACCCCTGTCACCCCCCGGAGTGTCACCCCTGTCCCACCCAGAGTGTCACCCATGGGCTGTCACACACAGAGTGTCACCCCCGCTCCCCAGAGTGTCACCCCTGTCATCGCCCGGAGTGTCACCCCTGTCCCACCCTGAGTGTCACCCATGGGCTGTCACCCACAGAGCGTCACCCCTGTCCCACCCTGAGTGTCACCCAGGGACTGTCACACACAGAGTGTCACCCCTGTCACCCCCCGGAGTGTCACCCCTGTCCCACCCAGAGTGTCACCCATGGGCTGTCGCCCACAGAGTGTCACCCCTGTCCCACTCTGAGTGTCACCCATGGGCTGTCACCCACAGAGTGTCACCCCTGTCACCGTCCCGCGGGTGTCCCCACCTTCCTGGCTGGCATTGGCCCCCTGCAGGCTGGTGGCCACCAGGCGGTCGTGGCGCAGGCACAGCCCCCGCTGCTCCGTGTCCCGCAGCACGTACCGGTACGGCCGGGGCCCCCCCGGGGAACCGAACGTCATCGGCGACTCTGGGGACACGGGGACACGGGACATGGGACATGGGACACGGGACATGGGACACGGGACATGGGACACGGGGACATGGGACATGGGGACATGGGGACATGGGACACGGGACACGGGACATGGGGACATGGGACATGGGACACGGGACATGGGACACGGGGACATGGGACATGGGACACGGGACATGGGACATGGGGACACGGGGACATGGGACACGGGACACGGGACATGGGGACATGGGGACACGGGACATGGGGACATGGGACATGGGACATGGGACATGGGACATGGGACACGGGACATGGGACACGGGGACATGGGACACGGGACATGGGACACGGGACATGGGGACATGGGACATGGGACATGGGACATGGGGACATGGGACATGGGACACGGGACATGGGACACGGGACACGGGACACGGGACATGGGGACACGGGACATGGGACATGGGACATGGGACACGGGACACGCGGACACACGGACATGGGACACGGGGACATGGGACACGGGACATGGGACATGGGACATGGGACACGGGACACGGGACACGGGACATGGGACATGGGACACGGGACACGGGACACGGGACACGGGACATGGGACACGGGACATGGGACATGGGACATGGGACACGGGACACGCGGACACACGGACATGGGACACGGGGACATGGGGACATGGGGACACGGGGACATGGGACATGGGACATGGGGACACGGGACATGGGACATGGGACATGGGACATGGGACACAGGACATGGGACACGGGACACGGGACATGGGACATGGGGACACGGGGACATGGGACATGGGACACGGGACACGGGACATGGGACATGGGGACACGGGGACATGGGACACGGGACACGGGACATGGGACAGGGACAGGGACAGGGACAAGGACAGGGGACGGGGGACAGGGACAGGGATGGAGACAAGGACAGGGGACAGGGACAGGGGACAGGGACAGGGGACAGCACCCACCTGTCTCCCCCAGGAACTCGTCGAACAAGGCCACCATGTCGGGGTCGATGACAGCCACGGTGTCCCCGCTTGTCGCCATGGTCGCCGGGCGGGGTCCCTGCGGTGTCCTCCTGTGGGGACAGGGACAGGGGAGGTGACACCCCCGCCACGAGGGCAGTGCAGGGACAGCGCTGTCCCCACAGTGTCCCCACGTTGTCCCCGCGCTGTTCCCACGCTGTCCCCGCGCTGTCCCCACATTGTCCCCGCGCTGTCACCGCTCACCTGAGGGCAGCTCTGGGCGCACACGACATGGCTGGGCCTGCGGAGGGTGACACGGGTGACACGGGTGACACGTGGGTGACACGGGTGACACGGGTGACACTCGCGTGCCAGCAGGATTGTCCCCGAGCAGGAACCGGCTTGTCGCCGTCCCACGCTACCTGCGGCTGTGTCACCTGTGCCACGTCCCGCGTGCTCTGGGCCGTGTCCCCGCGGGTGACAGTGGCTTTATAGGGCCGGGCGGGGCGGGGGACAGAGCCCGCCCTTAATTGGGTGACACCAGCGATGGCGAAATGCCACCAGGTGCCAGCGTAGCGTCCCCAGAGATGCCTGCGGTGACAGTGGCGGGGATGTCCCCTGTCCCCTGTGCCATCCTCTGTGTCATCCCCTGTGCCATCCCCTGTGCCATCCCCTGTGCCATGTCCCCTGTGCCATTCCCTGTGCCCTGTGCCTGTCCCCGCAGTGTCCCCTGTCACCCCGTGCCCCGTGGGTGGCCCCTGCCAGGTCCCTGTCCCCAAGGTGCTGGTGTGTCCCCCGTGCCCTGTCCCTGTGGTGCCACCGCCTTGTCACCATTGTCACCATGAGTGCTGTCCCCAAGGTGCTGTGAGCGCTGTCCCCAAACTCCCAGGTGTCCCCTGTGTCCCATCCCCGTGGTCCCTTGCGCCCTGTCCCCAAGGTCCCACATCCCCTGTCCCCAAGGTCCTGTGTGCCCTGTCCCCACGATGCCACCTGCTCTGTCCCCACGGTGTCCCCGTGTCCCCTGTTCCTGCCATCCCAAATCCCAAAAATCCCGTCCCTGTCCCCACAGTCCTTCATGTCCTGTCCCCAAAATGCCACCTTCCCTGTCCCTATTGTCCCACCTTCCCTGTCCCCAAAATCCCATTGTGTCCTGTCTCTATTGTCCCCATCCCCTGTCCCCAGAATGCCACATTCCCTGTCCCTATTGTCCCCAACCCGTCCCCAAAATCCCCTAACCCCTGTTCCCAAAATGCCACATTCCCTGTCCCCAAAATCACACGGGCCCTGTCCCTCCTGTCCTCCATTCCTTGTCCCCAGAATGTCACATCTCCTGTCCCTATTGTCCCCTATCCCCCGTCCCCAGAATGTCACATTCCCTGTCCCTCCTGTTCTCCATTCCTTGTCCCCAGAATGTTACATCTCCTGTCCCTATTGTCCCCATCCCCTGTCCCCAAAATGCCACGTGCCCTGTCCCCTCCTGTCCCCCCATCCCCGTGTCCCCTGTCCCTATTGTCCCCTATCCCCGTCCCCAAAATCCCATGTCCCCTGTCCCCAAAATGTCACATTCCCTGTCCCCAAAATGCCACATTCCCTGTCCCTCCTGTCCTCCATTCCTTGTCCCCAGAATGTCACATCTCCTGTCCCTCCTGTCCTCCATTCCTTGTCCCCAGAATGTCACATTCCCTGTCCCTCCTGTCCTCCATTCCTTGTCCCCAGAATGTCACATCTCCTGTCCCTACTGTCCCCTATCCCCCGTCCCCAGAATGTCACATTCCCTGTCCCTCCTGTCCTCCATTCCTTGTCCCCAGAATGTCACATTCCCTGTCTCTATTGTCCCCATCCCCTGTCCCCAAAATGCCACGTGCCCTGTCCCTTCCTGTCCCCCCATCCCCGTGTGTCCTGTCCCTGTTGTCCCCCATCCCCTGTCCCCCACGGTGTCCCCACGGTGTCCCCACGATGTCCCCACAGGATCCGGGAAGGGGCCGCGTCACCCCCTCCCGGGGACGTCCCGTTCTGTCGCCATCGCGCGGGTGGCGCAAGAGCGGCCACTCCGCGGCGGTGACACATCCGGCGGTGCCACCAGCCCCGCCCTGTCCCCCCGTGCCACCCCTGTCCCCCTGTGCCACCCCTGTCCCCCTGTGCCACCCCTGCCCCCTGTGCCACCCAGGCTCGGACACCGCGTGGCCTCAGCATCTTTATTCCCGGGGTGATGGCATTGTCCCCGGGGGGATGGCATTGTCCCCAGGGGTGATGGCACTGTCCCCAGAGGGATGGCATTGTCCCCGGGGTGATGGCATTGTCCCCAGAGGGATGGCATTGTCCCCGCGGGGGGATGGCATTGTCCCCAGGGGTGATGGCACTGTCCCCAGAGGGATGGCATTGTCCCCGCGGGGGGAATGGCATTGTCCCCGGGGGGATGTCGCTGTCCCCAGGGGGATGTCGCTGTCCTCAGCAGAATGTCGCTGTTCTCGGGGAGATGTCGCTGTCCCCAGAGGGATGTCACCCTCCCCAGAGGAATGTCACCATCCCTGGGATGAGGATGCCACTTTCCTGGGATGAGGATGTCACCCTTCCAGAGGGATGTCACCCTCCCAGAGGAATGTCACTATCCCTGGGATGAGGATTCCACTTTCGGATGAGGATGTCACCCTCCCAGAGGGATGTCACCCTCCCAGAGGGATGTCACTATCCCTGGGATGAGGATGCCACCCTCCCTGGGAAGATGTCACCATCGTGGTGAGGATGTCACCCTCCCCAGTGGGATGTCACCCTTGGGATGAGGATGTCACCCTCCCAGAGGGATGCCACCCTCCCCAGTGGGATGTCACCCGCCTAGAGGGATGCCACCCTCCCCAGAGCGATGCCACCCTCCCCAGAGCGATGTCACCTTCTCCCAGTGCGATGTCACCCTCCCCAGCGGGATGTCACCTTCTCCCAGTGCGATGTCACCCTCCCCAGAGCGATGCCACCCTCCCCAGTGGGATGTCACCCTCCCCAGCGGGATGTCACCCTCCCCAGTGGGATGCCACCCTCCCCAGTGGGATGCCACCCTCCCCAGCGGGATGTCACCCTCCCCAGTGGGATGTCACCCTCCCCAGAGCGATGTCACCCTCCCCAGCGGGATGCCACCCTCCCCAGAGCGATGCCACCCTCCCCAGAGCGATGCCACCCTCCCAGAGCGATGCCACCCTCCCCGTGGCTGGCCGGGGGGTCTCAGCAGAGCTGGAAGTAGAAGTCGAGCAGGTTGGAGGTGACATCGCGGTGGCGACAGAGCGCCAGGGGCTGGTGGCCGCGCGGGGACGTGCACAGGAACCAGCCGGGGTGCGCGGCCGACTCGAAGCGCCACAGCCCGTCCCGGTAGGAGCGGAAGAAGGTGAAGGCGGCCGCGCTGTCCCCGGCGCGGGGCAGCTCCCGGATGTCCACGTCCTGCGGGCCACCCCCGTGTCACCCCCGTGTCACCCGCGGCCACCACCGTGCTGCGGAGCCCCGTCCTGGAATGTCCCCCGTGTCCCCACCTTGTGGTGTTCCCATCCCTGAAGTCGCCGTGTCCCCATCCCCGCGGTCCCTGTGTCCCCACCCAGCAATGTCCCCATCCCCTTCCCTCCAGTGTCCCCAGGTGTCCCCATCCCCGCGGTCCCCGTGTCCCCATCCCGCAATGTCCCCATCCCGGTGGTCCCCGTGTCCCCAGGTGTCCCCATCCCCTTCCCTCCCCTGTCCCCGCGGTGTCCCCATCCCCTTGGCGTGCCCTGTCCCCACACTGTCCCTGCTGTGTCCCCGCGGTGTCCCTGTGATGTCCCCATCCCCTCGGCATGCCCGTCCCTGTCCCCTCGGTGTCCCCGCGGTGTCCCCATCCCTCCGGTGTCCCCATTCCCACGGTGTTCCCATCCCCTCGTTCTCCTCCTGCTGCCCCCTCCTTGTCACCCCCCTGTCCCCTTTGTCCCCTCTGTCCCCCGCTGTCCCCTCTGTCCCTTGTGTCCCCTCTTTTCCCTGTCCCCCCGCTGTCCCCTCTCTATACCCTGTTCCCCGGTGTCCTCTCTGTCCCCCCTGTCCCCCCTGTGCCCCCTCTCTGTCCCCCCTGTCCCCTGTGTCCCCTGTCCCCTGTGTCCCCTGTCCTGTGCCCCGTGTCCCGTGTCCCCCCTCTGTCCCCTGTCCCCCCTGTGTCCCCTGTCCTGTCCTGTGTCCCCTGTCCTGTCCTGTGTCCCCTGTCCTGTCCCGTGTCCCGTGTCCCGTTTCCTGTGTCCCCTGTCCTGTCCCGTGTCCCGTGTCCTGTCCCGTGTCCCGTGTCCCCTGTCCTGTGTCCCGTGTCCCGTGTCGTGTCCCGTGTCCCGTGTCCCGTGTCCCGTGTCCCCTGTCCCGTGTCCCGTGTCCCGTGTCCCGTGTCGTGTCCCGTGTCCCGTGTCCCGTGTCCCCTGTCCCGTGTCCCGTGTCCCGTGTCCCGTGTCCCGTGTCCCCTGTCCCGTGTCCCGTGTCCCGTGTCCCATGTCCCGTGTCCCGTTTCCTGTGTCCCCTGTCCTGTCCCGTGTCCCGTGTCCTGTCCCGTGTCCCGTGTCCCCTGTCCTGTCCCCATGTCCCGTGTCCCGTGTCCCCTGTCCTGTCCCCATGTCCCGTGTCCCGTGTCCCGTGTCCCATGTCCCGTGTCCCATGTCCCCATGTCCCCATGTCCCCATGTCCCCGTGTCCCCACCTGCAGGCTGATGCGCGGTTCTCCGGCGGTGCCGCTCAGTGCTCGGAGGCAGCGGGAGCCGTGGCGAATGCCCAGGATCACGGGCAGCCGGGCGGGCTCGAAGGCGCGGTTGGGCACCCAGAACACCTTCTCTGCAGGTGGCACGGGGGGGGACCCTCAGCGCGCGTCCCCCGCGTGTCCCCGTGTCCCCACGCGTGTCCCCACGCGTGTCCCCGTGTCACCTTCCAGCGCGGCGTTGGCGCCCTGCAGGTGCCCGGCCACCAGCTGCCCATCGCGCAGGTACAGCGACCTCTGGTTCACGTCCCAGAGCCTGGCGAGGGGGGGACAGGGTGGGGACAGCGGTGCCACCCGCGGGGACAGCGCCCGGCAATGTCCCCATCCCTGAAGTCGCCGTGTCCCCATCCTGGCGGTCCCCGTGTCCCCATCCCACAATGTCCCCATCCTTCAATGTCCCCATCCCGCAATGTCCCCATCCTTCAATGTCCCCAACCCGGCGGTCCCCGTGTCCCCATCCCGCAATGTCCCCATCGCTGAAGTCGCCGTGTCCCCATCCCGGCCGTCCTCGTGTCCCCATCCCAGCAATGTCCCCATCCTTCAATGTCCCCATCCCGGCGGTCCCCGTGTCCCCATCCCGCAATGTCCCCATCGCTGAACTCCCCATCCCGGCAATGTCCCCATCCCTAAAGTTGCCGTGTCCCCATCCCGCCGGTCTCCATGTCCCCATCCCGCAATGTCCCCATCGCTGAAGTCGCCGTGTCCCCATCCCGGCGCTCCCCGTGTCCCCACCCAGCCATGTCCCCATCCCTGAAGTCGCCGTGTCCCCATCCTGGCGGTCCCCGTGTCCCCATCCCAGCCATGCCCCCATCCTTCAATGTCCCCATCCCGGCAATGTCCCCAACCCTGAAGTCGCCGTGTCCCCATCCCCGTGGTCCTCGTGTCCCCATCCCAGCAATGTCCCCACCCAGCCATGTCCCCGTCCCTGAAGTCGCCGTGTCCCCTCCCCACGGTGTCCCCATCCCCTTCTCTCCGGTGTCCCCGCGGTGTCCCCATCCCCGTGGTGTCCCCATCCCCGAGCCCTGCGGGTGGCACAGGGGGAGGACAGCGGTGCCACCCTGTCCCCCGCCACCCGTTTGTCGCCGCGGGCCGTCCCTTACCGGTACTGGAACACTTTGGTTTGCAGCGCGGGCGCGTGGCAGAGGGCGAAGCCTTCGGCCTCTGCTCGGAGGAAGAGGAGGGCGAGGCTGAGGGTGGCCACCGTGGCTCCCAGGAGACCCCCGCGCCCCCTGCCCGCGCCCCCCGAGCCTTGGGGATCCCTCCCGAGAGCCCCGGCGGGGGTCCCGGCGCTGTCACCGCCTGTGCCGAGCGCTCCGTGTGCCCTCCCGCCCGGCCGGGCCGTGCCCGCGGTGCCCGGGCAGCGCTCACCCATGGGACCCCCGGCTCCGCTGGGACCCCCGGTTCTGGGGAGACCCCCTGGTTCAGCTGGGACCCCCGGCTCCGGTAAAACCCCGGTTCTGGCGAGACCCCGGCTCCGGTGGGACCCCGGTTCTGGAGAGACCCCGGCTCCGGTGGGACCCCCGGTTCTGTTGAGACCCCCGGTTGTGGTGAGACCCCCGGTTCTGGTGAGACCCCCGGCTGCGGGCGCTGCGGGCGGCGCCGAGGAGGGAGGAAGGAAGGAAGGAGGTTGGCGGTGGTGTTGCCACACTGCTGGGAAGGGCGAGCCCCGCCCCAGCCATTGCTCAGCGAGCCTGCGGGGTGACAACCGAGGGGACACATTGCGGGGGGAAGGGGCGACAGCGCGACACGCCGCGGGGACACCGCGACCCCCGCGACGGCTGCGGCGGGGCTCGAACCCCCGACCTCAGAGGCGAGGGAGCGGCGCTCTCCCTGTTGCGCCACCGCGGCGGCGAGCGCGCATGCGCGCTGCGGGAGCTGCGGGCAGCACGCAGGGGCGGCGTGGGGAGCGCTGAGTGGTCGCGGGTGTTGAGCATGCGCAGAGCGGGGCGCGAAGCCGTGGGGCGCGGGCAGGGCACTGAGGGCAGCACTGCGCTTGCGTGGAAGCTGCGGCGCATGCGCACTGAGGCCGGAGGGGAGGCTGGCGCGTGCGCAGAGCGCTCCCCCAAAGGGCGGGAGGAACCATGGCGGCGCTGGGGGAGGCGTTGAGAGCAGCGGTAGCCGCGCTGTTGCTGCTGAGCTGGGGCGCCCATGGGCTCTACTTCCACATCGGCGAGACTGAGAAGCGCTGCTTCATCGAGGAGATCCCCGACGAGACCATGGTCATCGGTGCGGGCGGCGGGGGCGGCGGCAGGGACCACCGGGAATGGCGGGGGGACTGAGGGGGTGACGGGAGAAACCACCGGGCATGGCGGAGGGGTAACGGGAGGGACTAACGGGAACTTGTGGGGGGTAGCGGGAGAGACTGGCGGGGGGTACACACGCACACAGAATTTAGAATGGGGGGAATTACCGGGAGGGACCACCGGGCTCGGAGGAGCCTGAGGAGACCCCCGGGACCGACGGGAGTTACCGGGAGGGACCCTCAGGGCCGCGGATGTGGGCGAGACCACCGCGTCCGCGGGGGAGATGGGAGCGACCATTGCGCACCCGTGAGGGGGGGGGGAAGTTAACGGGAGGGACCATTGGGGGGTTTGGGGGGAATAGGGGGGCCCCGGGACCCCCGGGCCCGGGCTGGGGGTCCGGCCCGAGCCCGTGTCCCTGCCCGGTGCCAGGAAATTACCGGACACAGCTGTGGGACAAACAGTCCGAGTCCTTCCTGCCCTCCACGCCGGGGCTGGGCATGCACGTGGAGGTCAAGGACCCCGACGGAAAGGTCTGGGAGGGGTCCCTGGGGGGGTTTGGGCATCCCCCGGGCATGGGGAGGGGTCCCTGGGGGGGTTGGGTACCCCCCGGGCATGGGGAGGGGTCCCTGAAGGGGTTTGGGCATCCCCCGGGCATGGGGAGGGGTCCCTGGGGGGGTTTGGGTACCCCCCGGGCATGGGGAGGGGTCCCTGGGGGGGTTTGGGTACCCCCTGGGCATGGGGAGGGGTCCCTGAGGGGGTTTGGGTACCCCCTGGGCATGGGGAGGGGTCCCTGAGGGGGTTTGGGTACCCCCTGGGCATGGGGAGGGGTCCCTGAGGGGGTTTGGGTACCCCCCGGGCATGGGGAGGGGTCCCTGGGGGGGTTTGGGTACCCCCTGGGCATGGGGAGGGGTCCCTGAGGGGGTTTGGGTACCCCCTGGGCATGGGGAGGGGTCCCTGGGGGGGTTTGGGCATCCCCTGGGCATGGGGAGGGGTCCCTGAGGGGGTTTGGGTACCCCCCGGGCATGGGGAGGGGTCCCTGGGGGGGTTTGGGCATCCCCTGGGCATGGGGAGGGGTCCCTGAGGGGGGGGATGTCTCTGGGTGTCCCTTGGGTGCCACTGCAGCCACGCCAGGGGTCCCTGAGGTGCCACTCCCAGCAGGATGGGGGCTCCTGGGGTGTGACAATGGCCGTGCCCAGGTGTGGCACAGGTGTGACCCAGGTGTGACACAGGTGGTGTCAGTGCCGTGCCCAGGTGTGACACAGGTGTGACACAGGTGTGACACAGGTGTGACACAGGTGTGACACAGGCGTGTCCCCGTGTGGCACAGGTGGTGTCAGTGCCGTGCCCAGGTGTGACACAGGTGTGACACAGGCGTGTCCCCGTGTGGCACAGGTGGTGTCAGTGCCATGCCCAGGTGTGACACAGGTGTGACACAGGTGGCCGTGCCCAGGTGTGACACAGGTGTGTCCCCGTGTGGCACAGGTGTGGCACAGGTGGCCGTGCCCAGGTGTGACACAGGTGTGACACAGGTGTGTCCCCTGTGGCACAGGTGGTGTCAGTGCCGTGCCCAGGTGTGACACAGGTGTGACACAGGTGGCCGTGCCCAGGTGTGACACAGGTGTGACACAGGTGTGACACAGGTGTGTCCCCGTGTGGCACAGGTGTGACACAGGTGTGACACAGGTGTGACACAGGTGGCCGTGCCCAGGTGTGACACAGGTGTGACCCGGGTGTGACCCGGGTGTGACCCAGGTGTGACCCAGGTGTGTTCCCTGTGGCACAGGTGGTGCTGTCACGCCAGTACGGCTCCGAGGGTCGCTTCACGTTCACGTCGCACACGCCGGGCGAGCACCAGATCTGCCTGCACTCCAACTCCACCCGCATGGCCCTGTTCGCCGGGGGCAAACTGGTAATGGCTGGGGACACACTGGGACACACTGGGACACACTGGGACAGCTGGGGACAGACTGGGGACAGACTGGGGACAGCTGGGGACAGCTGGGGACAGCTGGGGACAGACTGGGGACAGACTGGGGACAGACTGGGACAGACTGGGACACACTGGGACACACTGGGACACACTGGGACAGACTGGGGACAGACTGGGACACACTGGGGACAGCTGGGGACAGACTGGGGACAGACTGGGACACACTGGGACACACTGGGACAGCTGGGGACAGACTGGGGACAGACTGGGGACAGACTGGGACAGGCTGGGGACAGACTGGGGACAGACTGGGGACAGACTGGGACAGACTGGGGACAGACTGGGGACAGATTGGGACAGGCTGGGGACAGCTGGGGACAGACTGGGGACAGCTGGGGACAGACTGGGACAGACTGGGGACAGACTGGGACAGACTGGGGACAGCTGGGGACGGACTGGGGATGGACTGGGGACGGACTGGGGACAGACTGGGACAGACTGGGGACAGACTGGGGACAGACTGGGACAGACTGGGGACAGACTGGGACAGACTGGGGACAGCTGGGGACAGACTGGGGACGGACTGGGGACGGACTGGGGACAGACTGGGACAGACTGGGACAGACTGGGGACAGACTGGGACAGACTGGGACAGACTGGGACAGACTGGGGACAGACTGGGGACAGACTGGGACAGACTGGGACAGACTGGGGACAGACTGGGGACAGACTGGGGACAGACTGGGGACAGACTGGGGACAGACTGGGACACACTGGGACAGACTGGGACAGACTGGGGACAGACTGGGGACAGACTGGGACAGACTGGGGACAGACTGGGACACACTGGGACAGACTGGGGACAGACTGGGGACAGACTGGGACACACTGGGGACAGACTGGGACAGACTGGGGACAGACTGGGGACAGACTGGGACACACTGGGACACGCTGGGGACAGCTGGGGACACACTGGGACACACTGGGACACACTGGGGACAGCTGGGGACAGCTGGGGACAGACTGGGGACAGACTGGGACAGCTGGGGACAGACTGGGGACAGCTGGGGACAGACTGGGGACAGACTGGGACAGACTGGGGACAGCTGGGGACAGACTGGGGAGGTCTGGGGACAGACTGGGGACAGCTGGGGACAGACTGGGACAGACTGGGGACAGCTGGGGACAGACTGGGGACAGACTGGGACAGACTGGGGACAGACTGGGGACAGACTGGGGAGGTCTGGGGACAGCTGGGGACAGACTGGGACAGACTGGGACAGCTGGGGACAGACTGGGGACAGACTGGGACAGACTGGGGACAGACTGGGGACACACTGGGACACACTGGGACACACTGGGGACAGACTGGGGACAGACTGGGACAGACTGGGACAGCTGGGGACAGCTGGGGACAGACTGGGACAGCTGGGGACAGACTGGGGACAGACTGGGACAGACTGGGGACAGACAGGGACAGACTGGGGACAGACTGGGGACAGCTGGGGACAGACTGGGACAGACTGGGGACCGACTGGGGACAGCTGGGGACAGCTGGGGACAGACTGGGACAGCTGGGGACAGACTGGGGACAGACTGGGACAGACTGGGGACAGACAGGGACAGACTGGGACAGACTGGGGACAGACTGGGACACACTGGGGACAGACTGGGACAGACTGGGACAGCTGGGGACAGACTGGGGACAGACTGGGGACAGACTGGGACAGCTGGGGACAGACTGGGACACACTGGGGACAGACTGGGGACAGCCCCATGCCCACCCTGCAGCCGTGCCATTGCTGGGGACAGCCCCGTGCCCTTCCCGTGACTGTGACAGCCCCGCTGCCATCCCGGTTCCATCCCCGGTGCCATCCCGGTGCCATCCCCGGTGCCATCCCGGTGCCATCCCGGTGCCATCCCCGGTTCCATCCCGGTTCCATCCCGGTGCCATCCCGGTTCCATCCCCGGTTCCATCCCCGGTGCCATCCCCGGTGCCATCCCGGTGCCATCCCTTTGCCATCCCGGTGCCATCCCAGTTCCATCCCGGTGCCATCCCGGTGCCATCCCCGGTTCCATCCCGGTGCCATCCCGGTGCCATCCCCGGTTCCATCCCGGTGCCATCCCCGGTGCCATCCCGGTGCCATCCCCGGTTCCATCCCGGTGCCATCCCCGGTGCCATCCCGGTGCCATCCCGCTGCCATCCCGGTGCCATCCCCGGTTCCATCCCCGGTTCCATCCCGGTGCCATCCCGGTGCCATCCCGGTGCCATCCCGGTGCCATCCCCGGTGCCATCCCCGGTGCCATCCCGGTGCCATCCCCGGTTCCATCCCGGTTCCATCCCGGTGCCATCCCCGGTGCCATCCCGGTGCCATCCCCGGTTCCATCCCGGTTCCATCCCGGTGCCATCCCGGTGCCATCCCCGGTTCCATCCCCGGTGCCATCCCCGGTGCCATCCCCGGTTCCATCCCGGTGCCATCCCGGTGCCATCCCGGTGCCATCCCGGTTCCATCCCGGTTCCATCCCGGTTCCATCCCGGTGCCATCCCCGGTTCCATCCCGGTGCCATCCCGGTGCCACCCCCGGTGCCATCCCGGTGCCATCCCGGTGCCATCCCGGTTCCATCCCGGTTCCATCCCGGTTCCATCCCGGTGCCATCCCCGGTGCCATCCCGGTGCCATCCCCGGTGCCATCCCGGTGCCATCCCCGGTGCCATCCCGGTGCCATCCCCGGTTCCATCCCGGTTCTATCCCGGTTCCATCCCCGGTGCCATCCCGGTGCCATCCCGGTTCCATCCCCGGTGCCATCCCCGGTGCCATCCCGGTGCCATCCCCGGTGCCATCCCGGTGCCATCCCCGGTGCCATCCCCGGTGCCATCCCGGTGCCATCCCCGGTGCCATCCCGGTTCTATCCCGGTTCCATCCCCGGTTCCATCCCCGGTGCCATCCCCGGTGCCATCCCGGTGCCATCCCGGTGCCATCCCCGGTGCCATCCCGGTGCCATCCCCGGTGCCATCCCCGGTGCCATCCCGGTGCCATCCCGGTGCCATCCCGGTTCCATCCCGGTGCCATCCCCGGTGCCATCCCCGGTTCCATCCCGGTGCCATCCCGGTGCCATCCCCGGTGCCATCCCGGTGCCATCCCCGGTGCCATCCCCGGTTCCATCCCGGTGCCATCCCGGTTCCATCCCGGTGCCATCCCCGGTGCCATCCCCGGTGCCATCCCGGTCCTATCCCGGTTCCATCCCCGGTTCCATCCCCGGTGCCATCCCCGGTGCCATCCCGGTGCCATCCCCGGTTCCATCCCGGTGCCATCCCCGGTGCCATCCCGGTTCCATCCCGGTGCCATCCCGGTGCCATCCCCGGTTCCATCCCGGTGCCATCCCCGGTGCCATCCCGGTTCCATCCCGGTGCCATCCCGGTGTCATCTCCGGTGCCACCCCGGTTCCATCCCGGTTCCATCCCGGTGCCATCCCCGGTGCCATCCCCGGTTCCATCCCGGTGCCATCCCGGTGCCATCCCCGGTTCCATCCCGGTGCCATCCCGGTGCCATCCCCGGTGCCATCCCGGTTCTATCCCGGTGCCATCCCGGTGCCATCCCCGGTGCCATCCCGCTGCCATCCCGGTGCCATCCCGGTGCCATCCCCGGTGCCATCCCCGGTGCCATCCCGGTTCCATCCCGGTGCCATCCCCGGTGCCATCCCGGTTCCATCCCCTTTGCCATCCCGGTGCCCTCCCGGTGCCATCCCCGGTGCCATCCCGGTTCCATCCCGGTGCCATCCCGCAGCCATTCCGGTGCCATCCCCGGTGCCATCCCGGTGCCATCCCGGTTCCATCCCGGTGCCATCCCCGGTGCCATCCCGGTTCCATCCCGGTGCCATCCCCGGTGCCATCCCGGTTCCATCCCGGTTCCATCCCGGTGCCATCCCGGTTCCATCCCCGGTTCCATCCCCGGTGCCATCCCGGTTCCATCCCGGTTCCATCCCCGGTGCCATCCCGGTGCCATCCCCGGTGCCATCCCGGTTCCATCCCGGTGCCATCCCGGTTCCATCCCGGTGCCATCCCGGTGCCATCCCCGGTGCCATCCCGGTGCCATCCCGGTTCCATCCCGGTGCCATCCCGGTTCCATCCCGGTGCCATCCCCGGTTCCATCCCCGGTTCCATCCCGGTGCCATCCCGGTTCCATCCCGGTGCCATCCCGGTGCCATCCCCGGTTCCATCCCGGTTCCATCCCGGTGCCATCCCGGTTCCATCCCCGGTTCCATCCCCGGTGCCATCCCGGTTCCATCCCGGTGCCATCCCGGTGCCATCCCCGGTGCCATCCCCGGTGCCATCCCGGTTCCATCCCGGTGCCATCCCGGTGCCCTCCCGGGTGCCATCCCGGTGCCATCCCCGGTGCCATCCCGGTGCCATCCCCGGTTCCATCCCGGTGCCATCCCGGTTCCATCCCGGTGCCACCCCGGTGCCATCCCCGGTGCCATCCCGGTTCCATCCCGGTGCCATCCCCGGTGCCATCCCGGTGCCATCCCGGTGCCACCCCGGTGCCATCCCCGGTGCCATCCCGGTTCCATCCCGGTGCCATCCCCGGTTCCATCCCGGTTCCATCCCGGTGCCACCCCGGTGCCACCCCGGTGCCATCCCCGGTTCCATCCCGGTTCCATCCCCGGTGCCATCCCGGTGCCATCCCGGTGCCATCCCGGTGCCATCCCCAGTTCCATCCCGGTGCCATCCCGGTGCCATCCCCGGTGCCATCCCGGTGCCATCCCGGTGCCATCCCCGGTGCCATCCCCGGTGCCATCCCGGTTCCATCCCCGGTGCCATCCCTGGTGCCATCCCGGTTCCATCCCGGTTCCATCCCGGTGCCATCCCGGTGCCATCCCGGTGCCATCCCGGTTCCATCCCCGGTGCCATCCCTGGTGCCATCCCGGTGCCATCCCGGTTCCATCCCGGTTCCATCCCGGTGCCATCCCGGTGCCATCCCGGTTCCATCCCCGGTGCCATCCCCGGTGCCATCCCCGGTTCCATCCCGGTTCCATCCCGGTTCCATCCCGGTTCCATCCCGGTTCCATCCCGGTGCCATCCCGGTGCCATCCCGGTGCCATCGTGTCCCCGCAGCGGGTACACCTGGACATCCAGGTGGGCGAGCACACCAACAACTACCCCGAGATCGCGGCCAAGGACAAACTGACGGAGCTGCAGCTGCGGGCCCGGCAACTGCTGGACCAGGTGGAGCAGATCCAGAAGGAGCAGAACTACCAGAGGGTGAGCGTGGGGGGAAACTGGGGGGCGTGGGGGGAAACTGGGGGGCTTGGGGGGAACCTGGGGGGCTTGGGGGGGAAATTGGGGGGGCTTGGGGGGAAAATTGTGTGGGTTGGGGGAGAATCCGTGGGGTTTTGGGGTGAATCTTTGCAGTTTTGGGGAGAATCCATGCAGGTTTGGGGATAATCAGTGTGGTTCTGAGGTGAGCCCGCGGGATTTTGGGGTGAATCCACGCGTTTTTGGGGTGACTCCTCTTGTTTTGGGGTGACTCCTCGAGTTTTGGGGTAAATCTACTCGGTTTTCGGGGTGAACCTGTGGGATTTTGGAGTAAATCCCTGCAGTTTTGGGGTGAACCCGCGGGATTTTGGGGTGATCCTGCAGGGTTTTGGGGTCAACCTGTGGGGTTTTGGGGTGACTCCATGGGATTTAGGGTGAACCCGCAGGGTTTTGGGGTAAATCTCTGCAGTTTTGGGGTCAACCTGCGGGTTTTGGGGTGACTCCGCGGATTTTGGAGTGAATCCATGGGGTTTTGGGGTGACCCCGCGGGTTTTGGGGTGACTCCTCGGGTTTTTGGGGTGACTCCGCTGGTTTGGGGGTGACTCCACGGGGTTTTGGGGTGACTCCGCGGGGTTTTGGGGTGAACCCACGGGATTTTGGCGTGATTCCGCGGGGTTTTGGGGTGACTCCACGGGGTTTTGGGGTGACTCCGCGGGTTTTTGGGGTGACTCCGCTGGTTTGGGGGTGACTCCACGGGGTTTTGGGGTGACTCCGCGAGATGTTGGGGTGAACCCACGGGATTTTGGGGTGATTCCGCGGGGTTTTGGGGTGACCCCGCGGGATTTTGGGGTGACTCCGCGGGTTTTTGGGGTGAACCCACAGGGTTTTGGGATGAACCTGCAGGGTTTTGGGATCAACCTGTGGGTTTTTGGGGTGACTCCGCGGGCTTTTGGGGTGACTCCACGGGATTTTGGGGTGAATCCATGGGATTTTGGGGTGAATCCACGCGGTTTTGGGGTGACCCCGCGGGTTTTGGGGTGACCCCGCGGGTTTCGGGGTGACCACGCGGGTTTCGGTGTGACCCCGCGGGTTTCGGGGTGACCCCTCGGGTTTTGGTGTGACCCCGCGGGTTTCGGGGTGACTCCACGCGGGTTTCGGTGTGACCCCGCGGGTTTTGGTGTGACCCCGCGGGTTTCGGGGTGACTCCTCGGGTTTTGGGGTGACCCCGTGGGTTTTGGGGTGACCCCGCGGGTTTCGGTGTGACCCCGCGGGTTTCGGGGTGACTCCACGCGGGTTTCGGGGTGACTCCACGCGGGTTTCGGGGTGACCCCGCGGGTTTCGGTGTGACCCCTCGGGTTTCGGGGTGACTCCACGCGGGTTTCGGGGTGACCCCTCGGGTTTCGGTGTGACCCCGCGGGTTTCGGGGTGACTCCACGCGGGTTTCGGTGTGACTCCACGCGGGTTTCGGGGTGACCCCGCGGGTTTCGGGGTGACTCCACGCGGGTTTCGGGGTGACCCCGCGGGTTTTGGGGTGACGCCGAGGCCGCGGGTGCCCGCAGTACCGCGAGGAGCGGTTCCGCATGACGAGCGAGAGCACGAACCAGCGCGTGCTGTGGTGGTCCATAGCGCAGACCATCATCCTCATCCTCACCGGCATCTGGCAGATGAGGCACCTCAAGAGCTTCTTCGAGGCCAAGAAACTCGTGTAGCCCCCCCAGTGCCCCCGGGGGGCTCCCCAAAACCCGCCCCCACCCACCCTGGGGCACCCAGGGGAGTCCCCAAACCCATCCCACCCACCCTGGGGCACCCAGGGGAGCCTCCCCAAACCCATCCCGCCCACCCTGGGGCACCCAGGGGAGTCCCCCAAACCCATCCCGCCCACCCTGGGGCACCCAGGGGAGTCCCCCCAAACCCATCCCGCCCACCCTGGGGCTCCCCCATACCCATCCCACTCACCCTGGGGCACCCAGGGGAGCCCCCCCAAACCCATCCCGCCCACCCTGGGGCTCCCCCATACCCATCCCACTCACCCTGGGGCACCCAGGGGAGTCCCCCATACCCATCCCACCCACCCTGGGGCACCCAGGGGAGTCCCCAAACCCATCCCACCCACCCTGGGGCACCCAAGGGAGCCCTCAAACCCATCCCGCCCACCCTGGGGCACCCAAGGGAGCCCTCAAACCCATCCCGCCCACCCTGGGGCTCCCCCAAACCCATCCCGCCCACCCTGGGGCACCCAGGGGAGTCCCCAAACCCATCCGACCCACCCTGGGGCACCCAAGGGAGCCCTCAAACCCATCCCGCCCACCTTGGGGCTCCCCCAAACCCATCCCGCCCACCCTGGGGCACCCAAGGGAGCCCTCAAACCCATCCCGCCCACCCTGGGGCTCCCCCATACCCATCCCACTCACCCTGGGGCACCCAGGGGAGTCCCCAAACCCATCCCACCCACCCTGGGGCTCCCCCAAACCCATCCCACTCACCCTGGGGCACCCAAGGGAGCCCTCAAACCCATCCCACCCACCCTGGGGCTCCCCCATACCCATCCCACCCACCCTGGGGCACCCAGGGGAGTCCCCAAACCCATCCCGCCCACCCTGGGGTGCTGGGGATGGATCCAGGGGAGCCCCCAAAACCCATCCCACCCACCCTGGTGCACCCAGGGGCTTCCCCAAACTCATCCTGCCCACTCTGGGGTGCTGGGGAGGGGTCCAGGGGATCTCCCAAACCCATCCCACCCACCCTGGGGCACCCAGGGGAGCCCCCAAACCCATCCCACCCACCCTGCGGCACCCAGGGGCTCCCCCAAACCCATCCTGCCCACTCTGGGGTGCTGGGGAGGGGTCCAGGGGAGCCCCCAAACTCGTCCCACTCACCCTGGGGCACCCAGGGGAGTCCCCAAACCCATCCCGCCCACCCTGGGGTGCTGGGGAGGGACCCTCGATGCCTGCTGGGACCCCGGGGGAGGTGGGCGTGTTTGGGGGGGACAGAGGGGCCAACCCCCGAGGTGTTGTTTTGGGGGGAAATAAAAGGTTTTTTGGTTCCACCAAGAGTTGTTGGCGCATTTTTGGAGTGGGGAGGGGGTTGTGGCACTCCAGGAATTCACCTGCCTGTCCCAGGTGCGTTTCACCTGCCTGTCCCAGGTGCGTTTTCCCGCTGGGGGGGGGGGGTGAATCCCCCCCCCCCAAAAAAACGACCCCGGGGGGGATTTTGGGGGTTGGCGGTGCTGTCAGTCCTCCACCGCCAGGGGGCGCTCTAAGCTCCCCCCAGCCGCCATGGCGGCGCTCTGGGCGCGTGACCGGAAGTGTCGGTGGGCGGCGCGACCGGAAGTGTCTGTGGGCGGCGCGACCGGAAGTGCCAGTGAGGCCAAGATGGCGGCAGACGTGGAGGCGAAGGGCTTCGAGCACATGGGGCTGGACGGGCGGCTGCTGCGGGTGAGGGGAGAACGGGGGGGCGTGAGGGGCGAACGGGGCAGCGGGAGGGGGGCTCGGGCCGGGGAGGAGCGGGATGTTTGGGGGGATAGCGATTCGCCGGGGTCCCGTGAGGGGTGTGGGGGCTCCGGGGTTTCTCTGTGGGGAGGGATCGGGGAGTTTTTGGGGGTAGGGGGGGATTGGGACAGCGAGGGTCGCTCGGGGAGGGGGGAGGATTGTGGGGTGGCTTTTGGGGTGGGAAATTGGCGTCCCTTTGGGGGCTCGGGGACATTGGAGATCCTCTGAGGGGAGGGTTGGGGACATTGGGAATCCTCTGAGGGGAGGGTTGGGGACATTGGGGTCCCTCTGGGGACATGGGGGTCCTTCAGTGGGGGGATGATGGGGACATTGGGGTTCCTTTGGGGACATGAGGAGCCAAACATTGGGGTCCCTAAAGGCGGGGGGGGGGAGCCCTGAGGGGACACCGGAGTCCCCTGGGGTGCGGTGACACCGAGCGCCGTGCCCGCAGGCGGTGGCAGAGCTGGGCTGGGCAGTGCCCACGGCCATCCAGGCCCAGGCCATCCCGCTGGCCATGGAGGGCAGGGACCTGCTGGCCCGGGCCAGGACGGGCTCCGGGAAAACGGGAGCGTACGGACTGCCCCTGCTGCACAAACTGCTGAGCATCAAAGAGGTACTGGGGACACTGGGGATACTGGGGACACTGGGGACACTGGGGACACTGGGACTGCCCCTGCTGCACAAACTGCTGAGCATCAAAGAGGTACTGGGGACACTGGGGATACTGGGGACACTGGGGACACTGGGGACACTGGGACTGCCCCTGCTGCACAAACTGCTGAGCATCAAAGAGGTACTGGGGAAACTGGGGGCACTGGGGAAACTGGGGGCACTGGGGACACTGGGGACACTGGGGGGCATCAGGGGGGGGATTGGACATTGGGGATATTGGGGGGCACTGAAAGACTTGGAATGGAGGCATTGGGGTGACCCTGGTGTCCCCCATGTCCCCAGGCGTCCCCAGGCCGTGCTGGGCTGGTGTCCCTGTGTCCCCAGTGACCCTGCTGTCCCCTGTGTGTCCCCAGGCAGGGCAGGGCTGGTGTCCCTGTGCCCCCCGGTGACACTCCTGTCCCCTGTGTGTCCCCTGTGTGTCCCCAGGCCGTGCTGGGCTGGTGTCCCTGTGTCCCCAGTGACCCTGCTGTCCCCTGTGTGTCCCCAGGCAGGGCAGGGCTGGTGTCCCTGTGCCCCTGCTGTCCCCTGTGTGTCCCCTGTGTGTCCCCAGGCAGGGCAGGGCTGGTGTCCCTGTGCCCCTGGTGACACTCCTGTCGCTTGTGTGTCCCCTGTGTGTCCCCTGTGTGTCCCCAGGCCGTGCAGGGCTGGTGTCCCTGTGCCCCCGGTGACACTCCTGTCCCCTGTGTGTCCCTAGGCGTCCCCAGGCGTGCCGCAGGCCGTGCGGGCGCTGGTCCTGGTGCCGTCGGCAGAGCTGGCCCGGCAGGTGGGGCACACCCTGCGCCGCCTCGCCGCCTTCTGCGGCCGCCAGCTGCGCGTGGCCGAGCTCTGCGGCAACAGCGAGCTCGCTGAGCAGCGGTCAGTCACCCCCGGGACCCCCTGGTGTCCCCCGAGACCCCCCTGGTCACCCCCGAGATCCCCCTGGTCGCCCCCGAGATCCCCCTGGTGTCCCCCGGCACCCCCTGGTCACCCCCGAGACCCCCCTGGTGTCCCCCGGCACCCCCTGGTCACCCCCGAGACCCCCTGGTCACCCCGGAGACCCCCCTGGTGGTACTGACCCCACCGTGGTGTCCCTGACCCCTCCCTGGGTCCCCTGGGTGTCCCCTGATGTCCGCGACCCCTCCCCGGGTGCCCCCTGGGTGTCCCTCGGGTGTCCCCTGAGTGTCCTTGACCCCTCCCTGGGTCCCCTGGGTGTCCCCCGGGTGTCCCCTGATGTCCCTGACCCCTCCCTGGGTGTCCCCTGATGCCCCCGGGTGTCCCCTGGGTGTCCCCTGGGTGTCCCTGACCCCTCCCTGGGTCCCCTGGGTGTCCCCTCGATGTCCCTGACCCCTCCCTGGGTGTCCCCTGATGTCCCCGGGTGTCCCCAGGCCGGTGCTGATGGAGCGGCCGGACATCGTGGTGGGCACCCCTGGCCGTGTGCTGGCACACGTGGCCGGGCACAGCCTGGCCCCTGACCCCTCCCGGGTCCCCTGGGTGTCCCCTGGGTGTCCCTGACCCCTCCCCGGGTGTCCCCTGGATGTCCCTGATCCCTCCCCGGCTGTCCCCTGATGTCCCTGACCCCCCGGGTGTCCCCAGGCCGGTGCTGATGGAGCGGCCGGACATCGTGGTGGGCACCCCTGGCCGTGTGCTGGCACACGTGGCCGGGCACAGCCTGGCCCTGCGGCCGTGGCTGGAGCTGCTGGTGCTGGACGAGGCCGATCTGCTGCTCTCCTTCGGCTTCGGCGACGACATCAAGGCCCTGCTCTGGTGGGGACACCGCGGGACACTCGGGGGGACGTTTGAGGGACACTCGGGAGTGCGGGGGACACGGGGGAACACACAGGGGACACTCGGGGACCTTTGAGGGACACTCAGGAGTGCGGGGGACACGGGGGAACACACGGGGGACACTCGGGGACCTTTGAGGGACACTCGGGAACTCGGGGGACACGGGGGAACACACGGGGGACACTCGGGGGGACGTTTGAGGGACACTCGGGAACTCGGGGGACATGGGGGACACTCAGGGGACACTCGGGGGGACGTTTGAGGGACACTCGGGAACTCGGGGGACACGGGGGAACACACAGGGGATGCTTGGGACACGCAGGGGACACTTGAGACACATAGGGGACACTCAGGGGACGTGGGGGAACACTCAGGGGACAAGGGGGACACACAGGGGACAAGGGGGACACTCGGGGACGTTTGAGGGACACTCAGGAGCGCGGGGGACACGGGGGAACACACGGGATGCTTGGGGCTCACAGGGGACACTCAGGGACAGTTGAGGGACACTCAGGAACACTCAGGGGACACTCAGGGACACTTAGGGGACATGGGGGACACTCAGGGGACAAGGGGGAACACGCAGGGGATGCTTGGGACACGCAGGGGACACCCAGGACATTCAGGGGACATGGGGGGACAGTCAGGGGTTTTGGGGTGCCCTGAGGGGATTTTGGGGTGCCCTGAGGAGTTTGGGGTGCCCTGAGGGGTTTTGGGGTGCCCTGACGGGGTTTTGGGGTGCCCTGAGGGGATTTTGGGGTGCCCTGAGGAGTTTGGGGTGCCCTGAGGGGTTTTGGGGTGCCCGGGGGGATTTTGGGGTGCCCTGAGGGGTTTGGGGAGCCCAGGGGGGTTTTGGGGTGCCCGGGGGGATTTTGGGGTGCCCAGGGGGGTTTTGGGGTGCCCTGAGGGAGGGTTGGGGTGCCCAGGGGGTTTTGGGGTGCCCTGAGGGGTTTTGGGGTGCCCTGAGGGGTTTGGGGAACCCAGGGGGGTTTTGGGGTGCCGAGGGGGTTTTGGGGTGCCCTGACGGGGTTTGGGGTGCCCAGGGGGTTTTGGGGTGCCCTGAGGGGTTTGGGGTGCCCTGAGGGGGTTTTGGGGTGCCCTGAGGGGGTTTGGGTTGCCCAGGGGGGTTTTGGGGCACACAGGGGGGTTTTGGGATGCCCTGACGGGGTTTTGGGGTGCCCAGGGGGATTTTGGGGTGCCCTGAGGGGTTTGGGGTGCCCAGGGGGGTTTTGGGGTGCCCTGAGGGGTTTGGGGTGCCCAGGGGGGTTTTGGGGTGCCCTGAGGGGTTTGGGGTGCCCAGGGGGGTTTTGGGGTGCCCTGACGGGGTTTTGGGGTGCCCAGGGGGATTTTGGGGTGCCCTGAGGGGTTTGGGGTGCCCAGGGGGGTTTTGGGGTGCCCTGAGGGGGTTTTGGGGTGCCCTGAGGGGTTTTGGGGTGCCCGGGGGGATTTTGGGGTGCCCTGAGGGGTTTGGGGAGCCCAGGGGGGTTTTGGGGTGCCCTGAGCGGGTTTGGGGTGCCCAGGGGGGGTTTGGGGTGCCCTGAGGGGTTTGGGGTGCCCAGGGGGGTTTTGGGGTGCCCAGGGGGATTTTGGGGTGCCCTGAGGGGTTTGGGGTGCCCTGAGGGGTTTTGGGGTGCCCTGAGGGGTTTGGGGTGCCCTGAGGGGTTTTGGGGTGCCCTGAGGGGGTTTTGGGGTGCCCGGGGGGATTTTGGGGCGCCCTGAGGGGTTTGGGGTGCCCTGAGGGGTTTGGGGAGCCCAGGGGGGTTTTGGGGTGCCCTGAGGGGTTTGGGGAGCCCAGGGGGGTTTTGGGGTGCCCTGAGGGGGTTTGGGGTGCCCTGAGGGGTTTTGGGGTGCCCTGAGGGGGTTTGGGGTGCCCTGAGGGGTTTTGGGGTACACAGGGGGGTTTTGGGGTGCCCTGAGGGGTTTGGGGTGCCCGGGGGGATTTTGGGGTGCCCGGGGGGATTTTGGGGTGCCCAGGGGGGGTTTGGGGTGCCCTGAGGGGTTTTGGGGTGCCCTGAGGGGATTTTGGGGTGCCCCTGACCCCCCATTTCCCCCCAGCCACCTGCCCAAGATCTACCAGGCCCTGCTGGTGTCGGCCACCCTGAACCCCGAGCTGGAGGCGCTGCAGGAGCTGGTGCTGCACAACCCCGTGAGTGGGGGGTTTGGGGGGGTTTGGGGGGATTTGGGGGGGATTTTGGGGGGATTTGGGGGGATTTTGGGGGGTTTGGGGGGATTTTGGGGGGGATTTGGGGGGATTTTGGGGGGATTTTGGGGGGTTTGGGGGATTTTGAGGGGATTTGGGGAGGTTTTGGGGGGATTTTGGGGGGTTTTGGGGATTTAGGGGGGATTTTGGGGGGTTTTGGGGGGGATGGGGGATTTTGGGGGGTTTGGGGGATTTTGAGGGGATTTGGGGGGGTTTGGGGGGATTTGGGGGGATTTGGGGGATTTGGGGGATTTTGGGGGGTCTGGATTGAGGTTTGGGGGTTCTGCAGGGGGCACAGAGATGGAAAACACCGGGATTGGGGAGCACTGCAGTTTTTAGGAGCACGTTTTGGGGATTTGGGAATGTCCCATCCCCAGGAGCACAATTTGGGGCTACAAACAGGAATTTTGGGGCTATAAACAGGAATTTTGGGGCTACAAACAGGAATTTTGGGGCTACAAACAGGAATTTTGGGGCTATAAACAGGAATTTTGGGGCTACAAACAGGAATTTTGGGGCCATAAACAGGAATTTTGGGGCTATAAACAGGAATTTTGGGGCTGGGACACCCTGGATTGGATTTGGGAACACCCTGTCCCCAGGAACACAATTTGGGGCCATAAACAGGAATTTTGGGGCTGGGAAAACACCAGGATTTGGTCACACCCCATCCCATTTTGGGGACAGGAAATAACCAGAATTCAGGAACACCCAGCTCAACACGTGCCTGTTTTGAGTCCCTAACCTGGAATTTGGGAATTCCAACTTCTCAATCCCCCATTTCCCATCCCTGACCCCGAGTTCCCATCCCAGCTGCAGCAGTTCCAGGTGCTGCAATTCCAGCTTCTTGTCCCCCATTTGGGGTTCCTGACCCCAAATTCCTGTTCCAGGTGCTGCAATTCCAACTCCTCAATCCCCCATTTCCCATCCCTGACCCCACATTCCCATCCCAGCTCCATGTGCTGCCCCAGAGCTGAAACTCCCAGGAATTCCAGCTCCCACTCCCCCGTTTGGGGTTCCTGACCCCAAATTCCTTTTCCAAGTGCAGCTCCCAGGAATTCCAGCTCCCAGTGCCCCATTCCAGACCCCTGACCCCAAATTCCTTTTCCAAGTGTAGGTGCTGGGAATTCCATCTCCCAGTCCCCCATTTGGGGTTCCTGACCCCACATTCCCATTGCAGGTCCATGTGCTGGGAATTCCATCTCCCAGTGCCCCATTCCAGACCCCTGACCCCACATTCCCATTGCAGGTCCATGTGCTGGGAATTCCATCTCCCAGTGCCCCATTTTGGGTTTCTGACCCCACATTCCCACTGCAGGTCCATGTGCTGCCCCCATTTCCCTGGAATTCCATCTCCCAGTGCCCCATTTGGGGTTCCTGACCCCACATTCCCCTTCCAGGTCCATGTGCTGGGAATTCCATCTCCCAATTCCCCATTTGGGGTTCCTGACCCCACATTCCCCTTCCAGGTCCATGTGCTGGGAATTCCATCTCCTCCTCCCCTATTTGTGATTTCTGACCCCACATTCCCCCTGCAGGTCCATGTGCTGGGAATTCCATCTCCCAATCCCCCACTCCAGACCCCTGACCCCACATTCCCCTTCCAGGTCCATGTGCTGGGAATTCCATCTCCCAGTGCCCCATTTGTGGTTTCTGACCCCACATTCCCATCCCAGCTCCATATGCTGCCCCCATTTCCCTGGAATTCCATCTCCCAGTGCCCCATTTCCCATCCCTGACCCCACATTCCCATTCCAGGTCCATGTGCTGCCGCCCTCTCCCCATTTCCCTGGAATTCCATCTCCCAATCCTCCATTCCAGACCCCTGACCCCACATTCCCATTCCAGGTCCATGTGCTGGGAATTCCATCTCCCAGTGCCCCATTCCAGACCCCTGACCCCACATTCCCCTTCCAGGTCCATGTGCTGGGAATTCCATCTCCCAATCCCCCATTCCAGACCCCTGACTCCCCATTCCCACTGCAGGTCCATGTGCTGGGAATTCCATCTCCCAATCCCCCATTTGTGATTTCTGACCCCACATTCCCATTGCAGGTCCATGTGCTGGGAATTCCAGCTCCTTCTCTCCCATTCTGAGTTCCTGACCCCAAATTCCCATTGCAGCTCCATGTGCTGCCCCCCTCTCCCCATTTCCCTGGAATTCCAGCTCCCCAATCCCCCATTCCAGACCCCTGACCCCACATTCCCATTCCAGGTCCATGTGCTGGGAATTCCATCTCCCAGTGCCCCATTCCAGATCCCTGACCCCACATTCCCCTTCCAGGTCCATGTGCTGGGAATTCCATCTCCCAGTGCCCCATTCCAGACCCCTGACCCCACATTCCCATTCCAGGTCCATGTGCTGAGAATTCCATCTCCCAGTGCCCCATTTGTGGTTCCTGACCCCACATTCCCATTCCAGGTCCATGTGCTGGGAATTCCATCTCCCAGTGCCCCATTTCCCATCCCTGACCCCACATTCCCACTGCAGGTCCATGTGCTGGGAATTCCATCTCCCAATCCCCCATTCCAGACCCCTGACCCCACATTCCCACTGCAGGTCCATGTGCTGGGAATTCCATCTCCCAGTGCCCCATTTGGGGTTTCTGACCCCACATTCCCGTTGCAGGTCCATGTGCTGCCCCCCTCTCCCCATTTCCCTGGAATTCCATCTCCCAATCCCCCATTTGTGGTTCCTGACCCCACATTCCCATTCCAGGTCCATGTGCTGGGAATTCCATCTCCTCCTCCCCCATTTGGGGTTTCTGACCCCACATTCCCATTGCAGGTCCATGTGCTGCCCCCCTCTCCCCATTTCCCTGGAATTCCATCTCCCAGTGCCCCATTTCCCATCCCTGACCCCACATTCCCCCTGCAGGTCCATGTGCTGCCCCCATTTCCCTGGAATTCCATCTCCCAACCCCCCATTTGTGGTTTCTGACCCCACATTCCCATTCCAGCTCCATGTGCTGGGAATTCCATCTCCCAATCCCCCATTTGGGGTTTCTGACCCCACATTCCCCTTGCAGCTCCATGTGCTGGGAATTCCATCTCCCAATCCCCCATTCCAGACCCCTGACCCCACATTCCCCTTCCAGGTCCATGTGCTGGGAATTCCATCTCCCAGTGCCCCATTTTGGGTTTCTGACCCCCCATTCCCATTGCAGGTCCACGTGCTGCCGCCGTCTCCCCGTCTCCCGGGCCGCGCGCAGCTGCAGCAGTTCCGGCTGTGCTGTGACACGGAGGAGGACAAGTTCCTGCTGCTGGCGGCGCTGCTGAAGCTGCGGCTGCTGCGGGGCCGGGCTCTGCTCTTCGCGGGCAGCCTGGCCCGCGCCTTCCGCCTCAAACTCTTCCTGGAGCAGTTCGGCATCGCTGCCTGCACCCTCAACCCGCAGCTGCCGGCCCGCTCACGGTGAGATACTGGGGTTTGTGGGCTGGGGTTTGTAGGATTTTCTGTTTGTGTCCTAAACCTGGAGCTGCCGGCCCGGTCACGGTGAGATACTGGGGTTTGTGGGGTGGGGTTTGGGGGATTTCCTCCTTTTATCCTAAACCCGCAGCTGCCGGCCCGCTCACGGTGAGATGTTGGGGTTTGTGGGGCGGGGTTTGGGGGATTTTATATTTTTGTCCTGAATCTGCAGCTGCCGGCCCGGTCACGGTGAGATACTGGGGTTTGTGGGCTGGGGTTTGGGGGATTTTATATTTTTATCCTAAACTCACCCCTGCCAGCGTGATCCAGGTGAGATGTTGGGGTTTGTGGGGTGGGCTTTGGGGGATTTCCTCGTTTTATCCTAAACACGGAGCTGCCGGCTCGGTCCCAGTGAGATATTGGGGTTTGTGGGCTGGGGTTTGGGGGATTTCCTCCTTTTATCCTAAACCCGCAGCTGCCAGCTCAGTCACGGTGAGATACTGGGGTTTGTGGGGTGGGGTTTGGGGGATTTTATATTTTTATCCTAAACACGGAGCTGCCGGCCCGGTCACGGTGAGATGTTGGGGTTTGTGGGGTGGGGTTTGTGGAAATTCCCATTTTTATCCTGAATCTGCAGCTGCCGGCTTGGTCACGGTGAGATGTTGGGGTTTGTGGGGTGGGGTTTGGGGGATTTCCCATTTTTATTCTAAACTCACACCTGCCAGTGTAATCCTGGTGAGATGTTGGGATTTGTGGGGTGGGGTTTGTGGAAATTCCCATTTTTATCCTGAATCTGCAGCTGCCAGCGTGATCCAGGTGAGACGTTGGGGTTTGTGGGGTGGGGTTTGTAGGATTTTCTGTTTGTGTCCTAAACACGGAGCTGCCGGCCCGGTCACGGTGAGATACTGGGGTTTGTGGGGTGGGGTTTGGGGGATTTTATATTTTTATCCTAAACTCACCCCTGCCAGCGTGATCCCGGTGAGATATTGGGGTTTGTGGGGTGGGGTTTGGGGGATTTCCTCCTTTTATCCTAAACCCGCAGCTGCCGGCCTGGTCACAGTGAGATGTTGGGGTTTGTGGGGTGGGATTTGTGGAAATTTCCATTTTTATCCTGAAGCTGCAGCTGCCAGCGTGATCCCGGTGAGATGTTGGGGTTTGTGGGGTGGGGTTTGGGGGATTTTATATTTTTGTCCTAAACACGGAGCTGCCGGCCTGGTCACGGTGAGATGTTGGGGTTTGTGGGGTGGGGTTTGTGGAAATTCCCATTTTTATCCTAAATCTGCAGCTACCAGAGTGATCTCAGTGAGATGTTGGGATTTGTGGGGTGGGGTTTGGGGGATGGGGTTTGTGGGGTGGGGTTTGGGGGGTGGGATTATGGGGGGGGGTTTGTGGGGTGGGATTATGGGGTGGGGTTTGGGGGATGGGGTTTGGGGGATGGGGTTTGGGGGGTGGGATTATGGGGGGGGGTTGTGGGGTGGGATTATGGGGTGGGGTTTGGGGGATGGGGTTTGGGGGATGGGGTTTTGGGGATGGGATTATGGGGGGGGGTTGTGGGGTGGGATTATGGGGTGGGGTTTGGGGGATGGGGTTTGGGGGATGGGGTTTGTGGGGTGGGGTTTGGGGGGTGGGATTATGGGGTGGGATTGTGGGGTGGGATTATGGGGTGGGATTGTGGGGTGGGGTTTGTGGGGTGGGATTATGGGGTGGGGTTTGGGGGATGGGGTTTGAGGGGTGGGATTATGGGGTGGGATTATGGGGTGGGGTTTGGGGGGTGGGATTATGGGGTGGGATTATGGGGTGGGATTATGGGGTGGGGTTTGGGGGATTTCCCATTCGTGCCCCAAACTCCTGCGGTCCCAGGAGGCAGCACAGGGGTCCCTGGGGACGGTGGGGACATCCTGGGTGACACTGGGGGTGTCCCTGCTGATGTCCCCTCGTGTCCCTGTCCCAGGTCCCTGGTGACAATGGGATGTCCCCACTGATCTCCCTGTCCCAGGTCCCTGGTGACAATGGGATGTCCCTTGATGTTCCTGTCCCAGGTCCCTGGTGACACTGGGATGTCCCTGGTGACACTGGGATGTCCCGGGTGACAATGGGATGTCCCGGGTGACAATGGGATGTCCCCTGTGTCCCTGTCCCAGGTCCCTGGTGGCACTGGGATGTCCCAGGTGACAATGGGATGTCCCGGGTGACAATGGGATGTCCCCACTGATGTCCCTGTCACAGGTGTCTGGTGACAACGGGATGTCCCTGGTGACACTGGGATGTTCCGGGTGACAATGGAATGTCCCTTGATGTCCCTGTCCCAGGTCCCTGGTGACACTGGGATGTCCCAGGTGACACTGACCTGTCCCCTGTGTCCGTGTGTGACAGGTCCCTGGTGACACTGGGATATCCCAGGTGACTTTGGGATGTCCCAGGTGGCACTGACGTGTCCCCTGTGTCCCCTGTGTCCGTGTGTGACAGGTGCCTGGTGACACTGGGATGTCCCAGGTGGCACTGACGTGTCCCCTGATGTCCCCTGTGTCCGTGTGTGACAGGTGCCTGGTGACACTGGGATGTCCCAGGTGACACTGACGTGTCCCCTGATGTCCCCTGTGTCCGTCTGTGACAGGTCCCTGGTGACACTGGGATGTCCCTGGTGACTCTGGGATGTCCCAGGTGGCACTGACGTGTCCCCTGTGTCCCCTGTGTCCGTGTGTGACAGGTGCCACGTCATTGCCCAGTTTAACCGAGGTCTCTACGATTTCATCGTGGCCACCGACGAGGAGGGGCCGGCAGAGCCCCCCCGGCACCGCCCGCGCAGGGGGGGGACAGCCAGGTCAGACTGGGGACACTGGGGTGACAATGGGACAGCCAGGTCAGATTGGGGACACTGGGGTGACAATGGGACAGCCAGGTCAGATTGGGGACACTGGGGTGACAATGGGGGGACACTGGGACAGCCAGGTCAGACTGGGGACACTGGGGTGACAATGGGACAGCCAGGTCAGAATGGGGACACTGGGGTGACACTGGGGGGACACTGGGGACAGCCAGGTCAGAATGGGGACACTGGGGACACTGGGGTGACAATGGGGACAGCCAGGTCAGAATGGGGACACTGGGGACACTGGGGTGACAATGGGGACAGCCAGGTCAGAATGGGGACACTGGGGACACTGGGGTGACAATGGGGACAGCCAGGTCAGAATGGGGACACTGGGGACACTGGGGTGACAATGGGGACAGCCAGGTCAGAATGGGGACACTGGGGACACTGGGGTGACAATGGGACAGCCAGGTCAGAATGGGGACACTGGGGTGACAATGGGGGGACACTGGGACAGCCAGGTCAGAATGGGGACACTGGGGTGACAATGGGGACAGCCAGGTCAGAATGGGGACACTGGGGTGACAATGGGACAGCCAGGTCAGAATGGGGACACTGGGGACACTGGGGTGACACTGGGGACAGCCAGGTCAGAATGGGCACAATGGGGACAGCCAGGTCAGAATGGGGACACTGGGGACACTGGGGTGACAATGGGACAGCCAGGTCAGAATGGGGACACTGGGGACACTGGGGTGACACTGGGGACAGCCAGGTCAGAATGGGGACACTGGGGACACTGGGGTGACAATGGGGACAGCCAGGTCAGAATGGGGACATTGGGGTGACAATGGGACAGCCAGGTCAGAATGGGGACACTGGGGACACTGGGGTGACACTGGGGACAGCCAGGTCAGAATGGGGACACTGGGGACAGCCAGGTCAGAATGGGGACAATGGGGTGACACTGGGGACAGCCAGGTCAGCTTGGGGACAGTGAGATAACACTGGGGACACTGGGGTGGCACTGGGGACCGGGGGTGGCACTGGGGGCTGGGGAGCCACCAGGGAGCCATTGGTGCCACCTGTGTCGTGTGGGTGGCACTGGGGACCTGGGGGTGGCACTGGGGGGGTCTCGGGATGCCACCAGCGTCCTGAGAGTGCCACCAGCCTGCTGTGGGTGCCACCAGTGTGGGTGTCACCAGTGTCCCATCAGTGCCACGGGGTCCCTGTCCCTGTGGGTGTCCCCAGGAAGGGACAGGAGCAGTGTCCCCATGTCCCTGCAGTGTCCCCATGTCCCTGTGTCCCCAGGAAGGGTGACAGGAGGGGACAGTCCCCGCAGTGTCCCTGAGTGTCCCTGTGTCCCCAGGAAGGGTGACAGGAGGGGACAGTCCCCGCAGTGTCCCTGAGTGTCCCTGTGTCCCCAGGAAGGGTGACAGGAGGGGACAGTCCCCGCAGTGTCCCTGAGTGTCCCTGTGTCCCCAGGAAGGGTGACAGGAGGGGACAGTCCCCGCAGTGTCCCTGAGTGTCCCTGTGTCCCCAGGAAGGGTGACAGCAGGGGACAGTCCCCGCAGTGTCCCCAGGACCCCGAGTTCAGCGCCTCGCGAGGAATCGATTTCCAGAACGTCGCCGCCGTCATCAACTTCGATGTCCCCGCCACCGTGGAGTCCTACATCCACCGCGTGGGCAGGTGTGTCACCAGGGCCACCACCGGGCCACCAGGGCCACCACGGGGTCACTAGGGGGTCACCAGGGGGCTGGGGGTGTCATCAAGGTCACCACGGGGTCACCAGGGCCACCACAGGGGTTTCAGGGTCACAGCTTTGATGTCCCCACCACCGTGGAGTCCTACATCCACCGCGTGGGCAGGTGTGTCACCTGGGCCACCACCGGGCCACCAGGGCCACCACGGGGTCACCACGGGGTCAGCAGGGGGTCACCAGGGCCACCACGGGGTCTCAGGGCCACCACAGGGGTCTCAGGGTCACAGCTTTGATGTCCCCACCACTGTGGAGTCCTACATCCACCGCGTGGGCAGGTGTGTCACCAGGGCCACCACCGGGCCACCAGGGCCACCACGGGGTCACCAGGGCCACCACTGGGCCACCAGGGCCACCACGGGGTCACCAGGGTCACCAGGGGGTCACCAGGGCCACCATGGGAGTCTCAGGGTCACAGCTTTGTTGTCCCCAGCACGGTGGAGTCCCTACATCCACTGCGTGGGCAGGTGTGTCACCAGGGCCACCACCGGGCCACCAGGGCCACCACGGGCCACCAGGGGGCCACCAGGGTCACCACGGGGTCTCAGGGTCACCACGAGGGTCTCAGGGTCACAGCTTTGTTGTCCCCAGCACCGTGGAGTCCCTACATCCACTGCGTGGGCAGGTGTGTCACCTGGGCCACCACCGGGCCACCAGGGCCACCACGGAGTCCCCAGGGCCACCAGGGGGACACCAGGGTCACCACGGTGTCAGCAGGGCCACCAGGGGGCCACCAGGGCCTCCACGGGGGTCACCAGGGCCACCACGGGGTCAGCAGAGGGTCAGCAGGGGGCTGGGGGTGTCACCAGGGGTGTCCTGGGGTCACAGTTTCCATGTCCCCAGCACGGTGGAGTCCCTACAGGTGTGTCACCGGTGCCACCACGGTGTCACCAGAGAGGGCTGGCAGGGGCTTTGGGTGTCCCCAGGTCAGGGGTGTCCCCAGGGGTGTCCCCATGGTCTCTGGTGTCCCAGCGTGTCCCCAGGGTGTCCCCAAGGATGTCAGGGATGTCCTCAGGGTGTCCCCAGGGTGTTCCCTGTCCCCAGGGTGTCCCAGGGATGTCCCCAGGGTGTCCCCTATCCCCAGGGTGTCACATGGGTGTCCCCAGGGTGTCCCTGTCCCCAGGGTGTCCCTGTCCCCAGGGATGTCAGGGGTGTCCCCAGGGTGTCCCCAGGGATGTCAGGGGTGTCCCCAGGGTGTCCCATGGTGTCCCCGGGGTGTCCCCAGGGTGTCCCCAGGGATGTCAGGGGTGTCCCCAGGGTGTCCCCGGGGATGTCAGGGGTGTCCCAAGGGTGTCCCATGGTGTCCCCAGGGTATCCGCAGGGTGTCCCCAGGTGTCCCATGGTGTCCCTGTCCCCGGGGTGTCCCCGTGGTGTCCCCGGGATGTCAGGGGTGTCCCCAGGGTGTCCCCGGGTGTCCCTGGGATGTCAGGGGTGTCCCCAGGGATGTCAGGGGTGTCCCAGGGTGTTCCCAGGGTGTCCCCGGGGTGTCCCCAGGGTGTCCCCGGGTGTGCCATGGTGTCCCTGTCCCCAGGGATGTCAGGGGTGTCCCCAGGGTGTCCCCAGGGTGTCCCCGGGTGTCCCATGGTGTCCCCGGGATGTCAGGGGTGTCCCCAGGGTGTCCCAGGGTGTCCCCGGGTGTCCCAGGGTGTCCCAGGGTGTCCCCGGGTGTCCCAGGGTGTCCCCAGGGTGTCCCCGGGTGTGCCATGGTGTCCCTGTCCCCAGGACAGCCCGTGGGGACAGTCCTGGCACGGCGCTGACGCTGGCACTGCCCGACGAGCTCGAGGGGCTGCGCAGGATCGAGGACACGCTGGCAGGAGGTGAGGGGACATGGGGACATGGGGGGACACTGGGGGGACACGGGGACATGGGGACACTGGGGGGACACTGGGGGACATGGGGACACTGGGGGGACACTGGGGGGACACTGGGGGACATGGGGGGACACTGGGGGGACACTGGGGGACATGGGGGGGACATGCGGACACTGGGGGGGACATGGGGACACTGGGGGGACACTGGGGACACTGGGGGGACACTGGGGGGACATGGGGACACTAGGGGGGCTTGGGGATGCTGAGGAGGGTTTGGGGACACTGAGGGGGGATTTGGGGACACTGGGGGGACACTGGGGGATGTTTGGGGACACTGGGGGACACGGGGGGGTCCTGGGGACACTGAGGGGACCCCGAGGTGGCCCTGGGGACACTGAGGTGGCCCTGGGGACACTGGGGGACACTGAGGGGACCCCGAGGTGGCCCTGGGGACACTGAGGTGGCCCTGGGGACACTGGGGGACCCCGAGGTGGCCGTGGGGACACTGGGGGACCCCGAGGTGGCCGTGGGGACACTGAGGGACACTGAGGGGACCCCGAGGTGGCCCTGGGGACACTGAGGTGACCCTGGGGACACTGGGGGACCCCGAGGTGGCCGTGGGGACCCCGAGGTGGCCGTGGGGACACTGAGGTGACCCTGGGGACACTGAGGTGGCCATGGGGACACTGAGGTGGCCGTGGGGACACTGAGGTGGCCGTGGGGACACTGAGGTGGCCATGGGGACACTGAGGTGGCCCTGGGGACACTGAGGTGACCGTGGGGACACTGAGGTGGCCCTGGGGACACTGAGGTGACCCTGGGGACACTGGGGGACCCCGAGGTGGCCGTGGGGACACTGAGGTGGCCGTGGGGACACTGAGGTGGCACGGTGTCCCCACAGAGAACGGGCAGTCCATGCTGCAGCCCTACGAGTTCCGCATGGAGGAGATTGAGACGCTGCGGTACCGCTGCAGGGTAGGGGACACTGAGGGGACACGGAGGGGACAGTGGGGACACTGGGGGGACAGTGGGGACAGTGGGGACAGTGGGGACACTGGGGGGACAGTGGGGACACTGAGGGGACAGTGGGGGGACAATGGGGACACTGAGGGGACAGTGGGGACACTGAGGGGACACTGGGGGGACAGTGGGGACAATGGGGACACTGAGGGGACAGTGGGGACACTGAGGGGACACTGGGGGGACAGTGGGGACAATGGGGACACTGAGGGGACAGTGGGGACACTGGGGGGACACTGAGGGGACAGTGGGGACAATGGGGACACTGAGGGGACAGTGGGGACACTGGGGGGACACTGAGGGGACAGTGGGGACACTGGGGGGACAGTGGGGACACTGGGGGGACACTGAGGGGACAGTGGGGACACTGGGGGGACAGTGGGGACACTGGGGGGACACTGAGGGGACAGTGGGGACAGTGGAGACACTGGGGGGACACTGAGGGGACAGTGGGGACAGTGGAGACACTGGAGGGAGACAATGGGGACACTGGGCACACTGAGGGGACAACGGGGACACTGAGGGGGACAATGGGGACACAGGACAGTGGGGGGACGCTGAGGACACTGAGGGGACACTGGGGGACACTGAGGAGGACAATGGGGATACTGAGGGGACACTGGACACAATGGGGACACTGGGGACATTGAGGGGACACTGGGGGAGACAATGGGGACACTGAGGACAATGGGGGGACAATGGGGGACAATGGGGGGACACTGAGGACAATGGGGGGACACGGGGGGCAATGGGGGGACACTGGGGGGACAGGAAGGGACTGGTGCCACCTGTGCCCATTCCTGGAGGACAGTGGGGGGGTCCCCATTGTCCCCAGGATGCCGTGGGAGTGTCCTGGTGTCCCCAGTGCTGTCCCCAGGGTCCCTGATGTCCCCTGTCCCTGATACCGTTGATGGCCTCAGTGATGTCCCCATTGCTGTCCCCAATGTCCCCAGTGCTGTGCCCATGTCCCCAACAGGACGCCATGCGCTCTGTCACCGAGCAGGCCTGTCCCCAGTGATGTCCCCATTGATGATGGTGTCCCCATTGTCCCCATTAATGTCCCCATTGATGATGGTGTCCCCAATGATGATGATGTCCCCATTATTGTCCCCAGGACGCCATGCGCTCTGTCACCAAGCAGGCCTGTCTCCAATGTCCCCAATGATGATGATGATGTCCCCAATGTCCCCATTGTCCCCATTATTGTCCCTAGGACCATGCGCTCTGTCACCGAGCAGGCCTGTCCCCAGTGATGATGATGTCCCCATTGATGTCCCCAATGTCCCCATGGATGTCCCCAATGTCCCCAATGTTGTCCCCAATGTCCACATTGCTGTCCCCAGGACGCCATGCACTCTGTGACCAGGCAGGCCTGTCCCCAATGATGATGGTGTCCCCAGTGATGTCCCCAATGTCCCCATTAATGTCCCCAATGTCCCCATCAGGATGCCATGCACTCCGTGACCAGGCAGGCCTGTCCCCATTGATGATGATGATGTCCCCAGTGTCCCCATTAATGTCCCCAATGTCCCCATTGCTGTCCCCAGGACGCCATGCGCTCGGTGACCAGGCAGGCCTGTCCCTATTGATGATGATGATGTCTCCAGTGTCCCCAATGTCCCCGTTAATGCCCCCAATGTCCCCATTATTGTCCCCAGGACGCCATGCGCTCGGTGACCAGGCAGGCCTGTCCCTATTGATGATGATGATGTCTCCAGTGTCCCCAATGTCCCCGTTAATGCCCCCAATGTCCCCATTATTGTCCCCAGGACGCCATGCACTCGGTGACCAGGCAGGCCTGTCCCCAGTGTCCCCAATGTCCCCATTGATGTCCCCAATGTCCCCAATGATGTCCCCATTATTGTCCCCAACAGGACGCCATGCGCTCGGTGACGCGGCAGGCCTGTCCCCAATGATGTCCCCAATGTCCCCATTATTGTCCCCAGGACGCCATGCGCTCGGTGACGCGGCAGGCCTGTCCCCAATGTCCCCAATGATGATGATGATGTCCCCAATGATGATGATGTCCCCAATGATGTCCCCATTACTGTCCCCAACAGGACGCCATGCGCTCGGTGACGCGGCAGGCCTGTCCCCAATGTCCCCAATGTCCCCATTAATGTCCCCAACAGGACGCCATGCGCTTGGTGACGCGGCAGGCCTGTCCCCAATGTCCCCAATGATGATGATGTCCCCATTAATGTCCCCAATGTCCCCACCAGGACGCCATGCGCTCGGTGACGCGGCAGGCCTGTCCCCAATGTCCCCAGTGATGTCCCCAATGTCCCCAATGTCCCCAATGATGTCCCCAATGTCCCCAATGTCCCCACCAGGACGCCATGCGCTCGGTGACGCGGCAGGCCTGTCCCCAATGTCCCCGTTAATGTCCCCAATGTCCCCAATGTCCCCAATGATGTCCCCATTACTGTCCCCAACAGGACGCCATGCGCTCGGTGACGCGGCAGGCCTGTCCCCAATGTCCCCAATGTCCCCAATGATGTCCCCAATGTCCCCGTTGATGTCCCCAATGTCCCCAACAGGACGCCATGCGGTCGGTGACGCGGCAGGCCGTGCGCGAGGCGCGGCTCCGGGAGCTGCGTCAGGAGCTGCTCAACTGTGACAAACTCAAGGTGACCCGGCCTGGGGACCCGGGAACGGGGGAAAACACAAAAATTGGGGGGGAAAAACACAAAATTTGGGGGAAAAAACACAAAATTTGGGGGAAAAAACACAAAAATTGGGGGAAAAAACACAAAAATTGGGGGAAAAACATAAAAAATTGGAGGAAAACCACAAAAATTGGAGTAAAAAACACAACAATTGGGGGAAAAAAACACAAAAATTGGGGGAAAAACACAAAAATTGGGGGAAAAAACACAAAAATTGGAGTAAAAACCACACAAAATTGGCGTAAAAACACAAAAATTGGGGGAAAAACACAAAATTGGGGTAAAAACACAAAATTTGGGGGAAAAAGCACAAATTTTGGGGGAAAAACATAAAAAATTGGAGGAAAAACACAAAAATTGGAGTAAAAAACACAACAATTGGGGGAAAAAAACACAAAAATTGGGGGAAAAAAACACAAAAATTGGGGGAAAACCACAAAAACTGGGGGAAAACCACAAAATTGAGGGAAAAACACAAAAATTGGGGGAAAAACCACAACAATTGGGGGAAAAACCACAAAAATTGGAGTAAAAACCACAAAAATTGGAGTAAAAAACACAACACTGGGGTAAAAAACCCAAAATAGGGGTAAAAACACCCAAAATTGGGGTAAAAACCCCAAAATCAGAATAAAACCCCAAGTTTCCCTTAAAAACCCCAAATTTCCCTTAAAAAACCCCAAATTTCCCTTTGAAATCCAAAATTTCCCTTTAAAACCCCAAAATTTCTCTTTCAAACCTCCAAGTTCCCCTTAAAATTCCCAAATTCCTCTTTATATCCCCAAATTTCCCTTAAAAACCCCAAATTCCCCTAAAAACACCAAATCCCTTTAAAAACCCCAAAATTCCTTTTAAAAACCCAAAATTCCCCTAAAAACCCCAAATTCCCTTTAAAAAACCCCCAAAATCCCTTTAAAAACCCCAAAAATCCCTTTAAAAACCCCAAAAATCCCTTTAAAAAACCTCAAAATTCCATTTAAAAACCCCAAATTTCCTTTAAAAAGACCCAAATCCTGTTAAAAACCCCAAATTCCTTTAAAAACCCAAAATTCTTTTTAAAAACCCCAAAATCCTCTAAAACCCCAAAATTCCTTTAAAAACCCCAAATTCCCTTTAGAAACTCCAAATTCCCTTTAAAAGCCCCAAATTCCTTTAAAAAACCCCAAATTTTCCTTTAAAAACCCCAAAATTCCTTTAAAAACCCCCAAATCCCTTTAAAAAAACCCCAAAATTTCCTTTAAAACCCCCAAATTCCCTTTAAAAAAACCCCCAAATTCACTTTAAAAGCCCCAAATTCCTTTAAGAAAACCCCAAAATTTCCTTTTAAAATCCAAAATTCCTTTTAAAAAAACCCCAAATTCCCTTTAAAAAAACCCCAAATTCCCTTTAAAAACTCCCAAATCCCTTTAAAAAACCCCAAAATCCCTTTAAAAAACCCCAAAATCCCCTTTAAAAACCCCAAATTCCCTTTAAAAACCCCAAATTCCTTTTAAAAACCCCAAATTCCTTTTAAAAACCCCAAAATCCTCTAAAACCCCAAAATTCCTTTAAAAACCCCAAATCCCTTTAAAAAAAACCCAAAATTCCCTTTAAAAACCCCAAAATTCCCCTTAAAACCCCAAATCCCTTTAAAAAAACCTAAATTTCCTTTTAAAAACCCCAAATTCCCTTTAAAAATACCCCAAAATTCCCTTTAAAAGCCCCAAATTCCTTTAAGAAAACCCCAAAATTTCCTTTTAAAATCCAAAATTCCTTTTAAAAAAACCCCAAATTCCCTTTAAAAAAACCCCAAATTCCCCTAAAAACCCCCAAATTCCCTTTAAAAAACCCCAAAATCCCCTTTAAAAAAACCCCAAATTCCCCTTTAAAACCCCAAATTCCCTTTAAAAAAAACCCCAAAATTCCTTTTAAAAACCCCAAAATTCCCTTTAAAAAAAACCCCCAAATCCCTTTAAAAACCCCAAAATTCCCTTTCAAAAAATCCTGGATTTTCCCCCAACATTTTCAATTTTAATTTAAATTTTCGTTTCTCTGACACCTGACGTGATTCTAGTCAGGAATTCCCCTGCTGCACTTAATGAATGACCGATTAATTAGCGATTAATTAGGGATTAATTAGCGGTTAATGATTAATTAACGGCTGATGGATGGTCAGAGGGGAATTTTGGGTGTCCCCAGGTTTATTTTGAGGACAATCCCCGGGACCTGCAGGCGCTGAGACACGACCGGCCCCTGCACCCAGCCAGTGTGCAGCCACACCTGGGCCACGTCCCCGACTACCTGGGTACAAAATGGGGCAAAAACGGGCAAAAACGGGAAAAAATGGGGAAAAAATGGGACAAAATAGTGAAAAAATGGGGAAAATCGGGCAAAAAATGGGGAAAATCGGGTAAAAAATGGGGTAAAAATGAGAAAAAATGGGGAGAAAATTGGGCTGAAAATGGGAAAAAAATGGGCAAAAATGGGGATAAAAAGTGGGGCTGAAAAAGGGGAAAAAATGGGGAAAAATAGTGAAAAAATGGGGAAAATCGGGCAAAAAATGGGGAAAAAATGAGAAAAAATGGGGAAAAATCGGATGAAAATGGGGAAAAATAAGGGAAAAAATTGGGCTGAAAATGGGCAAAAATGGGGATAAAAAGTGGGCAAAAATTGGGCTGAAAAGGGGGAAAAATGGGAAAAAATAGTGAAAAAATGGGGAAAATCAGGCAAAAAATGGGGTAAAAATGAGAAAAAATGGGGAAAAATTCGATGAAAATGGGGGAAAAAATTGGGCTGAAAATGGGAAAAAGTGGGGATAAAAAGTGGGCAAAAATGGGGCTGAAAAAGGGGAAAAATAGGAAAAAATAGTGAAAAAATGGGAAAAATCGGGCAAAAAATGGGGTAAAAATGAGAAAAAATGGGGGAAAATGGGATGAAAATGGGGAAAAATGGGGGAAAAAAATTGGGCTGAAAATGGGAAAAAATGGGGATAAAAAGTGGGAAAAAATTGGGCTGAAAAGGGGGAAAAATGGGAAAAAATAGTGAAAAAATGGGGACAATCGGGCAAAAAATGGGGAAAAAATGAGAAAAAATGGGGAAAAAATGGATGAAAATGGGGGAAAAAGTTGGGCTGAAAATGGGAAAAAATGGGCAAAAAATGGGGATAAAAAGTGGGGAAAAAATGGGGCAAAAAAGGGGAAAAATGGGAAAAAATAGTGAAAAAATGGGGACAATCGGGCAAAAAATGGGAAAAAAATGGGGAAAAATTGGATGAAAATGGGGGAAAAAATTGGGCTAAAAATGGGCAAAAATGGGGATAAAAAGTGGGGAAAAAATGGGGCAAAAAAAGGGAAAAATGGGAAAAAAGAGTGAAAAAATGGGGAAAATCGGGCAAAAAATGGGGAAAAAATGGGGTAAAAATGGGGGAAATGGGAAGAATTGGGGGAAAAATGGGATAAAAAATGGGGATAAAAAGGGAAAAAATTGGGAAAAATGGGATAAAAAGGGATAAAAATGGGGAAAATGGGAAAAAAGAGTGAAAAAATGGGGAAAATCGGGTAAAAAATGGGGAAAATTTGGGGTAAAAATGGTCCAAAGTGGGGAAATGTGAGCGGCCCCTGCACCCAGCCAGTGTGCAGCCACAGCTGGGCCACGGCCCCGAGTACCTGGGTACCTAAATGGGGCAAAAACGGGCAAAAATGGGGAAAAATGGGGAAAAAAGAGTGAAAAAATGGGGAAAATCGGGCAAAAAATGGTGAAAATCGGGCAAAAAATGGGCAAAAAATGAGAAAAAATGGGAAAAATGGGATGAAAATGGGGAAAAATGGGGGAAAAAATGGGCAAAAATGGGGATAAAATGTGGGGAAAAAATGGGGCAAAAAAGGGGAAAAATGGGAAAAAAGTGAAAAAATGGGGAAAATCGGGCAAAAAATGGGGAAAAAATGGGGTAAAAATGATAAAAAATGGGGGAAAATGGGATGAAAATGGGGAAAAATGGGGGAAAAAATTGGGCTGAAAATGGGAAAAAATGGGGATAAAAAGTGGGAAAAAATTGGGCTGAAAAGGGGGAAAAATGGGAAAAAATAGTGAAAAAATGGGGAAAATCGGGCAAAAAATGGGGAAAAAATGAGAAAAAATGGGGTAAAAATGGGGAAAAAATTGGGCTGAAAATGGGAAAAAATGGGCAAAAATGGGGATAAAAAATGGGGCTGAAAAAGGGGAAAATGGGAAAAAATAGTGAAAAAATGGGAAAAATTGGGGAAAAATTGGGGAAAAAATAAGAAAAAATGGGGAAAAAATGGGGTAAAAATGGGGGAAATGGGAAGAATCGGGGGAAAAATGGGATAAAAAATGGGGATAAAAGGGAAAAAATTGGGAAAAATGGGATAAAATGGGATAAAAAGGGGGAAAATGGGAAAAAATGGGAAAAAAGAGTGAAAAAATGGGGAAAATCGGGCAAAAAATGGGGAAAAATGGTAAAAAATGGGGGAAAATCAGAGGAATCGGGGAAAAAATGGGAGAAAAAATGGGGATAAAAAGTGAAAAAATTGGAAAAAATGGGATAAAAAGGGGGGAAATTGGAAAAAATGGGACAGAATAGTGAAAAAATGGGGAAAATCGGGCCAAAAATGGGGAAAAAATGGGGGAAAAAATTGGGCTGAAAATGGGAAAAATGGGCAAAAATGAGGATAAAAAGTGGGGATATAAAATGGGGCTGAAAAAGGGGAAAAATGGGAAAAAATAGTGAAAAAATGGGGAAAATCGGGGAAAAAATGGGGTAAAAATTGGAAAAAATGGGTAAAATTGGAAAGAATGGGATAAAAATGGGGGAAAAGGGGAAAAATGGGGAAAAAAGAGTGAAAAAATGGGGAAAATCAGGCAGAAAACGGGGAAAAAAAAGGAAAAAAATGGGATAAAAATGGGGGGAAATGGGAGGAATCGGGGAAAAAATGGGATAAAAAATGGGGATAAAGAGTGAAAAAATGGGGAAAATTGGGAAAAAATGGGATAAAAAGGGGGGAAATGGGGAAAAATGGAGATAAAGAGTGAAAAAATGGGGAAAATTGACGGGGGAAATGGGAAAAATGGGTGAAAACTGGGAAAAAAAGGGGAAAAATGAGGGAAAATGGGTGAAAAAAATGGGAAAAATGGGGTGGAATAATCCCTTTGTGTCCCCCCACATTTGGGTTTGGGGTGGGAAATGGGACCAGGGATGGTTTTGGGGTGGGAAAATCCCTTTTTGTTCCCCCAAATTTGGGTTTGGGGTGGGAAATGGGGTCTGGGGTGGTTTGGGGATCACAAATGGGGTAAATTTGGGACCAGGGGTGGTTTTGGGGTGGAATAATCCCTTTTTTGCCCTCCTAAATTTGGGTTTGGGGTGGGAAATGGGGCCTGGGGGTGGTTAATGGGGTGAGAAATGGGGTAAATTTGGGACCAGGGGTGGTTTTGGGGTGGAATAATCCCTTTTTTGCCCTCCTAAATTTGGGTTTGGGGTGGGAAATGGGGTGAAATGGGTTCTGGGGTGGTTTTGGGGTGAAATAATCCCTTTGTGTTCCTCCAAATTTGTTTTTGGGATGGGAAATGGGATAAAATGGGACCAGGGATGGTTTTGGGGTGGGAAATGGGGTAAAATGGGGTCTGGGGTGGTTTTAGGGTGGAGTGACCCCTTTTTGCCCCCTTAAATTTGGGTTTGGGGTGGGAAATGGGGCCTGGGGTGGTTTTGGGGGTCACAAATGGGGTAAATTTGGGACCAGGGGTGGTTGTGGGGTGGAATAATCCCTTTTTTGCTCCCATAAATTTGGGTTTGGGGTGAGGAATGGGGTGAAATGGGACCAGGGGTGGTTTTGGGGTGAGAAATGGGGTAAATTTGGGAGCAGGGGTGATTTTAGGGTGGGGAATGGGGTGGGAAATGGGGTTTGGGGGTGGGGAATTGGGTAAAACGGGGTTCTGGGTGGTTTTGGGGTGGAATAATCCCTTTTTTGCCCCCTTAAATTTGGGTTTGGGGTGGTTTTGGGGTGGGAAATGGGGCCTGGGGTGGTTTTGGGGTGGGGAATTGGGTAAAACGGGGTTCTGGGTGGGTTTGGGGTAAAATAATCCCTTTTTGACCCCCAAGTTTGGGTTTGGGAATGGGATAAAATGGGACCTGGGGTGGTTTTGGGGTGGGATAATCCTTTTTTGCCCCCCAGATTTAGTTTTGGGGTGAGGAATGGGTTGAAATGGGGCCTGGGGTGGTTTTGGGTTTGGGAATGGGGTGGGAAATGGGGCCTGGGGTGTTTTTGGGGTGAGAAATGGGGTAAATTTGGGACCAGGGGTGGTTGTGGGGTGGAATAATCCCTTTTTTGCCCTCCTAAATTTGGGTTTGGGGTGGGGAATGGGGTGAAATGGGGTCTGGGATTATTTTGGGGTGGAATAATCCCTTTTTTGCTCCCATAAATTTGGGTTTGGGGTGGGGAATGGGACCAGGGGTGGTTAATGGGGTGAGAAATGGGGTAAATTTGGGACCAGGGGTGGTTGTGGGGTGGGGAATGGGGTGGGAAATGGGGCCTGGGGTGATTATGGGGTGGGGTAATCCCTTTTTGTCCCCCTAAATTTGGGTTTGGGGTGGGAAATGGGACCAGGGATGGTTTTGGGGTGGGGAATGGGGTGAAATGGGGTCTGGGATTGTTTTGGGGTGGGATAATCCTTTTTTGCCCCCCAGATTTAGTTTTGGGGTGAGGAATGGGGTAAAATGGGGCCTGGGGTGGTTTTGGGTTTGGGTTTGGGGTGAGGAATGGGGCCTGGGGTGGTTAATGGGGTGAGAAATGGGGTAAATTTGGGACCAGGGGTGGTTTTGGGGTGGAGAATGGGGTGGGAAATGGGGCCTGGGATGGTTTTGGGGTGGGGAATTGGGTAAAACGGGGTTCTGGGGGGGTTTGGGGTGAAATAATCCCTTTTTGACCCCCAAGTTTGGGTTTGGGAATGGGGTGAAATGGGGCCTGGGGTGGTTTTGGGGTGGGATAATCCCTTTTTGACCCCCTAAATTTGGGTTTGGGGTGGGGAATGGGGTGGGAAGTGGGGTCTGGGGTGGTTTTGGGGTGGGGAATGGGGTAAATTTGGGACCAGGGGTGGTTGTGGGGTGGGGAATGGGGTGGGAAATGGGGCCTGGGGTGGTTTTGGGGTGGGGAATTGGGTAAAACGGGGTTCTGGGTGGGTTTGGGGTAAAATAATCCCTTTTTGACCCCCAAGTTTGGGTTTGGGAATGGGGTGAAATGGGGCCTGGGGTGGTTTTGGGGTGAAATAATCCCTTTTTGTTCCTCCAAATTTGTTTTTGGGATGGGAAATGGGATTAAATGGGACCAGGGGTGGTTTTGGGGTGGGGAATGGGGTGAAATGGGGCCTGGGGTGGTTTTAGGGTGGAGTGACCCCTTTTTGTCCCCCCAAATTTGGGTTTGGGGTGGGAAATGGGGCCTGGGGTGGTATTGGGGTCACAAATGGGGTAAATTTGGGACCAGGGGTGGTTTTGGGGTGGAATAATCCCTTTTTTGCCACCTTAAATTTGGGTTTGGGGTGGTTTTGGGGTGGGAAATGGGGCCTGGGGTGGTTTTGGGGTTTGGGAATGGGGTGGGAAATGGGGCCTGGGGTGGTTTTGGGGTGAGAAATGGGGTAAAACGGGGTTCAGGGGGGGTTTGGGGTAAAATAATCCCTTTTTGACCCCCAAGTTTGGGTTTGGGAATGGGGTGAAATGGGACCAGGGATGGTTTTGGGGTGGGGAATGGGGTGAAATGGGGTCTGGGATTATTTTGGGGTGAAATAATCCCTTTTTGCCCCCCAGATTTGGGGTTGGGGTGGGAAATGGGATAAAATGGGACCAGGGATGGTTTTGGGGTGGGATAATCCCTTTTTGCCCCCCAGATTTGGGTTTGGGGTGAGGAATGGGGTAAAATGGGGCCTGGGGTGGTTTTAGGGTGAAATAATCCCTTTGTGTTCCTCCAAATTTGTTTTTGGGATGGGAAATGGGATTAAATGGGACCAGGGATGGTTTTGGGGTGGGGAATGGGGTGAAATGGGGCCTGGGGTGGTTTTGGGGTGACAAATGGGGTAAATTTGGGACCAGGGGTGGTTTTGGGGTGGAATAATCCCTTTTTTGCCCCCTTAAATTTGGGTTTGGGGTGGGAAATGGGGTGAAATGGGGCCTGGGGTGGTTTTGGGGTGACAAATGGGGTAAATTTGGGACCAGGGGTGGTTTTGGGGTGGAATAATCCCTTTTTTGCCCCCTTAAATTTGGGTTTGGGGTGGGAAATGGGGTGAAATGGGGCCTGGGGTGGTTTTGGGGTGGGAAAATTCCTTTTTGTTCCCCCAAATTTGGGTTTGGGGTGAGGAATGGGATCTGGGGGTGACAAATGGGGTAAATTTGGGACCAGGGGTGGTTTTGGGGTGGAATAATCCCTTTTTTGCCCCCTTAAATTTGGGTTTGGGGTGAGGAATGGGACCAGGGGTGGTTAATGGGGTGAGAAATGGGGTAAATTTGGGACCAGGGGTGGTTTTGGGGTGGGAAATGGGGTGGGAAATGGGGCCTGGGGTGATTTTGGGGTGGGGAATTGGGTAAAACGGGGTTCAGGGGGGGGTTGGGGTGGGAAATGGGGCCTGGGGTGATTTTGGGGTGGGAAATGGGGTCTGGGGTGGGTTTGGGGTGGGAAATGGGGTCTGGGGTGGGTTTGGGGTGGGAAATGGGTCCTGGGGGTGATTTTGGGGTGGGAAATGGGTCTGGGGTGGTTTTGGGGTGGGAAATGGGGCCTGGGGTGATTTTGGGGTGGGAAATGGGTCTGGGGTGGTTTTGGGGTGGGAAATGGGGCCTGGGGTGATTTTGGGGTGGGAAATGGGTCTGGGGTGGTTTTGGGGTGGGAAATGGGGCCTGGGGTGGTTTTGGGGTGCAATCCCCCCCCGTTTTTGCCCCCCCAGTGCCCCCCAGCCTCCGAGGCATCGCTGACCCCAACCCCAAAAAGAGGAAAAGTCCCCGAGGGGCCGGGGCCCGCCGGGGGGGCAGCAAGGTGAGGGACCCCAAACCCCCCCTGAACCCCAAAATTCCCAAAATCCACAAAATTCCCACCCCTGAACCCCAAAATCCCCAAAATTCCCATCCCTGCACTCCCTGAACCCCAACATTTCCCCCAAATCCCCCCAAAATCCCCCCCAAATCCCCCCAAATTCCCTCCCTTGCACTCCCTAAACCCCAAAATTTCCCAAAATTCCCACCCCTGAACCCCAAAATTGCCCAAAATCCACAAAATTCCCAGCCCTGCACCCCCAGATTTCCCCAAAACCCCCAAATTCCCACCCCTGCACTTCCTGAACCTCAAAATTTCCCCAAATTCCCTCCCCTGCACCCCCAAAATTTCCCCAAATCCCCAAAATTCCCATCCTTGCAATCCCTAAACCCCAAAATTTCCCCAGATCCTCCCAAATTTCCCCAAATCCCCAAAATTCCCAGCCCTGCACTCCTTGAACCCCAAAATTTTCCAAAATCCCCCCACATTCCCCCCCTGCACCCCCAGATTTCCCCAATTCCCCAAAATTCCCAGCCCTGCACTCCCTGAACCCCAAAATTTCCCAAAATCCCCCCACATTCCCACCCCTGCACCCCCAGATTTCCCCAAATCCCAAAATTCCCACCTGCACTCCCTGAACCCCAAAATTTCCCCAAATTCCCACCCTTGCACTCCCTAAACCCCCAAATTTCCCCAAAATTCCCAAAATTCCCACTCCTGAACCCCAAAATTTCCCAAAATCCCCCCAAATTCCCCCCCAAGTCCCCCCAAATTCCCCCCCTGCATTCCCTGAACCCCAAAATTTCCCCAAATCCCCCAAAATTCCCACCCCTGCACTCCCTGAACCCCAAAATTTCCCAAATTCCCCCAGATTCCCACTCCTGCACCCCCAAATTTCCCCAAATCCCCCCAAATTCCCATCCTTGCACTCCCTGAACCCCAGAATTTCCCCCGAATCCCCAAAATTCCCACTCCTTGCAATCCCTGAACCCCAAAATTTCCCAAAAATTCCCCCAAATTCCCCCAAAATTCCCATCCCTGCACTCCCTGAACCCCCAAATCTCCCCCAAATTCCCCCCCTTGCACTCCCAGGGGTCCTGCTGGGGGGGGGCCAAAATTTCCCCCAAACCCCCAAAATCCTCCAAGCCCCCCTAAAATCTCCCCAAATCCCCCCAAAATCCCCCAAAACACCCCAAACCGCCCCCAAAATCCCTCCAGACCTCCCCAAAATCCCCCCAAAACCTCCCCAAACCCCCCTGAAACCTCCCCAAAATCCTCCAACCCCCCCAAAATCCCCCCAAAACCTCCCCCAAGCCCCTCCAAACCACCCGAAATCCCACAAAATCTCCCCAAAATCCCTCCAAATCCCACCAAAATCCCCCCCAAAACCCCCCAACATCCACCAGACCCCCCCAAACCACCCCAAAGCCTCCCCCAAACCCCCCTGAAACCTCCCCAAAATCCTCCAACCCCCCCAAAGTCTCCCCAAAACCTCCCCCAAAATCCCCCAAAACCTCTCCAACCCCCCCTGAATCCCCCCAAAATCTCCCCTACATCCCCCCAAAACCCCCCCCCACCTCCCCAAAATCCCTCACGACCTTCCCAAACCCCCCAAAACCTCCCCCAAAATCCCTCCAGAGCTCCCCAAAACCTCCCCAAACCCCCCTGAAACCTCCCCAAAATCCCCCAACCCCCCCCAAAACCTCCCCCAAAATCCCCCCAAAATCTCTCCAAACCCCCCAAATCTCCCCAAACTCCCCTAATCCCCCCAAAATCTCCCCCAAAATCCCTCCAGACCTCTCCAAAACCTCCCCAAACCCCCCTGAAACCTCCCCAAAATCCTCCAACCCCCCAAAACCTCCCCGAAACCTCCCCCAAACCACCCGAAATCCCACAAAATCTCCCCAAAATCCCTCCAAGCCCCATCAAAATCCCCCCAAACCCCCCCCAACATCCCCAAAACCTCCCCAAAATCCCCCCAAAGCTCCCCAAAATCTCCCCAAAATCCCTCAAGACCTTCCCAAAACATCCCCAAAGCTCCCCAAAATCCTCCAACCCCCCCAAAATCCCCCCAAAACCTCCCCCAAAATCCCCCCAATCCCCCCAAAAACCCCCCAAAACCTCTCCAAACCCCCCTAAATCCCCCTTAACCTCCCCCAAATCCTCCCAACCTCCCCAAAATCCCTCCAGAGCTCCCCAAAACCTCCCCAAACCCCCCAAGATCTCCCCAAACCCCCCTGAAACCTCCCCAAAATCCTCCAGAACCCCCCAAAACCTCCCCGAAACCTCCCCCAAACCACCCGAAATCCCACAAAATCTCCCCAAAATCCCTCCAAGCCCCATCAAAATCTCCCCAAACCCCCCCCTAACATCCCCAAAACCTCCCAACCCCCCCAAAAAATCCCCCAAACCTCCCCAAAATCCCCCCAAAATCCCTCAAGACCTTCCCAAAACCTCCCCAAACCCCCCAAGATCTCCCCAAACCCCCCTGAAACCTCCCCAAACTCCTCCAACCCCCCCAAAATCCCCCCAAAACCTCCCCCAAAATCCCCCCAATCCCCCCAAAAACCCCCCAAAACCTCTCCAAACCCCCCTAAATCCCCCCTAACCTCCCCCAAATCCTCCAACCCCCCCAAAACCTCCCCCAAAATCCCCCCCAAACCTCTCCAAACCCCCTTTAACCCCCCCAAAATCCCCCCAAACCCCCCAAAACCCCCCAAACCCCCCAAAATCCCCCCAAAATCCTCTAACCCCCCCCCCCGTTGTGTGGCAGCCCCGCGGCTCCGGGAATCCCCTGCAGAGCTTCAGATTCACCCGCAGAGGGAACAGAGGGGCTGGGAGCACGGCCTGAGCACCTGGGACACCTGGGGACACCTGGGACACCCCCTGGGGACACCTGGGGACACCTGGGAGCACGGCCTGAGCACCTGGGACACCTGGGGACACCTGGGACACCCCCTGGGGACACCTGGGGACACCTGGGAGCACGGCCTGAGCACCTGGGGACACCCCCTGGGGACACCTGGGAGCACGGCCTGAGCACCTGGGACACCTGGGGACACCTGGGACACCCCCTGGGGACACCTGGGGACCCAACTGTCACCTCCCTCCGTGGCCACCCTGGGGCCACCACAGCCCCGCCCCGTGTGTCCCCCTCGGGGGTTGGTGACAATAAAGGTGCCAAGGAGCCACAGTGGGGTCTGCGGTGGCTGCGGGACAGGGACGGGGACAGGGATGGGGACAGGGGACAGGGATGGGGACAGGGATGGGGACAGGGGACAGGGATGGGGACAGGGGATGGGGATGGGGATGGGGACAGGGATGGGGACAGGGGATGGGGACAGGGGACAGGACAGGGGACAGGGACAGGGATGGGGACAGGGGACAGGGATGGGGACAGGGGATGGGGATGGGGACAGGGGATGGGGACAGGGGACAGGACAGGGGACAGGGACAGGGGACAGGGATGGGGACAGGGACAGGGGATGGGGACAGGGGATGGGGACAGGGACAGGGGATGGGGACAGGGGATGGGGACAGGGGACAGGGGACAGGACAGGGGACAGGGATGGGGATGGGGACAGGGACAGGGGACAGGGGACAGGGGTCAGGGATGGGGACGGGGATGGGGACAGGGACAGGGGAAGGGACAGGGGACAGGGGACAGGGATGGGGACAGGCGGGTGACAGGGACATCTCGGGGACAGGCTGGTGACGCAGGTGTGGGCAAAGGTGCCAGGGCGGGACCCGCCCCCCTTATCTGTCCCCCCCTTATCTGTCCCCCCCTTATCTGTCCCCCGTTATCGTCCCCAAGGCCACCAGGGCCATAAACGGCGCCTCAGGGACACCCGGGGGTGACACGGGTGGCATCGGGGGGCTGGCACCCCCTTGGGGACACTGCAGGGACCCCGCGGGGCTCGGGGGTGGCACCGGGAGCCGGGGGGCGAGCGGGTGTGGCACTGCCCCGCCCTGGTGACATCGGGGACGGGCGTGGCACTGCCCGGGCACTGAGCGCCGTCCAAGGCCCTGAAGCCGCCGGGACAGAGGGCACGGGTGGCACTGGGACACGGGGGTGGCACTGGGATGGCACACGGGGGTGGCACTGGGATGGCACACAGGGGTGGGACATGGGGGTGGCACTGGGACACGGGGGTGGCACTGGGATGGCACACAGGGGTGGCACACGGGGGTGGCACTGGGATGGCACACAAGGGTGGCACACGGGGGTGGCACTGGGACACGGGGGTGGCACACGGGGATGGCACTGGGACACGGGGGTGGCACACAGGGATGGGACACAGCGATGGGACACGGGGGTGACATACGGGGGGTGGCACTGGGACACGGGGGTGGCACTGGGATGGGACACGGGGGTGACACACGGGGGTGGCACTGGGACACGGGGGTGGCACACGGGGGTGGCACTGGGATGGGACACGGGGGTGGCACTGGGACATGGGGGTGGCACACGGGGGTGGCACTGGGATGGGACACGGGGGTGGCACTGGGACACGGGGATGGGACACAGGGGTGACACACGGGGATGGGACACGGGGACAGAGGGAACGGGGACGAGGGGATGGCACTGGGACATGGAGGCGGCACACGGGGGTGGCACTGGGATGGCACTGAGACATGGGGATGGCACACAGAGGTGGCACGGGGACAGAGGGGACGGGGACAGGGGGATGGCACACGAGGATGGCACTGGGACACGGGGATGGGACACGGGGACAGAGGGCACGGGGACACAAGGATGGCACACGGGGATGGCACGAGGGGATAGAACTGGGACACGGGGGTGGCACACGGGGATGGAACTGGGACATGGGGACAGAGGGCACGGGGACACAGGGATGGCACACAGGGATGGCACACGGGGATGGCACACGGGGATGGGACACAGGGATGGAACTGGGACATGGGGATGGGACGAGGGGACAGAGGGCACGGGGACACAGGGATGGGACCTGGGGTGGGACACGGGGATGGAACTGGGACATGGGGACAGAGGGCACGAGTGGCACAGGGACACGAGGATGGCACGCGGGGATGGCACAGGGACACGGGGATGTCACACGGGGGTGGCACAGTCACCACCCGGATGGCTTCAGAGTGGCGGTGACACTGCCCGGCTGTCCCTGTCACCACCGGGGTGGCACCGCGGGGGTGGCCCTGGCACCGCCGGGTCCCTCCCACGGCCTGGCAGACACCAGGGCGTCACCTCCGGGATGTGGCACTGGCACTGTCACCGCTGCCACCCTGTGCCACCCTGAGCTCCCAAATTCCCGTGGTTGTCCCCAAATCGGTGCCCGTGAGTGACCCCGCCGCCCTGTCCCCAAACCAATCAGTGCCACCCTCTGTTGTCCCCATTTCCGTGCCCTGTCCCCAAACCAGTGCCACCCTCTGTTGTCCCCAGTTTCGGTGCCCTGTCCCCAAACCAGCGCCACCCTCTGTTGTCCCCAGTTTCGGTGCCCTGTCCCCAAACCAATCAGTGCCACCCTCTGTTGTCCCCAGTTTCGGTGCCCTGTCCCCAAACCAGTGCCACCCTCTGTTGTCCCCAGTTTCGGTGCCCTGTCCCCAAACCAGCGCCACCCTCTGTTGTCCCCAGTTTCGGTGCCCTGTCCCCAAACCAATCAGTGCCACCCTCTGTTGTCCCCATTTCCGTGCCCTGTCCCCAAACCAGTGCCACCCTCTGTTGTCCCCATTTCCGTTCCCTGTCCCCAAACCAATCAGTGCCACCCTCTGTTGTCCCCAGTTTCGGTGCCCTGTCCCCAAACCAGTGCCACCCTCTGTTGTCCCCATTCCGGTGCCCTGTCCCCAAACCAGTGCCACCCTCTGTTGTCCCCAGTTTCGGTGCCCTGTCCCCAAACCAGTGCCACCCTCTGTTGTCCCCATTTCCGTTCCCTGTCCCCAAACCAGTGCCACCCTCTGTTGTCCCCAGTTTCGGTGCCCTGTCCCCAAACCAATCAGTGCCACCCTCTGTTGTCCCCAGTTTCGGTGCCCTGTCCCCAAACCAGCGCCACCCTCTGTTGTCCCCATTTCGGTGCCCTGTCCCCAAACCAGCGCCACCCTCTGTTGTCCCCAGTTTCGGTGCCCTGTCCCCAAACCAATCAGTGCCACCCTCTGTTGTCCCCAGTTTCGGTGCCCTGTCCCCAAACCAGTGCCACCCTCTGTTGTCCCCAGTTTCGGTGCCCTGTCCCCAAACCAATCAGTGCCACCCTCTGTTGTCCCCAGTTTCGGTGCCCTGTCCCCAAACCAGCGCCACCCTCTGTTGTCCCCATTTCGGTGCCCTGTCCCCAAACCAGCGCCACCCTCTGTTGTCCCCAGTTTCGGTGCCCTGTCCCCAAACCAATCAGTGCCACCCTCTGTTGTCCCCAGTTTCGGTGCCCTGTCCCCAAACCAGTGCCACCCTCTGTTGTCCCCAGTTTCGGTGCCCTGTCCCCAAACCAATCAGTGCCACCCTCTGTTGTCCCCATTTCCATGCCCTGTCCCCAAACCAATCAGTGCCACCCTCTGTTTGTCCCCAGTTTCGGTTCCCTGTCCCCAAACCAGTGCCACCCTCTGTTTGTCCCCAGCCCCGCGCGGCTCCCGCGGCCCCGCCCCGATCGATCGATGGATGGGGGTTAATGATCGATGGATGGGGGTTAATGATTGATCGATCGATCGATCGATGGGGGTTAATGATTGATCGATCGATCGGCCGGCCCGGGGCTGATTGGCCCCGGTGCCATCGGGCCAGCAGGGCCCTCCCCGGGTGGCACCGCGGGGGCGGGGGGGGTTTATAGGCGCAGGTGACACTTGGGGACAAGCGTGTCAGCATGGCCGCGACGCTGGCACTGCCCGGAGCCCTCCTGGCCGCGCTGCTGGCGCTGGTAGGGGACAGGCGACACCGCGGGTGGCACTGGGAGGGACACGGGCCATGGGGGGGGCGGGGACTGGGAGTGGCACCGGCGGGGGGCGGGGGGGGCGACGGTGCCGGGCCCCCTTGGTGACATTGGGGACTGAGGGGGACGGAGCCAGGGGACAGCGGGTGACATCTGGGGACTGAGGGGGACAGAGCAGAGGGGACAGCGGTGCTGTGGTCCCTTGGTGACATTTGGGGACAGGGTGGCAGAGCCAGGGGACATCGGGTGACATTTGGGGACTGAGGGGGACAGAGCAGAGGGGACAGCGGGTGACATCTGGGGACTGAGGGGGACAGAGCCAGGGGACAGCGGGTGACATTTGGGGACTGAGGGTGGCAGGGTGGAGGGACATCGAGTGACATTTGGGGACTGAGGGTGGCAGGGTGGAGGGACATCGAGTGACATTTGGGGACTGAGGGGGACAGAGCAGAGGGGACAGCGGTGCTGTGGTCCCTTGGTGACATTTGGGGACAGGATGGCAGAGCCAGGGGACACCGGGTAACATTTAGGGAGCGAAGGTGACACAGGTTGGGGACACCGGAGCGGTGCCCATGGGGTGACATTTGGGGCTGAGAGTGGCACAGGTGGGGGGACATCGGGTGACATTTGGGGACTGAGGGTGGCACAGACTGGGGACACGGGTGCGGTGCCCCCTTGGTGACATTTGGGAGGGGCTGACGGGGACACTGCTGTGGTGTCCTGTGGGTGCCCATTGGGTGACATTTGGGTGACAATCGGAGGTGACAGGGGAGGGGACATTGCCCGGCTGCCCCTTGGTGACAATCGGAGGTGACAGGACAGGGGACATTGCCCTGCTGCCCCTTGGTGACAATCGGAGGTGACAGGACAGGGGACATTGCCCTGCTGCCCTTTGGGCCCCATTCGGAGGAGCTGGGAGTGGCAGAGCCGCTCCTTGTGGTGGCCTTTGGGTGACAGCTGGGTGACAGCTGGGTGACAGCTGGGTGACATTTGGGGGGGCGGTGCGTGACACAGCAGGGGGACACTGCTGTGGTGCCCCTCAGGTGCCCTCTGGGTGACACCTGGGTGACAGCTGGGTGACATTTGGGTGACACCTGGGTGACATTTGGGTGATGCTTCGGGCGTGGCAGGACGAGTGACTCTGTGGTGCCTTTGGGTGACATTTGGAAGGGCTGAGGGTGACAGCGGGGTGGGGGGGACACCTCCATGGTGCCCATCAGGTCCCCTTTGGGTGGCATTTGGGTGGCATTTGGAGGGGCCGGAGGTGGCAGAGTGCAGGGGACACTCCTGTGGTGCCCATCAGGTGCCCACTGGGTGGCACCCGGGTGACACTTGGGTGACATTCAGGTGCCATTCAGAGGAATTGAAGGTGGCACAGCTGTGGGGACACCTCTGCCGTGCCACCGGGTGCCACTTGGGTGACACTGGGAGGGGCTGGGGGTGACAGAGTAAGGGGACACCTCCATGGTGCCCACTGGGTGCCCCCTGGGTGCCCTTTGGGTGACGTTTGGAGGGACTGAAGGTAGCAGAATGTGGGGACAATGTCGTGGTGCCCTCTGGGTGACATTTAGGTGACATTTGTCGGGGACACCTCCATGGTGCCCATCAGGTCCCCTTTGGGTGGCATTTGGGTGACGTTTGGGTGACATTTGGAGGAGCCGGGTGTGGCAGAATGGAGGGGACACTCCCGCAGTGCCCACTGGGTGACACCTGGGTGACACCTGGGTGACTTTTGTAGGAGCCGGGTGTGGCAGAATGGAGGGGACAGTCCCGCAGTGCCCACTGGGTGCCCACTGGGTGCCCTCTGGGTGACACCTGGGTGACATTTGGGTGACATTTGGGTGACATTTGGGTGACATTTGTAGGGGACACCTCCATGGTGCCCATCAGGTCCCCTTTGGGTGACATTTGGGTGACGTTTGGGTGCCATTTGGAGGAGCCGGGTATGGCAGAGTGCAGGGGACACTCCCTCAGTGCCCACTGGGTGCCCTCTGGGTGACACCTGGGTGACATTTGGGTGACATTTGGGTGACATTTGGGTGACATTTGTAGGAGCCGAGTGTGGCAGAGTGCAGGGGACACTCCCGCAGTGCCCACTGGGTGCCCTCTGGGTGACACCTGGGTGACATTTGGGTGACATTTGGGTGCCATTTGGAGGAGCCGGGTGTGGCACAGTGCAGGGGACACTCCCTCGGTGCCCACCAGGTGCCATTTAACCCCTGACGCGCCAGCGCGGTGCCACCAGGTGTTGCATGTCCCCATCTCTGTACGGAGGTGGAACATTCCGTGCCCCCTGCGGTGTGCTGTGGTCCGCTCCCTCTCCCCCCTGGCCGCCCCCCAATTTCTTCCCGCCCCCCTTGCAGACCCTGGGAGGGACCTGTGCCCCCTGAGCTCGCCCTCTTTCCCCCTTTCCTTTTTTCTCTCCTGTCGCTCCTGGGGAGCCACGAGAAATAAACCCCGCAACCTCCCCAGGGGGAAAAAAGCCTCTTTTGTTGATCTTTTATTCACGTCCACGTGGCGGATCCCGAGGCTTCACCCCGAGAGCTGCGCCAGTCCTGAGGAAAGGGTGAAGACTCAAAGGGTCAAAGCCACAACCGACCCGTCCGTGTCCCCTCGCCCACCCCGCAGGCCTCGCCCTCGCTGACCCCCATTCACCAGCCCGGCTTCTGCGCCTTCTACGGCGAGTGCGGCCGGAACCCGGAGGTGAACGTGTCGCTGGTGTCGTCGCGGGTGCCCTGCCTGTCCAACACCCCTGCCCGGGTGGCATCGGGGTCGCTGCTGTCGCTGCTGCGCTCCGTGTGCCCGGAGCTGGTGCGGGGCGACAACGAGACCACGCTCGTGTGCTGTAACTACCTGCAGCTCGAGGCTCTCCAGCGCAGCGTGGGGCTGTCGGGCGCGGTGCTGGCTCGGTGCCCGTCCTGTGCCCGCAACTTCGCCAACCTTTACTGCCACAACATCTGCAGCCCGGACCAGAGCCTGTTCACCAACGTCACCCGCGTCATCGACTACGCGGAGGAGCCCGGAGCGCTGGCCGTGCTGCAGTATCAGCTCTTCTACAGCCAGGGCTACGCCGAGGCCGCCTTCGCTTCGTGCCAGGACGTGCGGCTGCCAGCCACGGGCGGCTATGCCATCGCCACCATGTGCGGCCGCTACGGTGCCCAGCTGTGCACGGCCCAGCGCTGGCTGGACTTCCAGGGCGACAAGAACAACGGGCTGGCACCGCTGCAGATCGACTTCCACCTGCTGCCCAACAGCTCCGAGCCCGGCGAGGGCATCGTGCCGCTGGACGCGCCCGTGTGGGGCTGTGACGAAGCGCCGGACGCCGGGCAGGAGCCGTGTTCGTGCCAGGACTGCGCCCGCTCCTGCCCGCCCGTGGTGCCACCCCCGGACCCGCCGCCGCCGTTCCGTATCGGCCGCGCCGATGGCGTTCTGGTCATCTCTGTGCTGCTCTTCGCCCTCCTGGCTCTGACCTTCGTGCTGGCCCGTTGGTGCCGCCGGGGATCGGCGGAGCCGCCGCCCAAGGCTCGGGGCCGGGGCGGGTGCTCGGAGCGGGCGGGCGATGCCTGGCAGCGCTCCCTGGAGCGAGCCTTCCGCTCCTGGGGCACGGCGGTGGCCACGCGGCCCGTGCTGGTCCTGCTGGTGGCCCTGGTGGTGGCCGGAGGGCTCTCGGCAGGGCTGGTGACCCTGAGGCTCACCACGAACCCCGTGGAGCTGTGGTCGGCGCCGGGCAGCCGCGCCAGGCAGGAGAAGGCGTTCCACGACCGCCACTTCGGGCCCTTCCTGCGCACCAACCAGGTCATCGTGACGGCGCCGGGGCGCGCTGGTGTCGCCTACGACTCGGTGCTGCTGGGGACAAAGAATTTCAGCGGTGTGCTGGCCCAGGACGTGCTGCTGGTGCTGCTGGAGCTGCAGGAAACGCTGGCGGCCACCACGGCGTGGGCACCGCGCTCGGGCAGGAATGTCAGCCTGCAGGACGTTTGCTACGCGCCCCTGAACCCCAGCCAGCCCGGCGTGGGCGACTGCGCCGTGTCCAGCGTCACGCAGTACTTCCAGAACAACCGCAGCCACCTGGAGCTCCGAGCCTGGCAGCAGGACAGCAAGAACCCGGGCACCGTGGACTGGCACGACCACCTCATCTACTGCGTCAAGTGGGTGGCCACTTGTGGGGTTGGGGTGACACCTGTGGGGTGCTGGGCGTGGCACGGTGCCCGTGAGGTGCCCAGTTATGGGGTTGGGGTGATGCCTATGGGGTGCTGGACGTGGCACGGTGCCCGTGAGGTGCCCTGTTGTGGGGTTGGGGTGATGCCCGTGGGGTTCTGTCCATGATTTGGTGCCCATAGGATGTCCAGTTGTGGGGTTGGGGTGACACCTGTGGGGTGCTGGACGTGGCACGGTGCCCATGGGGCGGCCAGCTGTGGGGCTGGGGTGACACCTGTGGGGTGCTGGACGTGGCACGGTGCCCGTGAGGTGCCCAGTTGTGGGGCTGGGGTGACATCTGTGGGGTTCTGGGCATGGCACGGTGCCCGTGAGGTGCCCAGTTGTGGGGCTGGGGTGACATCTGTGGGGTGCTGGGCATGGCACGGTGCCCATGGGGTGTCCAGCTGTGGGGCTGGGGTGATGCCCAAGGGGTGATGGGCATGGCCGGGTGCCCATGGGAGTTTATCTGTGGGGCTGAGGGGTCGCTATGGGGTGCCCCTTGTGGCACGGTGCCCGGGGGGTGCCCAGCTGTGGGATTGGGGTCACGCCTGTGGGGTGCTGGGCATGGCCTGGTGCCCGTGGGGTGCCCGATTTGGGGGTTCGGGTGCTCTCTGTGGGGCACTCAGAGGGTCGGGGTGCCACCCACTGCTCCCAGGCTGTCACCCCTGTGTCCCCCAGGATGTCCAGGTGCCCGTGGGGTGCCAGGCTCAGGGGTTGGGGTGTCACCCGTGTGTTCCCATCACTGTGGGGTGCCAGGCTCAGGGGTTGGGGTGTCACCCCTGTGTCCCCATCACTGTGGGGTGCCAGGCTCAGGGGTTGGGGTGTCACCCTTGTGTCCCCATCACTATGGGGTGCCAGGCTGTGACTCTGGGGTGTCACCCGTGTGTCCCCATCACTATGGGGTGCCAGGCTCAGGGGTTGGGGTGTCACCCGTGTGTCCCCATCACTATGGAGTGCCAGGCTGTGACTCTGGGGTGTCACCCGTGTGTCCTCATCACTGTGGGGTGCCAGGCTCAGGGGTTGGGGTGTCACCCGTGTGTCCCCATCACTATGGGGTGCCAGGCTCAGGGGTTGGGGTGTCACCCGTGTGTCCCCATCACTGTGGGGTGCCAGGCTCAGGGGTTGGGGTGTCACCCGTGTGTCCCCATCACTGTGGGGTGCCAGGCTCAGGAGTTGGGGTGTCACTCTCGTGTCCGAGGTGCCCCGCGGGTGGCAGCGGGTGCGGGGCAGGGGTCGGGCGGGCACAGCCCCCGCTGACGCCCCCGGCCCTGTCGCCACCAGCTCCCCGCTCTCCTTCAAGGACATCACGGCGCTGGAGCTGAGCTGCATGGCCGAGTACGGCGGGCCCGTGTTCCCCTACATCGCCCTGGGCGGCTACCCCGGTACGAGGGTTCCGGGGGTCCGGGAGTTCCGGGGGGTCTGGGGGTTCCGGGGCAATTCGGGGGTTTCGGGGGGTTCCAATGGGTCTGGGGAGTTTAGGGGTTCGGGGGATTTGAAGGGTCCGAGGGGTCCAGGGAGTCCAGGGAGGTCCAGGGGGTCCGGGGAGGTTCGGGGGTTCCGGGCGTCTGGAGGGGTTCAGGGGTTCCGGGGAGGTTCGGGGGTCCAGGGGAATCCGGGGGTTCCGGGGAGTCTGGAGGGTTTCGGGGGGTTCGGAGGGTCCGGGGGGGTCCGGGGGTTTCGGGGGGACCGGAGGGTCCGGGAGATCCGCGAGTTCTGGGGGTTCCGAGGGGTCCGGAAGTTTCGGGGGCTCCGGGGGGTCCCGAGGTTCGGGGGGTTCGGGGGGTTGGGGGTGTCTGAGGGGTTCGGGGGCTCCAGGAATCCGGTGCCAGCCGTGTCCCCGCCGTGTCCCCGCCGTGTCCCCGCAGAGTCCGAGTACACGGAGGCCGAGGCGCTCATTGTCACCTACTCGCTCAACAACTTCGAGGCCGGGGACCCGCGCCTCGAGTGGGTGCTGAGCTGGGAGCGCCGCTTCCTGGACGTGGTGCGCGACTTCCAGCGCCGCCACAGCCACAACCTCTCGGTCACCTTCATGGCCGAGGTGCGGCAAGTGTCCCCCCGTGTCCCCTCCGTGTCCTCCAGTGTCCCCCCGTGTTCCCTTCAGTGTTCCCCTCGTGTCCCCCCGTGTCCCTCTCGTGTCCCCCTCGCGTCCTCCCGTGTCCTCCCGTGTCCCCTCCTTGTCCCCCTCGTGTCCCCCCGTGTCCCCCCGTGTCCCCTCCGTGTCCTCCCGTGTCCTCCCGTGTCCCCCCGTGTCCCCCTCGCGTCCTCCCGTGTCGCCCGTGTCCCCTCCATGTGCCCTCCGTGTCCCCGCGTGTCTCTGTGCCCCCTCCATGTCCCTCAGTGTCCCCCCATGTCCCCTCCGTGTCCCCCCGTGTCCTCTCCGTGTCCCCTCCATGTCCCCTCCGTGTCTCTGTGCCACCTCCATGCCCCTGTGCCCCACGTGTCCCCTCCGTGCCCCCTCAGTGTCCCTGTGTCCCCTCTGTGCCACCTCCATGCCCCTGTGCCCCACGTGTCCCCTCCGTGTCCCCTGCCCCCGCAGAGCCCCCAGGGTCCCCCGTGTCCCCTCCGCGTCTTTGTCCCCTCCGTGTCCCCGTGTCCCCTCTATGCCCCTGGTGCACGTGCCCCTTCCATGTCCCGTGTCCCTGTTCCCCCTGTGTGTCCCCGGTGCCCCCGGTGCCCCCTCAGCTGTCGCTGTCGCCGTCGCTGTCCCCTCAGCGCTCTCTGGAGGACGAGATCAACCGCACGAGCGGGGAGGACATCCCGGTGTTCGCCACCAGTTACCTGCTCGTGTTCGCCTACATCGCGCTGGCCCTGGGCGAGTACACGGCCTGGAGACGGGTCCTGGTGAGCCCGGGGGGCATGGGGGTGGCACAGGGACCTGGGGGGCACGGGGGTGCCACAGGGACCTGGGGGGCACTGGGGTTCAGGGGGTTCGGGGGTGGCACAGGGTCCTGGAGAGCCCCGGGGGACTCTGGGGTGGTGGCAGCGGCCTGGGGGAGCCGATCCGAGGGTGCTGATCGGGGGATTCTGATCGGGGGATGCTGATCTGTGGGTGCTGATCTCGGGGTGCTGATCTGGAGATGCCGATCCGTGGGTGCCGATCCGTGGGTGCTGATCTGGGGGTGCCGATCTGGGGGTGCAGATCTGAGGGTGCCGATCTCAGGGTGCTGATCCGGGGGTACCGATCTGTGGGTGCCGATCTCAGGGTGCCGATCTGTGGGTGCCGATCCGTGGGTGCCGATCTGGAGATGCCGATCTGTGGGTGCCGATCCGTGGGTGCTGATCTGTGGGTGCCGATCCGGGGGTGCCGATCTGTGGGTGCCGATCCGTGGGTGCCGATCTGTGGGTGCCGATCTACGGGTGCTGATCCGTGGGTGCCGATCTGTGGGTGCCGATCCGTGGGTGCCGATCTCGGGGTGCTGATCCGGGGGTTCTGATCTGTGGGTGCCGATCCGTGGGTGCCGATCCGTGGGTGCCGATCTGTGGGTGCCGATCTGTGGGTGCCGATCTGTGGGTGCTGATCTGTGGGTACCGATCTGTGGGTGCCGATCCGTGGGTGCCGATCTCGGGGTGCTGATCCGGGGGTGCCGATCCGTGGGTGCCGATCCGTGGGTGCCGATCCGGGGGTGCCGATCCGTGGGTGCCGATCCGTGGGTGCCGATCCCTGGGTGCCGATCCGGGGGTGCTGATCTGTGGGTGCCGATCCGTGGGTGCCGATTTATGGGTGCCGATCCGTGGGTGCCGATCCGTGGGTGCCGATCTCGGGGTGCCGATCTCGGGGTGCCGATTTATGGGTGCCGATCTCGGGGTGCTGATCCGGGGGTTCTGATCTATGGGTGCCGATCCGTGGGTGCCGATCTGTGGGTACCGATCTGTGGGTGCCGATCCGTGGGTGCCGATCTCGGGGTGCCGATCTCGGGGTGCTGATCCGGGGCTGTCACAGGTGGAGTCGAAGGTGACGCTGGCCGTGGGTGGCATCGTTGTGGTCCTGGGGGCCGTGCTGGCCTCCATGGGGCTGCTGTCGCTGCTGGGGCTCGCCTCGTCCCTCATCATCATCGAGGTCGTGCCCTTCCTCGTGCTGGCCGTGGGCGCCGACAACATCTTCATCTTCGTGCAGGAGCTGCAGGTGCGGGCTCGGGGGGCTCGGGGGGTCCTTGGGGCACCCTGGGGGGTCCTTGGGGCACCCTGGGGGGGGCTCGGGAGGTCCTTGGGGCACCCTGGGGGGGCTCGGGGGGGGCCCTTGGGGCACCCTGGGGGGGCTCGGGGGGTCCTTGGGGCACCCTGGGGGGTCCTTGGGGCACCCTGGGGGGCTCGGGAGGTCCTTGGGGCACCCTGGGGGGGCTCGGGGGGGTCCTTGGGGCACCCTGGGGGGTCCTTGGGGCACCCTGGGGGGGCTCGGGAGGTCCTTGGGGCACCCTGGGGGGGCTCGGGGGGGTCCTTGGGGCACCCTGGGGGGGCTCGGGGGGTCCTTGGGGCACCCTGGGGGGGGCTCGGGGGGTCCTTGGGGCACCCTGGGGGGGCTCGGGGGGGTCCTTAGGGTGTCACATTTCAGGACAGGGCTCCCCATGGGGCAAGGCGGGCATCTGTGGGCATGGGGGGTCTTTGGGGATAGGGACACCGTGGGGCACGGGGACACCTTGGGGACACCTTGGGGACACCTTGGGGACACCTTGGGGACAGGGCTCTCCATGGGGCACAGGGGGGACTGTGGGGCACAGGGACACCTTTGGGGACAGGGATCCCCGTGGGACAGGGGGGCTTGGGGACACCTTGGGGACAGAGGTCCCCATGGTGGGGGGACACCCGAGGGCAGTGGGGATCCCTGTGGGGCAGAAGGACATGGGGACACTTTGGGGACCAGGGTGTCCATGGGGCACAGGGGCTTGGGGACACTTTGGGGACAGATGTCCCCATGGGCTACGGGGGCACTTTCGGGATTGCCATGGGGAGTGTGTCCCTAGGGGGGGGGTCCCGTGGGGCAGGTGGGCACCCTCAGGTGGGTGGGGGGTGCTCGTGGGGGTGCCCTGGGATCTGGAGGTGCCCGTGGGGGATCCCTGAGATCTGGGGGTGCCCCTGGGGATCCTCTCGGATCTGGGGGTCCCCTGGGATCCGGGGGTGCCCGTGGGGATCCCCTGGGATCTGGGGGTGCCCGTGGGGCAGGTGGGCACCCTCAGGTGGGTGGGGGGTGCCCGTGGGGGTCCCCTGGGATCTGGGGGTGCCCGTGGGGGTGTCCTGGGATCTGGGGGTGCCCCTGGGGATCCTCTCGGATCTGGGGGTGCCCGTGGGGGTCCCCTGGGATCTGGGGGTGCCCGTGGGGGTCCCCAGGCTGTCCTGACGCCCCCCGGGCCAGCAGCAGTCGCAGCGGGAGCCGGGTGAGACGCGGGAGCAGCACGTGGGGCGGGTGCTGGCACAGGTGGCACCCAGCATGCTGCTCTGCAGCATCTCCGAGGCCGTCTGCTTCCTGCTCGGTGCGTCCGGGGACACCGGGGGGCACCGGGGGCATGGGGGGCATGGGGGGCACCGGGGGGCATGGGGGGCACCGGGGGCATGGGGGGCACCGGGGGCATTGGGGGCACCGGGGGGCATGGGGGGCACCGAGGGGCATGGGGGGCACCGGGGGGCATGGGGGGTATCGAGGGGCATGGGGGGCATGGGGGGCATGGGGGGCACCGGGGGCATGGGGGGCACCGGGAGGCATGGGGGGTACCGGGGGCATGGGGGGCACCGGGGGGCATGGGGGGCATGGGGGGTACCGGGGGCATGGAGGGCATGGGGGGCACCGGGGGGCATGGGGGGCATGGGGGGCACAGGGACATGGGGGACGTGGGGGGCACCGGGGGCACAGAGACATGGGGGACAAGTGGAGGTGAGGGGACACGGGGGGCACTGCAGGCACATGGGGGGCACAGGGACGTGGGGGGGCACGGGGGCACACGGGGGGCACTGGGGCACATGGGGGGCACAGGGGCACATGGGGGGCACTGGGGACAAGCGGAGCTGAAGGGACACGGGGGGCACAGAGGGCACGGGGACATGGGGGGCACGGGGGATTGGGGGTGTGGTGGGTGTGGGGGGGACTGGCATGGGGTCCTGGTGACACGGGGGGTGCTGGGGGTGTCCCGGTGACCCGGGGGTGTCCCAGGGGTGTCCCGGGGGTGTCCCGGGGGTGTCCCGGGGGTGTCCCGGGGGTGTCCCGGTGCTGTCCGGTGACCCAGGGGTGACCCAGGGGTGACCCAGGGGTGTCCCGGTGCTGTCCGGTGACCCAGGGGTGACCCAGGGGTGTCCCGGGGGTGTCCCGGGGGTGTCCCGGTGCTGACCCGGGGGTCGCGGGGGTCCCGCAGGTGCCCTCTCGTCCATGCCCGCCGTGCGCACCTTCGCCATCACGGCCTCGCTCGCCATCGTCTTCGATTTCCTGCTGCAAATGTCGGGGTTCGTGGCGCTGGTGGCGCTCGACTGTCGGCGACAGGAGGTGACAGCGGGGGGGACACCGCGGGGACAGGGGAGGGGGACACGGGCTGGGCGGTGTGAGGGTCCCCAGGGTGGGCACAGGGTGGGCACGGGGACCCCAAGATGGGTGTGGGGTGCCCAGGGTGGGTGTGGAGTGAGCATGGGGACCCCAGGGTGGGCACGGGGACCCCAGGGTGGCCATGGACATCCCAGAGTGGGCACAGGGACCCCAGGGTGGGCACAGGGTGAGTGGGGGTCTCCAGGGTGGGTGGGGGTCCCCAGGCTGTGCCCACGGTGGGCAGGGGGCACGAGGGTGAATGAGAGGTGCCCAGGGTGGGTGTGGGGACCCCAGGGTGGCCATGGACATCCCAGGGTGGGCACAGGGACCCCAGGATGGGCACGGGGTGACCGTGAGGTGCCCAGTGTGGACACGGGGACAGCAGGGTGGCCATGGGGACCCCAGGGTGGGCATAGGGTGGCCGTGAGGTCCCCAGAGTGAGTGGGGGTCCCCAGGGTAGGTGAGAGGTCCCCAGGCTGTGCCCAGGGTGGGTGGGGGTCCCCAGGGTGGGTGGGGGTCCCCAGAGTGAGTGGGGGTCCCCAGGGTAGGTGAGAGGTCCCCAGGCTGTGCCCAGGGGGGGCAGGGGGCACGAGGTGCCCAGGGGGGGGGTGGGGGTCCCCAGGGTGGGTGGGGGTCCCCAGGCTGTGCCCAGGGTGGGTGGGGGTCCCCAGGGTGGGTGGGGGTCCCCAGGCTGTGCCCAGGGGGGGCAGGGGGCACCCCCAGGGTGCCGTGCCAGCCCCCCCCGTGCCCCTAATGCCCCCCGTGCCCCCAGGCCGGGCGCTACGATCTCTGCTGCTGCTGCGGGACGGGCAAGGGGGCCCCCCCGGGGGGGGGGCGCGGCTGCTGCGCCCCCTCCTCGAGCGCTACTACACCCCCCTGCTGCTGCACCCACTCGTGAGGCCCGCCGTGGTGAGGGACGGGGACACGGGGGGCACGGGGGGCAGATTGGGGGGCACTGGGGACATTGGGGGGCATTGGGGGTCATGGGGGGCATTGGGGGTATTGGGGGGTATTGGGGGCATTGAGGGGCACGGGAGCATCGGGGGGGGCATCGGGGGGCATTGAAGGGGCATTGGGGGCACGGGGGGCATTGGGGACATTGGGGGGTATTGGGGGGCACGGGGTCATGGGGGACATGGAGGGCATGGGGGTCATGGGGGGCATTGGGTGCATTGAGGGGCACGGGGGGCATTGGGGGGCATTGGGGGACATTGGGGGTATTGGGGCTCTGGGGGTATCGGGGGGCATTGAGGGGCACGGGGGGCATTGGGGGGCAAGGAGGGCACCGGGTTATGGGGGGTATGGGGGTCCTGGGGGGCATTGGGGGGGTACTGGGGCTCTGGGGGTATCGGGGGGCATTGAGGGGCACGGGGGGCATTGGGGGGCAAGGAGGGCACCGGGTTATGGGGGGTATGGGGGTCCTGGGGGGCATTGGGGGGTATTGGGGCTCTGGGGGTATCGGGGGGTATTGGGGGGCACGGGGGGCATTGGGGGGCAAGGAGGGCACCGGGTTATGGGGGGTATGGGGGTCCTGGGGGGCATTGGGGAGTATTGGGGCGCTGGGGTCTTTGGGGGGGCATCGGGGGGCAGTGGGGGGCACGGGGGGCACGGGGTTAAGGGGGCATTGGGGGTCATGGGGGGCATTGAGGGGGCATTGGGGACACTGGGGGGTATTGGGGACATCGGGGGGCAGGGGGGACATCGGGGTCTGGAGGGGTGCAAGATTTTGGGGGGCACTGAAGGCCCTGGGTGGCACGGGGGGCTGGGGGCAATGAGGACAATGGGGGGCACAGGGATGTGGGGGGGCCATGGGGGGATGAGGGGCACAAAGTTTTGGGGGGGCCTGGGGGTCGGGGAGTGAGAAATGGAGTGGGGGGGTCTGGGGGGGGTCCTGGGGGACACATGGGGGGGTTTGGGGTGGGTGTGAGGGGATTTGGGGGTCACCAGAGGGGTTTGGGGGGGATATGAGAGATTTGAGGGGTCACAGGAGGCTGTGGGGGATTTGGGGGGACATGGAGGGGTCAGGGGGGGTTTGGGGGACATGGAGGGGTTTTGGGGGGACACGGAGGGGTCAGGGGGGACATGGAGGGGTTTTTGGGGACACACACGGAGGGGTGTGAGGGTTTTGGGGTCACAGGAGGCTGTGGGGGGTTTGGGGGGACACGGGAGGGCCCTGAGGGGGTTTTGGGGCCGTGAGGGGTCTGAGGGAAATGGGGGGGTCACGGAGGGGTTTTGGGGGGACATGGGGGAGCCGTGGGGGTTTTGGGGGGACATGGGGGAGCCGTGGGGGCTTTGGGGGGACATGGGGGGGCCGTGGGGGGTTTGGGGGGACACGGGGTGTTTTTGGGGGGTTTTGGGGTGCCCCGGGGGTCTCTGAGCACAGCCCCCTCCCCCCCAGGTGCTGCTGTTCCTGTTCCTGGCCTGTGCCGGGCTCTTCCTCCTGTTCCAGGTGTCCGTGGGGCTGGACCAGGAGCTGGCCCTGCCCGAGGTGGGGGCGGCGCCCCGGGGGTCTGGGGGACACACGGGGGGCGGGGGGGGGTGACACCCGTGGGGAGGCTCGGGGACACGTGAGGGTGACACCGCCCTACATGGGGACATGTGGGGTGACCCCTCTGAGACCCCCTGGGGGTGCTGGGGGGGTGACACGGCCCCCTCTGGGGATGCTGGGACACTTTGGGGACCCCCCAGGACCCCGTGGGTGGCAGGGATGGGTGACACGTGGGGTGGGTGACACATGGGGGGGTGACATGGCCCTGAATGGGGACACGTGGGGGGTGACATGGCCCTGAATGGGGACACATGGGGGTGACATGGCCATTTATGGGGACACATGGGGGGGTGTGACATGGCCATGTGTGGGGACACATGGGGGGTGACATGGCCATGTGTGGGGACACATGGGGGGTGACATGGCCCTGAATGGGGACACATGGGGGGGTGACATTGCCCTGAATGGGGACACATGGGGATGCTGGGACCCTTTGGGGACATTTTGGGGACTCCCCAGGACCCCGTGGGTGACAGGGATGGGTGACACGTGGGGTGGGTGACATGGCCATATATGGGGACATATGGGGGGGTGTGACATGGCCCTGAATGGGGACACATGGGGGGTGACATGGCCCTGAATGGGGACACATGGGGGTGACATGGCCATTTATGGGGACACATGGGGGGGTGTGACATGGCCCTGAATGGGGACACGTGGGGGGTGACATGGCCATTTATGGGGACACATGGGGGTGACATGGCCATTTATGGGGACACATGGGGGGTGACATGGCCATTTATGGGGACACATGGGGGGTGACATGGCCATGTGTGGGGACACATGGGGGGTGACATGGCCCTGAATGGGGACACATGGGGGGGTGACATTGCCCTGAATGGGGACACATGGGGATGCTGGGACCCTTTGGGGACATTTTGGGGACTCCCCAGGACCCCGTGGGTGACAGGGATGGGTGACACGTGGGGTGGGTGACATGGCCATATATGGGGACATATGGGGGGGTGTGACATGGCCCTGAATGGGGACACATGGGGGGTGACATGGCCCTGAATGGGGACACATGGGGGGTGACATTGCCCTGAATGGGGACACATGGGGGGTGACATGGCCATATATGGGGACACATGGGGATGCTGGGACCCTTTGGGGACATTTTGGGGACTCCCCAGGACCCCGTGGGTGACAGGGATGGGTGACACGTGGGGTGGGTGACATGGCCATATATGGGGACACATGGGGGGTGTGACATGGCCCTGAGTGGGGCCACCCAGCAATGCTGGGACCCCTCTGTGCCCCCCTCTGTGCCCCCTCTGTGCCCCCTCTGTGCCCCCTGTGGGGTGCCCGCGGTGCCACCCGTGTCACCCGGCTGTCCCCAGGACTCGTACATGCTCGAGTACTTCTCGGCAATGAACCAGTACCTGGCCGTGGGTGTCCCCACCTACTTTGTCACCACGAGCGGCTACGACTTCTCCTCTGCCAACGGCACCAACGCCATCTGCTCCAGCTCGGGCTGCGACTCGGACTCGCTGACCCAAACCATCCAGCAGGCCACGGCCTTCCCCAACGTGTGAGTGCCCGGCCGGGCCACTGCGGCCACCCCGGGCCGTGCCCGGCTCTGCCAGCCCTGTGTGCCCGGCTCTGCCAGCCCTGTGTCCTCATGGTGTCCCCGGCTCTGCCAGCCCTGTGTCCTCGGGGTGTCCCCGGCTCTGCCAGCCCTGTGTGCCCGGCTCTGCCAGCCCTGTGTGCCCGGCTCTGCCAGCCCTGTGTCCCCAGGGTGTCTCCGGGGTGTCCCCGGCTCTGCCATCCCTGTGTGCCCGGCTCTGCCAGCCCTGTGTCCTCATGGTGTCCCCGGCTCCTGCCAGCCCCGTGTCCTCATGGTGTCCCCAACTCTGCCAGCCCTGTGTGCCCGGCTCTGCCAGCCCTGTGTCCTCGGGGTGTCCCCGGCTCTGCCAGCCCTGTGTCCCCGTGATGTCCCCGGGGTGTCCCCGGCTCTGCCAGCCCTGTGTCCCCGTGGTGTCCCCGTGATGTCCCCGGGGTGTCCCCGGCTCTGCCAGCCCTGTGTCCCCGTGGTGTCCCCGTGATGTCCCCGGGGTGTCCCCGGCTCTGCCAGCCCTGTGTCCCCTCTGCCAGGTCCTACCTGGCCATCCCGGCCACCTCGTGGGTGGATGATTTCCTGGACTGGCTGAACCCCATGGGGCGCTGCTGCCGCATCCACCAGTTCGGGCCGAACAAGGGCGAGTTCTGCCCCTCCACCAGCAGTGAGTGGGACGGGGGCACGGGGCTACTCTGGGCTGGCCACTGAGTGCCCACCGTGGTGGTCATTGGGTGGTCACCGGGTGCCCACCATGGTGGCCATTGGGTGGCCATTGGGTGCCCACAATGTTGGCCATTGGGTGGTCATTGGGTGCTCACTGTGGTGGCTGTTGGGTGGCCATTGGGTGCTCACCCTGGTGGCTGTTGGGTGGCCATTAGGTGACCATTCATGATGGCCATTGGGTGGCCATTGGGTGCCCACTGTGGGGGTCCTTGGGTGGCCATTGGATGACCATTCATGTTGGCCATTGGGTGGTCATTGGGTGACCATTCATGGTGGCCATTGGGTACCCATCGTGGTGGCTGTTGGGTGGCCATTGGGTGCTCACTGTGGTGGCCAATGGGTGTCCACCGTGGTGGCTGTTGGGTGGCCATTGGGTGCTCACCATGGTGGCCATTGGGTGGCCATTGGGTGCTCACCGTGGTGGCCATTGGGTGGTCATTGGGTGGCCATTCATGGTGGCCATTGAGTGGCCATTGGGTGGTCATTGGATGCCCACCATAGGGGTCATTGGGTGCTCACCCTGGTGGCTGTTGGGTGGCCATTGGGTGCTCACTGTGGTGGCCAATGGGTGTCCACCGTGGTGGCTGTTGGGTGGCCATTGGGTGCTCACCATGGTGGCCATTGGGTGGCCATTGGGTGGCCATTCATGGTGGCCATTGGGTGGCCGTTGGGTGGTCATTGGGTGCTCACCCTGGTGACTGTTGGGTGGCCATTGGGTGGCCATTGGGTGGCCGTTGGGTGCCCACTGGTGCCCAGCAGTGGCCGGTGGCCACCGTGAGCGCTGTGTGTGCCCACAGATGCCCTGAGCTGCCTGCTGGGGCAGTGTCTGAAGACGGCGCGGCGCCCCACGGCCGAGGAGTTCCAGCGCTTCCTGCCCTGGTTCCTGCACGACCGGCCCAACCTGCAGTGTGCCAAGGGGTGAGTGGCACCGCGGTGGCACCGCTGGCCCCCCGACCTCGTGTCCCGTGACCCTCCTGGCCCCCTGTCACCATGTCCCCCCTGACCCTCCTGGCCCCCTGTCACCATGTCCCCCCTGACCTCCTGTCCCCCCTGACCCCGTGTTCCCCCTGTCCCTGTGTCCCTTCTGTCCCCCTAACCCCATGTCCCCCAACCCTCTGTCCCCGTGTCCCCCCTGACCCTGTGTCCCCCCTGTCCCCATGTCCCCCCAACTCCCATACCCCATGTCCCCTGTCCCCATATCCCTGACCTCCTTGATCCCTTGTCCCCATGTCCCCTGTCCCCCCCATCCCCATGTCCCCTGTCCCCATGTCCCCAGTCCCCGTGTCCCCTGTCCCCATGTCCCCATGTCCCCAGTCCCCGTGTCCCCTGTCCCCATGTCCCCATGTCCCCCCTGACCCCCTGACCCCCTGACTCCCTGTCCCCCTGTCCCCTGTCCCCGTGTCCCCTGTCCCCATGTCTCCTGACCCCCTGTCCCCGTGTCCCCGCAGTGGTCTGGGCGCCTACGACACGGCCGTGAGCATGGACGCCAACGGCACCATCCTGGGTGAGAGCGGGAGGTGACACCGCGGCAGGGGACAGGGGTGACCTGTGGTGGCTGCTGACACCCAGGGGTGGCCACTGAGCCTGAGAGTGACCGCTGCCCCCAGAGTGCCCACTGCCCCCAAACTGACCACTGCCCCCATAGTGCCCACTGCCCCATAGTGCCCACTGCCCCCATAGTGACCGATGCCCCATAGTGCCCACTGCCCCATAGTGCCCACTGCCCCATAGTGCCCACTGCCCCCAAACTGACCACTGCCCCCAGAGTGCCCACTGCCCCATAGTGCCCACTGCCCCCATAGTGACCGATGCCCCATAGTGCCCACTGCCCCATAGTGCCCACCGCCCCCATAGTGCCCGCTGCCCCCATAGTGCCCACTGCCCCATAGTGCCCACTGCCCCCAAACTGACCACTGCCCCAGAGTGCCCACTGCCCCATAGTGACCGCTGCCCCATAGTGCCCACTGCCCCCATAGTGCCCACTGCCCCCATAGTGCCCACTGCCCCATAGTGCCCACTGCCCCATAGTGCCTGCTGCCCCATAGTGCCCACTGCCCCATAGTGCCCACTGCCCCCAAACTGACCACTGCCCCCAAACTGACCACTGCCCCATAGTGCCCACTGCCCCATAGTGCCTACTGCCCCCAAACTGACCACTGCCCCATAGTGCCCACTGCCCCCAAACTGACCACTGCCCCATAGTGCCTGCTGCCCCATAGTGCCCACTGCCCCAGAGTGCCCACTGCCCCATAGTGCCCACTGCCCCCATAGTGCCCACTGCCCCCATAGTGCCCACTGCCCCATAGTGCCCACTGCCCCCAAACTGACCACTGCCCCATAGTGCCTACTGCCCCATAGTGCCCACTGCCCCATAGTGCCCACTGCCCCATAGTGCCCACTGCCCCCATAGTGCCCACTGCCCCATAGTGCCCACTGCCCCCATAGTGCCCACTGCCCCCATAGTGCCCACTGCCCCATAGTGCCCACTGCCCCATAGTGCCCACTGCCCCCAAACTGACCACTGCCCCATAGTGCCTACTGCCCCATAGTGCCCACTGCCCCATAGTGCCCACTGCCCCATAGTGCCCACCGCCCCCATAGTGCCCACTGCCCCATAGTGCCCACCGCCCACATAGTGCCCGCTGCCCCCATAGTGCCCACTGCCCCATAGTGCCCACTGCCCCCAAACTGACCACTGCCCCATAGTGCCCACTGCCCCCAACTGACCACTGCCCCCAAACTGACCACTGCCCCATAGTGCCCACTGCCCCATAGTGCCCACTGCCCCCAAACTGACCACTGCCCCCAGAGTGCCCACTGCCCCCATAGTGCCCACTGCCCCCAAACTGACCACTGCCCCATAGTGCCCACTGCCCCATAGTGCCCACTGCCCCCAAACTGATCACTGCCCCCAGAGTGCCCACTGCCCCCATAGTGCCCACTGCCCCCAAACTGACCACTGCCCCATAGTGGCCGCTGCCCCCAAACTGACCACTGCCCCATGGTGCCCACTGCCCCCGTGGTGCCCCAGCCCCCCGAGTGACCCGTGTCCCCCGAGTGACCCGTGTCCCCCATAGTGCCCCCTTCCCCCGTGGTGCCCCAGCCCCCCGAGTGACCCGTGTCCCCCGTGGTGCCCCAGCCCCCCGTGGTGCCCCCCACCCCGAGTGACCCGTGTCCCCGCAGCGTCGCGGTTCATGGCGTACCAGCGGCCGCTCCGCACGTCTCAGGAATACACGGCCGCGCTGAGCGCCGCCCGCGCCCTGGCCGAGCGCATCACCAGCACCCTGCGCGCCGTGCCCGGCACCGACCCCGCCTTCCGCGTCTTCCCCTACACGTGAGTGACACCGCGGGGACACCGCGGGGACCCCCGGCCTCACTAGTGGGTGCCCAGTTCGGGGGAGCGGTGCCCGGGTCAGGGTGCCCGTTCTGGGGTGCCCCTGTTGGGGGTCTCAAGGGGGTGCCCCAGTTCAGGGATCAGTGGGGGTGCCCCAGTCAGGAGTTGGGGGGGTGACCGGTTTAAGGGGTTCCCAGTTAGGGGTGCCCATTCCAGGGTGCTGGGGGTGCCCCAGTGCCCCTCTTAGGGGACATGAGTAGGTGGTGCCCCAGTTAGGGGTTCCCAGTTAGGGGTGCCCATTCCAGGGTGCTGGGGGTGCCCCAGTGCCCCTGTTGGGGGTTCAGTTCAGGGATCAGTGGGGGTGCCCATTTTAGGGATTCTCAGTCAGGGGTTCCCAGTTAGGGGTGCTGGGGGTGCCCCACTGCCCCTGTTGGGGGTCTCAAGGGGGTGCCCCAGTCAGGAGTCGGGGGGGGTGACCAGTTTAAGGGGTTCCCAGTTAGGGGTGCCCATTCCGGGGTGCTGGGGGTGCCCCAGTCAGGGTCAATGAGGGTGCCCATTTTAGGGATTCCCAGTTAGCAGTGCCCATTTTAGGAGTGCCCACCCTGGGGTGCTGCAGGTGCCCCAGTGCCCCAGTTAGGGGTCATGAGTAGGTGCCCCAGTTAGGGGTTCCCAGTTTAAGGGGTTCCCAGTTAGGGGTGCTGGGGGTGCCCCAGTGCCCCTGTTGGGGGTTTCAAGGGGGTGCCCCGGTAAGGGGTCAGTGTGGGTGCCCATTTTAGAGGTTCCCAGTTAGCGGAGTCCATGTCAGAGTGCTCGTTTTGGGTGCCCAGTGCTCGTTTTGGGTGCCCAGTGCCCATTTTAGGGTGCCCAGTGCCCATATCATGGTATCCAGTGCCCATTTTGGAGTGCCTGGTGTCCATTTTGGGATGCCCAGTGTCCATATCAGGGTACCCAGTGTCCATCTTGGGGTGCCCAGCGCCCATATCAGGGTGCCCAGTCCCCAATTTGGGTTCCCAATGCCCATTTTGGGGTGCCCAGTGCCCATTTTGGGGTTCCCAATGCCCGTTTTATGGTGCCCAGCGCCCATATCAGCGTGCCCAGTGCCCATTTTGGGGTGCCCAATGCCCAAATTAGGGTGCCCGGTGCCCATTTTGGGGTGCCCAATGCCCATTTTGGGGTTCCCAGTGCCCGTTTTGGGGTGCCCAGTGCCCATGCCAGGGTGCCCGGTGCCACAGTCGGTGCCAGCGGCGCTGTCCCCGCGGGGTGACGTACGTGTACTACGAGCAGTACCTGACGGTGGTGTACGAGGGGCTGTGCCCGTATCAGGATACCCAGTGCTCGTTTTGGGGTGCCCAGTGCCCATTTTGGGGTGCCCAGTACCCATATCATGGTATCCAGTGCCCGTTTTGGAGTGCCCAGTGTCCATTTTGGGCTTCCCAATGCCCATTTTGGGGTGCCCAGTGTCCGTTTTGGGGTGCCCAGTGCCCATTTTGGGGTGCCCAGTGCCCATCTCGAGTTCTCAGTGCAGATTTTTTGGTGCCCAATGTCCAAATTAGGGTGCCCAGTGCCCATTTTGACGTGCCCAGCGCCCATATCAGGGTGCTCAATGCCCATTTTGGGGTTCCCAGTGCCCGTTTTGGGGTGCCCAGTGCCCATGCCAGGGTGCCCGGTGCCACAGTCGGTGCCAGCGGCGCTGTCCCCGCAGGGTGACGTACGTGTACTACGAGCAGTACCTGACGGTGGTGTACGAGGGGCTGTGCCCGTATCAGGATACCCAGTGCTCGTTTTGGGGTGCCCAGTGCCCATTTTGGGGTGCCCAGTACCCATATCATGGTATCCAGTGCCCGTTTTGGAGTGCCCAGTGTCCATTTTGGGCTTCCCAATGCCCATTTTGGGGTTCCCAATGCCCGTTTTGGGGTGCCCAGTGCCCATTTTGGGGTGCCCAGTGCCCATCTCGAGTACTCAGTGCAGATTTTTTGGTGCCCAATGCCCAAATTAGGGTGCCCAGTGCCCATTTTGACGTGCCCAGCGCCCATATCAGGGTGCTCAATGCCCATTTTGGGGTTCCCAATGCCCGTTTTGGGGTGCCCAGTGCCCATGCCAAGGTCCCCGGTGCCACAGTCGGTGCCAGCGGCGCTGTCCCCGCAGGGTGACGTACGTGTACTACGAGCAGTACCTGACGGTGGTGTACGAGGGGCTGGTGACGCTGGCACTGTGCCTGGTGCCCACCTTCGCCGTGTCCTTCCTGCTGCTGGGCATGGACGTGCGCTCCAGCCTGGCCACGCTGCTCACCATCGCCATGGTGCTGCTGGACACCGTGGGCTTCATGGCGCTCTGGGGCGTGCCCTACAACGCCGTGGCACTCATCAACCTGGTGGCGGTGAGGGCACACGGCGACACGGGGCACACTGGGTGGCACGGGGACAGCGGGGACACGGGGCACGCTGAGGGGCACGGGGATGTGGGGTGGTACGGGGGCACAGGAAACGGAGGGTGGAATGGGGACATGGGGTGGCACAGGGACATTGGGTGGCACAGGGACATGGGGCACATTGGGTGGCGCAGGGACATGGGGTACATGAACTGGCACAGGGACGTGGGGTGGCACAGGGACATGGGCTGGCACAGGGACATGGGGCACATTGGGTGGCATAGGGATATGGGGTGGCACAGGGACATGGGGTGGCACAGGGACACAGGTGAGGTGGGGTGGCACAGGGGACATGGGGGATGGCACAGACCTGGGGTGGCACAGGGACATGGGGTGGCACAGGGACACAGAGGATATGGAGTGGCACAGGGACATGGAGTGTGAGGGGTGGCACAGGGAGACATGGGGCACATGGGCTGGCACAGGGACATGGAGTGTGAGGGGTGGCACAGGGACCTGGGGGTTGGCACAGGGATATGGGGTGGCACAGGGACACAAGTGAGGTGGGGTGGCAGAGGGACATGGGGAATGGCACAGGGACATGGGGTGGCACAGGGACATGGGGTGGCACAGGGACATGGGGTACATGAACTGTCATAGGGACATGGGGTGGCAAAGGGACATGGGGTGGCACAGGGACACAGAGGATATGGGGTGGCACAGGGACATGGAGTGTGAGGGGTGGCACAGGGACCTGGGGCATGTGGGGGGGCACAGAGACCTGGGGGGTGGCACAGACGTGGGGTGGCACAGGGACATGGGGTGGCACAGGGACACAGGTGAGGTGGGGTGGCACAGGGACATAGGGGATGGCACAGACCTGGGGTGGCACAGGGACACAAGTGAGGTGGGGTGGCACAGAGCCATAGGGTGTGAGGAGTGGCACAGGGACAAGGGGATGTGGGGTGGCACAAGCACAAGGGTGGCATGGGGACCTGGGAAGTATGGGGTGGCACATGGACGTGGGATGGGTATGGGGACATGAGATTTGGGACACAGTGACACGGGGCCTGTGGGCTGTCATGGAGCTGTGGGGCACTGGGGGTGGCTCTGGGGACATTGGCAGTGCCCGGGGTGACAGCCCGGTGTCCCCACAGGCCGTGGGCATCTCGGTGGAGTTCGTGTCCCACATCACCTGCGCCTTCGCCCGCAGCAGCCAGCCCACGCGGGTGGCACGAGCCACCGAGGCCACTGTCACCATGGGCAGCAAGGTGGGCACGGGGACACCGGGGGACCCCAACCCTGCTGGGATGGGGGTGGCACCGTGGGACCCCAAACCCTCCTGGGGATGGGATGGGATGGGATGGGATGGGGGTGACACCGTGGGACCTTCAGCACTATGAGAGCCAGGATACCCCAACAGGGCTGGGGCTGGGGGTGACACCGTGGGACCCCAAAACCCCCCTGGGGCTGGGGGTGACACCGTGGGACCCCAAAAGCCCCCTGGGGCTGGGGGTGACACCGTGGGACCCCAAAACCCCCCTGGGGCTGGGGGTGACACCGTGGGACCCCAAAACCCCCCTGGGGCTGGGGGTGACACCGTGGGACCCCAAACCCTGCTGGGATGGGGGTGACACCGTGGGACCCCAAACCCTGCTGGGATGGGGGTGACACCGTGGGACCCCAAAACCCCCCTGGGGCTGGGGGTGACACCGTGGGACCCAAAACCCCCCTGGGGCTGGGGGTGACACCGTGGGACCCCAAAACCCCCCTGGGGCTGGGGGTGACACCGTGGGACCCCAAAACCCCCCTGGGGCTGGGGGTGACACCGTGGGACCCCAAACCCTGCTGGGATGGGGGTGACACCGTGGGACCCCAAACCCTGCTGGGATGGGGGTGACACCGTGGGACCCCAAAACCCCCCTGGGGCTGGGGGTGACACCGTGGGACCCAAAACCCCCCTGGGGCTGGGGGTGACACCGTGGGACCCCAAACCCTGCTAGGATGGGGGTGACACCACGGGACTCCGTCCCTTGCTGGGGCTGGGAGGTGACACCCCGGGACTCCGTCCCTTGCTGGGGCCGATGTCACCGAGGGTGGCCGCTGTCCCCGCAGGTGGTGGCAGGGGTGGCCATGACCAACCTGCCGGGCGTGGTGGTGCTGGCGTTCGCCAAGGCGCGCCTCATCCAGATCTTCTTCTTCCGCCTCAACCTCATCATCACCCTGGTGGGGCTGGCACACGGCCTGGCCTTCCTGCCCGTGCTGCTCAGCTACATCGGTACGGAGCGTGTCACCCCGGCGACAGGGACAGGGACAGGCTGGCACTGCACCCCCGTGTCACCCTGGGGACAGGGACAGGCTGGCACTGCCCCCACTGCACCCCCGTGTCACCCTGGGGACAGGGACAGGCTGGCACTGCCCCCACTGCACCCCCGTGTCACCCTGGGGACAGGGACAGGCTGGCACTGCCCCCACTGCACCCCCGTGTCACCCTGGGGACAGGGACAGGCTGGCACTGCCCCCACTGCACCCCCGTGTCATCCTGGGGACAGGGACAGGGACAGGCTGGCACTGTGCCATTGTCTCCCAGTCTGGGGGGACAGGGACAGGCTGGCACTGCCCCCACTGCATCCCCGTGTCACCCCGGCGACAGGGACAGGGACAGGCTGGCACTGTGCCCACTGTCCCCCTGTGCTATCCCAGGGGACAGGGACAGGCTGGCACTGTGCCATTGTCCCCCTGTGCTATCCCAGGGGACAGGGACAGGCTGGCACCGTGCCCATTGTCCCCCTGTGCTATCCCAGGGGACAGGGACAGGCTGGCACTGTGCCATTGTCCCCCTGTGCTATCCCAGGGGACAGGGACAGGCTGGCACCGTGCCCATTGTCCCCCTGTGCTATCCCAGGGGACAGGGACAGGCTGGCACTGTGCCATTGTCCCCCTGTGCTATCCCAGGGGACAGGGACAGGCTGGCACTGTGCCATTGTCCCCCTGTGCTATCCCAGGGGACAGGGACAGGCTGGCACTGTGCCCATTGTGCCCCTGTGCTATCCCTGGGGACAGGCTGGCACCGTGCCCATTGTCCCCCAGTCTGGGGGGACAGGGACAGGCTGGCACTGTGCCATTGTCCCCACAGGGCCCAGGCCGCGGGTGCCAGCGGGGCAGGACACGCCGGGGGACGCGGGGCTGGGCCTTGGCAACCCCTGCTTCAACGACACGGACACCGAAAAGGACAAGGACAAGGACAAGGACAAGGACAAGGACAAGGACAAGGCGTTGGGGAAGGGCTGAGCCCCCCTGCCCCCCACTCCCCCCCCGTGCCCCTCCCCCCTTTCTATTTAAACTGGTTTTGTCACATCCTGGACTGGTTGGACTGGGATGGGCGGGGGGGGGGAAGGGGAGGTGCGCCTTGGCTCCCAAATGTCACCGGGATTGGGGACATGGGGACGGGATGGGGACACAGGGCCATGTGGGACACAGGGACACTGTGGGGACACGGACACACGGACATGGGGACACAGGGACATCACAGGGGACACGGACACACGGACATGGGGGCACAGGGACACTGTGGGGACACGGACACACGGACATGGGGACACAGGGACATCACAGGGGACACGGACACACAGACATGGGGGCACAGGGACACTGTGGGGACATGGACACACGGACATGGGGACACAGGGACATCACAGGGGACACGGACACACAGACATGGGGGCACAGGGACATCACAGGGGACACGGACACACGGACATGGGGACACAGGGACATCACAGGGGACACGGACACACGGACATGGGGGCACAGGGACACTGTGGGGACACGGACACACGGACATGGGGGCACAGGGACACTGTGGGGACACGGACACACGGACATGGGGACACAGGGACACTGTGGGGACATGGACACACAGACATGGGGGCACAGGGACATCACAGGGGACAAGGACACATGGACACGGGGGAACAGGGACACTGTGGGGACACGGACACACGGACATGGGGGCACAGGGACATCACAGGGGACACGGACACGGGGGCACAGGGACATCACGGATAAAACTCCACGGGGCACATGGGGACAAGGACAGGGGACACAGGGACATCACAGGGTGATGGGTGGGGGGGGAAGGGGAGCTGTGCCCCGGCTCCCAAATGTCACCGGGATTGGGGACATGGGGACGGGATGGGGACACAGGGCCATGTGGGACACAGGGACACCGTGGGGACATGGACACACGGACATGGGGACACAGGGACATCACAGGGGACACGGACACACAGACATGGGGGCACAGGGACATCACAGGGGACACGGACACGGGGGCACAGGGACATCACGGATAAAACTCCACGGGGCACATGGGGACAAGGACAGGGGACACAGGGACATCACAGGGTGATGGGTGGGGGGGGAAGGGGAGCTGTGCCCCGGCTCCCAAATGTCACCGGGGTTGGGGACATGGGGACGGGATGTGGGGACACTGTGGGGACACAGCCCTGGCAGTGCCACCGCTGCTGCTGGCACAGGGGCTGTCCCAGAGTGTTCACTGTGGGACCTTCACTGCCGACCCTACAGGCCCCTGGAGGGCACAGAGGACACCCCAAAGCTTTTGGGATTTTAACTCCTGGCCCTACAGGCCCTTGGAGGGCACAGAGTATTCCTTTAGGGCTGTTTATAGGACATTCCCTGTGAGAGGTCTATAGGTTTATTCCCAGCCCCACAGGTACTTGTAGGGCACATCCCAGAGCATTCCATGAGGACATTTATGGGATATTCCCTGTGAGAGGTTTATAGGTTTATTCCCAGCCCTACAGGAATATATAGGGCACAGTGGGGACATCCTAGAGCATTCCTTTAAGGACATTTATAGGGCATTCCCTGTGAAAGGTTCACAGGTTTATTCCCAGCCCTACAGGAACATATAGGGCACATCCCAGAGCATTCCATGAGGACCTTTACAGGTTTATTCCCAGCCCCACAGGTACTTGTAGGGCACATCCCAGAGCATTCCTTTAAGGACATTTATAGGGCATTCCCTGTGAGAGGTTTATAGGTTTATTCCCGGCCCTACAGGTACTTGTAGGGCACAGTGGGGACATCCTAGAACACTCCATGAGGACCTTTATAGGGCATTCCCTGTGGGACATTTATAGGTTTATTCTTGGTCTTACAGGAACTTGTAGAGCACAGTGGGGACATCCCAGAGCATTCCTTTAAGGACATTTATAGGATATTCCCTGTGAGAGGTTTATAGGTTTATTCCCGGCCCTACAGGTACTTGTAGGGCACATCCCAGAGCATTCCATGAGGACATTTACAGGTTTATTCCCGGCCCTACAGGTACTTGTAGGGCACATCCCAGAGCATTCCATGAGGACATTTACAGGTTTATTCCCGGCCCTACAAGTACTTGTAGGGCACACGGGCGGGCACCGTCTGCAGCTCCAGGCGCACGGGGCACTTGTAGAAGTGGCCCAGCAGGGTCTCGGCGTAGCCCAGCAGGAAGTAGAGTTTGTAGGGTGGCAGTGCCCGGCCCAGCAGGGCACAGATCACCAGCAGGTTCCCGCGGCGCTTCAGCACCACCTCGTCGGCCAGCAGCCCCGGGAAGGTCCCGTACAGGAAGCGCCGCAGGAACGCGTCCTCGACGGCGCGCTGGGCAGAGCCTGCCTCGCCACACAGGTTACCTGCGGGGACAGCACAGGGTGGCACAGGTGACACTGGTGGCACAGGTGACTGTGCACTGGGCTGAGCCTGCCTCGCCACACAGGTTGCCTGGGGGGACACAGGGAGGGGGCACAGGTGACACTGGTGGCACAGGTGACTGTGCACTGGGCTGAGCCTGCCTCGCCACACAGGTTGCCTGGGGGGACACAGGGAGGGGGCACAGGTGACACTGGTGGCACAGGTGACTGTGCACTGGGCTGAGCCTGCCTCGCCACACAGGTTACCTGGGGGGACACAGGGAGGTGGCACAGGTGACACTGGTGGCACAGGTGACTGCGCGCTGGGCAGAGCCTGCCTCGCCACACAGGTTCCCTGCGGGGACAGCACAGGGTGGCACAGGTGACACTGGTGGCACAGGTGACTGCGCACTGTGCTGAGCCTGCCTCGCCACACACGTTACCTGGGGGGACACAGGCTGGTGCTGGCACTGGTGGCATTGGTGGCATTAGTGACCACCCGCCGTGCTGAGCCTGCCGCGCCACACGGGTTCCCTTAGGGGACACAGGGAGGTGGCACAGGTGACACTGGTGGCACAGGTGACTGTGCACTGTGCTGAGCCTGCCTCGCCACACAGGTTACCTGAGGGGACAGGGTGGTGGTGGCACTGCTGTCATCAGTGACTGCCCACTGTACCAAGCCTGCCTCACCATGCAGGTTCCCTGAGGGGACACAGGGAGGTGGCACAGGTGACACTGGTGACTGCGCACTGTGCTGAGCCTGCCCCGCCACTCACGTTCCCTGAGGGTACAGGCTGGTGGTGGCACCGGTGGCATTAGTGTCATTAGTGACTGCCTGCTGTGCTGAGCCTGCCGCGCCACACGGGTTCCCTTAGGGGACACAGGGAGGTGGCACAGGTGACACTGGTGGCACAGGTGACTGTGCACTGTGCTGAGCCTGCCTCGCCACACAGGTTACCTGAGGGGACAGGGTGGTGGTGGCACTGCTGTCATCAGTGACTGCCCACTGTACCAAGCCTGCCTCACCATGCAGGTTCCCTGAGGGGACACAGGGAGGTGGCACAGGTGGCACAGGTGACTGCGCACTGTGCTGAGCCTGCCCCGCCACTCACGTTCCCTGAGGGTACAGGCTGGTGGTGGCACAGGTGGCATTGGTGGCATTAGTGACTGCCCGCTGTGCTGAGCCTGCCTCGCCACACAAGTTCCCTTAGGGGACACAGGGAGGTGGCACAGGTGACACTGGTGACTGCCTGCTGCACTGTGCCCGCCTCGCTAAACAGGTTCCCTGAGGGGACAGGCTGGTGGCATTGGTAGCACAGATGGCATTGGTGGCACTAGTGACTGCCCGCTGCACTGTGCCCGCCTCACCACACATTTTCCCTTAGGGGACAGGGTGCTGGCACCAGTGGCACTGGTGACATCAGTGACTGCCCAATGTACCGAGCCTGCCTTGCCACGCAGGTTCCCTGAGGGGACACAGGAAGGTGGTGGCACCGGTGGCATTGGTGTCATTAGTGACTGCCCACTGTGCCGAGCCTGCCTCGCCACACGGGTTCCCTGAGGGGACGCACGGTGGTGGCACTGGTGACTGCCTACTGTGCTGAGCCTGCCCCACCATGCAGGTTCCTGAGGGGACAGTGGTGGCACTGGTGGCACTGGCACCATAGGAGCTGTGTGTTCTGTCCCCAGGATGCCTGTGGGTACGTGTCACTGTGCCCACATGCCCCTGTGTCCCCATCCCCAGGGTGTCCCAACGTGCCATCTCTAGAATGTCCCAGTGTCCCCATCCCCACGACGTCCCTGTATCCCTCCATGATGCCCACCTGCCCCACAGTGCCCTGTCCCCACAATGTCCCCGTGTCCTCACAGTGCCCCACGGGCCATCCCCACAGTCCCCTCCTGCCCGCCATCCCTGTCCCCACAACACCCTGTCACCACGGTGCCCTCATGTCCCCTGTGTCCCCATCTCTGTCCCTCTGTGCCCGCCATCCCTGTCCCCACAACACCCTGTGACCACGGTGCCCTCGTGTCCCCCCTGTCCCCATCTCTGTCCCTCTGTGCCCCCCATCCCTGTCCCCACAACACCCTGTCCCCCCGTCCCCATCCCTACCCCCATGTCCCCCTCTGTCCCCACAACACCCTGTCCCCCCTGTCCCCATCCCCACCCGCACGTCCCCCGCTGTCCCCCGTGTCACCCACCGGTGTGCAGGGACAGCCAGCCCTTGCGGTGGCCGATGTAGTGCGGGGCGTGTGCCTGCTCGTACGTCACCATCTTGTCCCCCTTGCCCGCACGCACCCGCGCCGCCCGCGTCTGTGGGGACAGCGGGGTCAGGGGGACATGGCAGGGTGGGGGGACACGGGGACACCCCCGCGGGGTCCCCCAGGACTTACCTTGAGGCAGGCGGGGGTGGTGTGGAGCTGCCGGGTGGCACTGGGGACATGCAGGACACAGGGAAGGACCTGCAGAGAACAGGGCTGGGGACAGCCTGGCGGGGGGACATCCCGGTCCCCTGTCCCCAACAACAGCCAGCGTGTCCCCAGGAGCCCCACGGAGCAGTCCTGGTGTCCCCAGAGTGGGGACAGCGCTGGTGTGACCCCACAGCTGGTGACCCTGTCCCCAGAGCCACCACAGGCCTTGAGCCTCTTATCCAGTGTGCCCCAAACCCCATGTCCTTTGTCACCCCCATCCTCACTGTCCCCTATCCCCAGTGTCCCCTATCCCCAGTGTTCCCTATCCCCAGTGTCCCCCAAACCCAGTGTCCCCCAAACCCAGTGTTCCCCGTCATGCCCATCCCCAGTGTCCCCCACACTCAGTGTCCCAGAGCCCCCCATGCCCACCCCCGTCCCCAGTTCGTGTCCCCAGGGCTGGAGCCCCTGGAACCCTCAATCCCCAGTTGTCCCCAGTGTCCCCCCATTCCCAGTGTCCCCATTCCCGGTGTCCCCCCCATTCCCGGTGTCCCCCCATTCCCGGTGTCCCCTCATTCCCGGTGTCCCCATTCCCGGTGTCCCCATTCCCGGTGTCCCCTCATTCCCGGTGTCCCCATTCCCGGTGTCCCCTCATTCCCGGTGTCCCCTCATTCCCGGTGTCCCCCCCATTCCCGGTGTCCCCATTCCCGGTGTCCCCCCCATTCCCGGTGTCCCCTCATTCCCGGTGTCCCCATTCCCGGTGTCCCCATTCCCGGTGTCCCCTCACTCCCAGTGTCCCCATTCCCGGTGTCTCCTCATTCACGGTGTCCCCAGTGCTCCCCTCACCGGCCGGTGCCGCCGCCGAGCCTGGGGCCCTCGTCATCCCCCCTATCCCGCTGTTGTTCCCCATCCCTGTGTTTTCCCAATTCCGGTGTTTGTTTTTCCCTATTTTCGGTGTTTTCCCCCATTTTCGGTGTTTTTTCCCCCATTCCCGGTCTCCCCTCACCCGCAGCGCGCGCGCGGCCGCCGCCATCTTGGCTCGGGGCGGGGCGGCAGCGCCCCCTGGCGGGGGGAGGTCAGCGCGGGGGGGGGCACGGGGGGGATACTGGGGGGGAACTGGGGGGAAACTGGGGGAGATACTGGGGGGAAACTGGGGGAGATACTGGGGGGATACTGGGGGGAAACTGGGGGGAAACTGGGGGGAAACTGGGGGGATACTGGGGGGATACTGGGGGGAAACTGGGGGGATACTGGGGGGATACTGGGGGGATACTGGGGGGGAACTGGGGGAGATACTGGGGGGATACTGGGGGGAAACTGGGGGGAAACTGGGGGGAAACTGGGGGGATACTGGGGGGATACTGGGGGGATACTGGGGGGGAACTGGGGGAGATACTGGGGGGATACTGGGGGAGACTGGGGGAGATACTGGGGGGAAACTGGGGAGACTGGGGGAGATACTGGGGGGAAACTGGGGGGAAACTGGGGGGATACTGGGGATACTGGGGGGATACTGGGGGGATACTGGGGGCATACTGGGGGGATACTGGGGGGATACTGGGGGGGAACTGGGGGAGATACTGGGGGGAAACTGGGGGGATACTGGGGATACTGGGGGGATACTGGGGGGGAACTGGGGGAGATACTGGGGGGAAACTGGGGGGATACTGGGGGAGATACTGGGGGGATACTGGGGGGATACTGGGGGGATACTGGGGGGGAACTGGGGGAGATACTGGGGGGAAACTGGGGGGATACTGGGGGAGATACTGGGGGGATAGTGGGCGGAAACTGGGGGGATACTGGGGGGGAACTGGGGGAGATACTGGGGGGATACTGGGGGGAAACTGGGGGAGATACTGGGGGGGATACTAGGGGGATACTGGGGGAGACCGGGGATACTGGGGGGGGATACTAGGGGTGACTGGGAACACTGGGGGGCACTGGGGAGATACTGGGGAGGACTGGGGATACTGGGGGAGATACTGGGGGACTGGGAATACTGGGGGAGATACTAGGGGGGGACTGGGAACACTGGGGATACTGGGGGACTGGGGATAATGGGGGTACTGGGAGCACTGGAGATACCGGGGAGGACTGGTGATACTGGTAACACTGGGGATACTGAGATCACAGGAAGTACTGCAAGCACTGGGGGTACTGGGGGGGACTGGGAACACTGGGAATACTAGGTGGACTGGGGATGCTGGGGGGCACTGGAGATAATTGGGATACTGGTGATACTGGGAACACTGGGGATACTGAGATCACAGAAGTACTGCAAGCACTGGGGATACTGGGGGGAACTGGGCATACTGGGGGGGAAGTAGAGCTACAGGGAATACTGGGAACACTGGGCATACTGGGGGAACTGGGAGTACTGGGCATACTGGGAGGGGACTGGGAGCACTGGGGGATACTGGGGGGATACTGGGAGTACCAGGGCCCCTGGGGGCTTTCGAAGGCAACTGGGTGCCCACTGAGTGTTTACTGGGAGCAACTGGGAGCTCCTTGGTGCCTACTGGGGGTCCTGGGGGTCTCTGCTGGGCAGAGCCACCGGGGGGTCTGGGAAGGTCTGGGGGTGTCCTCCCCTTTTCCCCCGACATGTACCCCCATTTTGGGGGTCTCCCAGGTGCCTCCCCCTCATTCTGGGGGTCTCCCAAGTGCCCACCTCCCCCTCTCCCATTTTGGGGGTCTCCCGGGTGCCCCCCATTTCTGGGGGAAGGCGGCTTTCCCCTCTTTCCCTCTCCCATTCTGAGGGGGTCTCCCAAGTGCCTCTCCCTCATTTTGGGGGTCTCCCAGATGCCCCCCTCTTCTATCCCCCCTCATTTTGGGGGTCTCCCGGGTCTCCTCCCTTCCTCCCCTCATTCTGGGGGTCTCCCAAATGCTTCCCCCTTTCCCCCCCATTATGGGGGGGGGGGTCTCCCAGCTGTCCCTCCCCTTACCACCACATTTTGGGGTCTCCCAGGTTTCCCCCACCCATTCTGGGGGTCTCCCAGGTGTCCCTCCCTTATCCCCCCCCCCCAATTTGGGGCCTCCTAGGTCCCCTCTCTTCCCTCTTCTCTGGGGGTCTTCCAGGTGTCCCCCCTCATTCTGGGATCTCCCAGGTGCCCCCTCTTCCCCCCCAATTGGGGGTCTCCCAGGTCTCCCCTGTCCTCTGGGGGTCTCCCAGGTGCCCCCTCTTCCCCCCCAGTTTGGGGTCTCCCAGGTTTCCCCCCCCCATCCTGGGGGTCTCCCAGGTGGTGGCCCTCCCCTTATCCCCCCCCAATTTGGGGTCTCCCAGGTTTCCCCCCCCATTCTAGGGGTCTCCCAGGTGGTGGCCCTCCCCTTATCCCCCCCCAATTTGGGGTCTCCCAGGTTTCCCCCCCAGGTCTTGCTGTCTCTCAGGTTTCCCCCCTTTCCCATCCCATTCTTGGGATCCCTCAGGTCCCTCCCCTGCCCCCCCTCATTTTGGGGTCTCGCATTTTCCCCCCTCTCCTATTCTGGGGGTCTCCCACATGCCCCCCCCACATCTGGGGGGGGGTCTCCCAGGTCTCCCCTTCCCCCCCATTCCGGTTCCCCCCCACAGACACTCAGCACACCGGGTGGGTGCTGGTTTATTCTGGGGGGGGGTCTCCCATCCCGAGCCCCCTGCCCCTTTTCGGGGGGCGCTCAGGGGAAGGCGATGGTGCCCAGGGGGGGCAGCGGCAGAGGAGGGGGCTCTGTGGGGGGGGTCCCGCGGTTGGGGGGCTGCCGGGGCCCCCCGTGGTGCCCGTACTGGAACTTGAGGCGCAGCTCTCCCAGGCGGGAGCGGGGCAGGATGTCGGGGATCCACTCGATGGTGAAGGGCGTGGGCTCCTTCTGCGTGGGGGACGTGTGTCCTGGGGGGGCACGGCGGCGTGGCTGCGGGACCCCCGCCTCGGGGACCCCCCTTCTTCCCTTCCTTGAAGCCCCCCAACCCTTTGGAAACCCCCACTTTCCCCTCTCTTGAAGCCCCTGGGGTTGTGTCCTTCCCAACTCCATGGACCCCTCCCCTTTTCCTGTCCCTTGAGACCCCCCAAAAACGCTTGTGTGTCCCCTGACCCCTTGGCCCCCCGCCTCAGGGACCCCCCTTTCCTGTCCACTGAAGCCCCCCAACCCTTTGGACCCCCCCTTTTCCTCTCTCTTGAAGCCCCTGGGGTTGTGTCCTTCCCAACTCCATGGACCCCTCCCCTTTTCCGTCCCTTGAGACCCCCCAGGTGTGTTCGTTTCCCCCCCACTCTCTGGGACCCCCCTTTTCCTGTCCACTGAAGCCCCCCAACCCTTTGGACCCCCCCCTTTTCCCCTCTCTTGAAGCCCCTGGGGTTGTGTCCTTCCCAACTCTACAGACCACCTCCCCTTTTCCTGTCCCTTGAGACCCCCCAGGTGTGTTCGTTTCCCCCCCACTCTCTGGGACCCCCCTTTTCCTGTCCACTGAAGCCCCCCAACCCTTTGGAAACCCTCCCCCCTTTTCCTGTCCCTTGAGACCCCCCAAAAACGCTTGTGTGTCCCCCGACCCCTTGGCCCCCCCTCCTCTGGGACCCCCCTTTCCTGTCCCTTTCAGCCCCCAGGGATGTTTGTGATTCCCCTATGGACCCCCCCCTTTTCCCCATCCCTTGAAAACTCCAACCTTATGGACCCCCTCCCCTTTTCCTGTCCACTGAAGCCCCCCAACCCTTTGGAACCCCCCCTTTTCCTCTCCCTTGAGACCCCCCAGGTGCGTTTGTTTCCCCCCCACTCTCTGGGACCCCCCTTTTCCTGTCCATTGAAGCCCCCCAACCCTTTGGAACCCCCCGCTTTCCCCTCTCTTGAAGCCCCTGGGGTTGTGTCCTTCCCAACTCCATGGACCCCTCCCCTTTTCCTGTCCCTTGAGACCCCCCAGGGGTGTTTGTTTCCCCCCCACTTTCTGGGACCCCCTTTAGTTCCCTTCCCTGAAGCCCCTCGGACCCCTGAACCCCCTTTTCCCCTCCCTTCGAGCTCCCAGGGGTGTTTGTGATCCCCCCTTTTCCTGTCCCTTGAGACCCCCCAGGGGTGTTCATGTCCCCTCCCACCCTCTGGACTCTCCCCTCTCTCTCGAAGCCCCCAGGGTTGTGTCCCTCCCAACCCTATGGACCCTCCCCATTTTTCCTGTCCCTTGAAGCCCCCCACCTCTGGGACCCCCCTTTTTTTCCCCTCCTGAACCCCCTCGGACCCCTGAACCCCCTTTTCCCCTCCCTTTGAGCTCCCAGGGGTGTTTGTGATCCCCTCTGGACACCCCCCACCCCTTTTCCCCCTTTCCCGGGGCTGTTTTGGGGTCCCACTCTGCCCTTCCTTGGGGTTGTTTTGGGGTCACACTGTGCTCTTCCCACAGGCCGTTTTGGGGTCCCACCCTGCCCTTCCCGGGGTTGTTTTGGGGTCCCACTCTGCCCATCCTTGGGGTTGTTTTGGGGTCATGCTGTGCCCTTCCCGGGGCTGTTTTAGAGTTCCACCCTGTCCCTCCTTTTGGGGTCCCACGCTGTTCTTTCAGGGGCTGTTTTGGGGTCCCACCCTGCCCCTCCTTGGGGCTGTTTTGGGTTCCTCCCCTGCCCCTCCTGGGGACTGTTTTGGGGACCCACCCTGCCCTTCTGAGCTCTGTTTTGGGGTCCCACCCTGCTCTTCTTTAGGGCTGTTTTGGGGTCATGCTGTGCCCCTCCCAGGGCTGTTTTGGGGTCTCATCCTACCTGTCCCAGAGGGTGTTTTGGGGTCCCACTCTGCCCCTCCTTGGGACTGTTTTGGGGTCCCACCCTGCCCTTCTTTGGGGCATTTTTGGGGTCTCATCCTACCTGTCCCAGAGGGCGTTTTGGGGTCCCACCCTGCCCTTCTTTGGGGCTGTTTTGGGGACCCACCCTGCCCTTCTAAGCGCTGTTTTGGGGTTCCACCCTGCTCTTCTTTGGGGCTGCTTTGGGGTCTCACCCTACCTGTCCCAGAGGGTGTTTTGGGGTCCCACCCTGCCCTTCTATGGGGCTGTTTTGGGGTCTCATCCTACCTGTCCCAGAGGGCATTTTTGGGGTCTCATCCTACCTGTCCCAGAGGGCGTTTTGGGGTCCCACCCTGCCCTTCTTTGGGGAATTTTTGGGGTCTCATCCTACCTGTCCCAGAGGGCGTTTTGGGGACCCACCCTGCCCTTCTTTGGGGCTGTTTTGGGGTCTCATCCTACCTGTCCCAGAGGGCGTTTTGGGGTCCCACCCTGCCCTTCTTTGGGGCTGCTTTGGAGTTCCACCCTGCCCCTCTCTGACGTAGTTTTGGGGTCACGCTGCGCCCCTTCTGGGCATTGTTTTGGGTTCCCCCCTGGCCCACCCCGCTGGGTTTGGGGCTCCCCCCGTGTCCCCCCCGTGCCTCACCGACTTTGAGGAAGGTCTGCAGCTCCAGGGGCCGCAGCGGGGGCTGTTTCTCGTGGGGGCCCAGCCCCTCTGCCAGGCTCTCCACCTCCACCCGGGGGCTGCGGAAGGGCTCGTAGGAGCCGTCTCGGTTCTGCACGAAGCTCCGGGTGATTTCCAGCGGCACCTGCGGGGTGGGGAGCGCTCAGGGCCGGCCCGGAGGGGCTGCGAGGGGTCCGGGGGAGGGGGGGGGTTTGTCCTGGCCTTACCTCGGGCGTGTCGAAGATCTGCTTCACCTGCAGGACGTTGGTGATGTGCCAGGTGTACTTGGAGAAGGTGCCCAGGGGCAGCGCGTCCCTGCGCACGAAGGCTGCGGGGAGGGGTCGGGGGGGGAGCTCGGGGGGCTCCGGCCCCTTTGCTCTTTCCCCCCTCTTTGTTTTATCAGCCCTCTTTCCCCTCTCTTTATTTTTCCTCTCCTTTTCCCCCTTTTTCCCCTCCTTTTCTGTCTCTTTTTCCTCTCTTTTCCCTCCTTTTTGTCTCTTTTCCCTCCCTCTTTATCAGCCCTCTTTCCCCTCTCTTTATTTTTCCTCTCCTTTTCCCCCTTTTTCCCTCCTTTTCTGTCTCTTTCTCCTCTTTTCCCTCCTTTTTGTCTCTTTTCCCTCCCTTTTTGTTTTATCAGCCCTCTTTCCCCTCTCTTTATTTTTCCTCTCCTTTTCCCCTTTTTTCCCTCCTTTTCTGTCTCTTTCTCCTCTCTTTTCCCTCCTTTTTGTCTCTTTCCCCCCCCTCTTTCTTTTTCCACTTTCCCCCCTCCTTTTTTTGCCTTTTCCTCCTTTTTTGGCCTCTTCCCCCCCTCTTTATTTTTCCCCTCCTTTCCCCTTTTTGTCCCTCCCTTCCACCATTTTTGCCTCTTCTCCCTCTATTTATCCTCTCCTCCCCCCTTTTTCCCTCCCTTTTTGCCTATTTTCCCCCTCTTTTTCCCCCTCCTTGCCATTCTCCTCTTTTTTGCCTCTTTTCCCTTTCTTCCCCCTCTTTCCCCCTTTTACCTCTTCTCCTTTTTTTCCCATCCCTCTTTCCCCCCTTTATTTTTCCACCCCTTTTTTCCCCCCTTTATTCTTCCCCCATTTATTTTTCCACCCATTTATCTTTCCACCCTTTTCCCCCTTTATTTCCCCCTTTATTTTTCCACCCAATTTTTTTCTCTTTACTTCCCCCCCCAATTTTTCCACCTCTCTTTATTTTTCCACCTTTTTTTCCCCTTAATTTTGTCTCTCCTCTTTCCCCCCTTTATTTTTCCACCCTTTCCCCCTTTATTTCTGCCCCTTTATCCCCCACTTTATTTTCCCACCCCTTTATCTCCCTCTTTAATTTTCTACCCCTTCCCTCCCCTTTATTTCCCCACTCTTTCTCCCCCATTTATTTTTCCACCCCTTTTTTCCCCCTTTATTTTTCCCCCCTTTATTTTTCCACCCAATTTTTTCTCTTTACTTCCCCCCCAATTTTTCCACCTCTCTTTATTTTTCCACCCCTTTTTTCCCCCCTTTATTCTTCCCCCATTTATTTTTCCACCCCTTTATTTTTCCACCCTTTTCCCCCTTTATTTTTCCACCCAATTTTTTCTCTTTACTTCCCCCTCCAATTTTTCCACCCCTCTTTATTTTTCCACCTCTTTTTTCCCCTTAATTTTATCCCCCCCTCTTTCCCCCTTTATTTTTCCACCCTTTCCCCCCTTTATTTCTGCCCCTTTATTCCCCACTTTATTTTCCCACCCCTTTATCCCCCCCTTTATTTTTCCACCCCTTTTTTCCCCCCTTTATTCTTCCCCCATTTATTTTCCCACCCCTTTATCTTTCCACCCTTTTCCCCCTTTATTTCCTCCCTTTATTTTTCCACCCAATTTTTTTCTCTTTACTTCCCAATTTTTCCACCCCTCTTTACTTTTTCACATCTTTATCCCCCTCTTTATTTTTCTACCCCTTTTCCCCCTTTATTTCCCTGCTCTTTCTCCCCCATTTATTTTTCCACTCCTTTATTTTTCCACCCTTTTCCCCCTTTATTTTACCACCCAATTTTTTCTCTTTACTTCCCCCCCAAATTTTTCCACCCCTCTTTATTTTTCCACCTCTTTTTTCCCCTTAATTTTATCCCCCCCTCTTTCCCCCTTTATTTTTTCACCCTTTCCCCCCTTTATTTCTGCCCCTTTATCCCCCACTTTATTTTCCCACCCGTTTATCCCCCTCTTTAATTTTCCACCCCTTTTTTCCCCCCTTTATTCTTCCCCCATTTATTTTTCCACCCCTTTATCTTTCCACCCTTTTCCCCCTTTATTTCCCCCCTTTATTTTTCCACCCAATTTTTTCTCTTTACTTCCCAATTTTTCCACCTCTCTTTATTTTTCCACCTCTTTTTCCCCCTTTTGTCCCTCCTCTTTCCCCCATTTATTTTTCCACCTTTTTCCCCCCTTTATTTTTCCACCCATTTTTTTCTCTTTACTTCCCCCCCAATTTTTCCACCTCTCTTTATTTTTCCACCTCTTTTATCCCCTTAATTTTATCCCCCCCTCTTTCCCCCTTTATTTTTCCACCCCTTTTTTCCCCCCTTTATTCTTCCCCCATTTATTTTCCCACCCCTTTATCTTTCCACCCTTTTCCCCCTTTATTTCCCCCTTTATTTTTCCACCCAATTTTTTCTCTTTACTTCCCCCCCAATTTTTCCACCTCTCTTTATTTTTCCACCTCTTTTATCCCCTTAATTTTATCCCTCCCTCTTTCCCCCTTTATTTTTCCACCCTTTCCCCCCTTTATTTCTGCCCCTTTATCCCCCACTTTATTTTCCCACCCCTTTATCCCCCCCTTTATTTTTCCACCCCTTCCCTCCCCTTTATTTCCCCACTCTTTCTCCCCCATTTATTTTTCCACCCCTTTATTTTTCCACCCCTTTTTTCCCCCTTTATTTTTCCCCCCTTTATTTTTCCACCCATTTTTTTCTCTTTACTTCCCCCCCAATTTTTCCACCTCTCTTTATTTTTCCACCTCTTTTTTCCCCTTAATTTTGTCCCTCCTCTTTCCCCCATTTATTTTTCCACCCCTTTATCTTTCCACCTTTTTCCCCCCTTTATTTTCCACCCATTTTTTTCTCTTTACTTCCCCCCAATTTTTCCATCCCTCTTTCCCCTCTTTATTTTTCCACCCCCTTTTTCCCTCCCTTTATTCTTCCCCCATTTATTCTTCCCCCCTTTATCTTTCCACCCTTTTCCCCCTTTATTTCCCCCCTTTATTTCCCCCATTTATTCTCCACCCGTTTTTTTCTCTTTACTTCCCCCCCAATTTTTCCACCCCTCTTTACTTTTTCACATCTTTATCCCCCTCTTTATTTTTCTACCCCTTTTCCCCCTTTATTTCCCTGCTCTTTCTCCCCCTTTATTTTTCCACTCCTTTATTTTTCCACCCTTTTCCCCCATTTATTTTTCCACACTTTTTTTCTCTTTACTTCCCCCCCCAATTTTTCCACCCCTCTTTATTTTTCCACCTCTTTTTTCCCTTAATTTTATCCCCCCCTCTTTCCCCCTTTATTTTTCCACCCCTTTATTCTTCCCCCTTTTATTTTTCCAACCCTTTATCTTTCCACCCTTTTCCCCCTTTATTTTTCCACCCATTTTTTTCTCTTTACTTACCCATTTTTCCACCTCTCTTTATCTTTCCACCTCTTTTTTCCCCTTAATTTTATCCCCCCCTCTTTCCCCCTTTATTTTTCCACCCTTTCCCCCCTTTATTTCTGCCCCTTTATCCCCCACTTTATTTTCCCACCCGTTTATCCCCCTCTTTAATTTTCCACCCCTTTTTTCCCCCCTTTATTCTTCCCCCATTTATTTTTCCACCCCTTTATCTTTCCACCCTTTTCCCCCTTTATTTCCCCCCTTTATTTTTCCACCCAATTTTTTCTCTTTACTTCCCAATTTTTCCACCTCTCTTTATTTTTCCACCTCTTTTTCCCCCTTTTGTCCCTCCTCTTTCCCCCATTTATTTTCCCACCTTTTTCCCCCCTTTATTTTTCCACCCAATTTTTTCTCTTTACTTCCCCCCCAATTTTTCCACCCCTCTTTATTTTTCGACCCCTTTTTTTCCCCCTTTATTCTTCCCCATTTATTTTTCCACCCATTTTTTTTCTCTTTACTTCCCCCCCCAATTTTTCCACCTCTCCTTATTTTTCCACCTCTTTTATCCCCTTAACTTTATCCCCCCCTCTTTCCCCCCTTTATTTTTCTACCCCTTTATTTCCCTGCTCTTTCTCCCCCTTTATTTTTCCACCCCTTTTTTCCCCCATTTATTTTTCCACCCATTCTGTTCTCTTTACTTCCCCCCCAATTTTTCCACCTCTCTTTATTTTTCCACCTCTTTTTTCCCCTTAATTTTGTCCCTCCTCTTTCCCCCTTTATTTTTCCAACCCTTTATCTTTCCACCCTTTTCCCCCATTTATTTTTCCACCCATTCTGTTCTCTTTACTTCCCCCATAATTTTTCCACCTCTCTTTATTTTTCCACCTCTTTTTTCCCCTTAATTTTGTCCCTCCTCTTTCCCCCTTTATTTTTCCAACCCTTTATCTTTCCACCCTTTTCCCCCATTTATTTTTCCACCCATTCTGTTCTCTTTAGTTCCCCCATAATTTTTCCACCTCTCTTTATTTTTCCACCTCTTTTTTCCCCTTAATTTTGTCCCTCCTCTTTCCCCCTTTATTTTTCCAACCCTTTATCTTTCCACCCTTTTCCCCCATTTATTTTTCCACCCAATTTTTTCTCTTTACTTCCCCCCCCAATTTTTCCACCCCTCTTTATTTTTCCACCTCTTTTTTCCCCTTAATTTTATCCCCCCCTCTTTCCCCCCTTTATTTTCCCACCCCTCCCTCTCCCCCTTTATTTTTCCCCTTCATCCCTTCCCGCTGGGCAGAGCAGCCAAAAAAAATCCACGAACCCTCTGGGCAACACAGAATCTCTTTTGTGCCTCCAATAAACCCCCAAACCCAGCTCCCTGGGGGGTTTTCCTGGTTTTTTTTTTCCCCTCTTTTCCCAATTTTTCCTCACCCGTGGTGGAGTTGGGGAGTCTCTTCTTGCCGCTGCCGCTGGAGATGCGCTGCTGGAGAGCCTCGAAAAACGACTGGGGGATGTGGAAAACCAGCGGCTCTGGGTGGCCTGGGAGGGCACAGAGGGGTCAGGGAAAGGGGTTGGGGGGTCCCAAATTCTCATCCCCAAGTGGCTCATGGCATCAGCAGTGCTTGAATTGCCAGGGAAATGTGTGGGAGGGGCTGGTGACAGTGGCGTTGGTGAAGACAGGGTGTTCCCAAAATGGCACCAAAAGTGTTCCCAAAAGGGACAGGGTGTTCCCAAAATGGCATCAAAAGTGTTCCCAAAAGGGACAGGGTGTTCCCAAAATGGCATCAAAAGTGTTAACAAATGGCACCAAAAGTGTTCCCCAAAAAGGGACAGGGTGTTCCCAAAATGGCACCAAAAGTGTTCCCAAAAGGGACACAGTGTTCCCCAAAATGGCACCAAAAGTGTTCTCCAAAAAGGGACAGGGTGTTCCCAAAATGGCACCAAAAGTGTTCCCCAAAATGGTACCAAAAGTGTTCCCAAAATGGCACCAAAAGTGTTCCCAAAATGGCACCAAAAGTGTTCCCCAAAAGGGACCAAAAGTGTTCCCCAAAATGGACAGGGTGTTCCCCAAAATGGCACCAAAAGTATTAACAAATGGCACCAAAAGTGTTTCCCAAAAGGGACCAAAAGTGTTCCCCAAAAAGGGACAGGGTGTTCCCAAAATGGCACCAAAAGTCTTCCCCAAAAAGGGACCAAAAGTGTTCCCCAAAAGGGACAAGGTGTTCCCAAAATGGCACCGAAAGTGTTCCCAAAATGGCACCGAAAGTGTTCCCCAAAAGGGACAGGGTGTTCCCAAAATGGCACCAAAAGTGTTCCCAAAATGGCACTAAAAGTGTTCCCCAAAAAGGGACAGGGTGTTCCCAAAAGTGTTCCCAAAAGGGACCAAAAGTGTTCCCAAAATGGCACCAAAATTGTTCCCAAAATGGCACCAAAAGTGTTCCCCAAAAAGGGACAGGGTGTTCCCAAAATAGCACCAAGTGTTCCCAAAATGGCTCCCAAAATGTTCCCAAAAATGGACAGTGTTCCCAAAATGGCACCCAAAATATTAAAAAATAGCACCAAAAGTGTTCCCAAAATGGCACCTAAAGTCTTCCCAAATTGGCACCAAAAGTGTTCCCAAAATGTCCCCCAAAGAGCAGAGGGGCTTGAGAATCATGGAATCCTGGAATGGATTGGGTTGGGATGGCCCCAAAGCCCATCCAGTGTCACCCTGGGACCCCTCCCACTGTCCCAGGGGGCTCCAGCCTGGCCTGGGACACTTCCAGGGATCCAGGGGCAGCCACAGCTCCTCTGGGAATTCCATCCCAGCCAGGAATTCCTTCCCAATATCCCACCCATCCCTGCCCTTTGTCAGTTTGGAGCCATTCCCTGTGTCCTGTCCCTCCTGCCCAGCAAATTCCCAGAGCCCAGGGCTGTTCCTGCAGCACCCACAGAGAGATGGGAAAATCAAATCAAAGAATCCTGGAATGGTTTGGGTGGGAAGGGACCTTAAATTCATCCCATCCCACCCCTGCCGTGGCAGGGACACCTCCCACTGTCCCAGATTATCCCAGCCTGGCCTGGGACACTTCAGGGATCCAGGGGCAGCCACAGCAAATCTGGGAATTCCATCCCAGCCCCTCCCCACCCTCATTCCATCCTCAATCCCATTTCAATCTCCCCTTTCCCTGTGTCCTGTCCCTCCATCCCTTGTCCCCAGTCCCTCTCCAGCTCTCCTGGAGCCCCTTCAGGCTCTGGAATGTGCTGGAAGCTCTCTCTGGATCCCTCCCTTCTCCAGGGGAACATTCCCAGCCTGTCTCCAGAGATTTTCCAGCCCTTGGAGCAGCTCTGTGGCCTCCTCTGGACTCTGGGACCCCCAAGCTGCAGGTGAGGTCTCACCTGAGCAGGGCAGAGGGACAGAATCCCCCCCCCCCCGTGCCCCTGGTGTGACCTGGAGCCAACCCAACAAAACCTCCCAGGGCAAAATCCCCGTCCTGCAAGAGACGCTCACCCTCAAACTGATAGTGCATGGTCTGGTGGATGCGCTCGGTGACACTGCCCAGCCACTCCTGGAACGACAGCGACACCTGGGACTCATCCAGCGCCTGGGAACAGCCTGCAGGGGACAGGGAGGGGACACGGGAATGTCACAGAGCTCTGGGACACTGCCCAGCCACTCCTGGACACCTGGGACTCATCCAGCGCCTGGGAACAGCCTGCAGGGGACAGGGAAGGGACACGGGAATGTCACAGAGCTCTGGGACACTGCCCGGCCACTCCTGGAAGGGACACTGCAATGTCACCCTGCCCCACACATCAACCCCTGAGCTCTGTGACACTGGAACGACAGGGACACCTGGGAACAGCCTGCAGGGGACAGGGAGGGGACATGGGAATGTCACCCTGTCCTAAACATCACCCCCAGAGCTCTGTGACACTGCCCAGCCTCTCCCGGACACCTGGGACTCATTCAGCACCTGGGAACAGCCTGCAGGGGACAGGGAAAGGACACGGGAATGTCACCCTGCCCTAAACATCAACCCCTGAGCTCTGTGACACTGCCCAGCCACTCCTGGAAGGGACACCGGAATGTCACCCTGTCCTAAACATCAACCCCTGAGCTCTGTGACACTGCCCAGCCACTCCTCGAAGGGACACTGCAATGTCACCCTGTCCTAAACATCAACCCCTGAGCTCTGTGACACTGCCCAGCCACTCCTGGGATTCATCCAGTGCCTGGGAACAGCTGCAGGGGACAGGGAAGGGACACTGCAATGTCACCCTGCCCCACACATCAACCCCTGAGCTCTGTGACACTGGAACGACAGGGACACCTGGGAACAGCCTGCAGGGGACAGGGAGGGGACATGGGAATGTCACCCTGCCCCAAACCTCACCCCCCAGGGCTCTGTGACACTGCCCAGCCACTCCTCGAAGGGACACTACAATGTCACCCTGTCCTAAACATCAACCCCTGAGCTCTGTGACACTGCCCAGCCACTCCTGGACACCTGGGATTCATCCAGCACCTGGGAACAGCCTGCAGGGGACAGGGAAGGGACACTACAATGTCACCCTGCCCTAAACATCAACCCCTGAGCTCTGTGACATTGCCCAGCCACTCCTGGAAGGGACACGGGAATGTCACCCTGCCCCACACATCAACCCCTGAGCTCTGTGACACTGCCCAGCCACTCCTGGAAGGGACACGGGAATGTCACCCTGCCCCACACATCAACCCCTGAGCTCTGTGACACTGCCCAGCCACTCCTGGAAGGGACACGGGAATGTCACCCTGCCCCACACATCAACCCCTGAGCTCTGTGACACTGCCCAGCCACTCCTGGAAGGGACACGGGAATGTCACCCTGCCCCACACATCAACCCCTGAGCTCTGTGACACTGCCCAGCCACTCCTGGAAGGGACACGGGAATGTCACCCTGCCCCACACATCAACCCCTGAGCTCTGTGACACTGCCCAGCTACTCCTGGAAGGGACACGGGAATGTCACCTTGCCCCACACATCAACCCCTGAGCTCTGTGACACTGCCCAGCCACTCCTGGAAGGGACACGGGAATGTCACCCTGCCCCACACATCAACCCCTGAGCTCTGTGACACTGCCCAGCCACTCCTGGAAGGGACACTGCAATGTCACCCTGCCCTAAACATCAACCCCTGAGCTCTGTGACACTGCCCAGCCACTCCTGGAACGACAGGGACACCTGGGAACAGCCTGCAGGGGACAGGGAAGGGACACTGCAATGTCACCCTGCCCCAAACCTCACCCCCCAGGGCTCCCAGTGGGAGCTGAACTGGCCCGGGGTGGGATGGGTGAGCTCCGTGTTGGGGAAGAAGCAGGGAAATGAGGGATTTGTGCCAATTTCCAGGCAAAACTGAAGGTAAGAGGGGGGAAAAGCACCAAGCAGAGGCTGCTGCCCTGGCACAGGGTGATGCCAGCGTGGAGAGAGGGTTTTTCCACAGGGATGTGGGGAAACCCATGGGATTTCATGGTGCTGGGGGGACCTTTCCTCTCCCAAACATCCCACACAAATAACTCATGGAATCTGGGAATGGTTTGGGTGTGAAGGGATCTTAAAGCTCATCCTGTTCCACCAGGGACATCTTCCACAAGACCAGGTTGTTCCAACCCAGCCTGGAGAACCTCCAAGGACATCCAATTTTTTTTTTCCAAAATCTCATCTAAACCTGCAGATGGAATTCTGGAATGGTTTGGGTGGGAGGGGGCCTTAAAACCCATCCAGTGCCACCCTGGGACACCTCCCACTGTCCCAGGGGGCTCCAGCCTGGCCTTGGACACTTCCAGGGATCCAGGGGCAGCCACAGCTCCTCTGGGAATTCCATCCCAGCCCCTCTCCCAGTATTTCTTCCCCAAATCCCATCTAAACCTGCACATGGAATCCTGGAATGGTTTGGGGTGGAGGGACCTCAAAGCCCATCCAGTCCCACCACGGGTCCCACACTTTCCATAGACCAGGTGGCTCCAGCCTGGCCTTGGACACTCTCAGCGATCCCAGCTCCTCACCACCCTCACAGGAGAGAATTTCTTCCCCAAATCCCATCTAAACATGGACTCCTGGAATGGTGTGGGTCCCACTAAGGATCCCAAGCTGTCCCAGGGTGCTCCAACCCGGCCTGGGACACTCCCAGGGGGATCCAGGGGCAGCCACAGCTCCTCTGGGAATTCCATCTCAGTCTGTCCCCACCCTCACAACCAGGAATTCCATCCCAAAGTCCCCATCCGTGGGTGCAAACCCAGCTCTGGCAGTGTCCCAGGGCTCACCGTGTCTCTTTAGTGAGGATGAGGAGGATGAGACCTGTGGCTTCCTCAGGCTGCTCCTCCTGGGGCTGGGGTGAGCTGGGTCAGGAGCCAGGAGGGGGCCAGGCCCTGAGAGAGGGAGGGAGGGATTGTCACCCACAGTCCCCAGGTGTGCCACCCTGGCACCTCCCTCCTCTGGGCCTTCACCCCCCACACCAGCACAGTGACCCCCACGGGCCTGGGCAGGTGAGTTCCCAACACCTGGAGCTGCTCCAGAGGTCCCACAGCTGGATCTGACCCTCTGGAGCATCCACACCACAGCCCTTCCCAGAGCCCAACATCTGGAGCTGCTCCCGAGGTTCCAACAGCTGGATTTGACCCCATGGAGCTGCCCTGGGGAGGTTCCAGCCTCTACTCACCCCAAACCCCAACACCTGGAGCTGCTCCAGAGGTTCCAACAGCTGGATCTGACCCCACAGAGCTGCCCTGGGGGGGATTTCAGCTCCCACCCACCCCAAACCCCAACACCTGGAGCTGCTCCAGAGGCTCCAGCAGATGGATCTGACCCCATTGGGGATTTCAGCCCCCACTCACCCCAAACCCCAACACCTGGAGCTGCTCCAGAGGTTCCAACAGCTGGATCTGACCCCATGGAGCTGCCCTGGAGGGGATTTCAGCCCCCACTCACCCCAAACTCCAATACGTGGAGCTGCTCCAGAGGTTTCAACAGCTGGATCTGACCCCACTGGGGATTTCAGCTCCCACCCACCCCAAACCTCAACACCTGAAGCTGCTCCAGAGGTTCCAACAGCTGGATCTGACCCTCTGGAGCATCCACACCACAGCCCTTCCCAGAGCCCAACATCTGGAGCTGCTCCCGAGGTTCCAACAGCTGGATCTGACCCCACGGAGCTGGCCCGGGGGGGATTTCAGCCCCCACCCACCCCAAACCCCAACACCTGGAGCTGCTCCAGAGGCTCCAGCAGCTGGATCTGACCCCATTGGGGATTTCAGCCCCCACTCACCCCAAAGCCCAACACCTGGAGCTGCTCTGGAGGTTCCAACAGCTGCATCTGACCCCATGGAGCTGCCCCGGGGGGGTTCCAGCCCCCAGCCACCCCAGAGCCCTCCCCAGGACACTCACCTGGCCCCAGGTCCTTTTTCCTCCTCTTGGCCTTGGCAGCAGCTGCCCCCCGAGCCCGTGCCGTGGCTGTGGGGCCGCGCAGCAGCTGTGGGATCACTGTCCCCTTCAGACCTGGGGACACAACTTCTGTCCCTAAAAACATCCTCACCACAGGGACACAGGGAACCCCCAGCACACCCCAAATGTCCCCAGGGAACCCCCACCCTCTCAAGAGGCTCCTTGGAGGGGAGGGGGGGAGGTTTATCCTGCTCCCAATGGGTTTTCACCTCGGACTGTGTGGGGTTATTGAGGTGCAGCTTTTGGGGTGCAGAACCCCCTTAATGGTGTGAATCCTGGATGGTGCTGCTGTGGGAGGGGGGCCAGAGGGAATGAACCCCAGATATTCCTGCTGTGGGTTTATGGGAATGAACCCCAGATATTCCTGCTGTGGGAGAGGATTTAAGGGAATGAACCCCAAATATTCCTGCTGTGGGAGAGTATTTAAGGGAATGAACCCCAAATATTCCTGCTGTGGGTTTAGGGGAGTGAGCCCCAGATATTCCTGCTGTGGGAGAAGATTTAAAGGAATGAACCCCAGATATCCCTGCTGTGGGATAAGATTTAAGGGAATGAACCCCAAATATTCCTGCTGTGGGAGAGGATTTAAGGGAATGAACTCCAAATATTCCTGCTGTGGGAAGGGTTTAGGGGAGTGAACCCCAAATATTCCTGCTGTGGGAGAGGATTTATGGGAATGAACCCCAAATATTCCTGCTGTGGTTTTATGGGAATGAACCCCAGATATTCCTGCTGTGGGTTTAGGGGAGTGAGCTCCAGATATTCCTGCTGTGGGATAAGATTTAAGGGAATGAACTCCAAATATTCCTGCTGTGGGAGAGGATTTAAGGGAATGAACCCCAAATATTTCTGCTGTGCGAGGGGTTTAGGGGAATGAACCCCAGATGTTCCTGCTGTGGGAGAGGATTTAGGGGAATGAACCCCAAAGGCTGCTCTGGGAAGGGGTTCAGAGTTTCCAGCCCTGGAAAAGGACCCCCGACCCAGTGGGATGTGCCCCCCAGCTGCCATTGGAGCTGCTCCCTCACAGGCAGGAGGTGACTGCACCCCAGCGGGATTCACTCCCCACGGATCTCTGTGCTCACGGCGGGATGGAGCAGGACACAAACCAACCCCCAGGTGACTGGGAACCCTGGAATGGCTGCTGGGAGAGCCCAGGCTCGTGTTCGGAGTGACCCCAACCCCCGGACCCCCCAAAATCCCCGCCCATTCCCACCGCTGGCGTCGGAGGCCAGGAAGTCGGAGAACTCCTGGGCCAGGCTCTCGTCGCTGGCGAAGGCGCAGATGCAGGCCAGGAAGTGGATGCAGCGCGTGGGGGGCGACTCTTCCTCCTCCTCCTCCTCCTCATCGTCCCCCTTGGCGTGGCCGTGTCCGGGGGCGCGGCAGGCGCAGGAGAAGCGCCGCTGGCCAAAGCTGGCGTGCAGGTAGCCCAGGCTGTGCCTCTGGCTGGCCTTACACTTGACCACCAGCACGCTCTTGGTGACCCTCTGCACCAGCGGCCCCGTGGGCTCCGTGGCGAGCTCCCACAGGCTCTGCTTGGCCTCGGCGGGAGCCTGCACCGTGCCCAGCACCGAGCTCTTGAGCGGCAGCGGCGTGGCCTCGGCCTGGCAGCCCAGCGCCAGCTTCAGGTGCTGGCACTGCTTGTCGGCCGCCGCCTTGGCACAGGCGGGAGCGTGGCATCGCCCCGAGCTCAGCTGCGTGATCAGGGTGCCCTCGGGGGTCTGGATGGCCGTCTCGGACACGCCCAGCTCCACGAAGCAGCGCGAGTCGCGCTGGCGAACCGAGTAGAGCTGGCTGTGCGAGCCCGTGAGGACGCGCACGGCGTCGGCGCCCGGCTGGCGGCGAGAGCCCGCCCGGAACACGGCGCCGCACGTTTTGTTCTTGCAGCTCAGCCCCCGAGTGCCGTTGTAGGTGCCGCAGCGAGGGCACTTGCGGATGCCCCGCAGGGTGGCCTTGCCCAGGTCTGACAGGAAGGACGGGGCTTTGGGCCGGCCCGGGCACGGATCCATGGAGCTGGGGGGAGAGATGGGGACAGGGGAGGGACAGGATGGGGTCACAGGGGCAGCATGACAGTCCCTGTGCCACCCCAATGGGTACCCTCAGAGTCCCTGTGTCACCTTGTCTGTCCCTGTGCTGCCCCAATGGGTACCCACAGAGTCCCCGTGCCACCCCATCTGATCCCTGTGCCACCCCAATGGGTACCCTCAGAGTCCCTGTGTCACCTTGTCTGTTCCTGTGCCACCCCAATGGGTACCCACAGAGTCCCTGTGTCACCTTGTCTGTCCCTGTGCCACCCCAATGGGTACCCACAGAATCCCTGTGCCACCTTGTCTGTCCCTGTGCCACCCCAATGGGTACCCTCAGAGTCCCTGTGTCACCTTGTCTGTTCCTGTGCCACCCCAACGGGTACCCACAGAGTCCCTGTGTCACCTTGTCTGTTCCTGTGCCACCCCAATGGGTACCCACAGAATCCCTGTGCCACCTTGTCTGTCCCTGTGCCGCCCCAATGGGTACCCACAGAGTCCCTGTGTCACCCCATCTGATCCCTGTGCCACCCCAATGGGTACCCTCAGAGTCCCTGTGTCACCTTGTCTGTTCCTGTGCCACCCCAATGGGTACCCACAGAGTCCTTGTGTCACCTTGTCTGTTCCTGTGCCACCCCAACGGGTACCCACAGAGTCCCTGTGTCACCTTGTCTGTCCCTGTGCCACCCCAATGGGTACCCACAGAATCCCTGTGCCACCTTGTCTGTCCCTGTGCCACCCCAATGGGTACCCACAGAATCCCTGTGCCACCTTGTCTGTCCCTGTGCCGCCCCAATGGGTACCCACAGAATCCCTGTGCCACCTTGTCTGTCCCTGTGCCACCCCAATGGGTACCCACAGAATCCCTGTGCCACCTTGTCTGTCCCTGTGCCGCCCCAATGGGTACCCACAGAGTCCCTGTGCCACCTTGTCTGTCCCTGTGCCGCCCCAATGGGTACCCACAGAATCCCTGTGCCACCTTGTCTGTCCCTGTGCCGCCCCAATGGGTACCCACAGAGTCCCTGTGTCACCTTGTCTGATCCCTGTGCCACCCCAATGGGTACCCACAGAATCCCTGTGCCACCTTGTCTGTCCCTGTGCCACCCCAATGGGTACCCACAGAGTCCCCGTGTCACCCCATCTGATCCCTGTGCCACCCCAATGGGTACCCACAGAGTCCCTGTGTCACCTTGTCTGATCCCTGTGCCACCCCAATGGGTACCCACAGAGTCCCCGTGTCACCTTGTTTGTCCCTGTGCCGCCCCAATGGGTACCCACAGAGTCCCTGTGCCACCCCATCTGATCCCTGTGCCACCCCAATGGTCACCCCAACAGTCCTTGTGCCACTCCAGCATTCCCAGTGTCATCCTGACAGTCACTGTGCCACTCTAACGGTCCCTGTGCCACCCCATCTGATCCCTGTGCCACCCCAATGGTCACCCCAACAGTCCTTGTGCCACTCCAGCATTCCCAGTGTCATCCTGACAGTCATTGTGCCACTCTAACGGTCCCTGTGCCACCCCATCTGATCCCTGTGCCACCCCAATGGTCACCCCAACAGTCCTTGTGCCATCCTGACAGGCTCTGTGCCACCCCAGCAGCCACTGTCTGTCCCTATGCCACCTTGCCAATGCCTGTCCAACCCCAGAAAAGAGGAATCGTGGGCAGAAATGAGGCAGCAATGGGGCAATTGCCTCCTGAAGGCCCACACTGGGACCCTGCAGCACTCTGACCACCCAGGACAGCGACTTCAGCCGTGCCACACGTCCCCTGTGCCCTGTCCCTATCCCAGTGTGACCCTCCGCTCCCTCCTGCTCCTCCCGGAGCTCCCAGTGCCACCAAACCCTGCCCAGGACCTTGTGGGGCACCCCGGGCAGGGTGTGAGATGCCACACGGAGCTGGCACTGCCACCCGGGCTCTGTGTCCCCTCAGAGGCAGAGGTGACAGCGCTGTTTGTGTCACATCCCATGGGGACATTCTGGGGGGACACGGGCTTCAGGATCACCAGGACCAGCACGGCCAGGGCCACCACAGAGCATGTGCCAAGTGCCACACACACTGATAAACCCTCCGGCGATGGGGACTCTGCCACTGCCCTGGGCAGGACATTTCCCACAGAGGAATTTCCCCAAAACCGAACCCAACCCCCTCGGCATAGCCTGAGCCCGTTCCCTCTTGTCCTGTCACTTGTTCCCTGGGAGCAGAGCCCGACTGTCCCCCTCCTGTCCCCCTTTTCCCCAACCCGAGTCCCACCAAGCCTCGTCCCTCTTCTGGTCCCCATGTCCCCTTCACGGCCAGGCCCGGGGGGGTCTCTTCCTTCACGGCCAAGCTCGGGGGTCTCTTCCTTCACGGCCAGGCCTGGGAGGTCTCTCCCCTCACGGCCAGGCCCGGGGGTCTCTCCCCTTCACGGCCAAGCCCGGGGGTCTCCTCCTTCACGGCCAGGCCTGGGGGGTCTCTCCCTCACAGCCAGGCCCAGGGGTCTATCCCCCTCACGGCCAGGCCCGGGGGTCTATCCCCTTCAGGACCAGGCCCGGGGTTCTCTCCCTTGACCACCAGCCCCCGGCTCCTCTCAGGGTCGGGCCCGGGGGTCTCGCCCGCCCTCACCGGCGTCTCCCGGGGTTTCCCAGCATCCCTCGCGGCCTGTGACGTCACCTCCGCCGCCGGGTCCGCCTCGGTACCTGGGCCCCGTTACCGCCGCCGGGAGCGCCGTGAGGGGGGCTCCACTTCCGCCACCGGCGTGCTCCTATTGGTCCGCTGGCACCACGTGGTGCACCGCGCGGGCTGCTGGGAGCTGTAGTCCAAGAAGCTGCAAATGTCCCGGAAATGCTTGGACTACAACTCCCATCAGCCCCAGCGGCGAAATTCCCCAATTTCCCCTTTTCCTCCTCAAATTTCGCTTTTCCTCCTCAATTTTCGCTTTTTCTCTCCAAATTCCGCTCCTTTCCCCCCACCAAATCCCACCAGCTCCACCCGCTCCCCCTCAACCCCAACGCACCTGTGCCCCCACCCGACAAAACACAGCACGCAAAAAGATCAGTTTTTTCATTTTTCCTTTTTTTTTTAAAAAAAAAAAGTTTTTCTTTTTTTTTTTTTTTTTTCCATTTTTGTGAGTTTTTTGTGTTTTTTTTTTAAAGGCTGGGCGAGAGGTAGGATAGAAAAGGGCGTTTTTTGGCCTCTGATAGATCAGGTTTGGGAGCTCTTCTCAACTTTCACTCCCTTGTGAAAAACACCTGGGCTACTGAGGGAATTTTACACAATGGATTAAAAACTTTATATTCCAAGAGATATCTCATATCCACAAAAAAAGTAAGGACAAAAAACAGGGAAGATCTGAGGCATAAAATCACATCAAAAGACTCTCCGTGTCCTACCTTTAAATAAGGAAAACGTACAAAAGTGGCCAAAGGTTGTGCAAAAATTCTTCAATTTGCGCTTAATATTTTACAGAATCAGTACAGGAAAATGTAGAAATCAGTAAAAAAATTAAAAAAAAAAACCAAAAAAAGCAAAACCAACCCCCGGAGGGATTTGTCACGTTTTAGCAACAGGAATTTTGCTGTCCCAGAGTGGGAATCTTGGCTCATGTGGGGAGAGATGGGCACTTTCAAGTCCCTTTTTTTTTTTTTTTGTTTTTTTTTGTTTTTATTTTCCCCAGCATAAGGCAAAAACCCGACCCTGAAAAACACACTGAGATTCACAAAAAAAAAAAATGATGTAAACGAAGGATTTTTCTTCCAAAAAAAAAAAAATAAAAAACAAACCTCCCCCAGCTGGAGGGATGCTCCAAGAGGCTCCTTTAAAACAGAGGGTGTGAGGCTGAAGGCAGCTCCAGGATTCCCACACTTTTGGCTTCTTTTGGGGTGTTTTTTTCCAGCTGTTTCTGGGTGTTTTTTTGTTTTTTTCTGAGGGAAAACCCCCCTAAAGAAAAAAGAAAATTAAAAAAAAAAAAAACCCCAAAAAGAAAAAAAAAAAAACAAAAACAAACCCAAGGATGACTTTGTGCAATTCCTGCCCCGATTCTCGGCTAAGGCAGCGAAGTCCCTGCAATTTGTGTTTCCAAAAAAAAAAAAAAAAAAAAAAAATTTTAAAAAAATTTAAAAATTAAAAAAAAAAATAGGAACAAAGAGAAAAAAAAAATTAAAAATATTAAAAAAAAAAAAAATAAAGAGGGAAAAAAAAAACCACGAAAGGCGGCGGCGGTGACGGCGATCCAGCATCCGTTTTTTTTTTTTTTTTTTGTGGTTTTTTTTGAGGGCGAAAAAAGGGATTTTTGTTAAAATGCCGAGGCTGAGGGAGGGAAGGGGGATGGCTCCGTGGTCGGGGAGGGGTCAGGGGGTCTCGAAGCCCACACGGAAGCCGGGCTGGGCGGGCACCACGGCGCCGTTCTGGCCCTGCTGCACGCTGTAAGCCGGGCCCAGCCACGCCGCCGACGACTGGCTCTGCCTGGGAGAAAAAGAGAAATAAATCAAAATAAATAAATAAAGAAAGAGTCAGCGAGGCGGAAATCGCACTGAGAGGATTGCTTTCGTTGAATTTTGAGCCTCTGGGTGGAACGGGTAAGTGGGGAAGTGAGCGAGGAAGTAAAATAAATTTTTAAGGGTTTTTAGTAATGAGAGGGATGTTGGGTTTGTCTTTATAAATGAGATCTGGGTCTGATGGGGGATAAAACCAGCACTGAAATAAAAGAAATAATGGGATGGATTCCACTGGTTGATGAATGGAAAAAATTAAAAAAAAAGAGATTTGCCTTTACAAACAAACTGCAGGTTTGGTGATCAATGAAATTGGATATTGAAAGTGAAAGAAGCAATGGGGGAAACCATGAATTCTGTAAGAATTAAAAATGCAAAGGGAGGGTTGTACATTAGAGGGGAATCTCAGGGATCAGGGGTTTGGGAAGTCTGGGCCTCTCAATTATCTCAGCCCATGGGGAAAGAGAGAGGGAAATTGGGATAAAAAGGGAGGGGAGTCCTCCAAAAATGTGAGAGACCCCAGGGAATGTCCCATGGCCTCTCCCTTTATCCCAATAAAGTTCCAGGGCTCCTCTGGCTCCTTTTTGGACACTCTGGAGTTTGTGGATTCATTTTCCTGACAGAAAGTAAAAAGTAGAACATGTTCTAATTTTTCAGCCATACTAGTGTCTCCTTAAAGGCTCCAAAAACCTTCCTTCAAACATAACAGAGCTAGAATTAAAAATATTGCTTACATTTTTCAGTTAAAACAAAATAAGCCACGCCTAAAAAAACTAAAGTTCTAATAGGTTAAAAAGTAGCAGTCCAAGTTTGTGTCTTAGCTAGTTAAAAAGTTTCTATAAAATAACAAGGATCAAAGAGATCTGGGGTTTTATGCCATGGCTTTTATGCCATGTGCATTTTGCCATTTCTTTGCTTTGTTTTTGCCTTTGAAACTTTGAAAGTTCTGCAATAAATTAATTTATAGCAACTATTAACTTGCTTGGCTTTTTTAAAAAACAACATAACCTGACAGTGTGGGTGCCCAAGAAGCACCCAGAGGTTGCCTAAACCTCACAGGGGATTAAAAAAAAAATATAAAATTCTTTAGGGATTTGTAAATTGTCCCTGGGGTTTGGTGGGAAAGGGGTTTCGGGGAGGTTTGGGGTACAAAAATCATTTCCCAAAAGGGGTAAAAATTGGGATAAAAACGCTCTGGACTCACCCAAAGCCCTGCTGGGATGTCCCCACCTTGCTGCAGGTCTGGGGTGCAAAAATTACTTCCCAAAATTGATAAAAATTTGGATAAAAATTGGGATAAAAGTGCTCTGGACTCACCCAAAACCCAACTGGCATGTCCCCACCTTGCTGCAGGTCTGGGGTGCAAAAATCATTTCCCAAAAGGGGTAAAAATTGGGATAAAAACTGGGATAAAAAATTGGGATAAAAACGCTCTGGACTCACCCAAAGCCCTGCTGAAATGTTCCCACTTTGCTGCAGCTCTGAAGTGCAAAAATCACTTCCCAAAGGGGTAAAAATTGAATAAAAATGCTCTGGCCTCACCCAAAGCCCTGTTGAAATGTTCCCACTTTGCTGCAGCTCCAAGGTGCAAAAATCAGCTCCCAAAGGGGTAAAATTTGGGATAAAACACTCAGGGACTCATCCAAAGCCCTGCTGGGATATCCCCACCTTGCTGCAGCTCCGAGGTGCAAAAATCACTTCCCAAAGGAATAAAAACTGGGATAAAAATTGGGATAAAACACTCAGGACTCACCCAAAACCCTGCTGGGATATCCCCACCTTACTGCAGCTCTGAGGTGTGAAAATCATTTCCCAAAAGGGATGAAAATTAGTGATAAAGCTCTCAGGACTCACCCAAAGCCCTGTTGGGATGTCCCTACCCCACTGCTGCTCTGAGGTGTGAAAATCATTTCCCAAAAGGGGTAAAAATTGGGATAAAAATGCTCTGGACTCACCCAAAGCCCTGTTGAAATGTTCCCACTTTGCTGCAGCTCTGAAGTGCAAAAATCACTTTCCAAAGGGGTAAAAATTGAATAAAAATGCTCTGGACTCACCCAAAGCCCTGCTGAAATGTTCCCATCCCACTGCAGCTCCAAGGTGCAAAAATCACTTCCCAAAGGGGTAAAATTTGGGATAAAACACTCAGGGACTCATCCAAAACCCTGCTGGGATGTCCCCACCTTGCTGCAGCTCCGAGGTGTGAAAATCATTTCCCAAAGGGGTAAAATTTGGGATAAAGCTCTCAGGACTCATCCAAAACCCTGCTGGGATGTCTCCACCTTGCTGCAGCTCCGAGGTGCAAAAATCCCTTCCCAAAGGGGATGAAAATTAGTGATAAAGCTCTCAGGACTCACCCAAAGCCCTGTTGGGATGTCCCTACCCCACTGCTGCTCTGAGGTGTGAAAATCATTTCCCAAAAGGGACAAAATTTGGGATAAAAATGCTCTGGACTCACCCAAAGCCCTGTTGAAATGCTCCCACTTTGCTGCAGCTCTGAAGTGCAAAAATCACTTTCCAAAGGGGTAAAAATTGAATAAAAATGCTCTGGACTCATCCAAAGCCCTGCTGAAATGTTCCCATCCCACTGCAGCTCCAAGGTGCAAAAATCACTTCCCAAAGGGGTAAAATTTGGGATAAAACACTCAGGGACTCATCCAAAACCCTGCTGGGATATCCCCACCTTACTGCAGCTCCGAGGTGCAAAAATCCCTTCCCAAAAGGGATAAAAATTTCTGATAAAGCTCTCAGGACTCACCCGAAGCCCTGCTGGTTCCAGGCCTGGCCATAGACGCTGTAGGTTGGCACCTGCCAGCCATTGGGCACGTACTGGCCCAGCTGGGCACCCCCGTACCACTGCCCCCACTGCCCGTAGGGTGGGGGGTAGCTCAGCTGGCCCTGCTGGGGACACACAGGGGGACAACAGTCAGGGATTCAGGAATTGGGGAATTCCCAACCCCCCACCAGGGTCTGGTTGGTCCAAGCTGGCCATGGGTGCTCCCAGGTCACAGCTCTGATGGGAATTACATCCTTTGCCAGGAGCATTCCTGTCCCTTCCCAAAATCCCATCTATCCCAAAATCCCATCAATCCCAAAATCCCATCTATCCCAATATCCCATCAATCCCAAAATCCCATCTATCCCAATATCCCATCAATCCCAATATCCCATCAATCCCAATATCCCATCAATCCCAAAATCCCATCTATCCCAATATCCCATCAATCCCAATATCCCATCAATCCCAATATCCCCTCAATCCCAAAATCCCATCAATCCCAATATCCCATCTACCCCAGTATCCCATCTATCCCAAAATCCCATCAATCCCAAAATCCCATCTATCCCAATATCCCATCTACCCCAGTATCCCATCGATCCCAATATCCCATCGATCCCAATATCCCATCAATCCTTTCCCAGTGTCCCATTTATCCCTTTCCCAATATCCCATCTATCCCAATATCCCTCCATCATCCATCATCCATCATCCATCATCCAACATCCATCCATCATCCATCATCCATCATCCATCATCCATCCATCATCCATCATCCCTCCATCATCCATCCATCATCCATCATCCCTCCATCATCCATCCATCATCCATCCATCATCCATCCATCCATCATCCATCATCCATCCATCATCCATCATCCCTCATCCATCCATCATCCATCATCCATCCATCATCCATCCATCCATCATCCATCCATCATCCATCATCCATCCATCCATCATCCATCATCCCTCATCCATCCATCATCCATCCATCCAACATCCATCCATCATCCATCCATCATCCATCCATCATCCATCATCCATCCATCCATCATCCATCATCCCTCATCCATCCATCATCCAACATCCATCCATCATCCATCCATCATCCATCCATCCATCATCCATCCATCATCCATCCATCCAACATCCATCCATCCATCCATCCATCATCCATCCATCCATCCTCCATCATCCACCATCCATCCATCCTCCATCATCCATCCATCCTCCATCATCCATCATCCATCCATCATCCATCATCCATCCTCCATCATCCATCCATCATCCATCCATCCATCATCCATCATCCATCCATCCTCCATCATCCATCCATCCATCCTCCATCATCCATCCATCCATCATCCATCCATCCATCATCCATCATCCATCCATCATCCATCCATCATCCATCCATCCATCCATCCATCATCCATCCATCATCCATCCATCCATCATCCAACATCCATCCATCCTCCATCCATCCATCATCCATCCATCATCCATCCATCATCCATCCATCATCCATCCATCATCCATCCATCCATCATCCAACATCCATCCATCCTCCATCCATCCATCATCCATCCATCATCCATCCAACATCCATCCATCATCCATCCATCATCCATCCATCCATCATCCATCCATCATCCATCCATCCATCATCCATCCATCATCCATCCATCCATCCATCCATCATCCATCCATCCTCCATCATCCACCATCCATCCATCCTCCATCATCCATCCATCCTCCATCATCCATCATCCATCCTCCATCATCCATCCATCATCCATCCATCCATCCATCCATCACCCATCCATCATCCATCCATCCATCATCCATCATCCATCCATCATCCATCCATCCTCCATCATCCATCCATCATCCATCCATCATCCATCCATCCATCCATCCATCATCCATCCATCCATCATCCATCCATCATCCATCCATCCATCATCCATCCATCATCCATCATCCATCCATCCATCATCCATCCATCATCCATCAATCCATCATCCATCCATCATCCATCCATCCATCAATCCATCATCCATCCATCATCCATCCATCATCCATCCATCCATCCATCCATCATCCATCATCCATCCATCCATCCATCCATCCATCCATCCATCATCCATCCATCATCCATCCATCCATCATCCATCATCCATCCATCCATCCATCCATCCATCCATCCATCCATCCATCCATCATCCATCATCCATCCATCCTCCATCATCCATCCATCCATCATCCATCCATCCATCCATCCATCCATCCATCATCCATCCATCATCCATCCATCATCCATCATCCATCCATCATCCATGCATCATCCATCCATCCATCCATCATCCATCCATCATCCATCATCCATCCATCCTCCATCATCCATCCATCCATCATCCATCATCCATCATCCATCCATCCATCATCCATCCATCATCCATCCATCATCCATCCATCATCCATCCATCCATCATCCATCCATCCATCCATCCATCATCCATCATCCATCCATCATCCATCATCCATCCATCCATCATCCATCCATCCATCCATCCATCATCCATCATCCATCATCCATCATCCATCCATCATCCATCCATCATCCATCATCCATCATCCATCATCCATCCATCCTCCATCATCCATCCATCCTCCATCATCCATCCATCCTCCATCATCCATCCTCCATCATCCATCATCCATCCATCCATCCTCCATCATCCATCATCCATCCATCATCCATCCATCATCCATCATCCATCCATCATCCATCCATCATCCATCCATCCATCCATCATCCATCATCCATCCATCCATCATCCATCATCCATCATCCATCATCCATCCATCCATCATCCATCATCCATCATCCATCATCCATCCATCCATCATCCATCATCCATCCATCCATCCATCATCCATCATCCATCCATCATCCATCCATCCATCCATCCATCATCCATCCATCCATCCATCCATCATCCATCATCCATCATCCATCCATCATCCATCCATCATCCATCCATCATCCATCATCCATCCATCCATCCATCCATCATCCATCATCCATCATCCATCATCCATCCATCCATCATCCATCCATCCATCATCCATCATCCATCATCCATCATCCATCATCCATCATCCATCCATCCATCATCCATCCATCCATCATCCATCCATCATCCATCATCCATCCATCCATCCATCATCCATCATCCATCCATCATCCATCCATCATCCATCCATCCATCCATCCATCCATCATCCATCCATGTCACTCCCCCATCCCAGCCAATTAACAGGGTCATTAATTATGATCTCCTGCTGCAGGAGCCCCTGACCTGCTGCACAGGGCTGACCATGTCTGGGGTCTCCTTGCCCCAGTAACATTTCACCACGTGGCCCTCGATGGTGGTGCCGTTCACGGACACGATGGCGTGGGCGGCGCTCTCGTGGGAACTGAACCTGTGGGTCAATCAAATTGGGATTATTTCTTGGGATATTTATTAAGATAATTAATGGGAATCACTCCATCCTGTCATTCTCCCTAATCACTGTGGAATTTAGCAAGGAGAGCAGTCAATTTATGAATTCTTTAATTCATTTTTTTGATTTTTTAAATACATTTTTTCACAGGTTTTCTTATTAAATGGGAATGATTAGTCAATGTATTATTTTTTAAACCATTTTAAAAAAAATTGGTATTGATTTTTAACTATTTTTTCACTAAATGGGAAAAATTAGTAAATTTATTGGTTTTTTTACTAATTTTATTTAATTGATTTTTTTCTGATTTTTTTACTAAATGGGAAAGATTATTCAATTTGATTTTTTACCAATTTGATTTGATTTTTATCGATTTCTTTACTAAATGGGAAAGATTAGTCAACTTACTACTTTTTACTAATTTTTTCTTGTTTGATTTTTTACTCTTTTTTTACTAAATGGGAAAGATTAGTCAAGTTACTTATTTTTTACTTTCTAAATCGATTTTTTTACTGATTTTTTAAATTAAATGGGAACGACCAGTCAATTTATTGATTTTTTTCACTAATTTTTAAAATTTTTATCAACTACATTTTTTATTTAATGGGAAAGATGGAAATCCCCATCCATTGCAAGGAAATGATCTCCCCATTTAATTGAAGAAAAAAATGAAGGGATCTTCCCATTTAATTGAAGAAAGAAATGAAGGGATGTTCCCATTAACTGGAGAAAGAAATGAAGGAATCTTCCCATATGACAAATGGGATTTTTTTTTTTTTTCTGGGATTTTTCCCACTTTATTATAATAATAATCCCTCCTCAGACCAGAGGAAGGCAAACCCCTCTAACCTGGGAGGGTTTAGTGAATTCTCTGTGCTGATGGATGACAAAGGACCCTGTTCCAAATGATTTCTGGGATTTTTCCAATTTTTTTATGGCCATAATCCCTTCTCAGAGCACAAACCCTCTAATCTGGGAGGGTTTAGTGACTCCTCAGTCCTGAATGACAAAGGGCCCTGGTCCAGGTGGATTTGGGGATTTTTCCCACTTTATTATGGCCATAATCCATCCTCAAACCAGAGGGAGGCAAACCCCTCTAACCTGGGGCACCCCCAGCCTTGCAAACCCCTAACAATGGATTTGAACACTTCAGGCCACAGTGTGTTCCACACCAGCCAAGCCATTTTTAGTCATTATCAAACACTCTGCAATTCATCGAGGCTCCTGAAACATAAATTGGGCTAAACTGGGAAAGAAGAGGCTGAAAAAACAGAACTAAGATAAAGAAAGGCTGTGAAGTGCTGAGCTGGAATCAATCATTCACTGCAAGGTGTGTGCAGAGCTCGTGGACAAGAGAGGCACCAGCAGTTTTAGAACGTTTAAATAAATGTTTTTAGAATGTTTTTAGTTTTAGAATGTTTAAGTAAAGCATAATGTAAACAAGTGCTTTCTGCCAATCCCATGGGTTATTTGTTCAGAAGGAGCCCCCATCCCATCCCATCATCCCATCCCATTATCCCATCCCATTATCCCATGCCATGATCCCATCCCATCCCATCCCATCCCATGATCCCATCCCATCCCATCCCATCCCATCCCATCCCATCCCATCCCATCCCATCCCATCCCATCCCATCCCATCCCATCCCATCCCATCCCATCCCATCCCATTATCCCATGCCATGATCCCATCCCATCCCATCATCCCATTACCCCATCCCATCATCCCATCCCATGATCCCATCCCATCATCCCATCCCATGATCCCATCCCATTATCCCATGATCCCATGATCCCAGCCCACCTGACAAAGGAGTAGCCTTTATCAGGGAACACTCGGATCTCCATGATCTGCCCGAAGGGGGAGAAGGTCTGGCGCATCAGCTGCTCTGCAGCAGGAAGGACAGACAGACAGAGCAGGTCAGGCACCCCTGGGGACACGTCAGGCACCCCTGGGGACACGTCAGGCACCCCTGGGGACACGTCAGGCACCCCTGGGGACACGTCAGAAACCCCTGGGGACACGTCAGGCACCCCTGGGGACATGTCAGGCACCCCTGGGGACACGAGGACAATGACAAGGGGGTCAGGAACCCCTGGGGACACGGGGACAGTGGCAGAGGACGAGGCCACACGTCAGGCACCCCTGGGGACACGGGGACAGTGGCAGGGGGGTCAGGGACATGGGGACAGTGGCAGGGGGGGTCAGGCACCCCTGGGGACACGGGGACAGTGGCAGGGGGGGTCAGGAACCCTTGGGGACACAGGGACAGTGGCAGGGGGGTCAGGGACACGGGGACAGTGGCGGGGGGGGGTCAGGCACCCCTGGGGACACGGGGACAGTGGCAGGGGGGTCAGGGACATGGGGACAGTGGCGGGGGGGTCAGGCACCCCTGGGGACACGGGGACAGTGGCAGGGGGGTCAGGAACCCCTGGGGACACGGGGACAGTGGCAGGGGGGTCAGGAACCCCTGGGGACATGGGGACAGTGGCAGGGGGGTCAGGCACCCCTGGGGACACGGGGACAGTGGCAGGGGGGTCAGGGACATGGGGGACAGTGACAGGGGGCTCAGGAACCCCTGGGGACACGGGGACAATGGCAGGGGGGTCAGGCACCCCTGGGGACACGGGGACAGTGGCAGGAGGGTCAGGGACATGGGGGACAGTGACAGGGGGCTCAGGAACCCCTGGGGACATGGGGACAATGGCAGGGGGGTCAGGCACCCCTGGGGACACGGGGACAATGACAGGGGGGTCAGACACCCCTGGGGACACGGGGACAGTGGCAGGGGGGTCAGGGACATGGGGGACAGTGGTGGGGGGCTCAGGAACTCCTGGGGACACGGGGACAGTGGCAGGGGGGTCAGGGACATGGGGGACAGTGGTGGGGGGCTCAGGAACTCCTGGGGACACGGGGACAGTGGCAGGGGGCGGGGCCACACGTACCTGTGAGGCCCGAGGTGACCCCCCCGCAGTACACGGTGCAGTTGCTGGGGCTGGACTGTGTCACCACCTCGTCGTAGGACAATTGTTTGGTGTTTGCTGTAAGAGATTGGCATGGGAATTTCAGTCCTGATTGGAGCAGGGATGTTTGGAATGACCTGCAAAGCTTTATTGGGACACATCAGAGTCCCGATTCCAGGGACAGGAATTTGGGATCAGGGACAGGAATGCACTGGGAATGCAACAAGAATTCGGGATCATGGAATTTGGGAATTAAGGGATGAGAACATGTCAGGAAAATTCTGGGAAAATCCTGGAAAATCCTGGAAATCTCCAGAAAATGATGGGATTGAGGGAATAGGAAATCACCCTAAAGGAGCTCCAGGAGAGCTGGAGAGGGACTGGGGACAAGGGATGGAGGGACAGGACACAGGGAATGGCTTCCACAAGGAAAAGGGAGATTGGGGTGGGATTTTGGGAAGGAATGAGGGTGTGAGGGGCTGGGATGGAATTCCCAGTGGGGCTGTGGCTGCTCCATCCCTGGCAGTGCCCAGGGCCAGGCTGGAGCACCCTGGCATAGGGGAAGGTGTCCCGACCCAAGGCAGGGTGGGGTGGGATGGGCCCTGAGGTCCTCCCCACCCGAAAAACTGTGGGACCCCCCACCCCAGGAGCTGGCAGGGCACAGGGTGGGCACCTACTCTCATAGGTGCTCTTGGGAGCTGGAGGTTTCCTGGTGGCCCAGTTGGTTCGGATCTGCCGCCCCCCGAGCCACTGCCCCCCCATCTGCTGGATGGCGTTCTCAGCGTCCTGCAGGAGACAGAGGAGAGAAAAACCCCTCTGAGCCCACTGCTGGCAGCCCCTCCTGTGGGGCACAGCCACGGGAGTGACCCCAGTGCCCTCCTGAGTGACCCCCCTGCCCTCCTGAGTGTCCCCCCTGCCCTCCTGAGTGACCCTGGATCCCTGGCAGTGTCCCAGCCTGGCAGCCCTTCCTGTGGGACACAGCCACGGGAGTGACCCCAGTGCCCTCCTGAGTGACCCCCCTGCCCTCCTGAGTGACCCAGTGCCCTCCTGAGTGCCCCCAGTGCCTCCCTGAGTGACCCCCCTGCCCTCCTGAGTGCCCCCAGTGCCCTCCTGAGTGCCCCCAGTGCCTCCCTGAGTGACCCCAGTGCCCTCCTGAGTGACCCCAGTGCCCTCCCGAGTGCCCCCAGTGCCTCCCTGAGTGACCCCAGTGCCTCCCTGAGTGACCCCCCTGCCCTCCTGAGTGACCCCAGTGCCCCCCTGAGTGACCCCAGTGCCCCCCTGAGTGACCCCAGTGCCCTCCTGAGTGCCCCCAGTGCCCCCCTGAGTGACCCCAGTGCTCTCCTGAGTGACTCCCCTGTCCCCCTGAGTGCCCCCAGTGCCCTCCTGAGTGACCCCAGTGCCCCCTGAGTGCCCCCAGTGCCCTCCTGAGTGACCCACTGCTCTCCTGAGTGCCCCCAGTGCCCTCCTGAGTGCCCCCAGTGCCCTCCTGAGTGCCCCCAGTGCTCTCCTGAGTGCCCCCAGTGCCCCCCTGAGTGACCCCAGTGCCCCCTGAGTGACCCCAGTGCCCCCTGAGTGCCCCCCTGAGTGCCCCCAGTGCCCTCCTGAGTGACCCCAGTGCCCCCTGAGTGACCCCAGTGCCCTCCTGAGTGACCCCAGTGCCCCCTGAGTGCCCCCCGTGCCTCCCTGAGTGACCCCAGTGCCCCCTGAGTGCCCCCCTGAGTGCCCCCAGTGCCCCCAGTGCCTCCCTGAGTGCCCCCAGTGCTCTGAGTGCCCCCAGTGCCCCCCTGAGTGACCCCACGACCCTCCAGTGACCCCCCTGCCCTCCTGAGTGCCCCCAGTGCCCCCCTGGATCCCTGGCAGTGTCCCAGGCCAGGCTGGAGCCCCTGGCACAGTGGGAGGGGTCCCTGCCATGGCAGGGGTGGCCCTGGGTGGGATTTATGGCCCTTCCAACCCAAATCCTTCTGGGGTTCTGTGATTTCTGTGGGTTTATAAACAGAGAGAGAAACCTCCACGTGTTACAGTGAGGGAAACCAAAGTGAAAATCAGGGGAAGATCCAGAGTGGGATAGAGATGAAATATTCACTGGAGAGGGAAATGAAGGGATTTCCCCATTTATTGGGGATGGAAATGATCTCATGTATTTACTGAAGAGAGAACATAGATCTGTCCCATTTATTAAAGAAGGAAATGAAGGGATCCCATCCATTTTTTGAAGATGGAAAAGAAAGGATTTTACCCATTTATTAAGTGAGGAAATGAAGGATTTTGCCCATTAATTAAAAGGAAATGAAGGGATTTTAGCCATTTATTAAGGGAGGAAATGAAGGGATTTTACCCATTTACTGAAGGAGGAATTGAAGGGATTTTACCCATTTATTAAAAGGAAATTAAGGGATTTTATCCATTTATTGAAGGAGGAAATGAAGGGAAATGAAAGGATTTTACCTATTTACTGAAGAAGGAAATGAATGGATTTTATGCATTTATTAAGAGGGAAATGAAGGGATTTTACCCATTTTTTAAGGGAGGAAATGAAGGGATTTTACCCATTTCTTGAGAGGGAATGAAGGGATTTTTTCCCATTTAGTGGGGAAGGAAACAAGAGCTCTTACCTATTTATTGAGGAAGGAAATGAAGGGATTTTACCCATTTATTAAGAGGAAATTAAGGGATTTTTCCCATTTGCTGAAGAACGGAATGAAGGGATTTTACCCATTTCTTGAGGAAGGAATGAAGGGATTTTACCCATTTATTGAAGAAGTAAATTAAGTGATTTTACCCATTTCTTGAGAAAGTAAATGAAGAGATTTTACCCATTTATTGAAGAAGGGAATGAAGAGATTTTACCCATTTCTTGAGAAGGAAACAAGAGCTCTTACCCATTCACTGAAGAAGTAAATGAAGGGATTTTACCCATTTCTTGAGGAAGGAAATGAAGAGATTTTACCCATTTACTGAAGAAGGGAATGAAGGGATTTTACCAATTTACTGAAGGAGGGAATGAAGGGATTTTACCCATTTACTGAAGGAGGGAATTAACAGATTTTACCAATTTCTTGAGAGGGAATGAAGGGATTTTTCCCATTTACTGAAGAAGGGAATGAAGGGATTTTACCCATTTCTTGAGGAAGGAAATGAACAGATTTTACCCATTTCTTGAGAAGGAAACAAGATCTCTTACCCATTTATTGAAGAAGGGAATGAAAGGATTTTACCCATTCACTGAAGAAGTAAATGAAGCGATTTTACCCATTTCTTGAGGAAGTAAATGAAGAGATTTTACCCATTTATTGAAGAAGGGAATGAAGGGATTTTACCCATTTATTGAGGAAGGGAATGAAGGGATTTTACCCATTTCTTGAGGAAGGGAATGAAGGGATTTTACCCATTTACTAAAGAAGTAAATTAAGGGATTTTACCCATTTCTTGAGGAAGGAAATGAAGAGATTTTACCCATTTCTTGAGAAGGAAACAAGGTCTCTTACCCATTTATTGAAGAAGGGAATGAAGGGATTTTACCCATTTATTGAAGAAGAGAATGAAGGGATTTTACCCATTCACTGAAGAGGTAAATTAAAGGATTTTACCCATTTCTTGAGGAAGTAAATTAGGGGATTTTACCCATTTCTTCAGGAAGGAAATGAAGGGATTTTTCCCATTTCTTGAGGAAGGGAAGGAAGGGATTTTACCCATTTCTTGAGGAAGGAAATGAAGAGATTTTACCCATTTATTGAAGAAGGGAATGAAGGGATTTTACCCATTTACTGAAGAAGGGAATGAAGAGATTTTACCCATTTCTTGAGAAGGAAACAAGAGCTCTTACCCATTTATTGAAGAAGGACACGAAGCCGTAGCCCTTGGACTTGCCCGTGGCCATGTCCTTGACCACCCTTGCATCCCTAAAAGCACAAAGGGACCCAGCTCAGCCCCAGCTCCCTCCACTCAAATCCACCCAAATCCACCCAAACCCACCCAAATCCACTCCTTGTCCATCACTACAGGAGCTGGAACCATGTAAGCTTTAAAATCTTATTTATTTACCAACACATTCTATCTGCTCGTTGCAAATGCTGAATAGAAATGAACAGAAAATAAAAATTAAAATTTAAAAAAAGGAATTGAAAGGTGTGTGTTGCCTGTTTTACCAACACATTCTACCTGCTCATTGCAAATGCTGAATAGAAATGAAGAGAAAATAAAAATTAAAATTTAAAAAAAGGAATTGAAAGGTGTGTTGTCTGTTTTACCAACACATTCTACCTGCTCGTTGCTAAAGTTGAATAGAAATGAGCAGAAAATAAAAATTAAAATTAAAAAAAAAAAGGAATTGAAAGGTGTGTGTTGTCTGTTTTACCAACACATTCTACCTGCTCGTTGCTAAAGCTGAATAGAAATGAACAGAAAATAAAAATTAAAATTAAAAAAAAGGAATTGAAAGGTGTGTGTTGTCTGTTTTACCAACACATTCTACCTGCTGGTTGCAAATGTTGAGTAGAAATGAACAGAAAATAAAAATTAAAATTTAAAAAAAAAGGAATTGAAAGGTGTGTGTTGCCTCTTTTACCAACACATTCTACCTGCTGGTTGCAAATGTTGAGTAGAAATGAGCAGAAAATAAAAATGAAAATTTAAAAATAAGAATTGAAAGGTGTGTGTTGCCTGTTTTACCAACACATTCTGCCTGCTTGTTGCAAATGTTGAATAGAAATGAGCAGAAAATAAAAATTAAAATTAAAAAAATAGGAATTGAAAGGTGTGTGTTGCCTCTTTTACCAACACATTCTACCTGCTCATTGCAAATGCTGAATAGAAATGAACAGAAAATAAAAATTAAAATTAAAAAAAAATGGAATTTAAAGGTGTGTGTTGCCTGTTTTACCAACACATTCTACCTGCTGGTTGCAAATGTTGAGTAGAAATGAACAGAAAATAAAAATTAAAATTAAAAAATAGGAATTGAAAGGTGTGTGTTGCCTGTTAGCTGAATTGTTTAATTCTCAAGTCAACTTGTTAGCCTCTTTTTGGGCAGAATTTTAGAAAGACTGATATTTCAGAAATGACTGAAGAAATAAACCACATTTCAAAAAAAACCACACATCATTATCAAACAGGAGGGATTGGAACTACGAGGCACAGGAAAAAAAAAATAAAAAAATCCAGTGACCAGGCAAATGGAGTATTTCCTGATTGATTTCTTTTTATTTGCATCTTTACTGCTGCTAAACTAATTTTTATTGATGAGCTCGAGGTGTGATCAGCACAGAGAGAAATGTGGGTAATTATTGACCTCTGGCTGCTTTGAATCCCTGTCAAAAATCCTCTCCCTGCCTTTGTGCTGACTCTGCTCATGCTTTCACTCATTCTGGAGCCTTTATTCCCAATTTTTCAGTTGAGATGAAGTAGAGATGAGTGTTTTCCCTTTTCTCTCTCAAGCTCAGCTCCCCAGAGTGGCTTTTCCAGGCAATTTGGGACATTAGACCCAAATTCTGGGAAAGTTAAAAATAAAAAAAAAGAAGGGAGATCTAACAGAGAACAAATATTCCTGCTGCTTTGGAGAGGGATTTTCCTCAGGCATTTTCCTCTGTGGGTTAGAATTATTGTTAATAATTGTAAGTAATTGTTGATTAGGCTTCAAATTTCCGAGCCTTAATGAACTTTGTGCCCAGTGTGGTTTCTCAGTGCTGTGCCTGGGCTCTGCTGCTTTCTCTGCCCCCTCTGATTTCCCTTCCATGATTTCCTGACTGGTTTTATTTTTTTTTATTTTTTCTGGCTGTTCTGAACAATTCCACAGGCTACAGTTCACAGTGGAGAAATGTTGCAGTTTTATTTACCTTTATCAATTTTATTCCTGGGACCAGCTCAGCTCCCTGACCCAATGGGTTTGGACAAATCTGTGGGGTCTCAGGACAAGGTGATGCTCAAAAAAAGGCTCATTTTGAGGGAAATGGGATAGAAATGTTTGTTATTGTAAATAAAAAACATTTGTGAAATCTGCAAACCTCCTTCAAAAGACATGTCCACTGCTCAAAGCAGCAATTTCAAGTTCTCTATGCCTTGATTTGGAAGGGTTCTCTATCTTGAAAAAGAAATTATTAATGAACAAGAATTAATCTGATGGCTTTGATAAGCTGTTATTTATGTTTAAATCTGATATAAAACCCAGGTCTCTTACTGGGCTCACAATAAGGGAATTGATCTGGATGCAGACTGAAAGACAAAGGTGTCTCACCCCAGTTTTGATTCCACAAAAAAAAAAAAAAAAATTTAAAAAGTTGGCTAAGGGTGGCTGGCACCAAAAATCCCGAGTGCCAAGGGCTGCCAGGGGCAGGATGTGGATTTTATAAAGGATGTGGCTGTGAGAGCAGGAGTGTGGCCCCTGCACTGCCACAGGGTCACCCCCTCAGCACAAAGGACTCAGAGCCTGATGTGCCCTAAGAAAGGACTTACGAGATTCTTCCAAAGGGAGCAAAGGCTGCTTTGATGTCCTCAGTTGTGATCTCAGGGCTCAGGTCTCCGACAAAGACGTGGAAATGATCTTTGGGGGAAAAGAGACAGGAGGATTTAGTGGTTGGAGACATTCTCTGAGCAGAGCAGAGGGGAAAAAAAACCCTCTTCTTAAAAAAACCTTTATTAAAACTCCAGGTGTTACTCAAAATCTATTATTAAAAAGCACAAAAATATGTATTAAACACCACAAAAATCCCTATTGGATGCTACAGGAAGAGCAGAATTCCTGCTGCTCCTGACTGCTCTGTGCTTGGCAGTGCCACAAGTCAGAGATTTGAAGGACACACGTTTATACCTTGAATTTTACAAACTGCCAGCATTTCCTGCACAAATCTCAGACTATTTACATCTCATGTGCCCAGTGGCCAGGAAAATCTCTGTGTCTCTCTCCCTGTGCCAGCATTAGGCTGTGATGTGGAATCCTGGAATGGTTTGGCTGGGAAGGGATGGAAACCCATCCAGTGCCACCCCTGGCAGGGGCAGGGACACCTCCCAACATCCCAGAGTGCTCCTGGGATGGGACAACCACAGGGATCGAGGATGAAGATTCAGGATGGAAAGGGGATCCCTTGCTGATGAGAAACAGGCACAAAAGGCCTGAACCCAAAGAGTTTTGCACCTCAATCCAACAATGTGTGACCCAGACTGAGCTGTGCCACAGCAGGCACCAAACTCTCCCAGGGCACTGCTGGGGTTTAGCCCCATCAGCCTAAAATTCCAAGAATTTCTCCTCAGAAGTTGCTGGGAGTGATGGAACCTGTTCTGCTCCGTGAGGGAGGTGCTCCATGTGCCTCAAAAATACAGAATGAGGCATTTTGGGTTTTAATTCACAACTGCCCAGGTACCCAACAGCCATGGATTTGCACCAAATCCCTTCCTGATGCTACAGGGAAATGGAAGAGAATTTCTTCCATAAAAAATTCAATGGAAAACAAACAAAAGTCCCCCCAAATTAGCTTCAGGGAACACCCTGGAGATCCACAATTTGATGTTTGAGACACAATCACCTTGTGAACGCTGTGTGATGGCAAAGATCACATTTGCCCGGAAGTTTAATTAACACAAACACAATAAATAATTAGGGCTCCAATCAAAAGCATTCCCCCAGAGCTCTGTGTGGTGCATTTCTGTTTCAGAATTTGCACAGCCCAGTGACACTTACTGCTGGTGTCTTTCTTCTGGCTGCTGGGGGTGGTGGCCCAGTTCACTTTGACCTCCTGCAAATGGGAATCAAATATCAGATTTGGCAAATCCCAAAAAGCTCAAGACATCTCCAGTGCTCAAATCTGACCCTACAGGGCATCCCATGTGCCAGGCTGGAGTTAAAACTCAAGTTTAAAACATTTTTCTAGGCAGAGGGTTTGTTCTTAAATTAACAGGGCAAGAGCTGCCCTGCTCTGGGGGTGTTCCCCTGGAGAGGAGAAGGATCCAGGGAGAGCTCAAAGCTCCTTCCAGAATCTAAAGGGGCTCCAGGAGAGCTGGAGAGGGGCTGGGGACAAGGGATGGAGGGACAGGACACAGGGAATGGCTTCCAAATGTCCCAGGGGTGATTGTGAACAGGACAGGGACTGACTCTGATCAGTGGTGCCCAGTGACAGGGTAAGGAGCAATGGGCACCGACTGAAATATGGGAAGTTCCACCTGAATGTGAGGAAATGAAGGAAAATGTGAAGGAAAATACGAAGGAAAACTTTCCTTTGAGGCCAGGACCAGGCTGTGGAATCTCCTTCTCAGCAGACATCAAAACTCTGCCTGGACACTGCCCTGTGCATCGTGCTCTGAATGAACTTTGGCACAGGATCATCTCCAGAGGGGCCCTCCCACCACAACCACTCTGGAATTCTGGGATTCTCTGCCGGTTCCACATCCTCAGCTCCAAGTTCCCTCCAACGCTTTTAAATTCTTACAACGCCCTGAACTCCTCCCAAAACTGAACTCCTCCTGCCAACGCTCTGAACTCCTCCCAAAACTCTGAATTCTTCCTCCCAACGCTCTGAACTCCTCCCAACGCCCTGAACTCCTCCCAAAACTCTGAATTCCTCCTCCCAACGCCCTGAACTCCTCCTGCCAATGCTCTGAACTCCTCCCAAAACTGAACTCCTCCTGCCAATGCTCTGAACTCCTCCTCCCAACGCCCTGAACTCCTCCCAAAACTCTGAATTCCTCCTCCCAACGCTCTGAACTCCTCCCAAAACTCTGAATTCCTCCTCCCAACGCCCTGAACTCCTCCCAACGCCCTGAACTCCTCCCAACGCCCTGAACTCCTCCCAACACCCTGAACTCCTCCCAACGCCCTGAACTCCTCCCAACGCCCTGAACTCCTCCTCCCAACGCTCTGAACTCCTCCCAAAACTCTGAATTCCTCCTCCCAACGCCCTGAACTCCTCCCAAACTCTGAACTCCTCCCAACACCCTGAACTCCTCCCGACGCCCTGAACTCCTCCCAAAACTCTGAATTCCTCCTCCCAACGCCCTGAACTCCTCCCGACGCCCTGAACTCCTCTCAGAACTGAACTCCTCCTCCCAACGCTCTGAACTCCCCCCAACGCTCTGAACTCTTCTGATCCGTTCCCTGCTGAGATCCCCACCCCAAAGGAAGTCTCTGCCATCTGCAGCACATCCCCTCATTTCCCAGCAGGATTTCCCCCTGGGATGCCCCCAGCCCCTGGCACAGCCCCCAGACTCACCCCGAGCATGGCATCTTACCTTACCCATTATCTTCCTGCCGTTCATGGCTGCCAGGGCTGCGGCCGCGTGCCGGTGCTCGTAGAACTCCACAAAGCAGTAGGGATCATTGCCAGCTGTCTGAGACAGGAAACAGCCCGGGATTAGGGACATAAACCCGGGATTAGGGGCATAAACCTGGGATTAGGGACATAAACCCGGAATTAGGAGCATAAACCCGGAATTAGGAGCATAAACCCGGAATTAGGAGCATAAACCCGGGATTAGGGGCATAAACCCGGGATTAGGGACACAAACCCGGGATTAGGGGCATAAACCCGGGATTAGGGGCACACATCCGGGTTTAGGGAGCCAAACCCAGGATCAGGGACACACACCCGGGATTAAGGACATAAACCCGGGATTAGGGGCACAAATCCCAGATTAGGGACACAAACCCCAGATTAAGGACACACAGCCTGGATTAGGGACACAAACCCCAGATTAGGGACACACACCCCGGATTAGGGACACAAACCCTGGATTAGGGACACAAACCCCAGATTAGGGGCACAAACCCCAGATTAGGGGCACAAACCCCAGATTAGGGGCACACACCCCGGATTAGGGACACACACCCCGGATTAGGGACACAAACCCTGGATTAGGGACACAAACCCCAGATTAGGGACACACACCCCGGATTAGGGACACAAACCCGGGCTCTGCCTGCTCTGCTCAGCCTCTGACTGCTCTGACATCTCCTCAGCCTCCCCATGAGGACAGGTTTTCTGACTCTACAGGGACTAACAACGCTCCCAGAGCTCTCAACTCTGCTGTAGAAAGCTAAAATTTTGGTCAAGGATTTTTAAAACCTCATTTGCAACCTCCTCATGATTTAAGGAGTTTGCTGTCCCTCTCAGCAGCTCCATGAGGACAGGATTTCTGATTACAGGGACTAACAACAACCCCAGAGCTCTCAGTTCTTTAGTTCTTTATTCTTTAGAAAGAGTAAAAAATTATGGTAAAGAGTTTTTCAAACCTCATTTGCAACTCCCTCATGATTTAAGGAGTTCATTGTTCCTCTCCATGCCCACTCATCCTTAAATTTACCACCAGGCACGTGCAGAAACGATGCCAAAACCATCTGAGTGCATCTCCAGATTTATTTCAGGTGGTTGTACCCTGTTTTTCCAGAGGAATTCCCAGATCCACCAGCACAGCCTGGAGCCAGCAGCTCCAGGGAAATCAGAGGGTTCAGGCTCTTACATCCATGATCATCTTGCAGTTCTTGCAGGGTCCGATCTGACTGAAGAGCTGCAGGATCAGAGCCTCAGTCACGTCCCTGGAGAGGTTCCCCACGTACCTGGGGGTCAAACACAGGCATGGACACGGATGTTGGACACACTGCAACCTGGAAAGGGGTTTGGGACCAGGATGAAGTGATAGGAAAAGGGAAAATGGCCTCCCACTGCCACAGGGCTGGGTAAGACAGGATATTGGGATGCAACTCCCAGAGCAGCTGTGGCTGCCCCTGGATCCCTGGAAGTGTCCCAGGCCAGGCTGGACAGGGTTTGGAGCAGTCTGGGGAACTGGGAGGTGTCCCTGTCCATGGCAGGGGAGGCACTGGATGGGTTTAATGTTCCTCCCCAGCCAAACCATTGCAGGATTCCATGACTCCATAAACTTGACTTTCCAAACTGATCTCCCAGTACAGAAACTCCAGTTCCCATATCCCTACACTGATTTCCCAGTACAGAAATTCCAGTTCCCATATCCCTACACTGATTTCCCAGTACAGACTCCAGTTCCCATATCCCTACACTGATTTCCCAGTACAGACTCCAGTTCCCATATCCCTACACCCACTGATTTCCCAGTACAGAAACTCCAATTCCCATATCCCAGCATCATCCCTGCCCCAGCACCACCTCCCAGCAGCCCCAGAAGCTCAGGATGCTGTTTGCCCACGTTTTACAAAACATTTGGTTGATTCCTTCCAAGGGCCTCAGGTTTTGGAAGCACCAGATCTGCCTGGAATACCTGAGGGCCAACGTGCTTGAGTGCACACATTCCCAGTTTGGGCAAGGATCAGCCTCCCCAAGCACAAACACATCCCAAACCCCACTCCCACCTGGGATTTTGGCTTCCTTGGCCACCAAGCCCATCCATGAGCCACAAGTGGTTGTTTTTGTTGTTGTTGTTGTTGAGCCTAAGTCATGAGATTTTTATAAAAAGTGCAGCAAGAAACCTCAGCCCCCGAGGTGCAGCCACAGATTCCCACAGAGGAAGGTTCGTGGGAAACCTGTGCCACGGGAATCCTGGCAAAATCCCAGCCCTGAAACCACACTGGGGCACCTGAGCTGCTCCAGAGGGCAAAGGGGCTGTGAGAAAACAACCAGGAGCAATCCAAGCTCTGCTCATGTTAAAGGGGCTGTGAGAAAACAACCAGGAGCAAATCCAAGCTCTGCTCATGCTAAAGGGTTTGTCAGAAAACAACCAGGAGCAAATCCAAGCTCTGCTCATGCTAAAGGGTTTGTCAGAAAACAACCAGGAGCAAATCCAAGCTCTGCTCATGCTAAAGGGTTTGTCAGAAAACAACCAGGAGCAATCCAAGCTCTGCCAGAGGGATGAGCTGCCAGGTTTGGTTGTGTGGGAAGGAGACACAGTGTGTGTCAGGAATGGCTCAAACAGGAGCTCTGTGTCAATTTATTGTCATCTGTTTTAGGTAGGAGGCAGCACTGGGTTTTAAAAACCGAGTCTGGCTCTAAGTGAGCGATTCCTGCACTTCTGACAATTTTCCTTAAAACCTTAATAAAATGTTAAAAAAATCCCAGCCCTGAAACTGCACTGATGCACCTGAGCTGCTCCAGAGGGGTAAAGGGGCTGTGAGAAAACAACCAGGAGCAAATCCAAGCTCTGCTCACGTTAAAGGGGCTGTGAGAAAACAACCAGGAGCAAATCCAAGCTCTGCTCACGTTAAAGGGGCTGTGAGAAAACAACCAGGAGCAAATCCAAGCTCTGCTCACGTTAAAGGGGCTGTGAGAAAACAACCAGGAGCAATCCAAGCTCTGCCAGAGGGATGAGCTGCCAGGTTTGGTTGTGTGGGAAGGAGACACAGTGTGTGTCAGGAACGGCTCAAACAGGAGCTCTGTGTCAATTATTTAGGCAACTGTTCTAGGCAGGAGGCAGCACTGGGTTTTAAAACCAGCAGACAGACATTTACAGGCACTGTCTGGCTCTAAGTGAGTGATTCCTGCACTTCTGACGGGTTTCCTTGAAACCTTTAAAAAAGGAGGGATTAGAGCACTTCATTAAGGCAATTAACACCAGGACATTCTCTCCCCAGCAAGTCCAACTGAGAAGGGAATCAGAGAGGCTGGAAAAGACCCAAGATCATCGAGTCCAACCTTTGACCCATCACCACCCTGTTAACCAGAGCAGAACTAGCAAGGCCCCTCTTTAGCTCCCTTTTTTAAAATATATTATAATTATTTGGATAACAAATCAATGTGATGAGCCTCGTGTGACCTTCTGGGTGCAAATTCATGAATTTGTGGCTGGAAGGTTCCCAAGCAGGGTGTCCACCCCCTGACCTCTGACTGATGGGATTTCATCCCAATAAACAGGCCTCTCCTGAAATATTCCTGACCTCAGCACTGGCTTTAGCAGCTTTTAGGGAAGTGATTCCCAAAAAATCCCACCCAATCTCTGTGTTCCTGAAGGATCCACTGCAGGAATATTTGTGTGTACACAGAGTGTGCCAAGGCAGGTGGGGAACACTCAGAGCTGTGCCATGAACCATTCCCTGACTTTTCCATGGAATTTTCAGCACACCTGGACCTTGTCCCGGGCCACTCACACAAACATGACCCAGCACTCAGGTGACCCTGCCAGGCAGCACTGGGTAACACAAGAGCTCAGTCCTGGCTCTTCCTGCAACCTCTCCCACCCCTTTCTTTCCTGCTAATTGGACAAGAATCCAATTAACGAGTGGGTTGATGACTCTGCAGATGAAGGGCTGTGTTATCCAAGTTTATCTTGAGAAGCCAAACCCAACAGCTGCCAGAGCTTCAGACCACAAATTAATTTAATTTAGGACACGTATCCCACGTGCATCCGTGGAAAACACAAACAGGACTCTGCCACCTCCAAGGCTGACTCCAAACTGCTCTGCAGAAAAGTGGCTTTCAAGGAAGGGAGCTGCCCCTCCAGGAATTCATTTACACGAGGAAAAACAGCCCCTAAGGGAACACAGGGCTCTGCACCCCCCTCATTGACACAGGTGAGGTGGAAAAGGCAAAACCAAGGAGTTACTTCCAGGAGTGTCTGCAATCTGCTCCAGAAAAACAACTGGAATGTGTTAAGGAATGTGTTATGGGTGCAGATGGCCTTGGGAGCTGAGGGAGCTCAAAATCCACACCCGGGGGGGCGGTTTCTGGAGCAGAAATCCTACAGAAATCCCTGTGTGAGCACAGATTTAACACCCACTAAAGGTCCCAACTTTCTGCCTTTGACTGCTGCTCACTGACACAGGCGAGGTGGAAAAGGCAAAAGCAAGTAGTTCCAGGAATGTCTGGGAAGGAAAAAAAAAAAAAAAAGGATGGAGAGGGGTTTGGGGGCCACATAAGTGAGGGAACCCTGAAATCCACACTTGAGGGAGTTTCTGGAACAGAAATCCTATAGAAACCCCCGCGTGAGCACGGATTTAACACCCACTAAAGATCACCTGAGCTGCACTTTGCTCCTTCTAAACCTGACCTGTGACACCCAGCAGGGGACAATTCCCCGTGTGACCCCAGAAAGTCACACAGGGAGGGAGGGAGTCAGAGAAATCCCAGCCTGGACGTTGCCCAGTCCTGAGCTGTGTTTTAAGGCAGGACTGGGTGATCCTGGAGGTTTTTCCCAGCCTCAGTGATTCCCTGTCTGTGCCACCAGCCACACGTGCCCCAGGACAGGCACTTGGATTCCTTGGCACACGCCAAGGCCACCAGGCCCCTTGGCACGACCCTTGGGATGGGGGGGGGAGAAAACATCTTCCCAAATAAACACACAAACACACTGGCAGCTCTGTGTTTGCACAAGCCAGGAATAGCTCCCAAAATGTGGGAAAACAACGGGATTGGGGAGGCAGAGAGTGGTGAGTGCTCGGGACAGCCGGGGTCAGGCACGTCAGGGTCTTGTCTTGTGGTCACTCGGCCAACTCAAGCCTTGGGGAGGGGCAGCAGTCCAAGGGCACAACAGTCCCTCACCTTGGAACGATTCCCTCTCTCCCTCCTGTCTTTCCTGCTGCAATGGAGAAGGCTTCTAGAGGTGGCATGGGAAGACTGGAGCCTGATTTCCCTGATCCAAACGTGGGAAAGCTACTCCAGGTAACACCTGCCTGGGAAAAGGAGGGAAATGCAACCCAGGTGTGCACAGGACCAGCACGCTTTGCTAAAATCCCACCTAAACCTCCCCTGATGTGGCTTCTTAATTCACTCCTTGGGAAGCAACAGGTTCACAGAGTGCTTTGAACACTGGGACAAGGCCTGGATCCATGGGCATGTCCTGGTCATTCCCACGGAGCTGCTGAGCAGGGCAGTGGGGCTCCAGCTGTTTGCCAGGGTAGCCCCCACACCCACAGGGCAAAATCCAGCCAGTTTCTCACAAAAACCTACATGGACCATGCAGAAGGTCAGGATCCTCACCATGGAATGGTTTGGGGTGGAAGGGACTCGAATCATCCATTTCCATCCCCTGCCATGGGCTCTGGTGGACTGGGGAGGGGGGCACACACACCTTCCAGACCCCCCTTCCCTCCAGATGTGAACGTGGATGTACCAGGGAGGGGGACACACCTTCCACACTGCCCTTCTCTCCAGATGTGACCTGGGCTGGGCTGGGGAGAGGGGCACACACTTTCCAGACCCCCTTTCTATCCAAGAAGAGGGGGGACACACCTTCCAGATCACTTTTCCCTCCGGATATGACCTGGGATAGACTGGGAAAGGGGACACACCTTCCGGACCCCTTTTCTCTCCAGATGTGAGTTGGGATGTACTGGGGAAGGGACACACAGCTTCCACACACCCCTGTCCCTCCAGATGTGAGCTGGAGGCCCAGGGTAACGCCCGGAGCGTAGGGGAGGCTGGAGGTGCCCAGCACTGCGAACGGGGAAAGGGCAGGAATACCGCGGGAGCCGGGCTCCCCTCGCTGCCGGAGGGGGCCGGCTACCCCTCAGCCCCGGGCGGGGGTCGCTCCCGCAGCACTGCGGGCGGCTGAGGGTCCGCGGCGGAGCCCTGAGGGGCCCCGTCCGTGAGGCGACCCCGGGCCGCCCCTCCCCGCGGAGCCGGGAACAATAGGCGGTCTCGCCCCCTCCCCACTCACAGGGTCTTGGGCATTTCATCCTCCATGGCGCCGCCGCCGCCCGCCCCGGCTCTTCCCGCCCGCCGGGGCGGCCCCGTGAGCCCTGGGCAGCCCGGGCAGCCCGAGCGGCGCCGGCCCCGCCGGCGGACGGTCCCGCGGCGGCTCCTCGCAAGATGGCGGCGGGCGGGCGGGCTGAGGGGCCGGGGGGGGGGGGCGAGGGGCGGGAACGCGCGTGCGCGGGGAGAGCGCGGGAACGGCGCGGGAACGCGCGGCCGCTCTGCGCATGCGCGGCCGTGAGGGGAAAGGCGAGGAAAGTGGTGAGAGTTGATTTAAAATAGCAAAGGGGTGAAGGGATTTGAATTTAAAAATGAAAGGATTTAAAAGAAAGGGCTTGAAAATAAAAGGGTTAGAAGGAAAGCGCTTAAAAGCGGGGTGAAATGGTGCTGGCGGGCACAGGGAACGGGGGGCATCAGCGCGGGGAAATGGCAGTAAAGGTGTGAAAATAAAGGTGTTAAAAGCACGGAATTGAAAATTCAGGAATTAAAAAGAAAATAACTAAAAGGGATTAATTAAATTAATAATTTAATTAAAAGGGAATAATACAATTTAAAAAATAATTTAATTAAAAGGGAATAATGCAAATAATTAATTAAAACCGCGGTGGAAAGGGATATGCGGGTTAGGGACATGAGGGCACCAGGAAAGGGGCAGCAGGGCTGGGAAATAAAAATAAAGGGAGTTAAAGTAAAGGAGATAAAGGAGTTAAAATAGAGGCCTTTAAAATGAAGGAGGTTAAAATTACAGGATTAAAAATGAAATAATTGAAAGTAAAATCGCGGTGAAAAGGGGCACGTGGGCTCCGGGAACGGGGCACCAGTGTGGCGAAATAAAGTTTATAAAATACGGGGACTAAAATAAAGATGAAATAAATGAATTAAAATTTATGAATGAAAGGAATTAAAAATTTGAAAAATGAAATAATCAAAATTGAAGGGTTTAAAAGCAGGGTGAAAAGGTTCGTCTGGGGACTGGGAACGGAGGCCTTGGGGGGAGGGAGAAATAAAAATAAAGGAGTTAATATAAGGTAGCTAAAAATAAAGGAGATTACAAGAAAAGGGCTTAAACGAAAGGAGTTTAAAAGGAGGCGTTAAAAAATAAAGTAATTAAAAGTAATGGGATTAAAAAGGTGAAAAGGTATACGTGGGAACCGAGAAAGGGGGCATATTCTATAAGGGCAGGAAAATTGAATCAAAGGAGTTAAACGAAAGTAATTAAAAGTAAAGGATCTCAAATAAAGTAAAAGAAAGGACTTTGGAATTCAGGCTAAAAGAATTCAGTGGGACGCAAAAAGTGAGTGCGCCGCCCGGGAATCGAACCCGGGTCGCAAGAATGGGAATCTTGCATGATACCACTACACCAGCGGCGCGTCTGGTTGCACTGGTTTCTCCGTGTCCCTGATGTTGGCAGTGCCCGCACCCGCCCGGGCCGCGCTCCCGGCCCGCCCATCGCCCTCTGCCCTCTCCGGCGCCATGCCGGGCCTCCGCCGCTTCCTGCTGCTGCTGCTCGCCGCGCTCTGCCCGCCCGCCCTGAGCCTCCGCGATGGGCCCTCCAGGATCGGTGCGGCGGGGCACGGAGGGCGTGAGGGGCGCAGGGTGGGAGGGAGGGCGAGTGTCAGTGAGGGGGAAAGTTGAGGGGGTATGGGGGGTGTCCCGTGATGGGATCTGGGGGGGAATCTGAGGGGATCTGTGAGGGTCAGGGGGGTGCGAGTGGGATCCTTTGAGGGGATCCGTGAGGAAAGTGTGAGGAGAGGATCCTTTAAGGGCGCTTGAGGGGATCTGTGTGGGGAGATGTGCCTGGAGGGATCCGTGAGGGATCTGTGAGGGTCAGGGGGGTGCGAGTGGGATCCTTTGAGGGGATCCGTGAGGAAAGTGTGAGGGGAGGATCCTTTAAGGACCCTTGAGGGGATCTATCATGGGAGGCCTCTAAGGGGGTCTCTGTGGGTCAGGGAGTGTGGGGAGATGTCCCTTGAGGGATCTGAAATGGGGGACCCGTGAGGGATCTGTGAGGGGAATCCTTTGAGGGGATCTGTGAGGAAAGTGCAATGGGGGGAGCCCTCAAGGTCCCCGAAGATCAGGGGAGGCCATGAGGGAATCTTTGAGGGGCAGGGGATATGAGGGGGAGGGTCTCTTGAATGGGGCCATGAGGGATGTTTGAGGGGCAGGGGATATGAGAGGGTGATCTCTTGAGGAGATTGGGGTGGGGGAGCCATGAGGGATCTTTGAGGGGCAGGAGATATGAGGGGGGGGAGCCATGAGGGATGTCTGAGGGGCAGGGGATATCAGGGGGTGATCTCTTGAGGAGATTGAGGGATCTTTGAGGGGCAGGGGATATGAGGGGGTGATCTCTTGAGGGGATTGGGATGGAGGATACCCTGAGGAATCTTTGAGGGGCAGGGGATATGAGGGGGGAGGGAGCCATGAGGGATGTCTGAGGGGCAGGGGATATGGGGTGGGGAAGCCATGAGGGATCTTTGAGGGGCAGGGGATATGAGGGGGGGAACCATGAGGGATCTTTGAGGGGCAGAGGATATGGGGGGGTGAGCCATGAGGGATCTTTGAGGGGCAGGGGATATGATGGGATGATCTCTTGAGGGGATTGGGATGGAGGATGCCCTGAGGAATCTTTGAGGGGCAGGGGATATGGGGGGGGGGAGGAAGCCATGAGGGATATTTGAGGGAGTTCCCTTGAGGGGGTCTATGGTACAGGGGGTCTGTGAGGGATCTCTGGGGCAGGATGTGAGAAGTGGGGGCTCGTGGGGGTGTGAAGGTGACCGGGCCCGCTCCTCCCAGCCGTGGTGGGCGGCGGGATCGGCGGCTCGGCCGCCGCCTATTTCCTGCGGCAGAAGTTCGGCCGCGGTGTGCAGCTGCACGTGCTGGAGAAGGCAGCGGTGGGCGGCCGGCTGGACACGCTGGACATGGAGGGGGCTACCTACGAGGCAGGGGGGTCCGTGATCCACCCCCTCAACCTGCACATGAAGCATTTTGTCAAGGAGCTGGGTGAGCACGGACCTCCCACCCTGGCGTATCCCACCGCCAGAATTGTCCCTCAGTCCCAAAAGTGTCCCCCTTGGGTGCTCTGGGTCCCACTCTGCTGGGGGACATCCCTTGAAAGAACAAGGCTTGGTAGCCCCTTATCCATCCCCAGTAGCCTTCATACCGTTCTCCAGTAGTCTCACTTCTTTCCCAATAACCCCCACATCCTTACTCAATAGCCCCCCCTTCTTTTCCCAATATCCCCCCCATGTTCTTCCCCAATAGCCCCCCTTCTTTTCCCAATATCCCCCCCATGTTCTTCCCCAATAGCCGCCCTTCTTTTCCCAATATCCCCCCCATATACTTCCCTAGTAATTACCTTTCTCCAATATCCCTCCCCCACAGGCCACTTTCCTTCCCAAAGAGCCCCCCATGGCCCCTGTGCTACCCCAGCCCCACTCCAGGCAAAGGAATCCCACATCCCAATGGAAATAGTCTCTCCTTCCCCCACAGGTGACCCACTAATGGCATCATAAAGGTCCAGAAGTCACCTCCAATCACTCCCTGCCCATGATCAAGGGCTAATTAATTCCCCTTTCCATGCCTTGGGCCTCCAGTCTTCAATCACTTACCCTTATCAGCACAAAGCCAGGTTATCTCAGAAGTTGAGGTGGAGTAACTCTACCTGTCCCTAAATTACCTTTTTCTGTCCTTTTCCCAAAGGCCTCTCGGTCGCCTCAGCCCAGGGCAGCCTCGCTGGTGTTTACAATGGGGAGGAATTTGTGTTTGAGGAGAGCAGCTGGTCCTTCATCAACCTCCTCAAGCTGCTCTGGCACTATGGCCTCAACCCCCTGCGCATGTCCATGTGGGTGGAGGACATCCTGGACAAATTCATGAGGTGGGTTGGGGTCCTGAGGGGGAAAAGGCCTTAGAAACACCTCATTCCACAGGCAGGGATGCCTTCCACTATCCCAGGGTGCTCCAAGCTCATCCAGCCTGGCCTTGGACACTTGCAGGGATATGGCAGCCACAGCTTCTCTGGGAAAACTGTGCCAAGGCCTCTCCACCCTCATAAAAATCCCCAATACTCAACCTAAACCTTCCCTTTTTGTCCTGTCCCTCCAGGCCCTTGTCCTGCTGCTCCCACCAAGCCACCCCGTGAGATCCCCCGCAGCTCCCAGAGCCACAGAGCTCATTAACAGAGAATTTCTTGTCTAATTAAAGGATCTACCGGTACCAGATGCACGACTACGCCTTCAGCACCAACGAGCGCCTGCTCCACGCCCTGGGAGGCAACGACTTCACCCTGCTGCTCAACCAGACCATTGATGAGGCCATGCAGAAAGCAGGCTTCTCCCAGAAATTCATCAATGAGGTGGTTTGTCCAGCCATGAGGGTGAATTATGGCCAAGGGGTCACTATCAATGGCTTTGTAGGTGAGTGTTTGGAGGCAGCCTCCCATCCTGGGTGTTGGGGTTCCTGCTCCCTAGGCTCCAAGCTCTGGATGTTTATCCCCCCTGATTTTGCAGTTTGTTTTTCCAGTGTTTCCATGCTCTGACAGAGCTGGTTTCCTTGCAGGTGCTGTGTCCCTAGCAGGGGTGCAGTCAGGCCTTTGGTCTGTGAAAGGAGGGAACAAACTCGTCTGCTCTGGCCTCATCTACTCCTCCAAGGCCGAGGTTATCCCGGGAACAGTTGTGTCCATAGAGCCAAAAACCAGAGCCAGGCGTGGCGGTGAGTGGGGCTGGAATTCCCTTCAGTGGGGAGGGGATGGTGACACTGGAGACTGACCTCAGCCCCTTGGAGCTTCCGAAGTGAAAATTCCTCCCTGTGAGGGAGGGGCTGGGATGGAATTCCCAGAGAAGCTGTGGCTGCCCCTGCATCCCTGGAGGCGTCCATGGCCAGGTTGGATGGGGCTTGGAGCAAGCTGGGATAGAGGAAAGTGTCCCTGCCACAGAACTGCATGGACTAAGATCCCTTCCAATCCAAACCGTTCTGCGAAAACAGGGCACAAAACCCATCTGTACAAATGGATAAACCCAAATGTGACATTTTGAGATGGCAGGGACAGTCAGGATTCCCTGCCAGCACAGATCAGGATAACTGAGCTGTTCTCTGCAGGGGACCCAGTGAAGCTCTACCAGGTCACCTACAACACGTCCTCGGGGCTGACGGGGGACACGTACGACATGGTGCTCATCGCCGCCCCGCTGGGCCACAGGATGGCCAACATCACCTTCCGCAACTTCCAGCCTCCCATCCCGCAATTCCCCAATCCCTACCACCAGACCGTCACCACCCTGGTGCACGGGCGCTTGAACGCCTCCTTCTTTGGCTACCACGACCCCCAGGCTTTCCACTTGGGGGCCATTTTCACCACGGACAACCCCAAACTGTTCATCAACAGCCTGGGCGTGGTGTCCCCCGTGGGGGACGCGGGCCCGGGCGGGAAGCTGCTCTCGCAGTCGGCCGTCTGGAAGGTGTTTTCCCAGGAAGAGCTCACCAAGGAGCAGCTCAATTTGCTCTTCTCCTCCTACGACTCGGTGAAGGTGAAGCCGTGGTTGGCGTATCCCCAGTACAGCCCTCCTGAGAAGTTTCCTCCCATCATCCTGCACGAGCAGCTCTATTACCTGAACGGGCTGGAGCGCGCTGCCAGCGCCATGGAGATGAGCGCCATCGCCGCCCGCAACGCCGCCCTGCTCGCCTTCCACCGCTGGCACGGCCACAGCGCCAGCATCGACCAGGAGGACCTGCACGAGAAGCTCAAAACAGAGCTCTGAGACCTCCCCCCCGGGGGTTAATTAACACTAATGAACTCTGTGATTCGCCCCTCTGAGAAGGTGTGGATCGTGGGATCCTTAAAGTTGGGAGACTTTCAAGATGATCGAGATCTTCAAGACCTTCAAAATCATCAAAAACTTCCAAGATCTTCTAGACTTTCAAGATCATCAAGACCTTGAAGATCAAGACCTTGAAGATCAAGACATTCAAGATCAAGACCTTCAAGATCAAGACCTTCAAGATCAAGACCTTCAAGATCAAGACCTTCAAGATAGCCAATTAACAGTCAAGTAATTAACACCAATGAACTCTGTGCTTCGCCCCTCCCTAGGAGGTGCTTCATAGGATCATGGGATCCTTAAGGCTGGAAGAGCTTCAAGAACATCAAAACCTTCTAGACCTTCAAGGATCATCAAGACCTTCAAGATCCAAGACCTTCAAGACAGCCAATTAATGGCCAAGTAATTAACACCAATGAACTTCATGTCTTGTAGGATCATGCAATCCTTAAATTTGGAAGACTTTCAAGATGATCAAGACCTTCAAGATCAAGACCTTCACGACCTTCAGGATAATTAAGACCTTCAAGATCATCAAGACCTTTAAGACCAAGACCTTCAAGACAGCCAATTAACGGCCAGGTAATTAACACAAATGAACTCTGTGCTTTGCCTCTCCAAGGAGGTGTTTTGTAGGATCTTGGCATCCTTAAAATTGAAAGATTTTTAAGATGATCAAGACCTTCAAGACAGCCAATTAACAGCCAAGTAATTAACACAAATGAACCCTGTGCTTTGCCCCTCCAAGGAGATGTTTTGTCGGATCTTGGCATCCTTAAGGTTGGAAGAGCTTCAAGGCCATCAAGACCTTCCATAATTAACATGAATGAACTCTGTACTTTGCCCCTCCTAGGAGGTGTTTCACAGGATCATGAGATCTTTAAGGTTGGAAGAGCTTCAAGAACTTCAAGACCATCAACGTCATCAAGACCTTCAAAAACATCAAAACCTGCAAGACCTTCAGGATCTTCAAGGTCATAAAAAAAACCTTCCAGATCATCAGCACCCTCAAGGTCATCAACACTTTCAAGCCCAACTGTGTTCACCATTAATGATGTCCTCAGGTGCCGTGTCCTTGTGTTCTTTGGACACTTTCAGGGATGGTGACTCCACCACTGACCTAGGCTGGACAACCCTTCCTTCCATGACAAAATTCCACCCAATATCTCATCTTGACCCCCCCCTCCCTGGAAGCTGTTTGGCCAACTCAGGAAGGGACAGGAGCACTGAGGTGTTCCCAAGTAAGATGGGACATTTTCATCGTGCAAATTCCTGAGTTTTCCCCAAACTCCTTGACTTACCCTGTCTGGGATTAGGGAATTCATTAAAAGTGCCATATTGACCCCAAAAGTGCCCTCCAGCTGGGAATATCGACTTCCTGGCACTCCATCCCTCTGGCCCAGCTTTTCCAAAGGGTCTGCCAAGGAATTATTCCTCAGGGTGGAAACTGGGAGCTGCCAAAATGGGTGGGAAAAGAGGAAAACCCACCAATATCCATCACTGTGTTGAGGTATGAAGGAGTTAATAAAGAATTGAACACCCTGAGTATTTTTTTAAGGAGAAAATCACCAAAAAGAGCACAAAGCTAACAGGCTCCTCAATTAATTAAAGTTTTCCTGAGATTGGGAGCAGAATTAACATCCAGCTCCCAAAAAGTGACGTGACAAAGGCCTGAGTTAGGTCAATCATTACAAAATCGATTTAATAACAAAAACAAAATAATTGTACACTCGTGAGCGGCGTCTTGGACAAGGGAAGGGAACTGGTGGGTCGGGGTTTGGGGTTTTCCTGGGGTTTATACTCGTTCCAAAGCTTCCAGCATGATGATGCTGTTCCCTCGGATCACCTGGAAGGCAAAGGTGAGAGCTGTTACCTCTGATCTAAGGGTTCCTTCCTTGCAGTTTATTTCCCCCCAAAATCCTTGAAAATTTGGCTGGAATTGCCCCACAAGGATGAAAAAGGACTGATTTTAACCTTAAATCCCCAAGGATAACAAAATCCCTGAGGGTGGAAAAGACCTCTGGGATCATTGAGTTGACCCTATTCACCAGCACAGAGCACTCAGTGCCACATCCAGGGGTTTCTTGGGATGTGGACTCCAAAACCCCTGGGCAGTTCCAATCCCTGCCCACCCTTTCCTGCTGCTGCCCACCCTGAGCTCCCCTGGCCCAGCCTGAGGCTGCTCCCTCTCCTCCTGTCCCTGTTCCCAGATCCCAAATCCCCCTGGCTGTCCCCTGCTGTCAGGGAGTTGTGTAGAGCCAGGAGGTCCCTCCTGAGCCTCCTTTTCTCCAGGCTGAGCCCCTTCCCAGCTCCCTCAACCTCTCCTGGAGCTCCAGACTCTTTTCCAGCAGATCCAGGTCCCTCCCACCTTGGTGCCATCCATAAATTCACTGAGGGTGCCTTTGACCCCCTTGCCAGATCATGGATAAAGGTACTGAGCAGGGCTGGATCCAATTCTGAACCTTGGGAACATCTCTGATACCTGGCCCCATTCTCACCAAATCCATCATCCATCCATCATCCTTCCATCCATCATCCATAATCCATCTTCCTTCCTTCCTTCCATCCATCCATCATCCATCCAGGTGTTTCCAGCCAAGATTTCACCTCTCTGAGGTGAAACACCCAAATCTCTGTTCAATTCCCAGCTGACACATCCCAAACCTGTCCCTCACCAAACCTCCTGCTCATTCTGCACACATGGCTCCACCATGCTCCCAGTGGCACTCACAGCATGCTCCCAGTGACACTGACACCATGCTCCCAGTGCTCCCAGTGACACTGACACCATGCTCCCAGTGCTCCCAGTGGCACCCACGCCATGCTCCCAGTGCTCCCAGTGGCACTGACACCATGCTCCCAGTGGCACTCACAGCACGCTCCCAGTGCTCCCAGTGGCACCCACACCATGCTCCCAGTGTTCCCAGTACTCCCAGTGGCACTCACACCATGCTTCCAGTGCTCCCAGTGGCACCCACACCATGCTCCCAGTGTTCCCAGTGCTCCCAGTGGCACCCACACCATGCTCCCAGTGCTCCCGGTGGCACTCACGCCATTCTCCCAGTGCTCCCAGTGGCACTCACAGCACGCTCCCAGTGCTCCCCACACCATGCTCCCAGTGCTCCCAGTGGCACCCACACCATGCTCCCAGTGCTCCCGGTGGCACCCACACCCTGCTCCCAGTGCTCCCGGTGGCACCCACACCCTGCTCCCAGTGCTCCCGGTGGCACTCACAGCATGCTCCCAGTGCTCCCAGTGGCACCCACAACACGCTCCCAGTGGCACTCACCACCATGCCGATGTTGTTCTGCTGCCCGCCCGGTGCCATCTCCACGCACTCGTCGATCACCAGGTTCATGAAGGGGTCGAAGCCCCGCAGGATTCCCTGCACGTGCCGGCCGCCGTTCAGCTTCACTGCAGGGAACCGGGCGTGTTAGGGATGGAGAATCCCCAAAACCGCTGGGATTTCCCCCAAATCTGCGGCTTGGAAAGAGTGGGACCCACGGGGGGGAGGGGGGGTGGATGGATGGAAGGATTAAGCACAACGCATTAATGCGTAAGGAAAAGTGAAAAGAATGAATTTTCAATTCATATTATAGTTAAATTAATGAATTATGGTTTCAATGAATGAATTAGAATTTTATTTATTGAGCTGTGAGGCCTGAAATCAGTCAGGGCCTGCTGCAGGGCCAGCAGCCGGGACCCCCTCTCTGGGCACCGTGAGGGGTGGGCGGGGGTCCCCAAAACCGGGGGAGGGGCTCAGGAGTCCCCCATAGCGGGGCCATGAGGGGGAAGCGGGGCTGAGGAGGGTCCCCATAACCGGGCATTGTTGCGGGAGGTGAAGGGGATCGGGGCGGGCGGGAGGCCCCGGGCACCGCGAGGGGGGTCGGGGTGGGATCAGTTCCAGAACTCACACGACAGCTTCTTGTCCATGAACCTGCAACGAGATGGCACCGGGTCAGCACCGCCGGGTGGGGACGGGGAAAGAGACCCTCCCCGCCATTACCCCCTCATGACACCGCGGCGAACCGGCCCCCCTCCCCCGCCGCCATGACACCGGGGCCCCGCGGTGCACGCCGGGACACCGGCAAGCGGCGGACGGCGCCGTGCCGGTGCCCGCTTCCCCCCACACCCCCGCCGGCTCCCCTCGCCCCCCAGCTCAGCCCAGCCCCGGCATAGCCCTGGCCCAGCCCCGGCGCCTCCAAACCCACTTTTTCAGCTCGGGCGGGTGCGCTTTGCTCATGGCGCCCACAGCCCCCGGCCCGTCTCTGCCGCACGCCGCGCTCTGACGTCAGCGCGCCGTGCGTATTCCCGCGCCAGCCAATGGCAGCAGCGCGCGCCTTCCCGCCGCTTCCCCGCGCGCCGCCCCGGCAGCCAATGGCGGGCCGCGGCGCGCTACCGCACTCACCCGAGTAGCGGCGCACACAGGGGAAGGTAGCGGGGTGGTGGGGGGGGATGTGCGCGGCTACAGGGGGAGATACGGCAGCATGGCCGCCATAGCGTACGGGGCGTGCGTGCACGTGTTGTGGTGTGCCCACCTGTGTGTGTGCCCAGGTGTACACGTGTGCCCCTCTGTGTGTGTGTAGGTGTGCGTGGCCCGGGGTCACCACCCTGCACTCGTACCAGGGTCACCCTGTCCCTGGCACACACACACTGGGGACACCCCAAGCCTTGCACAGCACACACCTGGGTCACCCCACATCTGCACCCACACAGGGCTCCCCACACTGTGCTCAAGCGTCACCCCCCAGTGCCCCTCGTTACCTGCAGTGTCCCCTCACTGCCCACCCCATCATCCCCATAGCCCCCCATCACCCTCTCAGTGCCCCCCTCATCCCCAGAGCCCCCCAAAGGGCCTCCCATCACCTTCCCAGTGCCCTCTATCACCCCCCCAGAGCTCCTCCGTTGCCCCCCATTACCATCCCAGCGCCCTCCATCATTCCCCTATTCTTCCCCACCACCCCCAGTGCCCCCCGGTTCCCTCAGTGCCCCCCATCACCCCCAGAGCCCCTCAATTGCCTCCCATTACCATCCCAGTGCCCCCATCACCCACCCCATCACCCCCAGTGCCCCCCAGTTCCCTCCGCAGCACCCGCGTTTTTTTGGGAGGTGCCACCTGGCCTTTAATGAGCTCGCGGGGGTGTCCCCGGGGGTGTCCCCGGTGTCACTGCTGGATGTTGGCCAGCCCGTCCCGCATCTTCTTGGCCATGGCGGGCACGAGGCGCAGGTGCTGGTCCCCGCAGGTGGCCAGGCACGTGTCCAGCTGGCCCCGCACGCGCGGCTCCGAGCCCCCCGAGTCCAGAGCGTCCTTGGCCTGGTCCGAGCACTGCAGCGAGCAGCGGCTCAGCCGGTCCTGGGGACAGCGTGGTCAGCGGGGACAGTGTGGTCAGCGGGGACTGGGGGGACTGGGGACAGCGTGGTCAGCGGGGACAGCGTGGTCAGTGGGGACTGGGGGAGACTGGGGGGACTGGGGACAGCGTGGTCAGCGGGGACAGCGTGGTCAGCGGGGACTGGGGACAGCGTGGTCAGCGGGGACTGGGGGAGACTGGGGGGACTGGGGACAGCGTGGTCATTGGGAACTGGGGGAGACTGGGGACAGCGTGGTCAGCGGGGACTGGGGGGACTGGGGGGGACTGGGGACAGCGTGGTCATTGAGGACTGGGGGAGACTGGGGGGACTGGGGACAGCGTGGTCAGCGGGGACTGGGGGGACTGGGGACAGCGTAGTCATTGAGGACTGGGGGGACTGGGGGGGACTGGGGACAGCGTGGTCAGCGGGGACTGGGGGAGACTGGGGGGACTGGGGACAGCGTGGTCAGCGGGGACTGGGGGAGACTGGGGGGACTGGGGACAGCATGGTCATTGGGGACTGGAGGGACTGGGATGGACTGGGGACAGCGTGGTCAGCGGGGACTGCAGGGCATTGAGGGACTGGGATGGACTGGGGGGGACTGGGGGGATTGGGGACAGCACAGTCAGTGGGGACTGGGGACACTGGGAGAGCAGGGATGGACTGGAGACAGTGCAGTCAGCAGGGACAGGGGGTACTGGGATGGACTGGGGGCACTGGGGGGTACTGGGGGGGTCAGGTATGGACTGGGGGGTACTGGGGACAGCACGGTCAGCGGGCACTGTGATGGACTGGGGGGACTGGGGACACTGGGGGGAATGGGATGGACTGGGGGGTCAGAGGGGAATCAAGGGTCAGCAGGGACTGGGGGTCAGGGGGCACTGGGGATTGGGGAGATCAGGGGATGTCCTGGGGGGCACAGGGGGATGGATTGGGGGGCACGGGACGTGCAGGGGCTGCAGGGATTTGGAGGCTCAAGTCCTGCCCAGGGTCCCGGGGGGTCCCAGTGCTGTCCCCAGGGGGTCCCAGTGCTGTCCCCGGGGGTGTCCCGGTGCTGTCCCCGGGGTGATCCCAGTGCTGTCCCCAGCGGTGTCCCAGTGCTGTCCCCAGCGGTGTCCCGGTGCTGTCCCCAGCGGTGTCCCGGTGCTGTCCCCAGCGGTGTCCCGGTGCTGTCCCCGGGGGGTCCCAGTGCTGTCCCCAGCGGTGTCCCGGTGCTGTCCCCGGGGTGATCCCAGTGCTGTCCCCAGCGGTGTCCCGGTGCTGTCCCCAGGGGGGTCCTAGTGCTGTCCCCAGGGGGGTCCCAGTGCTGTCCCCAGGGGGTCCTGGTGCTGTCCCCAGCGGTGTCCCGGTGCTGTCCCTGAGGGGATCCCAGTGCTGTCCCCGGGGGGATCCCGGTGCTGTCCCCAGGGGGGTCCCGGTGCTGTCCCTGAGGGGATCCCAGTGCTGTCCCCAGGGGGATCCCAGTGCTGTCCCCGGCGGTCCCAGTGCTGTCCCCGGGGTCCCAGTGCTCTGTGCTCACCTGGAAGTGCTCGAGCTCGGCGGTGACGATGGCCTGGGCGCGGGCCAGGGGCGCGTGGCAGCGCTCGATGCAGCGCTGCACCTCCTGCATGGAGGCTGCCGTGTCCTCACAGCACCGAGCGCTGCAGCGGAACATGGCACCCTGGGGACACGGGACACGGTCACAGGGGACACTGGGGACATGGGGACAGGGCACCCTGGGGACACGGGACACGGTCACTGGGGACACTGGGGACACTGGGGACAGGGCACCCTGGGGACACGGGACACGGTCACTGGGGACACTGGGGACAGGGTCACAGGGCACCCTGGGGACACGGGACACGGTCACTGGGGACACTGGGGACATGGGGACAGGGTCACAGGGCACCCTGGGGACACGGGACACGGTCACAGGGGACACTGGGGACATGGGGACAGGGTCACAGGGCACCCTGGGGACACGGGACACGGTCACTGGGGACACTGGGGACATGGGGACAGGGTCACAGGGGACACTGGGGACACGGTCACTGGGGACATGGGGACAGGGTCACAGGGCACCCTGGGGACACGGGACACGGTCACAGGGGACACCGGGACAGGGTCACAGGGCACCCTGGGGACACGGGACACGGTCATTGGGGACATGGGGACAGGGTGACAGGGGACACCGGGACAGGGTCACAGGGCACCCTGGGGACACGGGACACGGTCACTGGGGACATGGGGACACTGGGGACAGGGTCACAGGGGACACTGGGGACATGGGGACAGGGTCACAGGGCACCCTGGGGACACTGGACAGGGTCACAGGGGACACTGGGGACACGGGACACGGTCACAGGGGACACTGGGGACATGGGGACAGGGTCACAGGGCACCCTGGGGACACTGGGACAGGGGACAGGGTCACAGGGGACACTGGGGACACCGGGACAGGGAACACGGTCACAGGAGACACTGGGGACACCGGGACACGGTCACAGGGGACACCGGGACAGGGTCACAGGGCACCCTGGGGACACCGGGGACACGGTCACAGGGGACACGGGGTACAGGGTCACAGGGCGCCAAGGAGATATGGGGACAGGGTCACAGGGGACACTGGGGACAGGGTCTCAGGGGACGTGGGGTCACAGGGCACCCTGGGGACATGGGGGGGACAGGGATACCCTGGGGACATAGGGGACGGAGTCACAGGGCACCCTGGGGACATGGGGACAGGGTCACCCTGGGGAACACGGGGTGCCCTGGGGAACAGAAGGTTAACAGGAGACCCCCTGGGGACACAGGGGGTGAGAGGGGACACTTGGGGACACGGGACAGGGGGTGATGGGACACCCTGGGGACACTGGGGATCAGAGGGGACACCCTGGGGACCTGAGATGTGGAGGGAGGGTCAGCCTGGGCGACACTCCCAGGTGAAGGGGGGACAGTGAGGGACCCTCTGGGGGACACGGTGGAGAAGGGACACCATGGAGGGAAGGGGGGAGTTAATGGGGGCACCCCCAGGGCCATGGAGGGAAGGGGGGGGTCAGCTGGGGGGGGCCATGGGGCTGAAGGGGTCACTGGGGGTCAGCGTGGGGGGTCCCACCCCTTTGGGGCAGCACCCCAGGAGGAGATGGGTGCACCCTAAAGGTGGGGGGCACGGGGTGTGGGGGGCACGGGGTGTGGGGGGCACGGGAGGTGCTGGTGGGGGCACAGGGAATGTTGGGGGGCACAGGGGATGTTGGGGGGCACGGGGGAATGTTGGGGGGCACGGGGGAATGTAATGGGGGGGCACAGGGGAATGCTGGGGGGCACAAGGGAATGTACTGGGGGGCACAGGGGAATGTACTGGGGGGCACAGGAGGTGCTGGGGGGCACGGGGAATGTGTTGGGGGGCACAAGGGAATGTTGGGGGGCACAGGGGAATGTACTGGGGGGCACAGGAGGTGCTGGGGGGCACGGGGAATGTGTTGGGGGGCACAGGGGATGCTGGGGGGCACAGGGGAATGTACTGGGGGGGCACAGGGAATGTGTTGGGGGGCACGGGGAATGTACGGGGGGGGCACGGGGAATGTTGGGGGGCACAGGGGAATGTACTGGGGGGGCACAGGGGAATGTACTGGGGGTCACAAGGGAATGTACTGGGGGGGCACAGGGGATGTTGGGGGGCACAGGGGAATGTACTGGGGGGGCACAGGAGGTGCTGGGGGGCACAGGGGAATGTTGGGGGGCACAGGGGAATGTACTGGGGGGGCACAGGGGAATGTACTGGGGGGCACAGGGGAATGTTGGGGGGCACAGGGGAATGTACTGGGGGGGCACAGGGGAATGTACTGGGGGGCACAGGAGGTGCTGGGGGGCACAGGGGAATGTACTGGGGGGGCACAGGGGAATGTACTGGGGGGGCACAGGGGAATGTACTGGGGGGGCACAGGGTGTATTTAGGGGACACAGAAAATGCTGGGGGCCACAGGAGATGAACTGGAGGACGCAATTTATTTTGGGGGCACAGGGGGTGTTTAAGGAGCACACGGTGTGTTTAGGGGGCACAGAGAATATTGTGGGGCACAGGAGATGACCATGGGGGGCTCAGGGTGTGTTTTAGGGCACAGGGAATGTTGGGGGGCACGGGAGATGATCATGAGGGGCACGGGGTGTATTTTGGGGCTCGGGGTGTGTTTAGGGGACCCAGGACGTGCCCTGGGGGTGTGCAGGGATTCGGGGGGGGCTCAGGGTTGGCCTGGGGTTCACAGTGAGTTGGGGGATCTCAGTGATTTCGGGGGGGGGGGGTCTCAGTGAACTGGGGAGATGTCAGTGAATTGGGGGGGGTCTCAGTGAATTGGGGGGGGCTCAATGAACTGGGGGGGGTTCAGGGTGTGTATGGGAGGGTCTCAATGAATTGAAGGGGGGTCTCAGTGAATTGGGGGGGTCTCAGTGAATTGGAGGAGGGGTCTCAGTGAACTGGGGGGGGCTCAGGGTGTGTATGGGGGGGCTCAATGAATTGAGGGAGTCTCAGTGAATTGGGGGGGTCTCAGTGAATTGGAGGAGGGGTCTCAATGAACTGGGGGGGGCTCAATGAATTGAGGGAGTCTCAGTAAATTGGAGGGGGGTCTCAGGGTGTGTAGGGGGGATCTCAATGAATTGAGAAGGGTCTCAGTGAATTGAAGGGGGGTCTCAGGGTGTGTAGGGGGTGTCTCGGTGAATTGAGGGGGGTCTCAGTGAACTGGGGGGGTTCAGGGTGTGTAGGGGTTCTCAATGAATTGGAGGGGGGTCTCAGGGTGTGTATGGGGTCTCAGTGAATTGGGGGGTTCAGGGTGTGAATGGGGGGGTCTCAGTGAATCAGGGGAGTCTCAGTGAATTGGGGGAAAGTCTCAATGAATTGGGGGGGGTCTCGATGAATTGGGGGAAGGTCTCAATGAATTGGGGGGGGTCTCAATGAATTGGGGGGGTCTCAGTGAATTGGGGGAAGGTCTCAATGAATTGGGGGGGGGTCTCAATGAATTGAAGGGGGTCTCAGTGAATTGGGGGAGAATCTCAATGAACTGGGGGAGGGTCCCAATGAACCGGGGGAGGTCTCAGTGAATTTGGGGTCGGTGCCGGCGCTGCCCGGAGCACCCACGTGTGTGTGCGGGGATTCAGCAGCAGCCCCGGGACCCCCCCCGAGCCCTCCCCGGTGTCCCCCCGGTGTCCCCCCGGTGTCCCCGTGTCCCGGTACCTGCATGGCCCGGATCTGTTCCCGCTCCAGCGCCTGCACCGCGCTCTCCACCGCGGCCTGGACCCGGCCCTGCGCCGCCTCCGCCATGGGCCCGCTCTGTGCCCTGAACCCGCCCTGAACCCGCCCTAAACCCGGCCTAAACCCGCCCCATGACCGCCCCGAAACCCGCCCCAGAACCGCCCTAAAACCCGCCCCAGGACCGCCCTAAAACGCGCCCTGAACCCGCCCTAAAACCCGCCCCAGGACCGCCCCGAAACCCGCCCTGAACCCGCCCTAAACCCGCCCTGAACCCACCCTAAATCCGTCCTAAACCCGCCCCAGGACCGCCCTAAAACCCGCCCTAAACCTGCCCCCGAACCGCCCCGAAACCTGCCCCAGAACCGCCCTAAAACCGCCCCCGAACCGCCCTAAACCCGCCCCAAGACCGCCCTAAAACCCGCCCCAGAACGGCCCTAAAACCCGCCCTGAACCCGCCATGAACCGGCTCTGAACCCGCCCCAGGACCGCCCTAAAACCCGCCCCGAAACCCGCCCCAGAACGGCCCTAAAACCCGCCCTGAACCCGGCCTAAACACGCCCCCGAACCGCCCTAAAACCCGCCCTAAACCTGCCCCAGCACCGCCCTAAAACCTGCCCCCGAACCGCCCCGAAACCCGTCCCAGAACGGCCCTAAAACCCGCCCTAAACCTGCCCCAGAACGGCCCTAAAACCTCCTCAAAACCCGCCCCAGAACCTGCCCCGAAACCCGCCCCGAAATCCCCCTTAAACCTGCCGCAGAACCCGCCCTAAAACCTGTCCCCATCTGCCCCAAAACCCGCCCCGATCCGCCCCAAAAGGGCCTTAAAACCCGCCCTGAAACTGCCCCAAAACTGCCCTAAAACCCGCCCCAAACGAGCTCCAAACCGGCCTTAAAACCCGCCCCGATCCGCCCCAAAACCTGCCTTAAAACCCGCCCCAAAACCCGCCCCGAACCTGCCCTAAAACCCGCCCCGATCCGCCCCAAAACCTGCCTTAAAACCCGCCCCAAAACCCGCCCCGAACCTGCCCTAAAACCCGCCCCGCTCCGCCTCAAACCTGCCTTAAAACCCGCCCCAAAAACCCGCCCCGAACGCGCTCCAAACCTGCCCTAAAAGCGCCCCAAAACTGCTGAGAATTGTCCCAAAATCGCCCCAAAAGATCTCCAAACCTGCCCCAAGAGCGACCCAAACACGCCGGGACCGCCCCAAAACTGACAGGATTTGCCCCAAAACTGACAGGACCACCCCAAAACTGCCGGGAATCCCCCCAAAACCTCCAGGACCGCCCCAAAACTGATAGGACCACCCCAAAACTGACGGGAATCGCCCCAAAACCGACAGGAACTGCCCCAAACTGACAGGAATCGCCCCAAATCCGCCCCGGAACCACCCCAAAACGGCGGGGAACTGCTCCAAAATCTCCAGGACCGCCCCAAAAGTGCCAGGAATCGCCCCAAAACTGACAAGAATTGCCCCAAAACTGACGGGAATCGCCCCAAAACCTCCAGGACCACCCCAAAACTGCCGGGAATCGCCCCAAAACTGACAGGAATTGCCCCAAAACCACCCTGGTCCACCCAAAACCTGTCCTCCAACCTCCAGGAGCGCCCCAAAAGTGGCAGGAATCGCCCCCAAAAATCGCCAGGAATTGTCCCAAAACGTCCCCAACCTGCCCCAAAATGGGACGGGCTGAGCCCGAAAATGGGACATCAGGGACTGAAAATTTGGGATGAAAATCTGGGAAAATTTGGGCTGAGCCCAAAACTGGGACATCAGGGTTTGAAAATTTGGGATGAAAATCTGGGAAAATTTGGGCTGAGCCCAAAACTGGGACATCAAGGATTTAAAATTTGGGATGAAAATCTGGGAATATTTGGGCTGAGCCCAAAACGGGGACATCAGGGTTTGAAAATTTGGGATGAAAATCTGGGAAAATTTGGGCTGAGCCCAAAACTGGGACATCAGGGTTTGAAAATTTGGGATGAAAATCTGGGAAAATTTGGGCTGAGCCCAAAACTGGGACATCAGGGTTTGAAAATTTGGGATGAAAATCTGGGAAATTTGGGCTGAGCCCAAAACTGGGACATCAGGGTTTGAAACTTTGGGATGAAAATCTGGGAAATTTGGGCTCAGCCATCCCTGGGAATATTCCCCTCTCTTCCAGCCATGGGATCCAACATGTCCTTCCCAAATATCCCCCCCCAAAAAAACCCCAAACCATGAATTTTCTGGAAAAAAAGAAAAAAAATAAAAATAATAATAATAAAAAAAGTTAAATAACTTAATAACACTTAAATAACTCTAACCCAGGTTAAAAAACCAAACTCAAGACCAGGCCATGACAAGAACATCTTTATAGGAATCAAAATTAATTTAAACCACGCGAAATAAATTAAAACATTAAATATTAACTTTCAGTGCAACATATACAGAAGACATGAGAGTAACCATGACTTTAAAAAAAAAACAAAACAACAAAAAAAAAACCCCAAAACAACCCCAAAACAGAGGGAAAAGCTCTGGGTTGGTTACGAGGAGGACTAAGGGGAAATTAAGGCCGTGCCAGAGGTTGGAGCTCCAGCCTGAGGAGATTTCCTGGGATTTAAATTCATTTATTATTCAGAAAAAGCTGGGATTTGTCCCCAAAAATGAGCCGGGGCCGAGGTTGTTTTTTTTTTTTTTTTTCCTCTGTAGAAAAATAAAGCCCCATCCTGGCGGGGGTTTCGGTTTAAAACCCAAATATTTGGGGAGGGGAAAATCCCGGGAAAACGACCCCAAAGCCAAGGAAAAAGCCAGGGCGGGGCTCCTGCCTGGGAAAAGGGAAAACGCCCCAAAAAAAAGGATCCGAAGCACACGAGGGGGGGTGGGGCCGGTCCTGGGGGGTCCCCAGGTGGTCCCGGGTCTGTCACACACCTGTGGGGACAGGAATGGCACAGGTTACACCCCGGGGTGGCACCTGTCACCTGGGCTGTCACCTGTGCTGTCACCTGTGCTTGTCACCTGTGCCTCAGCTGGCAGGGACAGCAGCAGGGACAACAACCCCCAGTGTCCCAGGTGTCCCTCACCTGTCTCCCAGGTGTCCCCTGTGTCCCTCACCTGTCTCAGGGGTCCCCTCACCTGTCCCCTGTGTCTCTCACTGTGTCCCAGGTGTCCCTCACCTGTCTCCCAGGTGTCCCCTGTGTCCCTCACCTGTCTCAGGGGTCCCCTCACCTGTCCCCTGTGTCCCTCACTGTGTCCCAGGTGTCTCCAGGTGTCCCCTGTGTCCCTCACCTGTCCCAGCTGTCGCCCTGTGTCCCTCACTGTGCCCCAGGTGCCTCCAGGTGTCCCCTGTGTTCCTCCCCTGTCCCAGGTGTCCCCCTGTGTCCCTCACTGTGTCCCTCACATGTCCCAGCTGTCCCCCTGTGTTCCTCCCCTGTCCCAGGTGTCCCCAGGTGTCCCCAGGTGTCCCTCACATGTCCCAGCTGTCCCCCTGTGTTCCTCCCCTGTCCCAGGTGTCCCCAGATGTCCCTCACCTGTGTCGCCGTGGCAGCAGGAGCCCCCCTTGAGCAGCCCCCCCGGTTTCTCCTGTCACCCCCAGGTGTCCCCTGTGTTCCTCCCCTGTCCCAGGTGTCCCCAGGTGTCCCTCACTGTGTCCCCAGGTGTCCCTCACTGTGTCCCCAGGTGTCCCCAGGTGTCCCTCACCTGTGTCGCCGTGGCAGCAGGAGCCCCCCTTGAGCAGCCCCCCCGGTTTCTCCTGTCACCCCAGGTGTCCCCAGGTGTCCTGCACCTGTCCCAGGTGTTCCCAGGTGTCCGTCACATGTCCCAGCTGTCCCCCTGTGTCCCTCCCCTGTCCAGGTGTCCCCAGGTGTCCCTCACCTGTGTCGCCGTGGCAGCAGGAGCCCCCCTTGAGCAGCCCCCCCGGTTTCTCCTGTCACCCGCCAGGTGTTCCCAGGTGTCCTGCACCTGTCCCAGGTGTTCCCAGGTGTCCCTCACGTGTCCCCAGGTGTCCCCAGGTATCCCTCCCTTGTCCCAGGTGTCCCCAGGTGTCCCTCACCTGTGTCGCCGTGGCAGCAGGAGCCCCCCTTGAGCAGCCCCCCCGGTTTCTCGTGGCCGGCTCCGTGCTCGCGGCTCCACCCGGGACAGCGCTTGGGGAAACGGCAGCAGCTGGGGGGACAGGAATGGGATATGGGATATGGGATATGGGATATGGGGACAGGGATATGGGATATGGGATATGGGGACAGGGATATGGGATATGGGAATGGGATATGGGAATGGGATATGGGGACAGGGATATGGGATATGGGAATGGGATATGGGAATGGGATATGGGGACAGGGATATGGGACAGGGATATGGGATATGGGACAGGGATATGGGGACAGGGATATGGGATATAGGATATGGGGACAGGGATATGGGACAGGGATATGGGATATGGGACAGGGATATGGGGACAGGGATATGGGATATAGGATATGGGGACAGGGATATGGGGACAGGGATATGGGACAGGGATATGGGATATGGGATATGGGGACAGGGATATGGGATATGGGATATGGGATATGGGGACAGGGATATGGGATATGGGATATGGGATATGGGATATGGGGACAGGGATATGGGAATGGGATATGGGATATGGGGACAGGGATATGGGATATGGGGACAGGGATATGGGGACAGGGATGGGATATGGGGACAGGGATATGGGAACGGGGATATGGGGACAGGGATATGGGATATGGGGATATGGGGACAGGGATATGGGGACAAGGATATGGGGACAGGGATATGGGATATGGGAATGGGGATATGGGGACAGGGATATGGGGACAGGGAATGGGGCAGGGATATGGGAATGGGGACAGGGACGGGATATGGGGACAGGGATATGGGGACAGGGATATGGGATATGGGGACAGGGAATGGGATACGGGGACAGGGAAAGGGGACAGGGAATGGGACAGGGAATGGGACAGGGATATGGGGACAGGGAATGGGACAGGGAATGGGACAGGGAATGGGACAGGGATATGGGGACAGGGATATGGGGACAGGGAATGGGGACAGGGAATGGGGACAGGGAATGGGACAGGGAATGGGACAGGGATATGGGGACAGGGATATGGGGACAGGGATATGGGGACAGGGAATGGGACAGGGAAAGGGGACAGGGAATGGGGACAGGGAATGGGGACAGGGAATGGGGACAGGGATATGGGGACAGGGATATGGGGACAGGGATATGGGGACAGGGATATGGGGACAGGGAATGGGACAGGGATATGGGGACAGGGATATGGGGACAGGGAATGGGACAGGGATATGGGGACAGGGAATGGGGACAGGGAATGGGGACAGGGAATGGGGACAGGGATATGGGGACAGGGATATGGGGACAGGGATATGGGGACAGGGATATGGGGACAGGGAATGGGACAGGGAAAGGGGACAGGGATATGGGGACAGGGAATGGGGACAGGGAATGGGGACAGGGATATGGGGACAGGGATATGGGGACAGGGATATGGGGACAGGGAATGGGACAGGGATATGGGGACAGGGAATGGGACAGGGATATGGGGACAGGGATATGGGGACAGGGATATGGGGACAGGGATATGGGGACAGGGAATGGGGACAGGGAATGGGGACAGGGAATGGGACAGGGATATGGGGACAGGGATATGGGGACAGGGAATGGGGACAGGGAATGGGGACAGGGAATGGGGACAGGGAAAGGGGACAGGGATATGGGGACAGGGAAAGGGGACAGGGATATGGGGACAGGGAATGGGGACAGGGATATGGGGACAGGGATATGGGATATGGGATATGGGGACAGGGATATGGGGACAGGGAAAGGGGACAGGGAAAGGGGACAGGGAATGGGGACAGGGATATGGGGACAGGGATATGGGGACAGGGATATGGGGACAGGGAATGGGGACAGGGAATGGGGACAGGGAATGGGACAGGGATATGGGGACAGGGATATGGGGACAGGGGGTCCCTTGTCCCAGGATGTCCCAGGCACTCACTGGAGCAGGACGCAGACGGTGACGAGCAGGGCCGAGGCCACCACGGCCACCACGAGCAGGGCTGTGATCGTCTGCTTCTTCTGATTGGCTGCCACCACGGCCAGCAGGTCAGCGTGCTCACAGCGTGTCCCCACGTACCCCGAGTGACACCTGGGGACACAGAGCAGGTCAGTGTGTCCCCACGTACCCCGAGTGACACCTGGGGACACACAGGGACACAGAGCAGGTCAGTGTGTCCCCACGTACCCCGAGTGACACCTGGGGACACAGAGCAGGTCAGTGTGTCCCCACGTACCCCGAGTGACACCTGGGGACACAGAACAGGTCAGTGTGTCCCCACGTACCCCGAGTGACACCTGGGGACACAGAGCAGGTCAGTGTGTCCCCACGTACCCCGAGTGACACCTGGGGACACCTGGGGGACACGGGGTCACCAGGGGACAGGGACACACAGAAACAGGGACAGAGAATCAGGGAACAAGGACAGAGGAGTCACCTTGGGACAGGGACAAACAGGAGGGACAGAGGAGTCACCTCAGGACAGGGAGACACCCCAGGATTGGGACACAGGAGTCACCCCAGGACAGGGACACGTGGAACAAGGACAGGGACACACGGGGACAGGGACACGTGGGAATGGGGACAGGGAGTCACCCCAGGACAGGGACACGTGGGAACAGAGACAGGGTGTCACCCCAGGATTGGGACACACCAGAGGGACACAGGAGTCACCTCGGGACAGGGACACAAGGCAGGGACAGGGAGTCACCCTGGGAACAGGGACACACAGGAGGGACAGCAGAACCACCCTGGGACACCAAACCCCGAGTTTGGGATCACCAGGACACCAAACCCTGGAGTTTGGGGATCCTCAGAACAGCAATCCTGGAGTTCTGGGATTCCATGGACACCAAACCCAGACTTCTGGACTCCCCAGGACACCAACCCCCAAATTTTGGGATTGCCAGGACATCAAACCCTGGAGTTTTGGTCTCCCCAGGACACCAACCCTGGAGTTTGGGGACCCCCAGGACAGCAGACCCAGAATTTTGGGACCCCCAGGACACTGAACCCGCAGTTTTGGGATCTCCAGGACACCAAACCTGGAGTTTTGGTTTCCCCAGGACAACAACCTTGGAGTTTTGTGATTCCATGAACGCCAACCCTGCAGTCTGGGGACCCCCAGGACTCTAAACCTGGAGTTTTGGGACCACCAGGACACCAAATCTGGAGTTTTATGGTTCCATGGACACCAAACTCACAGTTTTGGGACGACCAGGACACCAAACTCGGAGTTTTGAGATCCCTAGGACACCAAACATGGGGTTTTGATCTCCCCAGGACACCAACTCATGAGTTTTGGTCTCCTTAGGACACCAAACCTGGAGTTTTGGGATCTCCAGGACACTAAACCTGGAGTTTTAGGATCCCCAGGACACCAAACCCGGAGTTTTGGGTTTCCAAGAACACCAAACCCACAGTTTTGGGATCTCCAGGACACTAAACCTGGAGTTTTAGGATCCTCAGGACACTAAACCCGGAGTTTTGGGACTCCTAGGACACCAGACCTGGAGTTTTGGGATTTCCAGGACACCAGACCTGGAGTTTTGGGACCACCAGGACACCAAACCTGGAGTTTTGAGATCCCCAAGACTCTAAACCTGGAGTTTTGGGACCACCAGGACACCAGATCCAGAGTTTTGGGATCCCTAGGACACAAAACATGGGGTTTTGATCTCCCCAGGACACCAACTCGGAAGTTTTGGGATCCCTAGGACATCAGACCTGGAGTTTTGAGATCCCAAGAACACCAAACCTGGGGTTTTGATCTCCCCAGGACACCAACTCAGGAGTTTTGGTCTCCTTAGGACGCCAAACCCACAGTTTTGGGATTTCCAGGACATTAAACCTGGAGTTTTAGGATCCTCAGGACACCAGACCTGGAGTTTTGAGATCCCCAAGACTCTAACCCTGGAGTTTTGGGACCATCAGGACACCAAACCTGGAGTTTTGGGATCCCTAGGACACGAGATGCAGAGTTTTGGGATCCCTAGGACACCAAACCCGGAGTTTTGGGATCCCTAGGACACCAGATCCAGAGTTTTGGGATCCCTAGGACACCAAACCCGGAGTTTTGGGATCCCTAGGACACCAAACCCGGAGTTTTGGGATCCCTAGGACACCAAACCCGGAGTTTTGGGATCCCTAGGACACCAAACCCGGAGTTTTGGGATCCCTAGGACACCAAACCCGGAGTTTTGGGATCCCTAGGACACCAGATCCAGAGTTTTGGGATCCCTAGGACACCAGATCCAGAGTTTTGGGATCCCTAGGACACCAAACCCGGAGTTTTGGGACCACCAGCACACCAAACCTGGAGTTTTAGGATCCTCAGCACACCAGACCTGGAATTTGGGGTTTCACCAGCACACCAAACCCAGCCTTTTGGTCTCCCCAGGACCCCACCGTGGTGATCTGGGGTCACCCCGAGCTCGGGGCACTCACACGCAGGCGGGTTTGTCCTCCTGCACCAGGAAGCGGCAGGTGCCGTGGAAGCAGAACTGGCTGTGGGAGTCGGGACACTCGTTGAAGTGTGACCTCACTGCTGCTGCCACCGGAGCTGCGGGAAAAACGGGGCACAAAACGGCGTTTTTGGGCAGCCCCGAACCCAAATCCCAAACCCAAATCCCAAATCCCAAACCCCAAACCCCGGGCACAACAGCTCCGCTTTAGGGTTTATTTTGGGATCGCTGTGTGGGATCCCAAAGAGCCCAAGCCGGGTCCCTGCTTCAATAATCCCTCAGGAATTTCCTAAAGAGCTTAAAAGGGAGGAGGAGGGAGTGAAAGCCGGCTCCTGTTTCCCATTAAAGCCCCCGCTGGTTTGAATTATCCCTGGGGAAGGGAACATCCTGCTCCGGGAGCATCCCGGGATCCAGGCACTTCCGATCGCCGCCGCTTCAAAGCCACCCCCGGCCCCTGAGCCCCAGATGGGGGCGATTAAAGCCAGGGCTGTGGGCTGGGAGCACGGCCGGGCCCTTGGGGTGGCTTGGGTGGGATGTCCCCGTGTCCCCATGTCCCTGTGCCCCCGTTTAAGGGGTCCTCGGGGTGGGGATGTCCCCGTGTCCCCATCTCAGGGTGGCTCACATTGGGATGTCCCTGTGTCCCCAGGTCCCTGTGCCCCCATTTAAGGGGTCCTTGGGGTGGCTTGGGTGGGATGTCCCCGTGTCCCCATGTCCCTGTGCCCCCGTTTAAGGGGTCCTCGGGGTGGCTCACATTGGGATGTCCCCGTGTCCCCATGTCCCTGTGCCCCCATTTAAGGGGTCCTCGGGGTGGCTCAGGTTGGGATGTCCCTGTGTCCCCATCTCAGGGTGGCTCACATTGGGATGTCCCTGTGTCCCCATGTCCCTCTGCCCCCATTTAAGGGGTCCTTGGGGTGGCTTGGGTTGGGATGTCCCCGTGTCCCCATCTCAGGGGTACCTGGGGTGGCTCACGCTGGGATGTCCCTGTGTCCCCATCTCAGGGGTACCTGGGGTGGCTCACTCTGGGATGTCCCTGTGTCCCCATGTCTCCATCTCAGGGTCCTTAAGGTGGCTTGGGTGGGATGTCCCTGTGTCCTCATGTCCCCATCTCAGGGTCCTCAGAGTGGCTCGAGTTGGGATGTCCCCATGTCCCCATCTGAGGGTCACTGAGGTGGCTCACATTGGGATGTCCCCATGTCCCCAGCTCTGGGAAGAGGGACCTTCAGGGTGGCTCAGGTTGGGATGTCCCTGTGTCCCCATCTGAGGGGTCCTTGGGGTGGCTCACATTAGGATGTCCCTGTGTCCCAAACTCTGGGAAATGGCACCCTTGGGGACATTGGGATGTCCCTGTGTCCCCATCTGAGGGGTACCTGGGGTGGTTCGGGTTGGGATGTCCCCATGTCCCCATTTAAGGGGTCCTTGGGGTGGCTCACACTGGGATATCCCCGTGTCCCCAACGCTGGGAAAAGGCACCCTTGGGATGTCCCTGTGTCCCCATCTGGGGGTCCTTGGGGTGGCTTGGGTTGGGATGTCCCCGTGCCCCCATGTCCCCATCTGGGGGTCCTTGGGGTGGCTTGGGTTGGGATGTCCCCGTGCCCCCATGTCCCCATCTGAGGGTCCTTGGGGTGGCTCAGGTTGGGGTGTCCCTGTGTCTCTGTGTCCCCATCTCAGGGTCCTTCGGGTGGCTTGGGTGGGATGTCCCCGTGTCCCCATCTGGGGGTCCTCGGGGTGACTCACATTGGGATGTCCCCATGTCCCTGTGTCCCCATCTCAGGGTGGCTCACATTGGGATGTCCCTGTGTGCCCATTTAAGGGGTCCTTGGGGTGGCTCACACTGGGATATCCCCGTGTCCCCAACTCTGGGAAAAGACACCCTTGGGATGTCCCTGTGTCCCCGTTTAAGGGGTCCTTGGGGTGGGTCAGTCTGGGATGTCCCTGTGTCCCCATCTGAGGGGTACCTGGGGTGGCTCTGGTTGGGATGTCCCCATGTCCCCAACTCTGGGAAAAGGCACCCTTGGGATGTCCCCGTGTTCCCATTTAAGGGATCCTTGGGGTGGCTCGGGTTGGGATGTCCCCGTGTCCCCATCTGAGGGTCCTTGGGGTGGGTCAGTCTGGGATGTCCCTGTGTCCCCAACTCTGGGAAAAGGCACCCTTGGGGACATTGGGATGTCCCCGTGTCCCCACGTCCCCATCTCAGGGTCCTTGGGGAGATTTCCCAAAATGGAAATTTCCCAGCCCCAAAACGAGTTTGGGTACAAATCCAATGGGAAAGGAACCACCCAAAACCTCTCAGCACCGTTCCCATAAATGCTTCCCTATCAATGCTATGGGGTCATCCCCTTTTCCACCCCAAAAGAAGATTTCCCAGCCCCAAAAGGGAGATTTCCCAGCCCCAAAAGGGAGATTTCCCAGCCCCAAAAGGGAGATTTCCCAGCCCCAAAAGGGAGATTTCCCATCCCCAAAAGGGAGATTTCCCAGCCCCAAAAGGGAGATTTTCCCAGCCCCAAAAGGGAGATTTTCCCAGCCCCAAAAGGGAGATTTTCCCAGCCCCAAGAGGGAGATTTTCCACCCTAAAAGAATTTTGAGCACAAATCCATGGGGAAAGGAGCTGCCAGCACCCTCGGGGTGACAGAAATGCCACGGGGTTTTGTTCCCATGTGATGCCATTGAGCCATCCCCTTTTCCACCCCAAAAGGGAGATTTCCCAGCCCTAAAAGGGAGATTTCCCAGCCCTAAAAGAATTTTGGGCACAAATCCTTAGGGAAAGGGGCTGCCAGCACCCTCGGGGTGACAGGAATGTCACGGGGCTTTGCTCCCAATGCTCCTGGCACCACATTCCCAACTCATGCCATTATCCAGCCCATTTTCCAGCCCCAAAAGGAAAAGGTTTCTGGCCCCACAAGGAAAGAGTTTCTAGCCCCAAAAGGAAAGTTTTGAGCCCCAAAAAGAAAAGGTTTCTGGTTCCCCAAAAAGGGATTTCCCAGCTCCAAAAGGAAAGAGTTTCTAGCCCCAAAAGGAAGGGATTTCCAGCCCTACAAGGAAAAGGTTTCTCATCCCCATAAGGAAAAAATTTCTGCCCCCCCCCCCCCAAAAAGAGTTTCCAGCCCCACAAGGAAAGAGTTTCCAGCCCCAAAAGGAAAAGGTTTCTGGCCCCACAAGGAAAGAGTTTTGAGCCCCAAAAAGAAAAGGTTTCTAGCCCCAAAATGAAAGTTTTGAGCCCCAAAAAGTAAAGGTTTCTGGTTCCCCAAAAAGGGATTTCCCAGCCCCAAAAGGAAAAGGTTTCTGGCCCCACAAGGAAAGAGTTTCTAGCCCCAAAAGGAAGGGATTTCCAGCCGCAAAAGGAAAAGGTTTCTAGCCCCAAACGGAAAGTTTTGAGCCCCAAAAAGAAAAGGTTTCTGGTTCCCCAAAATGAGATTTCCCAGCTCCAAAAGGAAAGAGTTTCTAGCCCCAAAAGGAAGGGATTTCCAGCCCTACAAGGAAAAGGTTTTTCAGCCCCAAAAGGAAAAAGTTTCTGGCCCTCCCCCAAAAAAAAGTTTCCAGCCCCACAAGGAAAGAGTTTCCAGCCCCAAAAAGAAAAGGTTTCTAGCCCCAAAAGGAAAGAGTTTTGAGCCCCAAAAAGAAAAGGTTTCTGGTTCCCCAAAATGAGATTTCCCAGCTCCAAAAGGAAAGAGTTTCTAGCCCCAAAAGGAAGGGATTTCCAGCCCCACAGGGAGAAGGTTTTTCAGCCCCAAAAGGAAAAAGTTTCTGGCCCCCAAAAAAGAGTTTCCAGCTCCAAAAGAAAAAAGTTTCTGGCCCCCAGAAAAGGGTTTCCAGCCCCACAAGGAAAGGAATGGGGCTCTGTGGTTTGGGGGGGCAGAATTCCCCAAATCCCGGCGCAGGGACCCTCGGGGTGGGGGGGATCCCACCAGGAGCTGCTGTGCCTGAGCCCGGCAGGATCAATGGCTCATTCAGGGCATGGAAACCTCCTGTGGGGCTGGAAAGCTCCTGTGGGGCTGAAAAACCCTCTCCTTGTGGGGCTGGAAACCTCCTGTGGGGCTGGAAACCCTTTCCTTGTGGGGCTGGAAACCTCCTGTGGGGCTGGAAACCCTTTCCTTGTGGGGCTGGAAACCTCCTGTGGGGCTGAAAAACCCTCTCCTTGTGGGGCTGGAAACCTCCTTGTGGGGCTGGAAAAACCTTCCTTTAGAACAGGGAAACCTTTTCCTTTTAGAGCTGGAAATCCTCTCCTATGGGGCTGGAAACCCACTCCTTGTGGGGCTGGAAACCCACTCCTTGTGGGGCTGGAAACCCTCTCCTTGTGGGGCTGGAAACCCTCTCCTATGGGGCTGGAAACTCTTTCCTTGTGGGGCTGGAAATCCTCTCCTTGTGGGGCTGGAAATCCTCTCCTTGTGGGGCTGGAAACCCTCTCCTTGTGGGGCTGGAAACCCTTTCCTTGTGGGGCTGGAAACCCTCTCCTATGGGGTTGGAAAAACCTTCCTTTAGAACTGGGAAACCTTTTCCTTTCAGAGCTGGAAATTCTTTCCTTGTGGGACTGGAAACCCTTTCCCTTTGGGCTGGAAAACTCTTTCCTTTTGGGGCTGCAAACTCTTTTTTGGGGGGCTGAAAACGCTTTCCTTGTAGGGAAACCCTCTATTTTGGAGCCAAAACCTTTTCCTTGTGGGGCCAGAAACCCTTTGTTTTTGGGGCTGCAAACCCTTTTTTTGGGGCCAGAAACCCTTTTTTGGGAGGGCTAGAAACCCTTGTTTTTGGGGCCAGAAAACTTTGTTTTTAGGGCCAGAAACTCTTTTTTTGGGGCTGCAAACCCTTTTTGGTTTTGGGGCTGCAAACCCTTTTTGTTTTTGGGGCTGCAAACCCCTTTTTGTTTTTGGGGCTGCAAACCCTTTTTGATTTTGGGGCTGCAAACCCCTTTTGTTTTTGGGGCTGCAAACCCTTTTTTGGGGCTGCAAACCCCTTTTTTTGGGGCTGCAAACCCCTTTTTTTGGGGCTGCAAACCCCTTTTGTTTTGGGGGCTGCAAACCCTTTTTTGGGGCTACAAACCCCTTTTTTAGGGGCTGCAAACCCCTTTTGTTTACGGGGCTGCAAACCCTTTGTTTTTAGGGCTGAAAACCATTTTTTGGGGCTGCAAACCCTTTTCGTTTTTGGGGCTACAAACCCTTTTTTTGGGGCTGCAAACCCTTTGTTTATGGGGCTGCAAACCCTTTGTTTTTAGGGCTGAAAACCATTTTTTGGGGCTGCAAACCCTTTTCGTTTTTGGGGCTACAAACCCTTTTTTTGGGGCTGCAAACCCTTTTGGTTTTTGGGGCTGAAAACCCTTTTTGTTTTTGGGGCTACAAACCCTTTTTTTGGGGCTGCAAACCCTTTTTTTTGGGGCTGCAAACCATTCCCAGTTTTTCCCTCGGGGATCTGGAGGCAGGATCCCACCCTGGCCCCGTTATCCCATCCGAGCAGGGTTTGGGGTCCCGGGATATCCCGGAATTCCCGCCGGGCTCTCACCGTTCCGGGCGGCCGTGGTGTTGTCCAGGGCGTGGCACGCGGCCAGCAGGACACCTGTGGGGAGGGACACGGGGGTCAGCCCCACCCCGACCCCAAAAACTCAGGGGATTTAGGGTCAGCCCCACCCTGACCCCAAAAACACAGCGGGATTTAGGGTCAGTCACACTCTGACCCCAAAAACTCAGGGGATTTAGGGTCAGCCCCATCCCGACCCCAAAAACTCAGGGGATTTAGGAACAGCCCCATCCCGACCCCAAAAACACAGGGGATTTAGGGTCAGCCCCACCCCGACCCCAAAAACACAGCGGGATTTAGGGTCAGCCCCACCCCGACCCCAAAAACTCAGGGGATTTAGGGTCGGCCCCACCCCGACCCCAAAAACACAGCGGGATTTAGGGTCAGCCACGCCCCGACCCCAAAAACACAGGGGATTTAGGGTCAGCCCCACCCCGACCCCAAAAACTCAGGGGATTTAGGGTCAGCCCCACCCCGACCCCAAAAACACAGCGAGATTTAGGGTCAGCCCCACCCCGACCCCAAAAACACAGGGGATTTAGGAACAGCCACACCCTGATCCCAAAAACACAGCGGGATTTAGGGTCAGCCACACCCCGACCCCAAAAACACAGCGGGATTTAGGGTCAGTCACACCCTGACCCCAAAAACACAGCGGGATTTAGGGTCAGCCACACCCCGACCCCAAAAACACAGCGGGATTTAGGGTCAGTCACACCCTGACCCCAAAAACACAGCGGGATTTAGGAACAGCCACACCCTGATCCCAAAAACACAGCGGGATTTAGGAACAGCCCCACCCTGACCCCAAAAATTCAGGGGATTTAGGGTCAGTCACACTCTGACCCCAAAAACTCAGGGGATTTAGGGTCAGTCACACCCCGACCCCAAAATTTCAGGGGATTTAGGGTCAGCCCCACCCTGACCCCAAAAACTCAGGGGATTTAGGGTCAGCCCCACCCGGACCCCAAAAACACAGGGGATTTAGGAACAGCCACACCCTGATCCCAAAAACACAGCGGGATTTAGGGTCAGCCCCACCCCGACCCCAAAAATTCAGGGGATTTAGGGTCAGCGCCACCCTGACCCCAAAAACTCAGGGGATTTAGGGTCAGTCACACCCCGACCCCAAAAACTCAGGGGATTTAGGGTCAGTCACACCCCGACCCCAAAAACACAGCGGGATTTAGGGTCAGTCACACCCCGACCCCAAAAACACAGCGGGATTTAGGGTCAGCCCCACCCCGACCCCAAAAACACAGCGGGATTTAGGGTCAGTCACACCCCGACCCCAAAAACACAGCGGGATTTAGGGTCAGCCCCACCCCGACCCCAAAAACACAGCGGGATTTAGGGTCAGTCACACTCTGACCCCAAAAACTCAGGGGGATTTAGGGTCAGCCCCACCCTGACCCCAAAAACACAGCGGGATTTAGGGTCAGCAAAACCCTGACCCCAAAAATACAGGGGGTGATTTAGGGTCAGCAAAACCCTGATCCCAAAAATCTTAGGAGGGGGATTTAGGGGCGCCAAAACCTTGATCCCAAAAAACTCGGGGGGGGAGGGGGATTTAGGGTCAGCCACGCCCTGACCCCAAAAAGCTCAGAGGGGCATTTATAGGGTCAGCAAAACCCTGATCCCAAAAAAGTCAGGGCAGGCTTTAGGGTCAGCCACACCCTGACCCCAAAAAACTCAGAGAGAAATTTATAGGGTCAGCAAAACCCTGATCCCAAGAAGCTCAGCGGGGAGATTTAGGGTCCCCAAAACCCTGATCCCCAAAAAAACTCAGAGGGGAATTTATAGGGTCACCAAAACCTTGATCCCCAAAAAACTGAGGGGGGGATTTAGGGTCGCCAAAACCACTGGGAGATTTTTAAGGAAAAGGCAGGAGTGACCCCCCCCCCCCACCCCGAGCAGGTGGAATTCTGGAAAACTGGGGGGGGTCCCGGTGGGAATGAGCCCGGGAGGGCACAGAGGGGTCCGGGGGTCCCCAGGGCCGGGATCGGAGCCCCGTTCCCGCACGGATCGAACCCAACGGCGCGGGAACGGCGGCGGGAGGAGGGGGAGGAGCCTGGGGCGGCGGGGATCCACCCCAAATCCAGGGATCCACCCCAAATCCAGGGATCTGTCCCAAATCCAGGGATCCGCCCCAAATCCGGGATCCACCCCAAATCCAGGGATCCGCCCCAAATCCAGGGATCCGCCCCAAATCCGGGATCCACCCCAAATCCAGGGATCCACCCCAAATCCGGGATTCGCCCCAAATCCGGGATCCGCCCCAAATCCAGGGATCCACCCCAAATCCAGGGATCCGCCCCAAATCCGGGATCCACCCCAAATCCAGGGATCCGCCCCAAATCCAGGGATCCGCCCCAAATCCAGGGATCCGCCCCAAATCCAGGGATCCGCCCCAAATCCAGGGATTCGCCCCAAATCCAGGGATCCACCCCAAATCCGGGATCCACCCCAAATCCAGGGATCCACCCCAAATCCGGGATCCACCCCAAATCCAGGGATCCGCCCCAAATCCAGGGATCCGCCCCAAATCCAGGGATCCGCCCCAAATCCGGGATCCGCCCCAAATCCGGGATTCACCCCAAATCCAGGGATTCACCCCAAATCCGGGATCCACCCCAAAATCCGGGGATCCGCCCCAAATCCAGGGATCCACCCCAAATCCAGGAATCCACCCCAAATCCGGGATCCGTCCCAAATCCGGGATCCACCCCAAATCCAGGGATCCGCCCCAAATCCAGGGATCCGCCCCAAATCCAGGGATCCACCACAAATCCGGGATCCGTCCCAAATCCGGGATCCGCCCCAAATCCAGGGATTCGCCCCAAATCCAGGGATCCACCCCAAATCAAGGGATCCACCTGGAGCTGCAGGGATCCACCCAGGGCTTAAAGGATCCAACACAAATCCCGGGATCCACCTGGGGCTGCGGGGATCCAACACCATTTCAGGGATCCACCCCAAATTCAGGGATCCACCCAGGGCTGCGGGGATCCAATACAAATTCAGGGATCCACCAGAACGTCAGGAATCCTCCACAGCTTGGGGGATCCACTGGAGCTCCAGGGATCCACCATGGCTCCAGGGATCCACTGGAGCTTTAAGAATCTACCAAGGGCTTCGGGGATGCACCTTGGCCTTGGGTATCCACCACAGCTGCACGGATCTACCAGAGCTCCAGGGATCCACCAGAATTTCAGGGATCCACCACAGCTTCACGGATCTACCGGAGCTCCAGGGATCCACCAGAATTTCAGGGATCCACCACAGCTTCACGGATCTACCAGAGCTCCAGGGATCCACCACAAATTCGGGGACCTTCCACGGCTCTGGGGATCCACTGGAGTTTCAGGGATCCACCAGAACTTCAGGGATCCTCCACAACTTTTGGGATCCTCCATGGCTTCAGGGATCCGCTGCAGCTCCAGGGATCCACCTGATCCTCAGGGATCCGCTGGAGCTTCAAGGATTTACCCAGGGCTTCCAGGATCCACCATGGCCTCAGGGATCCACTGGAGCGCCAGGGATCCACCACGGCTCCAGGGATCCACTGGAGCGCCAGGGATCCACCAGAGTTCCAGGGATGCACTGGAGTTCCAGGGATCCACTGGAGCACCAGGGATCCACCATGGCCTCAGGGATCCACCATGGCCTCAGGGATCCACCACGGCTCCAGGGATCCACTGGAGCTCCAGGGATCCCCTATGGCCTCAGGGATCCTCCAAGGCTTCCCCGGTTTCCTGGCAGACCTCAGGGATTTTCCTCCCTCCCGTGGACGTTTAACCGATCCGCTCTCATCCCAACTTTTCCCGTTTCCCCTGGCTCGGGGTTTATTTTTAGGGAACACATCTCCACTCCCGGGTTTTTTTGGGGAATGGCTCATCCCGGTGGGATGGGTGGGCGTCCATCCCCCCCCCTCCTCTCCCCGGGGCACCCCAGCTCCTCTCCGTGGGCAGGTGGAATGTCCCGGGGCCGGTGTGGGGACACCGGGCACCTCCCGGACCCCTCCCGGACCCCTCCCGGGCACCTCCCGGACCCCTCCGGGACCCCTCCCGGACCCCTCCCGGACCCCTCCCGGGCACCTCCGGGACCCCTCCCGGGCACCTCCCGGACCCCTCCCGGGCACCTCCCGGGCACCTCCGGGACCCCTCCCGGGCACCCCCGGGACCCCTCCGGGACCCCTCCCGGACCCCTCCGGGACCCCTCCCGGGCACCTCCGGGACCCCTCCCGGGCACCTCCGGGACCCCTCCCGGATCCCTCCCGGGCACCTCCGGGACCCCTCCCGGATCCCTCCCGGGCACCTCCGGGACCCCTCCCGGACCCCTCCCGGACCCCTCCCGGGCACCTCCCGGACCCCTCCCGGGCACCTCCGGGACCCCTCCGGGACCCCTCCCGGGCACCTCCCGGACCCCTCCGGGACCCCTCCCGGACCCCTCCCGGGCACCTCCGGGACCCCTCCCGGGCACCTCCCGGACCCCTCCGGGACCCCTCCCGGACCCCTCCCGGGCACCTCCCGGACCCCTCCGGGACCCCTCCGGGACCCCTCCGGGACCCCTCCCGGACCCCTCCGGGACCCCTCCCGGGCACCTCCCGGACCCCTCCGGGACCCCTCCCGGGCACCTCCCGGACCCCTCCGGGACCCCTCCCGGACCCCTCCCGGGCACCTCCCGGACCCCTCCGGGACCCCTCCCGGGCACCTCCCGGACACCTCCGGGACCCCTCCCGGACCCCTCCCGGGCACCTCCCGGACCCCTCCGGGACCCCTCCCGGGCACCTCCCGGGCACCTCCGGGACCCCTCCGGGACCCCTCCCGGACCCCTCCGGGACCCCTCCCGGGCACCTCCCGGACACCTCCCGGACCCCTCCGGGACCCCTCCCGGGCACCTCCGGGACCCCTCCCGGGCACCTCCCGGACCCCTCCGGGACCCCTCCCGGGCACCTCCGGGACCCCTCCGGGACCCCTCCGGGACCCCTCCTGGACCCTCCACACCGCAGTGGGGCTGCACCCACCCCCGCTCGGTTTTCCAGCCCCATCCCGCCCGGATTCTCCGGGAATCTCTCGCTGCCGAGCTCACGCCGCCGCCAGGAGCCCCCAAAGGACCCCCAAACCTTCCCAAGGCGCTTCCAGCAGCTCCATCCCGCTAATCCCCATCCTCCGGCTCCCCCCCGCCTTGTCTCCCTTACGGCTGGGGTTGATTCCCCGCTCCAAAATTTCCCTCCGGCTGCAGCCCCGAGGTGCAGGGACCTGCAGGGGCTCCCCTTTATCCCCGATATCCCGAGTGGATCCTTCGATCCTGGGATTCAGCCAGGGCTGCTCTCCCAACCCGGATCCCATCGGGGCTGGGAATTGCTGGGATTGGGGTGCCCGGACAGGTGGGGGGGGGGGGGGGAACCCGCGGCTCAAAAAACCCCCCGGGACGAGACCCGGAGCCACGGGAATGGGCAGGAGCGGCAGGAAAAGGGACACGGGAGCTCTGGAAGAGCCGAGGAAGGCGGGACGCGGCTGCTGGAACCGCCGGAGCCACCGGAGCCCCCCGGGGGACCCTCGGTGGAGGAGCCGGACCGGGACCGGGACCGGGACACGGCGGTGCCGGAGCCAAAGCGGCAGCACCGGGAGCTGGAGCGGGGCCAAGCGCAGCCGCTTTCCCGAATCCCAGCGCTCCAAAGCGCCGCTTTCCCAGCGGGATAGAAAAACCCCCCGGAGCTGCGGCTGGGACAGCGGGACAAAGCCAGCCCGGCTCCAGCCCTCCGCACCGGGATCATCCCCCGGAGCATCCCCGCTCCGCTCCGGTACCGTCCCGCTCCAGCCCGGAGCGCCCCCGCTTCCCACCGCCCCCTTCCCTTGGCAACCCCCCCCCCTTCCAGCTCTAATTAGCCCCCAGCTCTAATTAGCCGCCCTAATTAAGCGTCTGACCGCGGCCGTACTCACGCGTCGCGGCGAAGGCGCCTTTCCCACAGGGAACGAACTTCGGGAGCGCCCGCGCGGGGGATTTTTATGGGATTTTTTATGGGATTTTTATAGGATTTCCATGGGGTTCTCACCGCATTCCCACAACGGACGGACACGACCCCCGCCAGCCACCCCCAGACCCTCCCCCCGAGCCCTCGGGTCCGCCCCGCTCCGGGGGTCCGGCGGGGTTCGGGGGTGCGGAGCACCCCGGGCCGGGCCGGACCGGGCCGAGCCCCGCACGTACCGAGGGCGAGCGCGGCCGGGCCGCCCGCCATGGCGGGGCTGCACCGGAGCGAGCGGGGCCGGGGCCGGGCCGGGCCGGGCGGGCGCTGGCGGCGGGGCCGCTGCGGGGCCGAGGGGCGGCTCCGCCCGGCGGAAATGGGCGGAACCGGCCGGGCCGGGGCGGGGACAGCGCGGGCAGCGGGACGGCACCGCCGGACCCACCCCCCAGATACCCTGCGGGACCGGCCCGGGACCACCCGGGACCCTCCCCTGGGGACCACCCGGGACCCCTCCCCGGGACCGCCCCGGGACCCTCTCGACACCTTGCGGGACTGCCCCGGGACCACCCGGGACCCTCCCCCAGGGACCACCTGGGATCCTCCCCCGGGACCACCCCCGACACCCTGCGGGACCGCCCCGGGACCACCCGGGACCCCCCCGGACACCCTGCGGGACCGCCCCGGGACCACCCGGGACCCCCCCGACACCCTGCGGGACCGCCCCGGGACCACCCGGGACCCCCTCGGACACCCTGCGGGACCGCCCCGGGACCACCCGGGACCCTCCCCGGAATCCCCCCGGACACCCTGCGGGACCGCCCCGGGAGCCTTCCCGGGACCCTCCCCTGGAGACCACCCGGGACCCCTCCCCGGGACAGCCCCGGAACCCCCTCGACACCCTGCGGGACTGCCCCGGGACCACCCGGGACCCCTCCCCCCGCATCCTGCAGGACACCTCCCCCAGGACCACTGGGGACATCTCCCCGGACCACCCAGAACCACCCTCGACACCCTGCGGGACAATCTGGGACCACCCGGGACCCCCCCCCCCCCACCTTACGGGACCGACCCGGACACCCTGGGGGCCCCTCCCCCGGGACCCCTCCCCGGACACCCTGTGGGACTCAGCCCCGCGGGACCACCCGGGCAACCCCCACGTGGGACCCTTTCGAGAAGCCCCCGGGACCACCAGCGACCCCTCCCCCGGGACCCCTTCGGAGCTCCCTGGGACCATCCGGGACCACCTCGGTACAGACTCACCTGGGCATCCCCCACGGGACCCCCCCCCTCTCCCCCATCATGGGACCCTCCGGGACCCCCTCGAGCTCCTCCAAACCCCCCCAGCCCCTCAGCCCTGGCCCCCCCCGAGACCCCCCCAGACCACAGAGACCATTGGACCCCCTCCACCCCCCCGTCCATGGACCCCCTAAGAACCCTTGGACCCACCACCCACAGACCCCCATCAATCCCCCGAGACCCCCCAACCCCCTGGACCCCCTGGGACCCCCAAGTCCCCCTGGACCTGCAGTCCTCGGGACCCCCAAACCTCCTCTATAGCCAAAACCTTCCCTGCCACCCCCGGGACCCCCATGGCCCCCCCGGAGTGCAGTCATTGCCCCTCCCCCTGGTGCCACCCATGAGGGGACCCAGCCCCGGGTGTCCCCAGGGCATCCCCCGACCCCTCCAAGGCTGGATTTTGGGCTGGGGTCGCCCTGTGTCACCCACACGGGGAGCCCTTGGCCCCAGCTCAGTGTCACCCCCTGACCATGGCCCCCATGGAGGGGGGCAGGAGGGACCAGGGCCCCCCCATGTCCCTCCCTGCCCCCCGTGACTCCCGGATTGCCAAAGCCCTGCCAGCACATCCTGTGTCATCCTCAGCTGCTGCTGATCCCACCCTTGGTCATCCCGAAATCTGCAGGGCCACCACCCTGCTGATCCCACCCTCGGCCATCCCAAAATCTGCTGATCCCAGCCTCGGTCACCCCGGAACTCAGGGAGCCCTCACCCCGATGATCCCAACCTCGGTCACCCCGGAACTCACGGAGCCCTCACCCCGATGATCCCAGCCTCGGTCATCCCAAAATCTGCTGATCCCAGCCTCGGTCACCCCGGAACTCACAGAGCTCTCACCCCGCTGATCCCACCCTTGGTCACCCCAAAATCTGCTGATCCCACCCTCGGTCACCCCGGAACTCACAGAGCTCTCACCCCGATGATCCCAACCTCGGTCACCCCGGAACTCACAGAGCCCTCACCCCGCTGATCCCACCCTTGGTCACCCCAAAATCTGCTGATCTCACCCTCGGTCACCCCGAAACCCAGGGGCCTCACCCTGCTGATCTCAGCTGTGGTCATCCCAAAATCTGCAGGGCCACCACCCCACTGACCTGACCCCCCCTCCTCGGTCACCCCAAAATCTGCTGATCCCACCCTTGGTCTTCCCTAAACCCAGAGGCTTCACCCTGTGAAGTGCTGACCCAATCCTGGCCAGTGCTGACCCAATCCTGGCCAGTGCTGACCCAAACCTGGCCAGTGCTGACCCAAACCTGGCCAGTGCTGACCCAAACCTGGCCAGCAATGACCCAAACCTGGCCAGTGCTGACCCAAACCTGGCCAGCCGTGACCCAAACCTGGCCAGCAGTGACCCAAACCTGGCCAGTGCTGACCCAAACCTGGCCAGTGCTGACCCAAACCTGGCCAGTGCTGACCCAATCCTGGCCAGCAGTGACCCAAACCTGGCCAGCAGTGACCAATCCTGGCCAGTGCTGACCCAAACCTGGCCAGCAGTGACCCAAACCTGGCCAGTGCTGACCCAAACCTGGCCAGCAGTGACCAAACCTGGCCAGTGCTGACCCAAACCTGGCCAGTGCTGACCCAAACCTGGCCAGCAGTGACCCAAACCTGGCCAGTGCTGACCCAAACCCGGCCAGTGCTGACCCAAACCTGGCCAGTGCTGACCCAAACCTGGCCAGTGCTGACCCAAACCTGGCCAGCCGTGACCAAACCCGGCCAGTGCTGACCCAAACCTGGCCAGTGCTGACCCAAACCCGGCCAGTGCTGACCCAAACCTGGCCAGCGGTGACCCAAACCTGGCCAGCCGTGACCCAAACCTGGCCAGTGCTGACCCAAACCTGGCCAGTGCTGACCCAAACCTGGCCAGCCATGACCCAAACCTGGCCAGTGCTGACCCAAACCCGGCCAGTGCTGACCCAAACCTGGCCAGTGCTGACCCAAACCTGGCCAGTGCTGACCCAAACCTGGCCAGCGGTGACCCAAACCTGGCCAGCAGTGCCCAAACCTGGCCAGCCATGACCCAAACCTGGCCAGCGGTGACCCAAACCTGGCCAGTGCTGACCCAATCCTGGCCAGCAGTGCCCAAACCTGGCCAGTGCTGACCCAAACCTGGCCAGTGCTGACCCAAACCTGGCCAGTGCTGACCCAATCCTGGCCAGCAGTGCCCAAACCTGGCCAGTGCTGACCCAAACCTGGCCAGTGCTGACCCAAACCTGGCCAGCGGTGACCCAAACCTGGCCAGTGCTGACCCAAACCTGGCCAGTGGTGACCCAAACCTGGCCAGCAGTGACCAAACCTGGCCAGCCATGACCCAAACCTGGCCAGTGCTGACCCAAACCTGGCCAGCGGTGACCCAAACCTGGCCAGTGGTGACCCAAACCTGGCCAGCAGTGACCAAACCTGGCCAGCGGTGACCCAAACCTGGCCAGCGGTGACCCAAACCTGGCCAGCAGTGCCCAAACCTGGCCAGCGGTGACCCAAACCTGGCCAGTGGTGACCCAAACCTGGCTAGTGCTGACCCAAACCTGGCCAGTGCTGACCCAAACCTGGCTAGTGCTGACCCAAACCTGGCCAGTGCTGACCCAAACCTGGCCAGCGGTGACCCAAACCTGGCCAGCGGTGACCCAAACCTGGCCAGTGCTGACCCAAACCTGGCCAGCGGTGACCCAAACCTGGCCAGCGGTGACCCAAACCTGGCCAGTGCTGACCCAAACCTGGCCAGCGGTGACCCAAACCTGGCCAGTGCTGACCCAAACCTGGCCAGCCGTGACCCAAACCTGGCCAGTGCTGACCCAATCCTGGCCAGTGCTGACCCAATCCTGGCCAGTGCTGACCCAAACCTGGCCAGCCGTGACCCAAACCTGGCCAGTGCTGACCCAATCCTGGCCAGTGCTGACCCAAACCTGGCCAGTGCTGACCCAATCCTGGCCAGCAGTGACCCAAACCTGGCCAGTGCTGACCCAAACCTGGCCAGTGCTGACCCAATCCTGGCCAGCAGTGACCCAAACCTGGCCAGTGCTGACCCAATCCTGGCCAGCAGTGACCCAAACCTGGCCAGCGGTGACCCAAACCTGGCCAGCGGTGACCCAAACCTGGCCAGCAGTGACCCAAACCTGGCCAGCGGTGACCCAAACCTGGCCAGTGCTGACCCAATCCTGGCCAGTGCTGACCCAAACCTGGCCAGCGGTGACCCAAACCTGGCCAGTGCTGACCCAAACCTGGCCAGCGGTGACCCAAACCTGGCCAGCCGTGACCCAAACCTGGCCAGTGCTGACCCAAACCTGGCCAGCGGTGACCCAAACCTGGCCAGTGCTGACCCAAACCTGGCCAGTGCTGACCCAAACCTGGCCAGCGGTGACCCAAACCTGGCCAGTGCTGACCCAAACCTGGCCAGTGCTGACCCAAACCTGGCCAGCGGTGACCCAAACCTGGCCAGTGCTGACCCAAACCTGGCCAGTGCTGACCCAAACCTGGCCAGCAATGACCCAAACCTGGCCAGTGCTGACCCAAACCTGGCCAGTGCTGACCCAAACCTGGCCAGTGCTGACCCAAACCTGGCCAGCGGTGACCCAAACCTGGCCAGCCGTGACCAAACCTGGCCAGTGGTGACCCAAACCTGGCCAGCAGTGACCAAACCTGGCCAGCCATGACCCAAACCTGGCCAGTGGTGACCCAAACCTGGCTAGCAGTGACCAAACCTGGCCAGTGGCCAGCACATCCCCCGTTATCCATGAGGATCCTCCCACAGGACCCCAGGTCTGACCCATGGGAGCCCCTGGCTGTGGGGCCATGGTGGGTTTGGGCAGGTCCGAGCCGGAATGTGTCCCCTGGTTTGTCCTTCCCGTGTCCCCTCCTGTCCCCTCCTGTGTCCCCTGGTATGTCCCGTGTCCCCTGCCCTGTCCCCTTCCCGTGTCCTCCCCCGTGTCCCCTGACGCCAAAAACCATCCCTGACCCCAAAAACATTCCCTCCCGTGTCCCCTTTTCCCCTCCCGTGCCTCCTCCTGTGTCCCCCATGTCCCCACCCGTGTCCCCTGGTGTGTCCCCGTGTCCTCGTCCCCCCCCTGTGTCCCCTCCCTTGTCCCCTCCCGTGTCCCCTGGTATGTCCCCTTCCTTGTCCCCTCCTGTCCCCACCGTGTCCCCTCCCGTGCCCTCTCCCCTGCCCCTCCTGTGTCCCCCCACGGTGTCCCCGTCCCCACCCGTGCCCCCTCCTCTGTCCCCTCCCGTGTCCCCTCCTGTCTCCCCCGTGTCCCCTGGTGTGTCCCCGTGTCCTGTGTTCCCCCCGTGTCCCCTGGTGTGTCCCGTGTCCCCTGCCCTGTCCCCTTCTCGTGTCCTCCCCCGTGTCCCCTGACCCCAAAAACCATCCCTGACCCCAAAAAACATTCCCTCCCGTGTCCCCTGGTGTGTCCCCCTGTCCTGTGTCCCCCCCCGTGTCCCCCCCGTGTCCCCTGGTGTGTCCCCCCCGTGTCCCCTGGCGTGTCCCCGTGTCCCGTGTCCCCCCCCGTGTCCCCTGGTGTGTCCCCCCCCGTGTCCCCTGGTGTGTCCCCCCGTGTCCCCCCCCGTGTCCCCTGGCGTGTCCCCGTGTCCCGTGTCCCCCCCCGTGTCCCCTGGCGTGTCCCCGTGTCCCGTGTCCCCCCCCGTGTCCCCCCTGTGTCCCCGTGTCCCGTGTCCCCCCTGTGTCCCCTGGTGTGTCCCCCTGTCCTGTGTCCCCCCCGTGTCCCCTGGTGTGTCCCCCCCGTGTCCCCTGGCGTATCCCCGTGTCCCGTGTCCCCCCCCGTGTCCCCTGGTGTGTCCCCCCCGTGTCCCCTGGCGTGTCCCCGTGTCCCGTGTCCCCCCCCGTGTCCCCCCTGTGTCCCCGTGTCCCCCCCCGTGTCCCCCCTGTGTCCCCGTGTCCCCCGGTGTCCCCTCCCAGCCCCGGGGGCGCTCCCGGCCCCGCCCGTTCCCCATTCCCAGCCGATACCATCTCCCCTCGGCACTTGAAAGCCTCTTTGAAGGGGCTGGGAGCCGGCGCTTCCCGACGCTGCCGATCCCAAATCCCAGCACCCCACAAACCCCTGGAATGCCGCTCCGGAGCCCCGGACACCACAAAGGCCACCCCAAAATCCCCAAATGCCACCCGAGCCTGTTGGATCGCCCTGGGGGCTGCGCATTCCTGCACAGATCCCACGGCGTTCCCACATTCCCACCGTGCAGGGCTCATCCCAAACATCCCGAAGTGCCTCGGGATGCGATCCCAGAACTGAACATCCCAAAATCCCTCTGGGACCCCCCCCCGGGCCTGGGTGGGAATGGCAGTGGTGGGACCAGAGGGATTTGGGGGTGATTTGAAGCGCCCCAAAAGCAGCTGGAATGTGGGAATGAGGAAGGAAAGGCGGCTCTTTCCCAACACCCCCCAGCATTCCCAACTCCAAAACACATTCCTGACCCCAAAAAACATTCTCGACCTCAAAAACCATCCCTGATCCCAAAAAACGTTCCTGACCCCAAACCCTGTACCTGACCCACAACCGCATTCCTGACCCCAAAAACCATTCCTGACCCCAAAAACCATTCTCGACCCCAACCAACATTCCTGACCCCAAAAATCATTCCTGACCCCAAAAACCATTCTCGACCCCAAAAATCATTCCTGACCCCAAAAGCCATTCCTGATCCCCACTGACATTCCCGACCCCCACTGGCATTCCAGATCCCAAAAACCATTCTCGACCCCAACCAACATTCCTGACCCCCACCAGTATTCCCGACCCCAAGAAACATTCCTGACCCCCAAACCCATTCCCAATCCCCACTGGCAAGTGGTGACCCATATCCTGCATTCCTGGCCCCAAAATCCATTCCTGACCCCAAAAATCCATTCCTGACCCCAAAACCTATTTCTCACCCCAAAAATCATTCCTGACCCCAAAAATCATTCCCGATCCCGATCGACATTCCTGACCCTAAAAACCATTCCTGACCCTAAAAACCATTCCCAACCCCCAAAATCATTCCCAACCCCACTGGCATTCCTGACTGCAAAAACCATTCCCGACCCCAAAAACCATTCCCCATCCCAAAATCATTCCCAATCCCCACTGGCATTCCCAACCCCAAAAATCATTCCCGACCCCAAAAATAATTCCTGATCCCGACCGACATTCCTAACCCTAAAAACCATTTCTGACCCCAAAATCATTCCCAATCCCCACTGGCATTCCTGACCCTAAAAACCATCCCCAACCCCAAAAACCATTCCCGACCCCAAAATAATTCCCAATCCCCATTGACATTCCTGACCCTAAAATCTATTCCCGATCCCAAAAATCATTCCTGACCCCAAAAAACATTCCTGACCCCCAAAAACATTCCTGACCCCAAAATCATTCCCAATCCCCACTGGCATTCCCAACCCCAAAAATTATTCCTGACCCCAAAAATTATTCCTGACCCCAAAAATCATTCCCGATCCCGATCGACATTCCTGACCCTAAAAACCATTCCTGACCCTAAAAACCATTCCTGACCCCAAAAACCATTCCTGACCCCAAAAACCATTCCTGACCCCAAAAACCATTCCTGACCCTAAAAATCATTCCCAACCCCAAAATAATTCCCAATCCCCATTGACATTCCTGACCCTGAAAACCATTCCCGACCCCAAAAATCATTCCTGACCCCAAAAAACATTCCCGACCCCAAAAATAATTCCCGACCCCAAAATCCATTCCCAGCCTCCCCTCCCTCCCTCTCTGGGTGCCGGCCCCAGCAGTTCCAGAGTTCCCAGTCCCTTTTCCCGAGTTACAAACCCACAACCCCAAACCGAGCAGTTAGTTGGGATTATAATAATTAATAATAATTAAATGGAGGTTATTTAATTGTTCCTGCCCTGGGAGCCTCCCGGCGTTGGGTTTTCCTCTTGGAATTGGATTTGGGATTAAAGGGTCATTCCTGGGGGGGAAGATCTGGGATGAATCCATGGATTTAGGGCAAATCCTTGAAAAAGGGACACAAACCCCTTCTCCTGCATCCCCCATTCCGTCTCCTCCCCCAGGGAGGGAAATCCTGGGGGAATCCAGGCTGGAATGTGACACTTGGGGTCCTTCCAGCCGGGAACCAGTGGGAAAACTCACCCCAAATTGGGATTTTGGGATTTATCCAGGCTGGAGAGTGACTCTGCAGACCCCAGTCAATGGGAAACCCACCCAAAATCTCAAATTTTGGGATTTATCCAGGCTGGAAAGTGATGGTTTTGGTTCCATGAAGGAACCAGTGGAAAACCCCACCCAAAATCTGGGATTTAGGGATTTACACAGGCTGGAGAGCAGACCTCAATCAATAGGAAAACCCACCCAAAATCTGGGATTTAGGGATTTATCCAGGCTGGAAAGTGATGCTTTTGGTTCCATGAAGGAATCAGTGGGAAACCCCATCCAAAATCTGGGATTTAAGGAATTATCCAGGCTGGAGGGTCACACTGCAAACCCTAGTCAATAGGAAAACCTACCCAAAATCTGGGATTTAGGGATTTATCCAGGCTGGAGGGTCACACTGCAGACCCCAGTCCATGCCCAAAATCTGGGATTTTGGGATTTAGGCGCTGTCAATCACCCTCTGTGCCCTCATCTCCGACTCCAACTCTCTGAGATCGGGAATATTCTCTTCCATCTGGATTCTCATCTCTCTCACTCTTCCGTGACTTCAATCCCTGATTTTTCAACGTGGCGATGAGGAAAAAAAAATTTAAAAAAAAAAAAAAAAAGCAGGAAAAATCCCCCAAATGGAACAAGGGCGCTGTGTGCTCGTGTCCGGCAGGAATCCTCCGGCCGCCTGTTGATCTTGGATGGGGAAGGTGAAAATGAGGCCGAGGGAAAACACGGCCCCGGGCTCCCCCCGGCCCTTCCCGGGGCTCGCACAATCCCAAATTGTGGCGGCCGGGATGGATTTGGCTCCTCGGAGGAGCCCTGGAATCGATCAGGAGGCGGCGGGAGGGGAGCGACACCCCCGGCTCTGTTTGTTTAATGTATGGGCTGAGAATAAATCCAATTATTCCCGGGGGCAGGAATGGGATCCCGCCCCGCGACGATCCCATTCCTGCTGCCCCATCCCAAATTTTGGGGCTCCAATACATCCCGGGATGGATCCATCCACTTCCAGCATCTCCCTCGTCCCAAATTTTGGGCGTCTGACCATTCCTGACCCCAGAAAACCATTCCTGACCCCAAAAAACATTTCCGACCCCAGAAAAACATTCCCAGCATTCCTGGGGCTGTTTGCGAAAGGGCAGCACCTCCAACGTCCTTCTCATCCCAAATTTTGGGGCTCTGACCCATCCTGGAAGGGCAGCACGTCTGACATCTCCCCCATCCCAAATTTTGGGGATGTTTCCCCCTGGAGCTGTTTTCAGAGAGGCAGCGCCTCTGAAATCTGTCCCATCCCAAATTTTGGGGTTCTGACCCATCCTGGGGGCGCTGATGGACAAGCAGCCCCAAATTTTGGGGTTCTGGTTCATCCTGGGGCTTTTTCTGGAAGGGCAGCACCTCTGATATCTCGCTCATCCTGAATTTCGGGGGTCTGACCCATCCTGGAAGGGCAGCACGTCTGACATCTCCCCCATCCCAAATTCTGGGGCTCTGACCCATCCTGGGGCTGTTGATGGACAAGCAGCACCTCTGGTATTTTGGTCACCCCAAATTTTGGGGCTCTGACCCATCCTGGGGCTCTCACTGGACAGGAACATCTCTGACATCTCCCTCATCCCAAATTTTCAGGGTCTGACCCATCCTGGAAGGGGAGCACCTCCAGCGTCTGTCCCATCCCAAATTTTGGGGGTCTGACCCATCCTGGAAGGGCAGCACGGCTGACATCTCCCCCATCCCAATTTTTGGGGGTCTGACCCATCCTGGAAGGGCAGCACGTCTGACATCTCCCCCATCCCAATTTTTGGGGGTCTGACCCATCCTGGAAGGGCAGCACGGCTGACATCTCCCCCATCCCAATTTTTGGGGGTCTGGCCCATCCTGGAAGGGCAGCACGGCTGACATCTCCCCCATCCCAATTTTTGGGGGTCTGACCCATCCTGGAAGGGCAGCACGGCTGACATCTCCCCCATCCCAATTTTTGGGGCTCTGACCCGTCCTGGAAGGGCAGCATGGCTGACATCTCCCCCATCCCAATTTTTGGGGTTCTGGCTCATCCTGGATCTGTTTTGGGATTGGCAGCACCTCCAACATCTCCCCCACCCCGCTAAAAGTGGGGCTTTATTGGGATTTTTTTCCTGGCTTTATCTCACAGCTCCTGTTTTTCCGCCGCCTTAAAAGGCTCTTTCATAGCCGGGATTTTCCCCATGAATGTCCATTTTATTCCTTTTTTTTTTTCTTTCTTCCTTTCCTAAACAACTCTTCGGGGTTTTCTCCCTTCCCACCCTTTTCCCCGCTCCCCCTTTTCTGTTTATGTCCCTTTTTTCCCCCCTAAATCCTCCATAAATAAAGGATTTTGGAGCAGCCCAAGCCTGGCCACTGACGAGAGCTTTGTTGGCCACGGGAATGCCGGCGGCTCCGGGCTGGCAGCTCCCGGCGAAATGTCAATATTGGATCACTTAGCACCACATTATTTTATTTATGTTTTTATCCCTCTCCAGCAGCAGGGATAATAAGCATGTCCTGGAGCGAGCAGGAATTCCCGCTGGGAATGCGGGAGAGGGGCTGATCCCGCTGCGGACGCGACCCCGCGGTGGCTCTGGCAGCTCCCCGTGCCATCTCCCCGTGCCAGCTGCCCGTGCCAGGTGTTTTTGGGGTTTCCCGGCTCTCCGTGGTCACGCTCCGGCCGTGCTGGGGACACTGGGATCATTCAGCCGCGGGGAGAGGAGCCCGGAGAGCACCCGGGCAGCCGCACGTCCGGCTGTGCCCTCAGAAACCCCAAATCCCTGCTCCAGTCCTCCTCTCCTCAGGATCCCTCTAGGACTTTGTGGTGGGACCCCAAATCCCTGCTCCAGTCCTCCTCTCCTCAGGATCCTTCTAGGATTTTGTGGTGGGACCCCAAATCCCTGCTCCAGTCCTCCTCTCCTCGGGGTCCTATCAGGGTTTGTGGTGGGACCCCAAATCCCTGCTCCAGTCCTTCTTCTCCTCGGGGTCCCTCTAGGACTTTGTGGTGGGACCCCAAATCCCTGCTCCAGTCCTCCTCTCCTCGGGGTCCTGTCAGGGTTTGTGATGGGACCCCAAATCCACCCCCCAGTTCTCCTCCTCCTCTCCTCAGGATCCCTCCAGGGCTTTATGGTGGGACCCCAAATCCCTGCTCCAGTCCTCCTTCTCCTCGGGGTCCTCCCAGAGCTTTGTGATGGGACCCCAAATCCCTGCTCTACTTGTCCTCCTCTCCTCAGGATCCGTCCAGGGGTTTGTGGTGGGACCCCAAATCTACCCCCCAGTTCTCCTCCTCCTCAGGATCCCTCTAGGACTTTGTGGTGGGACCCTAAACCCATCCCCCAGTTCTCCTCCTCCTCTTCCTAGGGATCCTCCTGGGGGTTTTAGGACAGGACCCCAAATCCACACTCCAATTCTCCTCCTATCCTAAAACCCCCGGGAGGATCCCGAGGAAGAGAATTGGGGGGTGGATTTGGGGGTCCCGCCACAAAGCTCTGGGAGGACCCCGAGGAGAAGGAGGACTGGAGCAGGGACTGGGGGTCCCATCACAAACCCATGAGAGGACCCCAAATCCCTGCTCCAGTCCTCCTTCTCCTCAGGATCCCTCTAGGACTTTGTGATGGGACCCCAAATCCCTGCTCCAGTCCTCCTTCTCTTCAGGGTCCTCCCAGGGATTTGCAATGAGACCCCAAATCACACCCCAGTTCTCCTCCTTCTCCTCGGGGTCCTCCCAGAGCTTTGTGGTGGGACCCCCAAATCCACCCCCCAATTCTCTTCCTCTTCCTTGGGATCCTCCCAGGGATTTTAGGGTAGGACCCCAAGTCCACACCTCAGTTTTCCTACATGTGATCCCTCAGTGGCTTTGCAATAGGACCCCAAATCCCCACTCTGGTCCCTCTCCTCTTCCTCAGGATCCCAATGGGACCCCAAACCGACACCCCAGTTCTCCTCCTTCTCCTTGGGATCCCTGCAGAGGCTTTGCAGTGGGACCCCAAATCCACGCTCTGGTTCCTCTCCTCTTCCTCAGGATCCTTCCAGGGGTTTTGCCAAGGGACCCCAAATTCATCCTCTGGCACTTCTCCTCAGGGTCCTTCCAGAGGTTTTGCAGAGAGACCCCAAATCCACAACCCAGTTCTCAGGACACCCTCCTGGCTCAGGTGGGACATCCCTGAGATCCACCCCAGGTGTGCAGGGCTTCGTGCTGGGACCCCAAATCCTCATTCTCGTTCTCGGGACATCCCCGAGATCCATCCCAGGTGTGCAGGGTTTTGTGCTGGGACCCCAAATCCACACCCCAGTTCTCGGGACACTCTCCTGGCTCAGGTGGGACATCCCTGAGATCAATCTAAGGTTTGCAGGGCTTTGTGCTGGGACCCCAAATCCTCATTCCTGTTCTCGGAACACTCTCCCAGCTCAGGTGGGACACCCCCAGCATCCATCCAGGTGTGCAGGGTTTTGTGCTGGGACCCCAAATCCACACCCCAGTTCTCGGGACATTCTCCTGGCTCAGGTGGGACATCCCTGAGATCCACCCCAGGTGTGCAGGGCTTTGTGCTGGGACCCCAAATCCTCATTCCTGTTCTCGGGACACCCTCCCAGCTCAGGTGGGACATCCCCGAGGTCCATCCCAGGTGTCCGGGCTCAGGAAGCCTCTCCGGTCCCTCCTTTCTCCGGGAGCCTCCGGAGCGGGGCAAAGGGCCAGCGGTGTCCGGGCAGCACAAAGCCCCCGGAAGGCGGCGGCGGCGGAACAGAGGAGCTCAGTGTCCGGGCCACTGCCCCGGGCGGTCACAATGCTGGCACTGTCCCCGAGCGGGATCTGTTTGTCCCTGTCCCGCCTGTTTGTCCAGCGCTCCCATTGTGCGGCCCGGCAGGAGCGGCCCCGGAGCTGAGTCAGCGCCGCGGCCCCGCTCCCCACGCGCGACCGCCCGGGAATCCGCGCCCACCGCGGGGCACGGGGGGGCACCGGCACCTGGGGGGGCATCGGCACCTGGGGAGGCACCGGCACCTGGGGGGGAATGGGCACCTGGGGGGGCACCGGCACCTGGGGGGGCATTGGCACCTGGGGGGCATCGGTACCTGGGGGGGAATGGGCACCTGGGGGGGCATCGGTACCTGGGGGGGCACCGGCACCTGGGGGGGCATCGGCACCTGGAGGGGAATGGGCACCTGGGGGGGCATCGGTACCTGGGGGGGCACCGGCACCTGGAGGGGAATGGGCACCTGGGGGGGCATCGGCACCTGGCGAGGCATCGGTACCTGGGGGGGCATCGGTACCTGGGGGGGCACCGGCACCTGGGGGGCATCGGTACCTGGAGGGGAATGGGCACCTGGGGGGGCATCGGTACCTGGGGGGGCACCGGCACCTGGGGGGCATCGGTACCTGGAGGGGAATGGGCACCTGGGGGGGCATCGGTGCCTGGGGGGGCACCGGCACCTGGGGGGGCACCGGCACCTGGGGGGGCATCGGTACCTGGGGGGCATGGGCACCTGAGGGGGGAGGCCATCGGTGACTCGGGGTGGCATCAGCACCCTGGGGGTGGCATTGGAGCCTGGGGTGTATTGGCATTTAGGGGTGGCATTGGAACCCTGAGGGTGACATTTGCACCCTGGGAGGGAACATCAGTGACTCGGGGTGGCGTCAGCACCCTGGGGATGGCATTGGTACATCAGGATGGCATTGGGACCTGGGGGTGGCATTGGGACCCTGGGGGTGACATCGGCACCTGGGGGTGGCATTGGTACATCAGGATGGCATTGGGACCTGGGGATGGCATTGGGACCCTGGGGGTGACATCGGCACCTGGGGGTGGCATTGCTGGGTGCACAGCCAGGAGATTTGGGATGTTCTCAGAACCTGGGGGTGGCATCAGGACCCTGGGGTGACATCGGCACCTGGGGGTGGCATTGGGACCTGGGGGTGGCTTTGGGACCTGGGGGTGGCATCAGGACCCTGGGGTGACATCGGCACCTGGGGGTGGCATTGGGACCTGGGGGTGGCATTGGGACCTGGGGGTGGCATCAGGACCCTGGGGTGACATCGGCACCTGGGGGTGGCACTGCCGGAAGCACAGCCAGGGGATTTGGGATGTTCTCAGAACCTGGGGGTGGCACTGGGACTTGGGGGTGGCATCAGGACCCTGGGGGTGACATCGGCACCTGGGGCTGGCACTGCTGGGAGCAGAGCCAGGAAATTTGGGATGTTCTCAGCACCTGGGCTTGGCACCGGCGCTGGGAGCGGCACCTGGGCAATGGCACCGGCACAACCGCTCGGCTCCTCGGGATCGCGCACGGAGCTCCCTGCCGTCCCTGGGAACGTGGGAGAACACCCGGGCCGCCTCCCACGGGAATGAATCACCCTGGAAGCGGAGCTGGGGCCGGGGAGCCACGCGTGACTCAGCCCCGCGGCACGGCAGGAATGTGTCCCTGCCCGGGAAGCGCGCACAGGTAGAACAGGTCCCGGCGCTCCCCGCAGCTCCTCCGGGAAGCGGCAGAGCCGGGCCCTGCAGCCAGAGGATGTTCCCAGGCGCTCGCAGATCCCGCAGATCTCACACGGCTCCACACCTGCGTTTCCCGAGGGACGCACACACACCTGGAGGGGAAGGTTGGGATCTGCTCCCGATCCCGGCAAGGTCACGGCAGCGCAGCCGCTGCTGCCAGACCCCAAACCACCCCAAAACTCCGGTTTGGTCTTGTTACAGAACCACCAGACCCCAAACCACCCCAAAACTCCGGTTTGGTTTTGTTACAGAACCACCAGACCCCAAACCACCCCAAAACTCCGGTTTGGTTTTGTTACAGAACCACCAGACCCCAAACCACCCCAAAACTCCGGTTTGGTCTTGTTACAGAACCACCAGACCCCCAAACCACCCCAAAACTCCGGTTTGGGCTCATTATGGAGCAAGGAAGAGCCACCAGACCCCAAACCACCCCAAAGCCCCAATTTGGGCTCCCTGTGGAGCAGGAAAGAGCCATCAGACCCTAAACCACCCCACAGCTCCGGTTTGGGGCATTATGGAGCCACCAGACCCCAAACCACCCCAAAGATTGGTTTAGGCTCATTATGGAGCCACCAGACCCCAAACCACCCCACAGCTCCGGTTTGGACTCATTATGGAGCCACCAGATCCCAAACCACCCCACAGCTCCGGTTTGGACTCATTATGGAGCAGGGAAGAGCCACCTCCCCGCTCTGGCAAATGGGAAATTCGGGAATTTGGTGTCCCCCTCTCTGTGTCGCCGCTCCGGGCAGTGTTGGTGACCCCAGCGGGGACCCTCAGGCAGAAAGTGTCGGGCTGGTGGCACCACGAGGGTCCCTTTCACGGATGAGGTGGGAACGGGACGAGAAGCCGCCCCCCTCTATCCCGACAGAGACCCCCGAGAGCCCCTTCAAGGCCCCAGGGGACACGAGGCGAGGGGACAGGGCAGGGGACACGTCCCGGCCGAGCCGGCGCGGCGCTGGAGGGGAGCGGGTGGAACACAAACATTCCTCCGGGAAAAGCCGGCGGAGAGCCGGACTTTGCCCCGGCGACAACACTGAGCCGATTCTGCTCCGCTGCCAAACAAATCCCGGCGCTGGGACGGCGCCAGCGCTGGAAAATTTCGAGTGCCAGGAGCGGCCCGGGCACGGCCCGGAGTCACCGGAGGGGACAAACCGTGCGGAGATGGCACCAGGGCTGTGCCCGCCGGGCATTCCCCAGGATCCGGGAGCCCAGAGGGGGAATTCGGGCAGGGAGAGGGATCGGGGATTGCTGCTGATTTGGGATGGGTTTTCTGGGGATTGCTGCTGATTTGGGATGGGTTTTCTGGGGTTTGCTGCAGTTTTGGGATGGGTTTTCTGGGGTTTGCTGCAGTTTTGGGATGGGTTTTCTGGGGATTGCTGCAGTTTTGGGATGGGTTTTCTGGGGATTGCTGCTGCTTTGGGATGGGTTTTCTGGGGATTGCTGCTGATTTGGGATGGGTTTTCTGGGGATTGCTGCTGCTTTGGGATGGGTTTTCTGGGGATTGCTGCTGCTTTGGGATGGGTTTTCTGGGGATTGCTGCTGCTTTGGGATGGGTTTTCTGGGGATTGCTGCTGCTTTGGGATGGGTTTTCTGGGGATTGCTGCTGCTTTGGGATCGGTTTTCTGGGGTTTGCTGATGCTTTGGGATCGGTTTTCTGGGGTTTGCTGCAGTTTTGGGATGGGTTTTCTGGGGATTGCTGCTGCTTTGGGATGGGTTTTCTGGGGATTGCTGTTTTGGGTGCCCGAGCGGGGCATGGGCCGGGTGCCACTCCCCGTGCCAGTTTCCTCTAGTGACACCGATGATCCTCATCCTCATTTCTCTGTCATGGACAATCCTGAATCCCGCCGGGACGGAGCAGAGCTGGAGCTCTGAGGGGACACGGAGCCCTCGGGATGCGCCGTGCTCGGTGCGGGCAGGCTGGAAAATCCTTTGCAGACAGTCCCAAAAAACCCGGGAATCAGTAAAAGCCAGGATAATAATGATAAATTAGAACAGTGTGAGGAATCACGAGAATAATGGGAGTGATAATGGCAATAAAGAATCAGAACAATGCAATTATTGATAACGACGATGATGACAATACTAATAATGATCATCATAATAGCAAGAATAATGATAATTTTTCTTTTCGCCTCACACCAAGCAACTCGATTACAAAGTTCCCCACATCCATGGGAGCTCTGTGCCGGTTCCCAGGGATCCCAGCCCCGCTCAGATCCCCCTGCCAAGCCCCCGTCTCCATCAGAATCCCCCCGTGGCCGCCCCTCACCCCCCCGCTCGTTTTAAAGGCAGTGAAAAGAACCAGGAGCGCAAAATTCCAGCCGGAGCATCACAAAGGCGGGCTGACGTCAGGGAGGCGGAGGGCTCCGGGCCAGGAGAAGGGAAGCTGTGTTCGGAAAAATGACAATTTCTGTCTAGGAAAGGCGGCTGTGAAAGGAGCCCTTCTGCAGGAGCCGGCGAGGAACAAGAAAATCTTTTGAACGGTCGGGAAAGCGGCTCGGCCGGCGGCCAGCCCGCCGAAAAAATCCATGGACACGGATTTCTCCTGGCTCAGGAGACATCCCGGCACGGGGGGGGATCCGCGCCAGCCCCGCAGGGCTGGAATCGTGCCCTGCTCCCGGCTGGGATGGGGATGGAATCGGGATAAAGGTGCGGATCCAGCAGGGGCAGAGCCGGGATCTCTGTGCGGGGGAGAACGGGAGAGAAATATTTCAAAAAAAGAGAGAAAAATCTCTATTTTCCCACATGGATTTTGGAAGGTTCGTCCTGCACCCACAGGCACCGGAGGCACCCAGGAACAGCGATTCCCCATAAAAACCCGGTTCCTGCTGAGCCCCGATGTCCCCGGGGGAGGTGTGGGGTGGTGCTCGCCCCATCCCAGCTCCAGCAATCCCGAACGATCCCAAAACGGGGATTTTGCCCCTCTGGATTCTCCCTGTGCTTGGATCCTTTGATGTCGAGAGGATAAGGATGGGAGGAAATAACTTCAAATTGTGCCGGGGCAGGTTTAGGTTGGATATCGGGGCGGAGTCCCCATTCCCGCTGGGATTTCTCGGTGGATGTGACACTTGGGGACAGGCTCAGTGGTGGCCTTGGCAGTGCTGGGGTGACCTCAGGAAGTTTTTCCAGCCTTAGTGATCCCACGATCCCGAAGGATTCCGCGATCCCGAAGGATTCCCCGGGCTGTGGAACCCTTTTTGGGGTGGATGGTGCCATCTCCTGGCATTCCCGGGAGGATGCTCAGCCCCGGGAAGGGAAACTGAGGCACGGAGAGAGGGAGCAGCGATCCCTGGGGACCCTCCTGGCGCGGAGCCCCAAATCCCTGGCATCCCATAAAAATCCCTGTTGGATCTCTCGGTGGGCTCAGAGGTAGAGGATCAGACTCCAACGGGTCAGTTAAATCCCAAAATAAACTTTTTTTTTTTATCTCTCCCGTCGGGGAAGGGAGAAACCCTCACCTTCCTCCACCAGGGGTTCCCATTTCCATGGCTGAGCTGGGAAAAAAAGTCATGGAAAAATCATTTTGGAGTTCTGGAATCAACCGGAGGCTCCCGCAATTCCCGGGAAGGAAAAATCCCCCAGGTCAGGAGGGAGCGGCTCCAGCATCGCACTCGGGGCTGTCCCTGGAATTCCCCGCTTTTCCTTCAGGAAAAAAAAAAAAAAAAAAAAAAGAGGGAAAATCTTCTCTCCAAGGAAAAATCTGCACTCCAAGCAAGACTTTTCTCCCGAATTCCCGCTGGAGCGCTCCCAGAACGCTCATTTTTAATCTTCAGGCGGGAATTGTGACGTTTCCCTGCGCTCCCTCTCTCCAGCCAGGAGGATTTGCTGAATTCAAAGTTTTGGTCCCTTTATTGCCAGGAACGCGGAATGTGTGGAAAGGGAATAATCAGAGCCCCGAGTCCGACCAGGAACCCCCGATTTAAACCCCCACCACCGATAAATTCCCAGGAATTCCAGCGGGCTGGAGGCAGGACAGACCCCGGGGAACGATTGTGGGGATCATTTCCAGCCACGAATAAAGCAAAATAAGATTTTATTTTATATATATATATTTTTTAATCTTTCACTTGGTTTAAAGTCCAGAATTGCTGGCTCGGATCCATCAGGCTGCAGCTCTTCCTTTTTCCATCGGATTGGGAAAATTCCCCGGCTCTGAAGGAATTTCTCCCTCTGGATCCGTGCCTGGAGACTCCGGAGCGCCAGGGGCCAGCCCTGCTCAAAAATTCCCTTTCCCATCTCCGCAATTCCCAACATTCCCTAAATGTTCCGCTGATCCGGCACCTTCTGCTGGGCATTTCCAGCTCCAAAATGGGGATTTTTTTGGGGGGAGAAATGGAGCAGATGATCCCGGTTCTTCCACACACGTGCAATGGGAAATCCAGGATCCACCCGCAGGAATATTTTGGGGATAAATGGGAAATTTTTCCCTCGGCCGGCGAAATTCCTGGAATGTTCCCATGGTGGATTTGAAAGGATTCGCTCCCACCTCACCCAAATTCCCATTAAACAACGCCAGCTTTTCCCATTTTATCACTTTCTGACACTCCTGCACTTCTCCCCAGGCCTAAGGTCCAATTGTGACCATCCCAAAATCAGCCACGATCCCAAAGGATCGGGATGGGATCGACTTCTGTTGGGGTTCATGTTTTAGATAAAGAATTTTTTTAATATGTATTTTATTTTGCCTTGTTTTCTTTAAGTTTATTTTCATTGTTTAATTTAATTCAATATTATTTTATTATTTTATTTTTATACCTATTTCGTTTTTATTATTTTGTTTATTTCATTTTTCTTTTCTTGTATTTTCTTTTCTTGTATTTTCTTGTATTTTCTTGTATTTTCTCGTATTTTCTTTTTCATTCCTTTTCTTTCATTTTCTTTCCTTTTCTTTTCTTTCCTTTTTTCATTATTTAATTTAATTCAATATAATTTAATTTCATTTAATTTCATTTCATTTTTACATTGAACCACATGTTTTAATAAACAGGGAGGGGTGACCCATGATTTATTCCATTATTTATTCCATGATTTATCCCATGATTTATTCCATGATTTATTCCCTGATTTATTCCAGTGAGCCTCTCTCCTGTTCCCTGTGAGCTCTCCACTGTTCCCAGCTCCCTCTGCCGTTCCCACAACTTTGGCTTGGCCTTTCTAAGGAAAAGAGAAATCCCACAGAAATCCAGGAAGCTCCATGGGATTGGTTTGGACTGTGGGTTCTGAGCTCTCTGTGGGATTTGGGCCCCCCCGAGTGCTCATCCCAATGGAAAATTTTAGGAAATATCCGGATTTTGGGGGTCTGGAGATGAGGTCACAAAATCCTGGAATGGTTTGGGTTGGAAAGGCCCCGAAAGTTCCTCCAGCCCCACCCCGTGCACACCTCCCACCATCCCAGGCTCTTCCATCCCAAACCCTCCTCACCCTCCCAGCCAGGAATTCCCAATTCCCAAAACCCCATTTCAATCTCCCCTTTCCCAGGTTGAAGCCATTCCCTGTGTCCTGTCCCTCCATCCCTTGTCCCCAGCCCCTCTCCAGCTCTCCTGGAGCCCCTTTAGCCCTGGAAGGGGCTCTGAGCTCTCCCTGGATCCTTCCCTTCTCCCTTGGACACTTCCAGGGATCCAGGGGCAGCCCCAGCTCTTCTGGGAATTCCATCCCAGCCCCTCTCCACCCTCACAAGGAGGAATTTATTCCCAAAAATCCCATCAAATCCTGGTCTCCATAATTTGGGAGCCATTCCCTGTGTCCCGTCCCTCCATCCCTTGTCCCCAGCCCCTCTCCAGCTCTCCTGGATCCCCTTCAGGCCCTGGAAGGGGCTCTGAGCTCTCCCTGGATCCTTCTCCTCTCCCTTGGACACTTCCGGGGATCCAGGGGCAGCCCCAGTTCCTCTGGGAATTCCATCCCAGCCAGGAATTCCTTCCCCAAATCCCATCTCCCGTGCCCTCTGGCAGTGTGGAGCCAACTCCATCCCCTCGGATGGAAAGTTTCCTGTTGTCCGTTCTGCATCAACACACGATCCTTGGCTCTGGGAATACAAATGGATGTGCTCCAGGAGAGGCTGAAGTGGGAGGATCACTCTGAGCTGCAGAAACGTCCCCTCGGCTTCAGCGCCCCAGAAAAATCTGAGCCTGGGGCACCCAAAAGACACCGGGGTGTCCTTCTCTGGTTCGGTGTCCCAGGGACAACCTGAGGGTGCCACAGCCCCCCAGCCTGGCTCTGGGCCGTGCTGTCCCATCCCAAAAGCTGTGACACAGCAGAGCTGCCCTGCCAGGACACAGGGAATGCACTGATACATTCATACATTTCAATTCCTGTTTTAACCCATTGGCACCGTTTTAATACGTGAAAAAGCATTAATACAATTCCTAACATTTCCAAGCTCCAAATTCCCATCAGATCCTTGAGGAAGAGCACTCAGGACTGTGGGAATGAGGAATTCCAAACAGAGCCAATTGTCCCCAAATCCCGGCTGGGCCTGAACTCCTGGCCCTCCTCACCCTCGCACCAGGAATTCCCAATTCCCAAAATGCCATCCCTGCCCTCTGCCCGCGGGAAGCTCGGGGTGGGGAATGGGTTGGATGCAATCCTGAGGATGCGGATCCCGACTCGAGGACACCGATCCCGAGCTGTCCTCGCCCTTGGTCCTCATCCAAACTCCACAAAACTCGGATTTTTTCCAGGTTTTTCCGGGCACTAGAGGGCTGCAGAGACCTGCGTTTGCAGCTCCAGCCCTGGCTCCGCTCCTGGAAGGAAAACGGGAACCGTGGGTGCGGGAATGGGGGGGAATCGCCTCTCCTGGAATGAGGATTTGGGGTTTTGGGGTGCAGGAATTGGGGAAGGAGGGGAAGGAAAAGGAAGTTCTGCTCCCAAATCCCAGAGCAGCGCAGTTTGTCCCCAATCCCTGGGCAGGGCGGTGTCCCGGTGGGATCTGAGGACGAGCACACCCCACCCCTCCGGAAAATTCATCCCGGCTTTGAGCTTTGTACATTGAACGGGGGAAAAAAAGAGGGGGAAAAAGGAAAAAGGCTTTTTATGGCACGTCAATAAATCCCATTTTTGGCTCTGACTGCTGTCCTCGCAGGGAACAGCCCTGGGAAGGGTCCGGGTGCACCCAGAAGGTTCTGTGGGGTCACTCCTCTGGAATTGCGGCTCGTCCCGAGGTTTCAGGAGCCTCCACCCGGCTCCTCGCGGTTGTTTCGGTGCCTGAGGCTCTCCCAAGATCTTTCCTCACTTCCCTAAAGGTGCTTCTCTCCATCCCACGCGCTCCTTGGAATCCTTCTCGTTCTTCCCAATGGATATCTGGGATCCTGGAATCCCAGACTGGTTTGGGTCGGAAGGGACCTTAAATCCCAAATCCCACCCAGTGTCACCTCTGCCGTGGGCAGGGACAGCTCCCGTTATCCCAGGCTGCTCCAGCCTGGCCTGGGACACCACCTGGAGCATCCTCACCTGTCCTGGGCAACCTGCTCCAGCTCCTCTCCAAAAAAAAAAAAAAAAAAAAAAAATCCGAATTTTCCGAATTTTACTCCGAATCCTGAGGGAATCGGACCCTCAGGAGCCAGCACCTCTGAGGGAGGACGCAGCGAAATCTGAGAGAATTTTTGGACACTCCCGGCAGATCCTTCTCCTAAAACCTCCCAAATTCCACCTGAGCAACCTCCAGCCCCTTCCGTCCTTGGATAAATTCACTTTATCCATTTTTTTTTTCTTTTTTTTCCCCAGCAGGTGGCAGGGAGAGACCAGGGAAGCAGGGAGGGATGCGGAGGTGTCGGACAGCCCGGGATGAGACCCCCGGGAACTCCTCGGCGGAGGGGACGGCTTTCCGCAGGGATTTATTTGGAATTTTCTACCTCCGGAGCAGAAAAAGAGCCTTGAAGGGACATTTGTCTCCCCACCAAGTGACCCCGCGTCCCTCTGGAATAAATTCCCTCTGATTAAAAGGATAATCGGGGAGAGATTTAATTTCAGGTGGAGAATTTCGCCATCGGGCTCCCGAGTCACTGCGATTTCCCTCCGGGGGGATGGGGGCCAGAATTCCAAGGAAAAAAATTCCAAGGAGACGCGAGCCAGAGGCAGAGACGTGAAATCCCTGAGCAGGGCCGGGGTGAGGAAATCCGGGAAGGGACACGGGGGGTGGCACAGGGACAAGGAGGGGGTGACAAATTCCCGGCTCGGGAACAGCAGGAAAAGTCAGAATTTCCAGCCCTGAACGTTCTCCCCATGGAATCGCTCCCTCATCGTGTCCCTGCCATGCACTCAATGCCACCTCCAGCATTTTTCAGGTGTTCAATTAATTTTTTAATATAATTTATGTAAAGTAACGATTTTTCCTTGGATAGCAGAGCAGGGAGGGGCCTCACACCGAGGGCACATTCCCAGAACGGCTCCAGGTCCCTTTTCCCAGTGCTCAGCATGCTCCAGATTCCTCAAAGCACGACCAGGCCCCTTAAAAAATATATTTAATAAAAATCTCTCTGCCCCAGGCGCTGAAAAAGGAGCAGGTTTGATGCTCAAGCTCCTGGATTTTAGATATTAAAAATATTTATAAATTTTTATTTTGACACCAACGACCCCCAGGTCACTTTGCTGAGGAGGATTCAGGCCTGGCCATCCTTGGGAAAGGTTTCATGGAATTCTGAAATGGTTTGGGTTGGAAGGGACCTGAAATCCCATCAGAGCCACCCCTGCCATGGCAGGGACACCTCCCACTGTCCCAGATTATCCCAGCCTGGCCTGGGACACTTCCAGGGATCCAGGGGCAGCCACAGCAAATCTGGGAATTCCATCCCAGCCAGGAATTCCTTCCCAATATCCCATCTAAACCTGCCCATGGCATCTTGGATTGGAGGGGACCTCCAAGTCCATCCAGTCCCACCATGGGCAGGGACACCTTCCACTATCCCAGGCTGCTCCAGCTGGGCCTGGAACAGGGATCCAGGGACATCCCATATTTCTTCCCAAAATCCCATTGAAACCAGCAGATGGAATCCTGAATTCCTTTGGCTTGGAAGGGACCTGAAATCCCATCAGAGCCACCCCTGCCATGGCAGGGACACCTCCCACTGTCCCAGGGGGCTCCAGCCTGGCCTGGGACACTTCCAGGGATCCAGGGACATCCACCTCTGCTGGTGACCATCAAATCCAACCATTAACCCAACAGGATCTGGAGACAACGGTGTGAAAATCCCAGCAGATCCCCAAAACCCCAAATGGAAAAAGCTCCCAGCTTTCCCACACGGGGAAAGAGTGAATTTGAGCAGAGCAGGGAAAACTCATCCCCACCAACTCTCCAATGCCAAAATCCCTGGGAGATGGAGGAGAACCCATGGAAATCTTTGGAGGACGAAGCCTGAAAAACGACTTTAATGGAATAAAAAGGCAGAAAAGGCTCAGGGATTTATGATCCTTGTAAAGCTCCCGAATGCAAATTCCTGACTGCAGGAACCAAAATCCCTTTCCATAAGTTCATTAAAAACATATGCCCGTGCCCGTCGGGCTGAGGAGCAAACGATGCTTTCTCCTCCCACTGCAAGGAAAACGCTTTTCCAACTGCAAGGAAACCCTTTGTGAGGCAGAAGGAGCCCTCGGAGGGAACAGCCTCCCGCAGGAAAAGGCCTTGGGATTCTTTCCTGCTCCGGAATTTCTCAGTGTTAATCAATGCGTTAATTACTGCCCGCCTCGCAAACACAAAGCCTTTAATTGCTGCGTTCTTTGCTAACGAGGGCGGTGGGGGAGTGGGGAAAGGGCAGCTTGGGAACAGGCTGGAGGGTTTAGCATAAAGGGAAAGGGAATTTGGTTGGTTGTGGTGAAGATTTGGGTTCTGATGATGCGAGAACAGAAGGTTCCAGAGACACCTCAAAGTCCTTTCCAGAACCCAGAGGGGCTGGGGACAAGGGATGGAGGGACAGGACACAGGGAATGGCTTCCCACTGATAGAGGGCAGGGATGGGTGGGATATTGGGGAGGAATTCCTGGCTGGGATGGAATTCCCAGAGGAGCTGTGGCTGCCCCTGGATCCCTGGAAGTGTCCCAGGCCAGGCTGGAGCCCCCTGGGACAGTGGGAGGTGTCCCTGCCATGGCAGGGGTGGCTCTGATGGGATTTCAGGTCCCTTCCAAGCCAAAGGAATTCAGGATTCCATGTGCTGGTTTCAATGGGATTTTGGGAAGAAATATGGGATGTCCCTGGATCCCTGTTCCAGGCCCAGCTGGAGCAGCCTGGGATAGTGGAAGGTGTCCCTGCCCATGGTGGGACTGGATGGACTTGGAGGTCCCCTCCAATCCAAGATGCCATGGGCAGGTTTAGATGGGATATTGGGAAGGAATTCCTGGCTGGGCTGGAATTCCCAGATTTGCTGTGGCTGCCCCTGGATCCCTGGAAGTGTCCCAGGCCAGGCTGGAGCCCCCTGGGACAGTGGGAGGTGTCCCTGCCATGGCAGGGGTGGCTCTGGGTGGGATTTGAGGTCCTTCCCAACCCAAACCATTCCAGGGTTCTGGGATTCCATGAACCGTGTTTATCCATCTGCTCCCTCTGCTGTTATTTTTGGTGATCCTATGGAATTTTCCATCCCTGTTCCTGCCTGCTGCACCCAGGGAACAGCCCAGGCTTCTCCTGTAAATCCCATCATCCCATCCCAGCCCACCATCCCACCATCCCATCCCATCCCACCATCCCATCCCATTCCATCTATAAATGACTCATTTGTGACTTTGGTCTCTTGATGAGTGTTTTAATTAACCAGGAATTTGGGAACTTCCGGCCAATCCAGGATCTCCCTGAGGAGCCTCCACACCTCCAGTGATGCTGAAAACAGGGCAGAGATGGAGGCAGGGTCCTACCACCCCCTCTGTGCCTCAAAACGCACCGAAATTCAGGAGAAAACTGAAAATACAGGAATTTTCCTGAGGTTCTGGTGGTTGTGGAGCAAACTAAAGTGGATTTATGGAATAATTTTGGCTGGAAAAGGCCTCTGAGATCGTCGATTTCAATCACCCAGCACTGCCAAGGCCACCACTAATCCGTGTCCCCAAGTGCCACTTGCACTGTTAAGTCCCCCAAGGAATGGGGACTCCAGCCCTGCCATGAAGGATTTTCCATGAAGGATTTTCCCTAAATCCAACCTAAAATTCTCCTGGTACAACTTGAGGCCGTTCCCTTTTTTTCTCATGGAATTTATCCCATGGAGTTGCCCTGTGGTTTCCCTCTTTCTCCCACGTGTGGTTAAAAATGAAAATTCACTTTAGAACCTCTTGGCAGGGGAGGTTATAAAACTTCCCCCTGACCTCACCTTGTTTTATTCCATAATTTGGATTTTGGAAAGGAAAAACAAAGGAGCTTTTCCAGCAGGCTTTTCCCAGTTTGTTGTTCTCCATCAGGGCAGAACACTCACTCCACGCCAGGTGCCTGAAATTAAGAGGCTCCGGCTTTAAAGGGAGGAGAAAATTGGCAAAAAAACCCAATTCCTGGATTTGTTCTAGGCTTGAAAAGCCCTGATTTAATTAATCTCCCTTCATCAGGAGCACAAAGCCGGCGCCTAATTGCGAGCTCTGAGTTGTCCAAGTGGTTGAGGAGTGGTTGTGGATGAAAGGGAGGGAAACGAGGCCGTGATGGATTCGTGGTTTTTTGGGAGCTCAGTCTCGGGAAGTGGTTGGAAATGGGCTGGGAAGTCGTAAAAGAAAATTAAAAGTCATAAAATTTTGTTAAAGTAACGGGGAAAGGCCTGGGTGGAACGGGAAAAGCGTGAGGAGAGGGGAGGGAAACACCTTGGAATGAGATTGATGTGATCTGGGAAAGCAGGGAATGGAATCTGGGAATGGTTTGGGTTGGAAGGGACCTAAAATCCCATCAGAGCCACCCCTGCCATGGCAGGGACACCTCCCACTGTCCCAGATTATCCCAGCCTGGCCTGGGACACTTCCAGGGATGCAGGGGCAGCCACAGCAAATCTGGGAATTCCATCCCAGCCAGGAATTCCTTCCCAATATCCCATCTAAACCTGCCCATGGCATCTTGGATTGGAGGGGACCTCCAAGTCCATCCAGTCCCACCATGGGCAGGGACACCTTCCACTATCCCAGGCTGCTCCAGCTGGGCCTGGAACAGGGATCCAGGGACATCCCATATTTCTTCCCAAAATCCCATTGAAACCAGCACATGGAATCCTGAATTCCTTTGGGTTGGAAGGGACCTGAAATCCCATCAGAGCCACCCCTGCCATGGCAGGGACACCTCCCACTGTCCCAGGGGGCTCCAGCCTGGCCTGGGACACTTCCAGGGATCCAGGGGCAGCCACAGCAAATCTGGGAATTCCATCCCAGCCCCTCCCCACCCTCATTCCTTCCCAAAATCCCATCCATCCCTGCCCTCTGGCCGTGTCCTGTCCCTGTGTCCTGTCCCTCCAGGCTCTTGCAAACCGTGTGTCCTCAATTTCTCTCTCCACTGGCAACTGCCACAGACTGGAAAATCCAGAATAATCGACTGAGAGCTGGGAATGTCCAGCCTGGAGAAGGGAAAGCTCCAGGGAGAGCTCAGAGCCCCTTCCAGGGCTAAAGGGGCTCCAGGAGAGCTGGAGAGGGACTGGGGACAAGGGATGGAGGGACAGGACACAGGGAATGGCTTCAAACTGGGAAAGGGGAGATTGGGGTGGGATATTGGGATGGAATGAGGGTGGGGAGGGGCTGGGATGGAATTCCCAGATTTGCTGTGGCTGCCCCTGGATCCCTGGAAGTGTCCAAGGCCAGGCTGGGATAATCTGGGACAGTGGGAGGTGTCCCTGGGTGGCACTGGATGAGCTGTATGATCCCCAAATTCCTGCCATTCCATTTTTTTTGGATCTCCATCCCTAAGATGGCACCGCAGGGAATGGGGCCCAGAGCTCCTCATTATCCAAGGAAAAGGGAAGAAATCCACCCAGGAAGCAGCAAAGCAATAACAATAAAAGAAATCCTTAAATAACAATTTCACGTTATTTAAACTCTGCCTCCCTGAGCAGGAGCGTGACCCGGGACAGGAATTATTTATTTGGAAATCCCCACTTTTCTAGAAATGGAGACTTTCACAAAGTAAACCTCAGCAGAAAATCTGCACTGAAGAACTCATCCAGGTGCATTGAGCTCCTTATCCCATGAAGTTGTGACTGAAGAAGGGGGAGATAATGGGAGCTTTTGTCCTGGATATCTGAGGAGGCTTTGGGAAGCCAAGACTTTCATGTGAGCCGTGTTAAAGGATTTTCTGCAAAATTCTCCGTCTGAGGGAGAAGAAAAACCAGGCGTGCAGCCCTCAGGAGCTCTCCTTTTGAGTTTTTAAAAAGTTTTACCTTTATTTATCTCGGGGATTTTATTTTCCCCTTCCTCTGGATGCGATCGCTGTGGGAAAATCCTGGCCAGGGGAACGGCAGAGCTGATGGTTTATAAACCCCTACAGAGGAGGAGCCCAGCAGCTTTTCTGCGTGGAAATCCTCCTCCTGCAGGCAGGGTTCGACCCCAGCCACGTGAGGAAATTCAGGAAAAAAAATTGGGATTTGGCGGGATTGGCTGGAAAACCAGATCCCTGTGGCTGGGAGCGCAGGAGGTGTCAGGGCTGGATTAGCACCGCGCTCTTCCCACAGTTTCCTGGTGACAATCCTGGCTCTGGTGGCATCCCCAGCACTGCCTGGCCTCCAGCATTCCCTGCTCCAGCTGAGAAGCTCTAAACCTCCAGATGTGGGCAGGGAATCCCGGTTTTCTCTTCTGGGAACCGGGGCAGATGCAGAAGAGGCTTTGCCAAACTCCGTCCTGGAGCTGGGAGCAAACTTTGGTCTCCTGCAGCAGGAGCTGGAGCTCTGAACTTCCTGATTAGTCTGATCCCTGATTAGGCTGCAGATAGGCCCTGATTAAAGTGCTCTTGGCTATTTTGGAGCTCCAGATAAATATTCATGAGTGGAGGAGAGGAGAAAAGAGTAAACAGAAAACAAAGCAGAGCCTGGCAGTGCTCGCCCGCAGAGCCAGGGGGAGGATCCAGGTCTGGGGCTGTGGAATCAGGGAATGGGTTGGGTTGGAGGGACCTTAAAGCTCATCCCTGTTCCCACGGGCAGGAACATTTTCCACTGTCCCAGGGGGCTCCAGCCTGGCCTGGGACACTTCCAGGGATCCAGGGGCAGCCACAGCTCCTCTGGGAATTCCATCCCAGCCTCTCCCCACCCTCATTCCATCCCAAATCCCATTTCAATCTCCCCTTTCCCAGTTTGAAGCCGTTCCCTGTGTCCTGTCCCTTCACCCCTTGTCCCCAGTCCCTCTCCAGCTCTCCTGGAGTCCCTTTCCTGAGATCTTGGGAATTTCAAATTTATCCAGGTAATAGTTTAGGTTGAAAGGACCTTAAATCCCATCCCATCCCATCCCATCCCATCCCATCCCATCCCATCCCATCCCATCCCATCCCATCCCATCCCATCCCATCCCAAATCATCCTGGATTTCACTTCCCTAAAAGCAGGGCAAGATTGACAGCACAAGGTGCTCACTTGGACATCTTTAATATCCCAGAATCCTGGGATAGAATCCATGGGCAGAATTCCATTCCACACAGGGAGAGCTTTTCCTCCCATCCCACCCCTGCCATGGCAGGGACACCTCCCACTGTCCCAGGGGGCTCCAGCCTGGCCTGGGACACTTCCAGGGATCCAGGGGCAGCCACAGCAAATCTGGGAATTCCATCCCAGCCAGGAATTCCTTCCCAATATCCCATCTAAACCTGCCCATGGCATCTTGGATTGGAGGGGACCTCCAAGTCCATCCAGTCCCACCATGGGCAGGGACACCTTCCACTATCCCAGGCTGCTCCAGCTGGGCCTGGAACAGGGATCCAGGGACATCCCATATTTCTTCCCAAAATCCCATTGAAACCAGCACATGGAATCCTGAATTCCTTTGGGTTGGAAGGGACCTGAAATCCCATCAGAGCCACCCCTGCCATGGCAGGGACACCTCCCACTGTCCCAGGGGGCTCCAGCCTGGCCTGGGACACTTCCAGGGATCCAGGGGCAGCCACAGCAAATCTGGGAATTCCATCCCAGCCCCTCACACCCTCCCAGGCAGGAATTCCTCCCCCAGATCCCATCCAGCCCTGCCCTCTGGCAGTGGGATGCCGTTCCCCCTTGCAGGAGCTGGGATGTGCCCAAGGCAAGGCTGAGGCCACCAAGGGCTCCAGGCTGGGGTCACCTGGGCCAGAGGGGCCCCCAAGGGGCTTTGGGAGCTCGGGCTCAGCTCTCCATTGGCCCAGAACATGGAATCACTTCCACCCCGGACACCTCTGGGAGCTCTGAGGGTCCAGAGAGGGGCTCCCCCCTCGGGATCGATGCTTTGACTTTTCAGGTTCTTCCTTTGCTCCATTTGGAGCAGGAAACAAAACCCTTCTGATTTCCTAAAAAATCCCCCCCATTGTCATCCGTATTTTCCCAGTTCTTGGATATGTTTGGAAGGGATACAGGTGGTACCCACAAATTAATCAATTAATTAATTAAGTTCAGGAATGCAAAACCTTGTGATTCAGGCCCTCAATCTTCCTGCCCTGAAGAAACGGGGATGAGGCTGAATTGTCCCATTCTGGCCGAGTTCCTCCATCCCCACCTTCCCCTCCAGCACCAGATCCCAAACAAGCCCCGATATGGTCTGGGCTGGTGATTCCAGCTCCTCCCGTCCTTCCAAGACTTTCCATTATTACCTAAATCTGATAAAAAAAGGAAATGAAAAGCCAGAACCATCTGGCAGCTCCCACCACGATGGAAAATAAATAAAGGTGTCATCAAATGGAATCCACCACCTCACACTTCTCTACCCCTTTTCCTGCATTTTATCCCTTTTCCAGATGTTTCCACCTCGCCTCCTTTGCAGTTCTGTGCCACAGACAGCAGCAAATTCTCATCTTTTGATCTAAAAGCAGAAAAAAATCCCAGCCCAGCTCTGATGATTTTTGTTTCAGGTCAGCTTGGAGGCAGCTGCAGGCACAAACCACCACCACCACCACCTCCTCCTCATCATCCTCATCCTCATCCTCATCCTCATCCTCCTCATCCTCATCCTCCTCATCCTCATCCTCCTCATCCTCCTCCTCCTCATCCTCATCCTCCTCATCCTCCTCATCCTCCTCCTCCTCCTCCTCATCCTCCTCCTCATCCTCCTCATCCTCCTCCTCCTCCTCCTCCTCCTCCTCCTCCTCATCCTCATCCTCCTCATCCTCCTCATCCTCCTCCTCCTCCTCCTCCTCCTCCTCCTCCTCCTCCTCCTCCTCCTCCTCCTCCTCCTCCTCCTCCTCCTCCTCCTCCTCCTCCTCATCCTCCTCCTCCTCCTCCTCCTCCTCCTCCTCATCCTCCTCATCCTCATCCTCCTCCTCCTCCTCCTCCTCCTCCTCCTCCTCCTCCTCCTCCTCCTCCTCATCCTCCTCCTCCTCCTCCTCCTCCTCCTCCTCCTCCTCCTCCTCCTCCTCAGGGGGCTCTTCCCAGTTGTTTCCTCCCAGGGCTTTTCATCCTGAATTCCTGTTTCTCACCTTTGTTCTCCCCATGTTTTTATTTTTATCTCTGCTCTCCTCCCTCCCGAGGCTTTGCTGAAGGTGAGCTCATTTGGCTGGAATAGTGAAAAGTTGGGTTTTCCACCCAAAACAGCATCCAGTGGAATCCCACAGAAAAAGCAAAGGGAGGAGCCCCCACCTCGCTGCAAATTATTTTATGGATAATAAAAAAATGTCCTCGGGAAATGTGAGCCCTCTGATTGCTCAGGAATGGAATTTTCTCTTGGAATTACAGCCCACAACAGTCAGGGATGGCCATGGCTGGAGGAATTGTCACCTTTGGGGCTCCGCCATGCCCTAAAAGAGGGGTTTGAGGTCCCCAAATGTCACCTTGGCACCTGACAGGGCCTGGCCACGTGGAATTTTATGCTCCTGGGAAACCTCCTGTGTGGAGTTCCCTGTCTGCCTCTCTTAGTGCTCACCTGTCCCTTAAAAAACACGGAAATTCTGAATTTGGGGGGAAAAAAAATTGCAAATTTTGTCCTTTTCCAGCCCAGTTCTGGGAGTGGCAAACAGGAACAGAAGGTGAGGAAGGAGCTGGTGGGTGCCAGGCAAGATTTCCTTGGAGTTCCTCCAGCAGCTGCTAATGGGACACCAGGCACGTGGATTTGTGACCATTTAATGATCAAAACGCTAATTAGCACGGTAATGAGACAGCAAGAATTAATTATTTCCATGGCTTCCTCTGGGATCAGCCCAGCCACAACATTTGGGGCTTGCAGTGACCAAATGGGAGGTGGGAGGTGCCTTCCAACCCAAACCTTTCCACGGCTCCCAGCACTCCCAGAACAGCAGGAATTTGCATTTTTTGTGGATGGAGAATCCAGCCAGTGAGCAGGAAAGGTCAGGAATGGGTGGCCACGGGGCCTTCCAAGAGGGAAGGATGGATCCTGTGGAATCCAGCTCCTTATCAATGCCCTGACCCCATCAATTCCACACCAGGCTACCAAAAAACGGCTCCCCCCAGTGATAATTATGGATTTAAACGTTTTCTGTCAACCAAGAAATATTTTCTCTTCTCAATTATTTTGTTTCTTCCGGGGAAAAAAAAACCAAAACAAACCCAAACCCCAACTGCTCCAACTCATCAATTTATTTGATGAGCTCCACAACACAGGGAATATTTTTCCAACTTGTGGTGAAGAGTATCCTCATTTCTCCATTTAGGGGAAAAAAAAAAAAAAAAAAACAAACCCAAAGAGGGAATGAAAAACATCAGCATCAACAGATGGACAAGGCAGCGGGAGGATTTGCAGGAGCCTCCTGAAGTAAACGAAGCTGATGGAATTTGGCATTTCTATCACAACAGATCTGGAGCAAAAGCTCCCAAATTCAGCCTGACACACATTTAGGGCACTTTTCCCCAGGAATTTTTGTTTCGCTCTGCTGCTGCACCTGAACAACAAAACAACCCCAAAAATAAACAATGTCAGAGGCACCGACGAGGCTCGACCCAACTAAGGCAAAAGCAACGGTTTATACATTACAAAAAAGAAAAAATCATGAAGATTTTGGGTGTTGCACAGCCTGGTGGATGTGGTCTTGACACAGTTTTCCATAAAAATAAATAAAAAAATAAGAGACCAAGTATTGTGGGGTGCTGATGCCTGGGAGAGCTGGAATGGGAGATTATCAACCCTTCAACCTCAAAGACTCACTCGTCTGCAGAGAACTCCAAGCTCAAGGCTCCAATTTGTGTTTGATTAGGCCCTTTCAAAGCCTCTCTCCAGAATGAAAAGGGAAAAATAGAACGTTTTTCTCTTCAATTCCAGCAGAAAAAGCGGCGAGATAAGGCCGTTTAAAACAAAAAAAAAAAAAAGGGTGTTTTTTTTTCCCCATTTCCCCCCCATTCTGCAATGAAAAGCACCTTATCATAAATAGAAGGCGACCCAGCCACCTCCTGATGATAATGACACGGCCAATTTGTCACAACAAAACGCCGGCGCCACCCGTGGAATAATCATGGCAAAATACCTCAAAAACGGGGCAAAAAAGGGGAAAGGAGCACTCCCAGTCCTCCAGGTATCGCTGCTTGCAAGAAGGGTGAAAGTCAGAGCCCGAAGTGATTCAGACAAATCTTGAGCTGGCTCGTTTGCAATTTGATTTTGACGAGGGAAAACAAGAGCCGGAGCGTCGGCGTCCCGATGTTAATGAAAGATAATTAGCAGGGAGATTTGCACAGGAGCAAGGGAAGCTCCTTGATTCCCCTCCCTGCTCCTGCCAGCCCGGCCCGTGGCGCTGGAGGTGATTTTCCAAGGGCTGATGTTTACACAGGGTGGATTAGAGGGGGACAATGGGAATGAACACGGAATTCACTGACAGCGTTTCCCAGCTGGAACGGCCTGGGATCGTGGAATGGGATGGGAGGGACCCTGAGGTCAGTCCAACAAGGGTAGAGACACCTTCCACTAGGCCAAGGCTCTGAGCCCTGTCCAGCCTGGCCTTGGGAACTTCCTGGGGTGGGAATTGGCATGGGGAATGAACTGGATTCAACAGGAAGAAGACCTGGATTCAGCTGGAAGAAGATTTGGATTTAATGGGAAAAGGACCAAATTCAGTGGGAAGAAGACCTGGATTCAATTAGAAGAAGATTAAATTCGATGGGAAGATGATCTGGATTCAACAGGAAGAAGATTTGGATTCAAATGGAAGAAGATTTGGATTCAATGGGAACAAGACCTGGATTCAGCTGGAAGAAGATTTGGATTTAATGGGAAGATTTGGATTTAATGGGAAGAAGACCAAACTCAATGGGAACAAGACCTGGATTCAACAGGAAGAAGACCAGGATTCAATGGGAAAAGGACCAGATTCAGTGGGAAGAAGACCTGGATTCAATGAGAAGAAGACTAAATTCGATGGGGAGATGATCTGGATTCAACAGGAAGAAGATTTGGATTCAACCAGAAGAAGATCTGGATTCAATGAGAAGACCTGGATTTAATGGGAAGAAGATTTGGATTCAATGGGAACAAGACCTGGATTCAGCTGGAAAAAGATTTGGAATTAATGGGAAGATTTGGATTTAATGGGAAGAAGACCAAACTCAAGGGGAAGAAGACCAGGATTCAATGGGAAAAGGACCAGATTCAGTGGGAAGAAGACCTGGATTCAATGAGAAGAAGACTAAATTCTATGGGGAGATGATCTGGATTCAACAGGAAGAAGATTTGGATTTAACTGGAAGAAGATTTGGATTCAACTGGAAGAAGACCTGGATTCAATTAGAAGACCTAGATTCAATGGGAAGAAGATTTGGATTTAATGGGAAGAAGACCAAACTCAATGGGAACAAGACCTGGATCAATGGGAAAAGGATCAAATTCAGTGGGAAGAAGACCTGGATTTAATGGGAAGAAGATTAAATTCGATGGGAAGATGATCTGGATTCAACAGGAAGAAGATTTGGTTTTAACTGGAAGAAGACCTGGATTCAATGAGAAGACCTAGATTCAATGGGAAGAAGATTTGGATTTAATGGGAACAAGACCTGGATTCAGCTGGAAGAAGATTTGGATTTAATGAGAAGATTTGGATTTAATGGGAAGAAGACCAAACTCAATGGGAAGATGATCTGGATTCAACAGGAAGAAGATTTGGATTTAATGGGAAGAAGATTTGGATTCAATGGGAAGAAGATCTGGATTCAACTGGAAGAAGATTTGGATTTAATGGGAAGATTTGAACTTAATGGGAAGAAGACCAAACTCAGTGGGAAGAAGACCAGGATTCAATTAGAAGATTAAATTCGATGGGAAGATGATGTGGATTCAACAGGAAGAAGATTTGGATTTAAGAGGAAGATTTGGATTTAATGGGAACAAGATTTGGATTCAATGAGAAGAAGACCTGGATTCAACTAGAAGAAGATTTGGATTCAATGGGAAGAAGATTTGGATTTAATGGGAAGAAGATTTGGATTCAATGGGAAGAAGACCAGGATTCAGCTGGAAGTAGCCAGCCATGAAGGTGGGAAAAACTGAACAACACAACAGCAGGAAAGAGGGAATTCATTTCCTATGGGAATTCTTATGGGAGATGGAGCACTGGGATAAAAACAAGGAGGAAAATTCGTGTGGCCTCCCTGTTTCCTCAGGGGAAAAATTCAATTTTCCTCCTGCACTTCCCCCCACCCCAGGGCACTGTTTCCCTTTGGAAAGAGGGTTCAGTTTCCAGTTAAAATCCCATTCCCAGAACAAAAAGGGTTTCCTGGGATTCCTGCAGCCACAGGAGGAGAGTTGGGAGAAACTTTTGAGTCAAACACCAGGCTGGGAAATTAAAGGGGCTGGGAAATTAAAGGGGCTGGGAAATTAAAGGGGCTGCTTTTCCTGAGGAAACTGCCCGAGGAGAAGGGCTGGAAATCATCCTGAACACATCAGCAGGAGCTAAAAACTCCCAACTTTTTGCAGGGAAAACGGTGGATGAGGGATTTGGGGAAGGGCATCTCAGGTGCTTTTAGACATCCAGGCTCCCCCTCCTCTCTCAGACCCAATTCTTTATTTTTCACCTTCAAGGACACAAAAAGAAGACAAAAAAAAAAAAATCCTTTTTCAGCCTCCACGTGATGCCTTTTGTTCCAGTCTAAAGGCAGAAAATCTGGGAAAATCATTGCCTTGCTCTCCAACCGAGACTGGCAAAGTGACAGCTCGGAGAGAAAGCCACTTGCACGTTTTATTCATACAATATTTTAAAATTATCTAAGCTCCGCTTGAGTCTTGACATTGAATATAGCCCAGTCAAGGGAGAAATCCAGCTTTTTGGAGCTGCTCCCAATAACTTCAGCTTTTGCTGCAGAGACTGAATAAAAAACACCAATTTTTTTTTTATCTTTATGCCTAATCCAGAGCTGACATTCCCTGTCCAAGAGGAATGCTCAAGTGGTTTATGCAGCAAAACTGTTTGTGTGGATTAACAGGTATTTGACTAAAGAGCAAATTGGAGCCATTCAAATTAAAATTATGGCTTTTTTTAGATGTTTCGACCTGGTGAAGAAAGGGTGACACCAATCTGGGTGATTATTTTGGCTCCATTCCCACATTTTCTCTTCTCTGATCAAAAACGTGGATAAATTCTATCCCTGAAATAAAACTATGGCTCAAAGGATGGTCCTCGATGTTCTGAAATCCTTCTTCCACAGCTTTTATCACCTGAACTCTTTCTTATCAGCAGAACCGATTGGTGCTCAATCACCCGGGGTGCAAAGATGGATTTTTGTGCAGATCTCTCAAATCTGGGAGTTTTTCTATCCCATGCAAAGAGTGATTTCCTCCCATCTGCTGCTTTGGAGCAGCAATGTTTTAACTGGAAAAGCTCACTCATGTTTGACGTTTTTCCTCACGGGATTTATCAATTTTAAATATTTATTTGAAATGGGATGGATTTAAAATAAAATATATTTCGATTTTGCCCTCAGTTTCCTCCTTCCCAGTGGGCTGCAGGTGGTGAATAAAGATCAGCTCTGCCTTTGTCCCCCCAAAAGGTGGAAAAGCCAACGGGATGAGCCTGGGGAAGAGTCACTGCTGGTTTTCCAGGCACAGGAATTCCCATCCCACCGGGCTGAGGGGGTTCTGCTCATTTCCAGACCCCCACAACGGCTGCAAAGCAGAGGGGAAAGTGACAGGAGCAAATTAACTGGGAGATAATTTTTGTGTGAAATGGTTGGGACTGGGAGGGGAAGCTCTGGAGGGAATCCTGGAAAGGTTTGGGTTGGAAGGGAGCTCAAATCCCACCCTGGGACACCCTGGGACACCTCCCAGTGCCCCAGGTGCTCCAGCCTGGCCTTGGGCTCTCCCAGGGATCCAGGGGCAGCCACATCCAGGGATTTATGGGCGCTGAGGGGCCAAGGGAAAACGCTGCTGACATCCCAGAGGGGAACACGGTGCCTCCCTGGGGATCCATTCCATGGATTTCTTTTCTGGCCTCGTGTTCATCAGTCTCCCCTCCTTTGTCAAACGCACTTTGGTCAAAGGCACGGCACACAATTCATCCAGAAAATTCATCCAGAAAATTCATCCAGAAAATTAATCCCCACAATTCATCCAGAAAATTCATCCAGACAATTCATCCCCACAATTCCACCCCACAATTCATCCAGCAAATTCATCCAGACAATTCCACCCCACAGTTCATCCAGAAAATTCATCCCCACAATTCCACCCCACAGTTCATCCAGAAAATTCATCCCCACAATTCCACCCCACAATTCATCCAGAAAATTCATCCAGAAAATTCATCCCCACAATTCATCCAGACAATTCCACCCCACAATTCATCCAGAAAATTAATCCAGATAATTCATCCAGAAAATTCCACCCCACAATTCATCCAGAAAATTCATCCCCACAATTCATCCAGACAATTCCACCCCACAATTCATCCAGACAATTCCACCCCACAATTCATCCCCACAATTCATCCAGAAAATTCCACCCCACAATTCATCCCCACAATTCATCCAGAAAATTCCACCCCACAATTCATCCAGACAATTCATCCAGACAATTCCACCCCACAATTCATCCAGAAAATTCATCCCCACAATTCCACCCCACAATTCCACCCCACAATTCATCCAGAAAATTCATCCAGACAATTCCACCCCACAATTCATCCAGCAAATTCATCCAGAAAATTCATCCAGACAATTCATCCAGACAATTCCACCCCACAATTCATCCAGAAAATTCCACCTCAAAATTCATCCCCACAATTCATCCAGAAAATTCATCCCCACAATTCATCCAGACAATTCCACCTCAAAACTCATCCCGACAATTCATCCAGAAAATTCCACCTCACAATTAATCTACACAATTCCACCTCAAAATTCCACCCCACAATTCATCCAGACAATTCCACCTCAAAATTCATCCAGACAATTCATCCAGAAAATTCCACCCCACAATTCATCCCCACAATTCATCCAGAAAATTCCACCCCACAATTCATCCAGACAATTCATCCAGACAATTCCACCCCACAATTCATCCAGAAAATTCCACCTCAAAATTCATCCCCACAATTCATCCAGAAAATTCATCCCCACAATTCATCCAGACAATTCCACCTCAAAACTCATCCCGACAATTCATCCAGAAAATTCCACCTCACAATTCATCTACACAATTCCACCTCAAAATTCCACCCCACAATTCATCCAGACAATTCGATCCCAAAATTCCGCCTCAAAATTCCACCTCACAATTCATCCACACAATTCATCCAGAAAATTCCACCCCACAATTCATCCAGACAATTCGATCCCAAAATTCATCCACACAATTAATCCAGAAAATTCCACCTCAAAATTCATCCAGACAATTAATCCAGAAAATTCCACCTCAAAATTCCACCTCACAATTCATCCAGAGTTCATCCAGACAATTCCACCTCAAAGTTCATCCAGACAATTCGATCCCAAAATTCCACCTCAAAATTCCACCTCAAAATTCATCTACACAATTCCACCTCAAAATTCTACCCCATAATTCATCCAGACAACTTCACCTCAAAATTCATCCAGACAATTCGATCCCAAAATTCCACCCCAAAATTCCACCCCACAATTCATCCACACAATTCATCCAGACAATTCATCCAGAAAATTCCACCCCACAATTCCCCCACACAATTCCACCCAACAATTCCCCCACACAATTCCACCCCAAAATTCCCCCCCACAATTCTACCCCAAAATTCCCCCTCAAAATTCCACCCCAAAATTCCCCCACACAATTCCCCCTCAAAATTCCACCCCACAATTCCCCCTCAAAATTCCTCCACACAATTCCCCCTCACAATTCTACTCCACAATTCCCCCACACAATTCTACCCCAAAATTCCCCCCACAATTCCACCCTGCAGTTTCCAGCCTCAGTGATTCCATGATTTAGCAGCATCGCTCTCTCCTTGACCCTAGAAAAGCACCAAGGATTAATTTCTATAATTTTATAGGAATTTATATAATTTTTTATACCTGTGAGCCCCACGGCAGGGCTCTGTGCTCCCTCCCCACCAGCACGGGGCTAAAAGAGACAGACGTGACATCATTAACTCCGGGCCCTGCTTCCCCTTTAATTAGCTCCACTGTGCTTAATTAATTAGGGATGCACCACTGGAGGCCTGATGGACGATCCAGTTTGGAATGGGCCGTTCCAAGGCTGGGCTGGGTGGGGTTTGGAGCACCCTGGGACAGTGGGAGATGTCCCAGCCACACTGGATGGGATTTAAGGTCTTTCCGAGCCCAACCATTCCAGGATTTTGTGATTTTGTGGCTCCCCCCGTGCCTGGCAGTGCTGGCACAGCTCCTCCTTCCTTTCCCTGAGGAATGAGGCAGCAGGGATGATGGATGCACGTCTGCAGCTCCACCAAGAGCTCGGCGTGATGGATGGGCCTGAAGAGAAAGATGCCATCCCTTGATTACAGCAGAAATTAATTAATGGGCCGGGAGACGCAGATGATGGCTCAGAGCTGGGATGGATGGAGAGCTGGGAATCGCTGGCTCAGCAGGAGAGGGGAAAAGGAAATGAAAAACTCAGATGTCACCTGGGTCAGACACCAGCACAAGGCCGGAGTCAGCAGCACTTTGCCCAGACAGCCTGAGGGATCTGCTCTGGTCACATGGAAACACTGAACAGGCTCTTCCAGGAGCCCCAGCTTTCTCCAGGCTACCAGAATTTTGGGAATCTTGGGTGAGGAGTCAGGAAGGGCAGTGGAGAGCTCAGGGTGTTGGAGTGAGTGGATGGGTTCACACCTTTCCCTTTTCCTTTCCTTTCCTTTCCTTTCCTTTCCTTTCCTTTCCTTTCCTTTCCTTTCCTTTCCTTTCCTTTCCTTTCCTTTCCTTTCCTTTCCTTTCCTTTCCTTTCCTTTCCTTTCCTTTCCTTTCCTTTCCTTTCCTTTCCTTTCCTTTCCTTTCCTTTCCTTTCCTTTCCTTTCCTTTCCTTTCCTTTCCTTTCCTTTCCTTTCCTTTCCTTTCCTTTCCTTTCCTTTCCTTTCCTTTCCTTTCCTTTCCTTTCCTTTCCTTTCCTTTCCTTTCCTTTCCTTTCCTTTCCTTTCCTTTCCTTTCCTTTCCTTTCCTTTCCTTTCCTTTCCTTTCCTTTCCTTTCCTTTCCTTTCCTTTCCTTTCCACCAAAACCAGATGTAAAATGAAATTCTGCCCATTTAGCTGCAATTTAGGAATTGCTCCTGCTCTCTGACGAGCCAGGGAATCAATCCTGGCCCCCAGGATCAATTTCCTGCCTTCTTTCCCCCATCCTGCCCTAATTTACCCCAAACGAGCAGCTGGGTCACTTCTGGTTCTTTCTGTATCTGATCAGAACAACCCAGGACCAACCACCAAGTTCTTTTTGTCATTGGCATGGGGGACTAAATCAGGGTTAGAGTTAGAGTTAGGATTAGGGTTAGGGTTAGAATTAGAGTTAGGATTAGGGTTAGGGTTAGAATTAGAGTTAGGGTTAGGGTTAGAATTAGAGTTAGGGTTAGAATTAGGATTAGGGTTCAAATTAGGATTAGGGTTAGAGTTAGGGTTAGAGTTAGGGTTAGAGTTAAGATTAGGGTTAGGATTAGGGTTAAGGTTAGAATTAGAGTTAGGGTTAGGGCTAGGGTTAGGGTTAGGGTTAGAGTTAGGGTTAGGGTTAGGATAAAGTTTAGCTTTAGGTACCCAAATCCTAAAACTGTGGTTCTTGAAATCCCAGAGTCACTGATGCTGGAATTGTCTCTCATGGCCATCGATCCCCTCCCTGTCCCCAGCCCAGAGCTCCCAGTGCCACCTCCAGGGGTTCCTTGGGATGGGGATCCAAACCCCCCTGGGCAGTTCCAATCCCTGCCCACCCTTTCCATGGGGAAATTCCTGCTGCTGCCCACCCTGAGCTCCCCTGGCCCAGCCTGAGGCCGTTCCCTCTCCTCCTGTCCCTGTTCCCTGGGAGAAATCCCAAATCCCCCCGGCTGTCCCCTCCTGTCAGGAATTGTGCAGAAATTCCCCCTGAGCCTCCTTTTCTCCCAAACACCCCCAGTTAATCCCACTAACCCTGCCCAGCCAGCTCCCAGCACTTGGCTGGGATGCTGGAGGCTCCAATCTTCAATCTATAAAATATTTCCTTTTTTCCCCTCCGTGTTGAGGTGAAATCTTGCTGATTGAAGGAGTCTCCTTGAGCGGGGGCAGCAGCCTGACAGCAACATCCTGATCCTTGCCACGCACCATAACACAGAGATTAAACTCAATTACCATTCTGTTCATTAATGTTCAGCATCCAGAAAATTTCTGGCAATTTCCCCTCAAGAAGGTCCGGCGTGTTTTTATAGCTCTCCTCATTTCTCCCCAACGGCTGCAATTTCGGTGTTATGAACAAACCCCTGGCAAAAATAAAGCTTTGCTGAAGTTTCACTTGACTTCAGCTCTGAGAAACTTAAATTTAGGTCTGAGATGGAGCCTGCAAAAGTTTGGAAATCCCAGTGGGGGGAAATCCACGATGGACTCTGAATTAATCCCAACAATCTCACCTATTGATTTATTTCCTTTTATCAATTGAGCTGCTTGTTCCCAAGAACTCATTTCCAGGTAATGAACTGAAATACCTGAGAGCTGCTCAGTTCTAATTGACATCTTTTCCTGGAACACCTTAATCAGAAATTATTGGCCTAATAATGATTTTTCAGATACCAGGACAGGCTAAACAAACTCCAGGCTGCCCTAAAGAAGCAGAAAGTGGAATTCAATTTTATTTCAGAGACTGCAGCATCTTTTCTTCCCTCTCCAAAATCAGGGCACACCTCTCCTGATTCCTGAGTGTGGAGAAGCCACGAGTTGGAATTGATGTTAAAACCAAAAATTGAGCTTTTAAAACCAGAGTTGGTAGAAATAGGATTTGTCTTCTGTGAGGGTGGTGATGGAATTCCCAGGGAATTTCCTGGAATAAATATCATGGAATTATGATACCTCCCATTATCCCAGGCTGCTCCAAGCCCTGTCCAGCCTGGCCTGGGACACTTCCAGGGATCCAGGAGCACCATCCACGAGGCTGGAAATCGCATGGAAAGGAGCAAATGATGAAAAATCCCTCGATTATTCCATTTGCTTTAAATCATCTTTCCATATTTTCTGCTTTTGACTCTTTAAAAATACATCCCAGGTTCTCCCGGGTCAAAGTTTCTTCGTTTGGAGTTTTAAATAAGGACTTTTGAGGCAATCAGAAGCCGTGGTGAATAAGAGTTTTCTGTTTAGTTAAAAGGGGTTCCTAATTGGTTGTAATCAATGCAGTGTGTTCAGTTCATCATCGGACCCAGGGCTGGAATCTGTGGAGCAAGGAGGAATTGCTGCTGCTGGATGCACACACAGGCATCCCATGCTCCATTTGTACCACAGCCTTTTTATTTCCATGAATAAAATCAAAACCAGACGATCATTAAAGAAATATAAAATCGCTGAATGGGCTCTGGGCATTAGAGCTTCATTTTCTTCCATTTCTGCCCTTTTTTTTTTTCTTTTCTTTTTTTTTTTTCTTTTTTTTTTCTTTTTTTTCCCCTTTTTTTTTCCCTGGAGCTTGTCCTTTGGTCTCTTTGCATTTCTGTTCATCCAGGTGGATTTCGTGTCTGCACCACAGGAGGGATTGACAGAGTGACAGGAGCAGCAAATCCAAACGGGGGGGATTAATCAGGAGAAGGGATTTTCATTCCTTCACCCGAGATGGGGTGAGCACAGAAAGGGGAGGAGGTGTCAGAGCCACCCCTGCTGCTCCTGACCCGGATTCCAGGAAAGGGCTGGAATTGCCACCATTCCCACCTGGGACCCTTCCTGAGGAATTTTCCACCCACAGCCCAGCAGGACCTGGGTGTGATGTTGGGAATAAGGAAACCAAGGCTGGGAGGGGCAGGAGGAGGGAGAGGGGAGAAGGAGCAGCTGCTCAGAATGTCCAGAGGAGAATCCTCAAATCCCATCAGAGCCACCCCTGCCCTGGCAGGGACCCCTCCCACTGTCCCAGGGGGCTCCAGCCTGGCCTGGGACACTTCCAGGGATCCAGGGGCAGCCACAGCTCCTTTGGGAATTCCATCCCAGCCCCTCCCCACCCTCATTCCATCCCAAATCCCATTTCAATCTCCCCTTTCCCAATTTGGGAGCCATTCCCTGTGTCCTGTCCCTCCATCCCTTGTCCCCAGTCCCTCTCCAGCTCTCCTGGAGCCCCTTTAGCTCTGGAAGGGGCTCTGAGCTCTCCCTGGAGCTTTCCCTTCTCCAGGCTGGACATTCCCAGCCCTCAGTCGATTATTCTGGATTTTCCAGGCTCTGGCAGTTGCCAGTGGAGAGAGAAATTGAGGACACACGGTTTGCAGGAGCCTGGAGGGACAGGACACAGGGACAGGACACGGCCAGAGGGCCGGGATGGATGGGATTTTGGGAAGGAATGAGGGTGGGGAGGGGCTGGGCTGGAATTCCCAGATTTGCTGTGGCTGCCCCTGGATCCCTGGAAGTGTCCCAGGCCAGGCTGGAGCCCCCTGGGACAGTGGGAGGTGTCCCTGCCATGGCAGGGGTGGGTCTGATGGGATTTCAGGTCCCTTCCAAGCCAAAGGAATTCAGGATTCCATGTGCTGGTTTCAATGGGATTTTGGGAAGAAATATGGGATGTCCCTGGATCCCTGTTCCAGGCCCAGCTGGAGCAGCCTGGGATAGTGGAAGGTGTCCCTGCCCATGGTGGGACTGGATGGACTTGGAGGTCCCCTCCAATCCAAGATGCCATGGGCAGGTTTAGATGGGATATTGGGAAGGAATTCCTGGCTGGGATGGAATTCCCAGATTTGCTGTGGCTGCCCCTGGATCCCTGGAAGTGTCCCAGGCCAGGCTGGGATAATCTGGGACAGTGGGAGGTGTCCCTGCCATGGCAGGACTCTCCCTGGTGCTTTCCCTTTTCCAGGTGAACATTCCCAGCTCTCCCAGCCCGCCTCCAGAGCTGCTCCAGCCCTTCCTGGTTTCCTCTGGATTTGCTCCATTTTTTTTCCACACCATCCGGGGCACAACAAATGTGGGGTGGGAACATGGGAGGGACATCTCCGTGCCCCCAAAACTCCCTTTAATCCCAATTTCCTGCAGTCATTCCCAGCTCTCCCAGCCTGGCTCCAGGTCCTTCCTGGCCTCTCTCCAGCAGCTCCACATCCTGAATTAATTAAACCCCAGAATCAAACCCTGACCCCCAGGCCAGGTTCTGCTCATCCCCGATTTTCTGTTTTTGTGGTTCCTGACACGGCTGCTCCTTGAAATGATCTCCAGAAAACAAAACAAACCCAAACGTGCCTCACCTCAGCAGCCCCATTTCTCATTCTGCTGCTGACAACACCTAATGAAGTGGATAAATGATTAATTAAGAAACAATATTTCTTTACAGAAGCTCGCTCCTGGGGGGGAGGAAAGCGAATCCCTCGGCGCTATTGTGCACTGGAATGTTTTCCACTATTTTTAGCAAGTGGAGGAGAAGCTGGAGCAGCACAAAGGGAAGTGGAGCCGTGTTTGATCAGAGCAGGAACAACAAACAATCCTCCAGACAACCCTGCGGGTGCTCCCTGGCTCTGGAATCATCTCCTCCTCATCTTCATTGAACTTCATCCCTGATGCTAGGCTTGGGAAAAATGATAAATCCAAAAGGGGGGAAAAACGGGGTCGTTTTTGGTCATCCACGCAGGACATGCAGTGCCCAAAGCAAAAAATTAATAAATATGGTAAATAAATAAAAAATAGTCCAATGCTGAACGTTTTCCTCAAGGAAAATCCTTGCACAGCTTTCCCATTCCTGCACACACTGACTGGCATCAGGAATATGGAGCAGGATATTAAATTTCTCCAAGTATTAATTCCTGGAAAAGCCCGGACTCTAATTAAACAACGTCCAATTAACAGCTTGAGAAGCCCCATCTGAAAGTTGCATTTACAAACTTTGACTCCAGTGGCCCCCTGGAGATGAATCCCTAATCTCCTTTAATTAAGATATTCATAATATGCCAGGCAAGGATTTTGGAATGAGGTTTTTTAAGTTTCCCATTCCCATTTAGGAAGGAGCAGCAGTGGCTGGAGCCACTTGCAGCCACCAAGAGTTCAATTAAAAAAATAACTTTTTGATGGATAGTTTTATTTCTTTCTGTGTTCTGGTGCAGAGCAAAGGAAAAAGATGTTAAAAATAAAATTCACACATCAAAGTGCAATACCTGGAATAGGAACAGATCCATTCAATCCTGCTATTCCAGGCAATGGGAAACTGAACTTTTGATTTTAGCTTGGAATTTCACAGAATCCTGGAATGGTTTGGGTGGGAAGGGACCTGAAATCCCACCCAGAGCCACCCCTGCCCTGGCAGGGACACCTCCCACTGTCCCAGATTATCCCAGCCTGGCCTGGGACACTTCCAGGGATCCAGGGGCAGCCACAGCAAATCTGGGAATTCCATCCCAGCCAGGAATTCCTTCCCAATATCCCATCTAAACCTGCCCATGGCATCTTGGATTGGAGGGGACCTCCAAGTCCATCCAGTCCCACCATGGGCAGGGACACCTTCCACTATCCCAGGCTGCTCCAGCTGGGCCTGGAACAGGGATCCAGGGACATCCCATATTTCTTCCCAAAATCCCATTGAAACCAGCACATGGAATCCTGAATTCCTTTGGGTTGGAAGGGACCTGAAATCCCATCAGAGCCACCCCTGCCATGGCAGGGACACCTCCCACTGTCCCAGATTATCCCAGCCTGGCCTGGGACACTTCCAGGGATCCAGGGGCAGCCACAGCAAATCTGGGAATTCCATCCAAAGGCCATCGAGTCCAGCCAAGGGACACCTTCCAGATTGCTCCATACCCCATCCAATTTCTCATCCTGGAGTATTTTCCTCAAAAATACAATTTTTTTCCCTTTTAAAAACACCCAATAAAACGCCTCAGTGAAGCCCTGACAGCAGGGATTGGAATTTTCCTCTAAATCCACATACAAACCCCCCATCACTCCCCTTTTCCTTCCCATTCCTGACGTTATTTTGGAGAGCAGCTCTTGTGCAAACCCACATTGATCCCCTGCAGTTTAACCTCTGCCACACCCGGGTTGTTTTCCCTCAAAAAAAATATTTTTTTTTTTTTTCCCTTTTCTTTTGGAATAGTCTGATGTGGCAGGGCTGAGCTCAAGGCCTCTCCCAGCAGCACCAGCAGCCTTTGGAATTGTTCCACTTCCATTTTCTCCGGGAGAGAGCAGCCGAAATCAATCTCTCTGCTGCACTCCCCTCTCTCCTCTCTCATTTCACTTCCCAGCACTGGAGGTGGAAAAGCCAATTTTTGGGAGCAGAGGCCTTGGCAGGATGATTTCCCACTCGTTATTCCCTGCTGGCCTCCAGCTCCACACACAGGGACCTCCCAGCTGCCCTCTGCACATCCCTGACTGCTGGATACAATATCCCTCATTTTCAGCTCTACACCCCAAATTTACAATCAATTCCTCGCTCCTACATCACTCCTTAACCTCAGTGGCCGTTATTCCTCTTTTCCCCCCTCTCAGGACCCCATGGAGCAGAATTCCCCATGCATCCACTTCCTCCAAAACTCATTTATCTTTTTTTTTTTTTTTTTTTTTTCCCAAAGCCTATTTCCCAGCACATGGTTTGCTTCTGATGCAGAGATCCTTGGGGTATTCTATCCTCTCCAGCCAGAAATTTGGGATGTTTCCTTTCATGTTTTTTTCCTCCTAAGGACTCCAAAACCAATAGCTCTGGATAGAGATCATTAAGCCTTAAATGACATATAAATTCCTATTAAAGGAAAGTTACACTTAATTCTCCCCCCAGATTCCCACCCCATGTTGCTTCTGGCTGTGCCAAACTCCGGGAGGATCAATAATTCCAACCTGGTCACAATTCCATTCCTGCTCAGGAGCAGTCACTCTCCATCCGGGGATTTCATTTCTGAACATTTCATCTCCTGCACAAACCCAACCACAGCAACCAAGCCCTCAGGGGTTTTTTTTTGGGAGGCTCCCCCAGCTGTGCCCTTCTGGGAGAAAGTGTTTTCTGCCTGAAATGGGTTTTGTTTTGATCTTCATTTTTACCTGGATAGGTGGGAACAGGGAAGAAAAGAGTCAGCAAAGATTTTTCTGGAGCAAAGCATTGATAAAACTAATTTTCTTTGGATTTGAAGCATCCCAATCCTGGGCCAGGCCTTGGCAAGCTGAGCTTTTCTGTCCCAATCACCCTCTGCAAAGTTGTTTCGTTCTGTTCCATGAGCTGGCAAAGAAAATTGCAGTTTTCACAGAAAAAAAAAAATCCACGTGGATCCTGTTGGATCCATCCAGGCTGAGTTTTTAGGGGCAGGATCTGCCCCTGGCTCCCAGCACGACCTCGTTCCCCCTTGGAGGACCCCTCTGTGGTACTCCAGTCCCACCTGGGCCAGGTGAGGGTTTGTTCTGCTCACTGGGGACCATCCCTGAGCATCCCTGAGGAGGTGGCCGATTGTGCTGCAGGCACAACTCAGGGAATCCTGGAATGGTTGGGCTGGGAAGGGACCCTGAAACTCGTCTGCCATGGCAGGGACCCCTCCCACTGTCCCAGATTGTTCCAAACCCTGTCTTGGGCACTTCCAGGGATCCAGGGGCAGCCACAGCAAATCTGGGAATTCCATCCCAGCCCCTCCCCACCCTCATTCCATCCCCAATCCCATTTCAATCTCCCCTTTCCCAGTTTGAAGCCATTCCCTGTGTCCTGTCCCTCCATCCCTTGTCCCCAGCCCCTCTCCAGCTCTCCTGGAGCTCCTTCATGCCCTGGGAGGGGCCCTGAGCTCTCCCTGGAGCTTTCCCTTCTCCAGGCTGGACACTCCCAGGTCTCCCATCCTCGCTCCAGATTTTGGATCATCCTTGTGAGCCTTCAATTCGTTCCTACTGCAGATCAGGCTCAGTCCCTGTCCCCCAGTTCCAGCACCACTGGAATCCAGTGGTTTTCCAAGCCCTAATCCTAGACCAGCCCTGCTGAGCTCAGGACTAAGGTTTTGGACCTCCCAGCCTGGCAGAGGAGCTCTGCTGTCCCCTGGGCTCCTGGAGGGATTGACGTGCTCTGAGCTCCCTGTGCATGAACAAATCCCTTCTCCAGTCAGGCAGATCCCACCCCCAGCACATCCCTTCCCTGCACTGCTCCGAATTCCTGATGGATCTCAGCTCCTGAGCCTGGGAGCTCCATCTGCCAACAGCTCCAGAGCCATTGGACATGTCTTGGCTTGCAATACAGATGTGACCAGGGGTATGGATTCTATCTCCAGCTGTTCACCCAGCTGTGGCAGTGATCCTGATCCCTGTGGGGATCTCTGCTGTTCCTGTTCCAGCTGTTCACCCAGCTGTGGCAGTGATCCTGATCCCTGTGGGGATCTCTGCTGTTCATGTTCCAGCTGTTCACCCAGCTGTGGCAGTGATCCTGATCCCTGTGGGGATCTCTGCTGTTCCTGTTCCAGCTGTTCACCCAGCTGTGGCAGTGATCCTGATCCCTGTGGGGATCTCTGCTGTTCCTGTTCCAGCTGTTCACCCAGCTGTGGCAGTGATCCTGATCTCTGTGGGGATCTCTGCTGTTCATGTTCCAGCTGTTCACCCAGCTGTGGCAGTGACCCTGATCTCTGTGGGGATCTCTGCTGTTCCTGTTCCAGCTGTTCACCCAGCTGTGGCAGTGACCCTGATCTCTGTGGGGATCTCTGCTGTTCCTGTTCCAGCTGTTCACCCAGCTGTGGCAGTGTTCTTTCTCTTCCCCACAGCCCATCCTCCCTCCAGGAGATCTCTCCTGTCCATGGCCATGCAGTCCCAGGGCAGGGCTGATCAAATTCCATCATCCCATGGGGAGATGCTCCAGCCAGGGCAGGAGCCGAGCATTTCCTACCCAGATCAAAGGGGAGATTTGGAACAGCAGAGCAGCCTTTTCCCACTGGATCCCAGAGGAAAACCAGAGCCTTGCACATCATCCCTGCAGCTTTGGAGGAAAAGTGCACCTTGTGCAGGAGCCCTGCTCCAGCAGAACCACATCTGTCCCTGCAGGAGGATGCAGCCACCATGGAATGGGACTGCACCAACCTTGACTGACTGACGGGGGGTCAGCTTGGATTCTCACTCTGACACTGCTCTGGGTTTGCTCTCTGCAATGCTGGATTGCTATTTAATTTTCCTGGTAAACAACTGTTATTCCTATTCCCATCTCTTTGCCTGAGAGCCCCTTAATTTCAGAATTATAATAATCTGGAGGGAGAGATTTTACATTCTCCATTTTAAAAAGAGGCTCCTGCCTTTCTTGGCAGACACCTGTCCTTCAAACCGAGACAGGACACGATTCCCAGCCAGGAATTCTGTCCTGGAATCACCCAGCCCTTCACAGGCACAGACTCCAAACCAGCTGCTTCTGCTGGTCTCCAAGAGTTCAAAGCATTTTTTCCCAGTTATCCCTCAGCAGAAATCCCATACGGATGGATGGAGCTTGAAAGACACTCCAAAATTTTACTCAATCAATCAATCAATCAATCAATTAATCAATCAGTCAATCAATCAGTCAATCAAATAAATAAATAAAGCCCATGTTTCAAGCTGACAGTTTTTCCCTCAGAAAAAGAATTAGGAAAGCCATGGGATCAGAGAATCATGGAATTGTTTAGGTTGGAAAAGCCCTCTAAGAGTCCACTGCTCATGGAGTCCACCTGCTCTCTCAGCACTGCCAAGGCCACCTCACCTGTGTCCCCAAGTGCCACATCCATTTCCAAATCCCTCCAGGGTCTGGGACTCCACCAGTGCCCTGGACAACCTGCAAAGAGAGGACTGGGCATCAATTTCCATGAAGAAATTCCCCATAAAAACCCCCAATACTCAACGGGGGGGTTCCATCCTGGGGGTGCAGGGGGTGGAATGAGGGTCAGGGGGGGATCCTGAGTTGTGTCACTTCACGGAGCAGCAGCCTCCTGGTAGCCCAAAGGAAACTTTTGGATGTTTTGTTGGTGTTAAACCCCTGAGGCAGAGCGATGTTGATGTGGCACCGGCGCTTCCCGGGCCTGCTCTCACATTTTTCACATTTTATTACCCAGGATCTTCCCCAGCACTTCCAAAACGCCTGAGGAAAACAGCAGCAGATTAAAAGAAAAGCTATTGCTTAATATTCGAATGAAATAGATCCAAACTCCCGGGCTGGTTATGGAATAATAATAATAATAATAATAATTACAGCCGGGAGAGCCGGGCCCAGGAGAGGCCCCAGTCCTCCAGCAGCTTTGTCTCTCTAAATGAATTTGTCCCATAAACATTCTTAGTGATCTCATTAGCATTGTTAATAAAAAGTCATTAACTACAACACCATCCAGAGTGGTTTGGGGACGAGGCCAGATGCAGGTTTGGAGTTCAAGCTGGAAGGCACAGGGAGTGTTGGTTGGGGAATTTGTGGATAAACCATCCCTGGAAGTGTCCAAGGCCAGGTTGGAAGGGGCTTGAAGCAACCTGGGATAGTGGAAGGTGTCCAGGCTGGAACTGGGTGATTTTTGAGGTTCTTCCCCACCCCAAGCCATTCCAGGATTCCACAATAATAATGTCAAAATCCACAGGACACAAGAAAGTCTTTGCCTGCTCTCCCCTGCCCTGTGCACGTTTCACAGTCAGAACACGGAATCTGGAGGTTAAATTGGGATTTTCATCCCATGGATTCACTTGGCTTGGATTTTCTGCTCTGAAGGCCCCCCTTGTTTGTCCTCACGTGCTGAGCTCCCCACTCCCAGAGGATGTCCAGAAAACCAGATTTTCCACCTCAGTTTGCACAAAAGCTGGAAAGCCAAGCAGCCAAACTGGAAAGAAATACAAGGGGGGAGAGAAAATCAAGCTACACATCCTGGATGCCGATTTCACAACCCCAATTTTAAGGGAAAAGTGGATGTTTTATTCCTATTCCATAATCACAAATTCAGTTTCCAGAGGGAGTTTCACCCCCTCTTCCCCTCCATCTGCCTCTCCTGCCTGCAGCCAGGTCCCTGGGGTGGCTCTGGCACCAGGAATAAATGCCTGGTGTCCCTGTCTGGGCTGAAGGTGTTCTTGCAGGGACCTGGGAATATCCACGGCCAGGAATCCAAGGTGCGTCCTTCGCTCGGGGCTGGCTCCCAGACACCCTGAAAATTTAATGTGATGGGAGAGGGGGAGGAGCTGCCCCGGCAGGAAATGTCACAGCTCCACAAAGGACACAAAGGACACCCCAAAGGACACCCCAAAGGACACCCCAAAGGACACAAAGGACACAAAGGACATCCCAAAGGACACCCCAAAGGACACCCCAAAGGACACAAAGGACACAAAGGACATCCCAAAGGACACCCCAAAGGACACACAAAGGACATCCCAAAGGACACCCCAAAGGACACAAAGGACACAAAGGACACCCCAAAGGACACCTCAAAGGACACAAAGGACACCCCAAAGGACACCCAAAGGACATCCCAAAGGACACCCCAAAGGACACAAAGGACATCCCAGAGGACACCCCAAAGGACACAAAGGACACCCCAAAGGACACCCCAAAAGACACAAAGGACACAAAGGACATCCCAAAGGACACCCCAAAGGACACAAAGGACACCCCAAAGGACATCTCAAAGGACATCCCAAAGGACACTTCAAAGGACATCCCAAAGGACACAAAGGACACCCCAAAGGACACCTCAAAGGACACCCCAAAAGACACAAAGGACACAAAGGACATCTCAAAGGACATCCCAGAGGACACCCCAAAGAGCATAAGAAATGCCACCCCAAAGGACACCACAAAGGACATCCCAAATGACACTCTAAAGGACATCACAAAGGCCATCCCAAACCTGGGAAAGGGGAGATTTAAATGGGATTTGGGAATTGGGAATTCCTGGTTGGGAGGGTGGGAAGGGGCTGGGCTGGAATTCCCAGATTTGCTGTGGCTGCCCCTGGATCCCTGGAAGTGTCCCAGGCCAGGCTGGAGCCCCCTGGGACAGTGGGAGGTGTCCCTGCCATGGCAGGGGTGGCTCTGATGGGATTTCAGGTCCCTTCCAACCCAAACCATTCCAGGATTCCCTGAGTTGTGCCTGGAGTTCAGCCCTACATTTCTGACCCCCCTAAACACAACAAGGAGTCTGACCCTCCTGGCTCTGCCTGCTGCTCTGCCTGGGGCCATCCCAAGCATCCAAACAGCCAAAATTTGTCCTGAAAAAATCCCTTGTTAAAGGGAACCCAAAAATCCCAAACCCTTCCCCAGCAGGGACTCAAGTCAGGGGCTCACAGGGGACACAAACCATGGAAACATCCTCGGGTTTTGGGGACCCCAAAACCTTGGCACAGCTCCCTGCAATTCACTCCAGACTCTGGAGTTGGGAATTTTCACACAATCCCAAGGAAATGAAGCCTCCAGCAGCTCCACGTCCTTCTTATGTGGGGGGTCCAGACCTGCACACGGTGTTCCATCTTTATCTTTATCTTATTTTTGTCTTGCCTTTGTGTTATCTTTATTTGGATTGTTACACTCCAGCAGATCCTGATTTCCAAACCCAGCTTGTCTTAGTTGAAAAACTCAAAGGACCCAGAGGAAGAAAAGCTGAAGGGGACAAGTCCTGTCCCAAAAATATCTTTGCCCAAGAGTAAACAGCTCCTGCAAGTTCTGTATCACCAAAATAAGTGAATTTAGAACTTTAAGTTTAAGTTTAAGCCCAGATTTTGCCCAACTCAACAACTGCAGAAGGCAGAGGCCGAGTTCAGATTCTGGCTCTGGGGATACCCCGAGGCCTGAGCGTCCCTGGATGGCACCACAGGTCTGTGACAGAGAGAACAGACGTCCCGACCAGGTCCCCAAGCGTAAAACAAAGAGAGATTTGGATGTGAGACCTGTCTCTGCCACCGTGCCCGTCTGTCACCTGGCTCGGGGCTGGCTCTGAGCAGCCCTTCTGCCAGGGGCTGACGTGACTCAGTCCCCAGGCAGCACCAGGGTAAATAAATAATATTGACTAATTATGAGAGAGTGTCAGCTCAGCCGTGCCGGCGTTCCAGAAACCTGGGAGAGGCTGAGGAGGGCATGGAGCGATTTCCAAATCCCAGGAGCAGCACAAACGGCTCCCAGCCCCAATTTTGGTGTTCACTTTCTCCATCCCCCCCCGCCCTGTTTTTTGCAGCTGGGTTTTGTGATGTCTCACAAATCTCCTCTCATCTGTTCTTTTCCTCCTCTGGATTTCCACTGAGAAGCCATAAACTCCCTAGGAGTGACAGTGGAGCAGAGTTCTGTGTGGCTAGAGGCTCATCCGGGAGTGACAAATGTTCCTTGTGCCTTGTCCAGCACACCAGTGCATCCACAGCACCCCTCAGCCGTGCTCCCCATGGATGACGAGAAATGCTCCTCTGACAGCTCCAAACCTCCCTGGCTGCCAGGAGTGATGGGGAAGGGCTCTCGGAGCTGCTTTTCTCTGCTCCCTCACAGCCAGGGAACACTCAGAGCATCCTTTGTCTCCCTGTCTGCTCGGGAGCCTTTTCCAGCCCTCACTTCTGTGAGATGTCCCCGGGAACACACCCGAATTCTCTGACTGCTCTCCCTCCTCAAAGTTGTGTTTTGTGGTGTTGGGAGCCTCCAAATTTATTGGTTGGTTTGGAGCAGGAATCTCCGGGGAGAGCAACAACATCCCCTTCATCCCAGGATATTTATTTCCCTGCAGTAACTACACAGGACCCAGGACAGCTTTAAGGGCTGGGCTTCACCATGGATTTATCACGGCTCAGCAGCACCCATGGGTCCATCCTCACCAGGGGGGATTCCCAGCTCCGACTGCTGCCCTCAGCACCAGCCCTGAATCAATCAGCCTGAGTTAAATGAAAGGACCAGCCCTGAGTTTTGTATCAGATTGATTTTCATCCGGATTTAACACTCAGGGGCTACAACCTTCGTTTTCTCTGCATCCTCGTCCATCCATGGAGAGCTGTGCTCCTGCTCCAGCCACTGATGGCACCTCACAGTGGGTTTTCCTTCCTCATCCTCTCAAGCCACCTATGGGAAGGACAATTTTCCTTCTTTATCCTATTAACCAGCCTATGGGAAGGACAATTTTCCTTCCTTATCCTGCCAATCCCCCCCATAGGAAGGATTCTTTTCCTTCCTAATCCCATTAATCACCCCATAGGAAAGATTCTTTTCCTTCCTTATCCCATTAATCACCCCATAGGAAAGATTCTTTTCCTTCCTAATCCCATTAATCACCCCATAGGAAAGATTCTTTTCCTTCCTTATCCCATTAATCACCCCATAGGAAAGATTCTTTTCCTTCCTTATCCCATTAATCAGCCCTTTGGAAAGTTTGTTTTCCTTCCTGATCCTATCAAGCATCCCTTAGGAGGAACTGTTTTCTTTCCTGATCCTATCAAGCAGCCCATAGGAAGGACAATTTTCCTTCCTTATCCCATCAACCATCCCTTAGGATTATTGTTTTCCTTCCTCACCACCCCAAGCAGTTCTCAGGAAGGTGTTCCCAAGCCAGACTGTTCCAGGGAACTGCAATCCTGTTTTCTGAGCAAACACAACAATTTTTTTTCCCCCCCAACCTCACTCCAGGAAGACAAAAGTCCTATTTTGGGACACGTCAGCCAGAAGGAAGTTCCCTAAAATAACCCCACTCCCACGGGAGGTGCTCAGCCGTGCCAAAGCTCCTGCACCGTGGTCGGGACTGCAGGGATCCATCCTGGCAACACCTCCCCAAGGATTTTTATTCCAGTGACGCCCACGCTCCGGTGTCTCGTTGTGTTTTCAGGAAGGTCTGGAGTATTCCCTGCTTTTATTTTTAGGCAGAGCCCGTCCCGAGCGTTCCGTCCCCGTGGGTGGGAGAGGTGTCAGAGCGCCTGGGGTGCCTCTGGTGACAGCTCAGAGGGAGGGGTGACAGCCGGGCCCAGGGCTGTTCTCAGCTCCCTCTGGAGCCCCGATGCTCTGCTGGGTCCCTCCTGCTGCCTCCCGTCTGTGTTCAGCTCCAGGATGGGAGCGATCCCGGCTCCTGATTCCATTCACGGGTGACAGAATGCGGAGGTGAAGGCGCCAGTGCCACGTGTGACAAGAGTGTGACGGTGTCCCTGCTCCTCCTGGCTCCGTGCCAGCTCAGGAGATCCACGTGGACACCCGGCAGCATCACCCCCTCCTCAGAGGAGCAGGAACAGCCTGGGGAGCCGGGATTGGAGCTGGGATTGGAGATGGGATGGAGCTGGATTGGAGATGGGATGGAGCTGGATTGGAGATGGGATGGAGCTGGATTGGAGCTGGGATTGGAGCTGGGATTGGAGATGGGATGGAGCTGGATTGGAGATGGGATGGAGCTGGATTGGAGATGGGATGGAGCTGGACTGGAGCTGGGATTGGAGCTGGGATTGGAGATGGGATGGAGCTGGATTGGAGATGGGATGGAGCTGGATTGGAGCTGGGATTGGAGCTGGGATTGGAGATGGGATGGAGCTGGATTGGAGATGGGATTGGAGCTGGATTGGAGCTGGGATTGGAGATGGGATTGGAGATGGGATGGAGCTGGATTGGAGATGGGATTGGAGATGGGATGGAGCTGGGATTGGAGCTGGGATTGGAGATGGGATGGAGCTGGATTGGAGATGGGATTGGAGCTGGATTGGAGCTGGGATTGGAGATGGGATTGGAGATGGGATGGAGCTGGATTGGAGATGGGATTGGAGATGGGATGGAGCTGGGATTGGAGATGGGATTGGAGATGGGATGGAGCTGGATTGGAGATGGGATGGAGCTGGATTGGAGATGGGATTGGAGCTGGATTGGAGATGGGATGGAGCTGGATTGGAGATGGGATTGGAGCTGGATTGGAGCTGGGATTGGAGATGGGATGGAGCTGGATTGGAGATGGGATTGGAGATGGGATGGAGCTGGATTGGAGATGGGATTGGAGATGGGATGGAGCTGGGATTGGAGATGGGATTGGAGATGGGATGGAGCTGGATTGGAGATGGGATGGAGCTGGATTGGAGATGGGATTGGAGATGGGATTGGAGATGGGATGGAGCTGGATTGGAGATGGGGTTGGAGATGGGATTGGAGATGGGATGGAGCTGGATTGGAGATGGGGTTGGAGATGGGATTGGAGCTGGGATTGGAGATGGGATGGAGCTGGATTGGAGATGGGATGGAGCTGGGATTGGAGATGGGATGGAGCTGGATTGGAGATGGGATGGAGCTGGATTGGAGCTGGGATTGGAGATGGGATGGAGCTGGATTGGAGATGGGATTGGAGATGGGATGGAGCTGGATTGGAGATGGGATGGAGCTGGGATTGGAGATGGGGTTGGAGTTGGGGTTGGAGATGGGGTTGGAGATGGGTTAGATCTGAGATTGGAGCTGGATTGGAGCTGGGATTGGAGCTCGGTTGGAACAGAATTGGAGCTGGGTTAGATCTGAGGTTGGATCTGGGATTGGAGCTGGGTTGGAGGTGGGATTGGAGCTGGGATTGAAGCTGGGACTGGAGCTGGGTTGGAGCAGCATTGGAGCTGGGTTGGAGCTGGGTTGGAGCTGGAATGGAGCAGAATTGGAGCTGGGTTGGAGCTGGAATGGAGCAGAATTGGAGCTGGAATGGAGCTCGGTTGGAGCTGGGTTTGAAGCTGGGACTGGAGCTGGGTTGGAGCAGAATTGGAGCTGGGTTGGAGCCGGGTTTGGGCCTGGCTGGTCACAGATTTTTAGGTCTGATGACCACAAAAGAGGCAGAGACCTCTGGTAATGGGACAGGGGACATTGTCTGTGGCACTCTAAATGGGAAGGGTGACAAGCTGGGAGCCCGAGGACTGAGCTGGGAATTTCTTGGCATTTGGAAACAGCCTCAGGTTGTGCCAGGGGAGGCTGAAGGTGGATTTTGGGATAATTCCTTCCCAGAGAGGGCAGTGGTGGAGTCCCCATTCCTGGGGGGATTTAACAGCCCTGGGGATGTGACACCTGGGGATGTGGTCAGTGGGAGTGGTTGGACCTTAGATGGCTTTTCCAACCCAAACAATTCCATGATTCCCTGATTTCTGTTTCTGGGTGTGCCTGGAGGGGGATAGAACGAGATGATCTGCATTGTCCATCCCATCCCATCCCATCCCATCCCATCCCATCCCATCCCATCCCATCCCATCCCATCCCATCCCATCCCATCCCATCCCATCCCATCCCATTATCCCATCCCATTATCCCATCCCATTATCCCATCCCATCCCATTATCCCATCCCATCCCATCCCATTATCCCATCTCATCTCATCCCATCCCACTATCCCATCCCATCCCATCCCATCCCATCCCATCCCATCCCATCCCATCCCATCCCATCCCATCCCACTATCACATCCCATCCCATCCCATCCCATCCCATCCCATCCCATCCCATCCCATCCCATCCCATCCCATCCCATCCCATTATCCCATCCCATCCCATCCCATCCCATCCCATCCCATCCCATCCCATCCCATTATCCCATCCCATCCCATCCCATCCTGGATTTCACTTCCCTAAAAGCAGGGCAGGAGTGACAGCACAAGGTGCTCACTTGGACATCTTTAATATCCCAGAATCCTGGGATTAGAATCCATGGGCAGAATTCCATTCCACACAGGGAGAGCTTTTCCTCAAATGACACGGCCTGCAATCCCAACTTCCCTTTTTGTTGGTAACGAAGGACGCCGGGAGCGCGCGGAGAATAAATAAAAACACCCCGAGAAAAAAAGGACTGTGAGGGATGTCAGGAGGGCCCGAGTGCTCCATCCTAAATCCGTGCCTGTGACAGACAGTGGATTAAACAGGAGATGAGTTACAGCTCCCCAGAGCTCGGCAGCGTGACAAACAGCCCCTGATATGGAGGAATAAAAATAAACCACGGCTGAGATCAGGGCAGGCATCAGAGCTCGGATCTGCCACGGGAATCAGCTCCAGAGCTCGGGATGAGGATTGGAAATGCATGGATTCACTGGCGTAAAAACGGTGGGACCTTAAAAGAAAAAAGGGAGAGATCGTGTGTGGACACACACATTTATAGAGCTGGGGAATTCCAGCTTGGGAATTCCTTCCAGGCCTGGATTTCTCCTTTGCAAAGGGCCCTGCAAAGAAATTACAAACATTTCTCCTCTCCTTTTTCTTTTAAACTAAAAGGGGGACCTGTGGACACACACATTTATAGAGCTGGGGAATTCCAGCTTGGGAATTCCTTCCAGGCCTGGATTTCTCCTGACTCTCAGCTCCATTCCCAGGCTGCCAAGCTGACTGCAGCTTCAGTTAGGGAGGAAATCTCCCAGGGTGACAACACGGTGACAAACAGAGTGGAATTCATCACCAACATTAACCCCTGGTGTCTGTGCCGTGGGACACATCCTGAGGTGCTGTCCCAAGGATGTTTTTCCCAATTGTCCCATCAGCTCCTGTCCTGTCCTGGCTGCACTGACACACTTTAAATCCGGGCTGGCTGTACAATAAATTGGCCTTTTTTCCCCAAAGAGCTCCGTGGGTGTTGCTGTCCTTTCTCTCTCTGTGCAGGGCAGTGACCACAATCGTGGAAAGAGGTTTTTTAGTCTGGTGAAAGAGTGGAAAAGGAGAGGGCCAGGCCAGCTGCTTCCAAAGGAAAGGATTCCCAGGAAAGTGAAAAATTCAACCTCAAAGTCATTTCCAGAAGCACGAGTGAGCCCTGCACACAGGACAGTGATTCTGAGAGGAAATCTGGAATTCTCATGGGGCATTTCCACACCCCCTGCACCTCCCCAGTTACTCAGACAGGGTTGGAGTTATTTTTGCTTCTTCACTTGAGTTATACCGTGAAAAATCACGGCAGAAATCAGGGAATCATGGAATTGTTTGGGCTGGAAAAGCCATCTAAGGTCGTTGAGTCCAACCATTCCCCAGCATCACCAAGGCCACCACTGACCACGTCCCCAAGTGTCACCTTCACTGTTAAATCCCCCCAGGAATGGGGACGCCACCACTGCCCTCTCTGGGAAGAAATTATCCCAAAATCCACCTTCAGCCTCCCCTGGCACAGCCTGAGGCCGTTTCCAAATGCCAAGAAATTCCCAGCTCAGTCCTCGGGCTCCCAGCTTGTCACCCTTCCCATTTAGAGTGCCACAGACAATGTCCCCTGTCCCATTACCAGAGGCTCTGTGTCTTGTGTGGTCGCCAGAGCTTAAAACTCCATGACCAAACCCCTGAGCTGGGTCTGGAATAGCCTGGGAGTGATCCCAGCTCCATTTGCACCCACGGAGATAAAAAATCACAGAGTCCTGACATGGTTTGGGTGGGAAGGGACCCCAAAAGCCCATCCAGTGCCACCACGGGCAGGGACACCGGCCACTGTCCCCTGCTCCTGAACAACCTGGCCTTGGACACTTCCAGGGATTCTGGGGCAGCTCTGGGAATTTCCACTTCCCAAACTTCTCCAAGATTTTGCTCTGACATCCTTCTTGAGACATCCCAGAAGAATTTGCTCGGAAAGGGAAACCTTTGGCAGAGGTTTTGCAGCTGGAGTGCTCTGACATCATTCCAGTCCCTCTCCAGCTCGGCTGATCTGGGATGTCACACACACCAGTGCCGAGGACTGGGACAGTTCTCCAAGGAATTCCCCTGGGTGCTGAATGCTGAGGAGGGGCTGCTGGGGTGGGAGCCTTCACCTGCTCCCCACCGGTTTGGCCCAAAGCAGCTGAAAGGAGGTGCTAAAAAGTGGCACTTTGCTTTCCAAAGCAATTTACTTGAAATATCCCCATTTTCTCTGGGAAGAAAGTGCCTGGGTTACCCAGGAGCTGAACACGGGCGATTTCACTGCTGGTGTTGGGGTTGGGGGTTTTTTTCCTTTTCTTTGCTAATAAGGTCAGTCTGTGAAATCTGACACCCAGCAGTACCACGGTGGGGCTTTATCCCCATCTCAGAACCCTTTTTTCTTCATTCCACATCATCTTCCCTCCTCTAATCTTGCCTGACAGGTGCTGGCTAAAAGCAGGAGCAGGGAAAAGGCAGATTTTAGGGTTGGAAAGATCCGTCAGCAGCTCCTCATCCCGCTCAGGGTGTGACTTCTCACAGCCCGGAGCTGTGGTGGATCCATCCTGCCTGGTGCTGGGTCCGAGCTCTCCCAGGGACCAGGACAGGGGCTGGGAGCAGCAGCTGAGGGTTGGAATCGCACCCATTCCATCCCTGCCTCGGGAACTTTTCACACATGGCAGCAGAAGGAAATTTGTGAGCTCTGACACCTCGGGGTGTGACTCGTTGGGTGTTCCAGGCTGGGAGCTGCCACCTTCCAGAATGTCTTGACATTTAGAAGACCCAGGAAAAAATCCAAACTTCCCCTCTTCTCCAAACCCGGATGCTTTTACCCTTCCCCACTGACTGGTGAGGTCTTTTTGGAAGGTGGAATTCTTCAGGTGTCCCTGCCCATGGAAGGGCAGGTGGGACAAACTGAAAGAAGGAGAAGTTTATGTTGGATTTTTAGGAGGGAATTCCTCCCTGTGAGGGGCTGGGATGGAATTCCCAGATTTGCTGTGGCTGCCCCTGGATCCCTGGAAGTGTCCCAGGCCAGGCTGGAGCCCCCTGGGACAGTGGGAGGTGTCCCTGCCATGGCAGGGGTGGCTCTGATGGGATTTCAGGTCCCTTCCAAGCCAAAGGAATTCAGGATTCCATGTGCTGGTTTCAATGGGATTTTGGGAAGAAATATGGGATGTCCCTGGATCCCTGTTCCAGGCCCAGCTGGAGCAGCCTGGGATAGTGGAAGGTGTCCCTGCCCATGGTGGGACTGGATGGACTTGGAGGTCCCCTCCAATCCAAGATGCCATGGGCAGGTTTAGATGGGATATTGGGAAGGAATTCCTGGCTGGGCTGGAATTCCCAGATTTGCTGTGGCTGCCCCTGGATCCCTGGAAGTGTCCCAGGCCAGGCTGGAGCCCCCTGGGACAGTGGGAGGTGTCCCTGCCATGGCAGGGGTGGGATGGGAGGAAAAGCTCTCCCTGTGTGGAATGGAATTCTGCCCACGGATTCTATCCCAGGATTCTGGGATATTAAAGATGTCCAAGTGAGCACCTTGTGCTGTCACTCCTGCCCTGCATGTAGGGAAGTGAAATCCAGGACTGGATGGGATGGGATGGGATTTAAGGTCCTTTCAACCTAAACCATTCCCTGGATAAATTTGAAATTCCCAAGATCTCAGAAAAGGGGCTCCAGGAGAGCTGGAGAAGGACTGGGGACAAGGGATGGAGGGACCATGGCAGGGGTGGCTCTGGATGAGCTTTGAGGTCCTTCCAACCCAAACCATCCTGTGAATATCCGTGATTTAGTGGCCCAAGGAGACGTTTTGGGTCTGGAATTTCCCCCTCTGGAGCTGCAGATCTCTGGGTTCTCCCTGTGAATGATCCCAGATCCAGTGGCCCTCGACCATCTCAGCTCCCCCAAAGGGTCCCCAAGGTGCAGCATTCCCACCCACCCATCCCAGGAGCACATCCCCCTTCCCCTGGACCATCAAACACCTCCCAGTTCTGAGAGCAGGACAAGGAATTCGGGGAGAAACTTCTGGAGGCACAAGAGCAAATCCTCGGCTCCTCCTCCTCCTCCTTTATTGCAATTTTCTCTTCCCACCTCTCTGGGAATGCTGCTGGAGGAGAGGGGCTGTGACAGCTCCTCTGCACTCATCACCTAAAACCTGCCCAAAAAAGATGTTCAGCAAGTTCAAGGAACTGCCAGCACCTTTTTTAAAATCGGAGACTGGGATTTTCACAGGAGCAAAGGAAGTTTTTGTGCCAAAATTCCCTTGGGTGGCTGCAGGATTTGGGTTCCCGATTTCCTTGGGTTCCTGCAGAAATCCCTGTCTTGTTCTGGGTTTCCATTCCAGCTGGGCAAAGTTAATGTTTGGGGTTAAAGCACTGAAATTAAGTTAATTTTTAATTAACAGAGTGAGGATCTGGAAGTCACTGAGTTACTCCCAGTAGAAGCTGGGATTTGCAAGAAAAAGAAAAAGAAAAAGAAAGAGAGAAAAAGAAAAAGAAAAAGAAAAAGAAAGAAAAAGAAAAAGAAAAAGAAAAAGAAAAAGAAAAAGAAAAAGAAAAAGAAAAAGAAAAAGAAAAAGAAAAAGAAAAAGAAAAAGAAAAGAAGGATTTGCATCCTCATATTTCTTTTTCCAAAATAAAATGGAGTTTCTGTGATGGAAGAATCCATCCAAGGTTTATAGCAAGCTGAGCCCAGTAGAAACCAGTTTTATCCAAGCAAGAATAAATCTTCTGGACCAAATCCTCCTCCTACAGGTCCTGTAGAGCCTCCAGGGATTCCAGTGCTGCTGCTCTGGATTTATCTGGGTTTATCTGGATTTAGTTGCCCTAAATGCAGGAATTTCACATTCCTGGTAAAAAGATGGATTCTGCTCCAGGTCCTCCCTAACCCAAACTGCTGCTGAGTAAAAATTGACATTCCCCAGGAATTCCTGCTTCCAAGACAAGGCCCAGGGAATCATCTCAGCCCAGATCCTGCTTCCATGAAAAAGCTGCATGAGCTGGGACTGGCAGGAATTAAAAAATAAAATTACAGCTGATTTCTGACCCGTTTTAAACAAAAAAACCAAGAGAAATAATGGGCTTTTCTCTTTCTTTTGGGGCTGAATAATTCACATTTCCATTAGTATAAACCCGGAGCCATTTTTTAAAAGCACTCCTTAATCCATGGATTTTTTTTCCCCCCTCTGTTCTGCAGAATATCTAAATCAATGCCAGCCAGTTCGAGGTGTAAGACCTGGAGCTTCGAGTTCCCTGTCAGGTGGATGCACATGGACATGGATCACAGCATTCCCCCAAGGAAACTCTGGGATAAAGCAGAATTAATTATTGGATTTTTCTGCCTGTGGTTTCGCTCAGCATCTCCATCACTCCGGAATTAGGAAAGCTGAATTAAATTTTTTTTTTTTTTTTTTTTTGGGCTGTTCTCTGCATGGTTGGGTTTGAAAGGGACAAACAGGACCTGAATTCCTGATCCTACAGATGGGAATCCCTGTATTCCTGATCCTACAGGTGGAAATCCCTGTATTCCTGATCCTACAGATGGGAATCCCTGTGTTCCTGATCCCACAGGTGGAAATCCCTGTGTTCCTGATCCTACAGATGGGAATCCCTGTGTTCCTGATCCTACAGATGGAAATCCCTGTGTTCCTGATCCTACAGATGGGAATCCCTGTGTTCCTGATCCTACAGATGGAAATCCCTGTGTTCCCAATCCTACAGCCAGGAATCCCTGTATTCCTGATCCTACAGATGGGAATCCCTGTGTTCCTGATCCTACAGATGGGAATCCCTGTGTTCCTGATCCTACAGATGGAAATCCCTGTGTTCCTGATCCTACAGATGGAAATCCCTGTGTTCCCAATCCTACAGCCAGGAATCCCTGTATTCCTGATCCTACAGATGGGAATTCCTGTGTTCCTGATCCTACAGATGGGAATCCCTGTGTTCCTTATCCTACAGGTGGAAATCTCTGTATTCCTGATCCTACAGATGGGAATCCCTGTGTTCCTGATCCTACAGATGGGAATCCCTGTGTTCCTTATCCTACAGGTGGAAATCTCTGTATTCCTGATCCTACAGATGGGAATCCCTATATTCCCAATCCTACAGCCAGGAATCCCTGTGTTCCTGATCCTACAGGTGAAAAGCCCTGTATTCCTGATCCTACAGATGGGAATCCCTGTGTTCCTTATCCTACAGCCAGGAATCCCTGAATTCCTGATCCTACAGATGGGAATCCCTGTGTTCCTGATCCTACAGATGGGAATCCCTATATTCCCAATACTACAGCCAGGACTCCCTGTATTTCTGATCCTACAGGTGGAAATCCCTGTGTTCCTGATCCTACAGATGGGAATCCCTGTGTTCCCAATCCTACAGCTAGGAATCCCTGTATTCCTGATCCTACAGATGGGAATCCCTGTGTTCCTGATCCTACAGATGGGAATCCCTGTGTTCCTCATCCTTCAGCCAGGAATCCCTGTGTTCCTGATCCCACAGCCAGGAATCCCTGTATTTCCAATCGTACAGATGGGAATCCCTGTATTCCCAATCCTCCAGCCAGGAATCCCTGTGTTCCTGATTCCCTGCTGCTCTGCCATAGGGTCGGATGAGGGATTCAAAACTCCCTTTATCTCCAAACGTTCCCACTTGTGTTTTATGTCTCTCATTTTCCTTTCCAGTCTGGAGCAGGAGCCTGGAGGGGGCACAGGGAGCCAACACCTGGCGCTGGGAAATCCAGAGGCTTCTGTGCTGAGAGGGAAAATTTATTTTGTTGATGATTTTCCCTGACTTTCAGTCCCCCCCAGCTGGCTGGGATGCAGATCCCAGCTCTGCCCGAGGCATTCTCTGTCTGGAGGAACAATAAAACTTCCCAGAGCCAAGGGAGCGGTGCCAGATGAGCCCATCTGGCAGCTCATTCCCCACCATTCCTGTGGTTTGTGGGAGCTTGTTGACTCCTTGTTCCCAGAAATTCCCAAAGGTCCTTGGATAAACTGCGAGGAACATTTGGAGGAGGCTCATGAAACATTTGGAGAACGTTTCTGACAGCCAGGAGATCATTCCTGGACGGCTGACGCGGGATCACGGAATCACAAAATGCTGGAATTGTGGAATGGTTTGGGTTGGAAGGGGCTTGAAGCCCATCCAGTGCCACCCCTGCCCACCTCCCACTGTCCCTGGGTGCTCCAAGCCCTGTCCAGCCTGGCCTTGGGCACTTCCAGGGATGGGGATTTGCTGTGTCCATGTGTCTCCCGTGCTGGGAGCTCTGGATGAGTCTCCCAGAGCTGAGGGAAAGGGGAGGGGATAATTCCCTTCCACCCACCTGCCCCTCCCAAATCAGGCTGCAGGTGCAGCACCTGGATACCTTGGGTTTCAGCTTTTGTATTTTTCAGGATCTCTGATGCTTAGTGTGTAACTGTGAAACTTCATGGTAGGTGTTAGTAAGGTGTTAGTAAGGTGTTAGTTAGGTGTTAGTAAGGTGTTAGTAAGGTGTTAGGTAGGTGTAAGGTGTTAGTTAGGTGTTAGTAAGGTGTTAGTTAGGTGTAAAGTGTTAGTTAGGTGTTAGGTGTTAGTAAGGTGTTAGTAAGGTGTTAGTTAGGTATTAGTTAGGTGTAAGGTGTTAGTTAGGTGTAAGGTGTTAGTTAGGTGTTAGTAAGGTGTTAGTTAGGTATTATTTAGGTGTTAGGTGTTAGTTAGGTGTAAAGTGTTAGTTAGGTGTTAGGTGTTAGTAAGGTGTTAGGTATTATTTAGGTGTAAGGTGTTAGGTGTTAGTAAGGTGTTAGTTAGGTGTAAGGTGTTAGTTAGGTGTTAGTAAGGTGTTAGGTGTAAAGTGTTAGTTAGGTGTTAGGTGTTAGTAAGGTGTTAGTTAGGTGTAAGGTGTTAGTTAGGTGTTAGTAAGGTGTTAGTTAGGTGTAAGGTGTTAGTTAGGTGTTAGTAAGGTGTTAGTTAGGTGTAAGGTGTTAGTTAGGTGTTAGGTGTTAGTTAGGTGTTAGTAAGGTGTTAGTTAGGTGTTAGTAAGGTGTTAGTTAGGTGTTAGGTGTTAGTTAGGTGTTAGTAAGGTGTTAGTTAGGTGTAAGGTGTTAGTTAGGTGTTAGGTGTTAGTTAGGTGTTAGTAAGGTGTTTGTTAGGTGTTAGTAAGGTGTTAGTTAGGTGTTAGTAAGGTGTTAGTTAGGTGTTAGTAAGGTGTTAGTTAGGTATTATTTAGGTGTAAGGTGTTAGTAAGGTGTTAGTTAGGTGTTAGGTGTTAGTGAGTTCTCTTCAAGGGGAGTTGGACACAACAATCCCTTCCCAGCCAGAGAATCAAGGACAACTGGGACCCAAAAATCAGAAACAACAGCGAGGGAAATGGGGCAAGGCAGGGGCTGAGACTCCATAGCCTGGGGCTGTGGGTGGATCATTGACCCCAATGTGAGGATGAACCAAAACTGATAAAAGTGTAAAACTCGTGCCCAGGATCCATCCTGGGTTTGATTTGGGTGCAGCCCCATCCAGGCTCTTGCATTGCCCGAGGTGAATCCTTTCAATAAATTCCTGTTTTATTCCTTTTGCTCTGTCTGGTCTCTGCTCCAGCTCAGCCTTTCCAGGCAACAATCTGCTGCTGGTTTCCCAAAATTCCAATCTCTAAAACTCCTCCTGCTGCTGGTTTCCCAAAATTTCCATCTCTAAAACTCCTGCTGCTGCTGGTTTCCCTAAATTCCAATCTCTAACACTCCTCCTGCTGCTGGTTTCCCAAAATTTCCATCTCTAAAACTCCTGCTGCTGCTGGTTTCCCAAAATTCCAATCTCTAAAACTCCTGCTGCTGCTGGTTTCCCAAAATTTCCATCTCGAAAACTCCTCCTGCTGCTGGTTTCCCAAAATTTCCATCTCGAAAACTCCTGCTGCTGCTGGTTTCCCAAAATTTCCATCTCTCAAACTCCTGCTGCTGCTGGTTTCCCAAAATTTCCATCTCTAAAACTCCTCCTGCTGCTGGTTTCCCTAAATTTCCATCTCGAAAACTCCTCCTGCTGCTGGTTTCCCAAAATTTCCATCTCGAAAACTCCTCCTGCTGCTGGTTTCCCTAAATTTCCATCTCTGAAACTCCTGCTGCTGCTGGTTTCCCAAAATTTCCATCTCTGAAACTCCTCCTGCTGCTGGTTTCCCAAAGTTTCCATCTCTAGAACTCCTGCTGCTGCTGGTTTCCCAAAATTTCCATCTCGAAAACTCCTTCTACTGCTGGTTTCCCAAAATTTCCATCTCTAAAACTCCTGCTGCTGCTGGTTTCCCTAAATTCCAATCTCTAACACTCCTCCTGCTGCTGGTTTCCCAAAATTTCCATCTCTAAAACTCCTGCTGCTGCTGGTTTCCCAAAATTCCAATCTCTAAAACTCCTGCTGCTGCTGGTTTCCCAAAATTTCCATCTCGAAAACTCCTGCTGCTGCTGGTTTCCCAAAATTTCCATCTCTCAAACTCCTGCTGCTGCTGGTTTCCCAAAATTTCCATCTCTAAAACTCCTCCTGCTGCTGGTTTCCCTAAATTTCCATCTCGAAAACTCCTCCTGCTGCTGGTTTCCCAAAATTTCCATCTCGAAAACTCCTCCTGCTGCTGGTTTCCCTAAATTTCCATCTCTGAAACTCCTGCTGCTGCTGGTTTCCCAAAATTTCCATCTCTGAAACTCCTCCTGCTGCTGGTTTCCCAAAGTTTCCATCTCTAGAACTCCTGCTGCTGCTGGTTTCCCAAAATTTCCATCTCGAAAACTCCTTCTACTGCTGGTTTCCCAAAATTTCCATCTCTAAAACTCCTGCTGCTGCTGGTTTCCCAAAATTCCAATCTCTAAAACTCCTGCTGCTGCTGGTTTCCCAAAATTTCCATCTCTAAAACTCTTGCAGGGGAGGAATTTTTGATCCATCAGAAGGTGGGAGCTCCATTTCCCACCCCTCATCCTCCACACGGAAAAGATCCAAAGGATTTGGTCTCACAGTGACCAAAGTCATCTCTAAAACTCCTCCTGCTGCTGGTTTCCCAAAATTTCCATCTCTAAAACTCCTTCTACTGCTGGTTTCCCAAAATTTCCATCTCTAAAACTCCTCCTGCTGCTGGTTTCCCAAAATTCCAATCTCTAAAACTCCTCCTGCTGCTGGTTTCCCAAAGTTTCCATCTCTAAAACTCCTCCTGCTGCTGGTTTCCCAAAATTTCCATCTCTGAAACTCCTGCTGCTGCTGGTTTCCCAAAATTTCCATCTCTAAAACTCTTGCAGGGGAGGAATTTTTGATCCATCAGAAGGTGGGAGCTCCATTTCCCACCCCTCATCCTTCACACGGAAAAGATCCAAAGGATTTGGTCTCACAGTGACCAAAGTCATCTCTAAAAGTCCTCCTGCTGCTGGTTTCCCAAATTTTCCATCTCTGAAACTCCTCCTGCTGCTGGTTTCCCAAAGTTTCCATCTCGAAAACTCCTGCTGCTGCTGGTTTCCCAAAATTTCCATCTCTAAAACTCCTGCTGCTGCTGGTTTCCCAAAATTCCAATCTCTAAAACTCCTGCTGCTGCTGGTTTCCCAAAATTTCCATCTCTAAAACTCTTGCAGGGGAGGAATTTTTGATCCATCAGAAGGTGGGAGCTCCATTTCCCACCCCTCATCCTCCACACGGAAAAGATCCAAAGGATTTGGTCTCACAGTGACCAAAGTCATCTCTAAAAGTCCTCCCGCTGCTGGTTTCCCAAATTTTCCATCTCTGAAACTCCTCCTGCTGGTTTCCCAAAATTCCCATCTCTAAAACTCCTGCTGCTGCTGGTTTCCCAACGTTTCCATCTCTAAAACTCCTCCTGCTGCTGGTTTCCCAAAATTTCCATCTCTAAAACTCCTCCTGCTGCTGGTTTCCCAAAATTTCCATCTCTAAAACTCCTCCTGCTGCTGGTTTCCCAAAATTTCCATCTCTAAAACTCCTCCTGCTGCTGGTTTCCCAAAATTTCCATCTCTAAAACTCCTGCTGCTGCTGGTTTCCCAAAATTCCAATCTCTAAAACTCCTCCTGCTGCTGGTTTCCCAAAGTTTCCATCTCGAAAACTCCTGCTGCTGCTGGTTTCCCAAAATTTCCATCTCTAAAACTCCTGCTGCTGCTGGTTTCCCAAAATTCCAATCTCTAAAACTCCTGCTGCTGCTGGTTTCCCAAAATTTCCATCTCTAAAACTCTTGCAGGGGAGGAATTTTTGATCCATCAGAAGGTGGGAGCTCCATTTCCCACCCCTCATCCTCCACACGGAAAAGATCCAAAGGATTTGGTCTCACAGTGACCAAAGTCATCTCTAAAAGTCCTCCCGCTGCTGGTTTCCCAAATTTTCCATCTCTGAAACTCCTCCTGCTGGTTTCCCAAAATTCCCATCTCTAAAACTCCTGCTGCTGCTGGTTTCCCAACGTTTCCAATCTCTAAAACTCCTCCTGCTGCTGGTTTCCCAAAATTTCCATCTCTAAAACTCCTCCTGCTGCTGGTTTCCCAAAATTTCCATCTCTAAAACTCCTGCTGCTGCTGGTTTCCCAAAATTTCCATCTCTCAAACTCCTCCTGCTGCTGGTTTCCCAAAATTCCCATCTCTCAAACTCTTGCAGGGGAGGAATTTTTGATCCATCAGAAGGTGGGAGCTCCATTTCCCACCCCTCATCCTCCACACGGAAAAGATCCAAAGGATTTGGTCTCACAGTGACTTCCAGAAGGATCGTGCCTGCCTGGGCTCTTCTGGCCGGGTATTTCCACCAATCCATTAGTCAGCAGCACCACTGCCCTGCCTGTGGAGATATCCACACCCGAGTGCAGTATCTAATTCCCGGTGTTCTATTGATTCCCAGCTCTGCTCCAAAGGGCACTGACTCATCCTGCAGAGCTCCGGCAGAGGAGCTGCTGATAAAAACAACATTTAACATTTGGAGAGCCAGAGGATGGGGATGAGAAATGCTGCTCCAGCACAGGCACCCGGGGATCGTGAGCTGGATGCACAACGGGAAGGTTTTCCCCCCTGCCCTGATGCTGAATGCACGCAGGTTTTCCATGGGATTGTTTTTTTGGGATGTGATGACTTTTTGGGCTACTTAAAAACAGAGGCCAGACAGAATTAAGGGAATAAAAAGCAGTTCTGTTTATTGTGGGTATTCAGGCACATTTAGGGGCTGCACCCAGAAATGGACAATGGGCCACGGGTTTTTCATACTTTTATAAATTTGGTCCATTTACATATTGGGGTTAATCTCCCAATTCCAGCTCCAGGTAATGAAGTCATTTAGCCCAAGTTTCAAAGATAAAATGTTCCTGGTGGCCCCAGTCAAGGCTCTGGCCCTGCCCTGGCACCAAGCACAAACCCCCTGATGCCTTGGAGTGGCTCCCTAGAGCAGAGGCTAAAAATTAAGATGAAGAGAATAAAGTGGGGATTTATTCAAGGCCTTCAATAGATGCACCTTGGGCAGTCAAAGCTCTGAGAGGCTACACCCAAAATGGACAATGGTCACCAGTTTTTCACATTTTTATAAATTTGGTCCATTTCCATGTTGGGGTTAATGTCCCAATTGCAGCTCCAGGTAATGAAGTCATTTAGCCCAGGTTTGCTCCCCCAGCTCCCTTTTGTTTCCATCTCTGGGGCCTGGGGCAGTGAGGGCTCCTTGATTGCCAGCCTGGAGAGGAATTGTTGTGTGTGCCCAAAGTGGGAGAGCAGCAGCTCCCACTGGGTGTGGAGTTTGGAGTTACACACTAAAGAACTGCAGGGTTACACATGGATGGAAAACAGAAAAGCTGAAATGCTGGGGGATCAGATGGATTTGCTGGGATAACAGGGAATGGCTTCCCAGTGCCATGGGAATTTCCAGAGGAGAATTTCTTTCTGTGTGTGAAGGTTGGGGAGGACAGAGGGGGTTACTGGAGGGGGAACGACCCCGTTTTTATTCCCTCCAAATGTTCTGGCTGGGATCTGAACCACACTGAGGGAAGGAATCACAGAATCCTGGAATGGTTTGGGTTGGAGGGACCTTAAATCCCATCCAGTGCCACCCCTGCCATGGGCAGGGACACCTCCCACTGTCCCAGGTGCTCCAAACCCTGTCTTGGACACTTCCAGGGAATCCAGGAATTCCATCCCAGCCCCTCCCCACCCTCAGACCTCACACCAACCTGAGCTTTACAAAACAAACCCGGACTCTTAAACTTCCAACACCAATTTTTATTAAAGCTAAAAAGGATGAAAAACGGAGTGGAGAGGGAGAAAACGGCAGATCCCAGGCTGGGAGAGTCATCCCTCAGCCCTGGATCAATAAGGCCCGAGTTGCTCCTCTCCCAGAGCTCCCATCGATTTCCAGCAGAACCTGATTCCAAGGGAGCCAGTGCCACCTACTGAGGTGATTTCTCAGTCTCGTGGCATTTTTCTTGATAATTACGAAAACATCTTTAATTTTTTTTTTTTTTTGCAAAGCAGGGACTGTGAGATTTACGAGCATCCCCAGCTTTTGATGCCTGTTTGTCTTCCCGTGGAGAAAAACCTCCCAGAGCTCAGAATAAAACCATGAGGACCCCACCCAAAAAGCAAAAGACACAAGGAAGAACGATAAATTTGGGTTTGACTCGATAAGCACATTTTTTTTTTCCCTCCCTGCCGTGACCTCATGAGCTCTTCTGCCCAACCTCACCCTGTCAGGACACATTTGATGAGAATCCAGAGGGATTAAAGGAGTGGGTGTGGTGGCTCCGGGAACGCAGCATTCCTTCTCTCTGATGCAAACACCAGTTGGACTCAGGTGGCTCCTCACACCTTAAAAAGAGGGAGGTGAAACGGTGTGATACAAAAAAAAATCTGTGGCTGCCACATCCCTGGAAATGCCCAAGGGCAGGAAATGAACCTTGGAAACGAGAATGTGCTCAACCCTTCCAATGTTTCTCTTTCTCTCATTTTCCTTCATGGAAACCTCACTGCTCTGGGAGCCTTTTGATTCTTCTTGATCCTAAGGAGGTCATGCTACAAAAATCCCAATTCCAGTAAAATTACTGAAATAAAAGAAACACCGGGACTCTGATTAACTCAATCCATTATTAATTTAATGGACTGTATTCTAATACTGGGCAGAAAGTGAAGGGTTTTGAGTCAAATCAGATTTGGGACCATTATGCAGAATTTTCCCAACAGCTCCACCTTTTCCAATCCCATCCCTAAATCCAGCCCTATCCAGGCCTGCAATTAAGCACGACAGGAAGAGAATTAAATGTGGGCTTGGACAGGATTTTTAACGAGGATGTTTTCCAGGACTGGGGCCAAATGAGCCTAAATCCATCAGTGCCCAGAGGTGAGTGTGGAGCTGCAACAGGGAAAGGAGAATAAGAAACTTTCCCACTTGGACTAAACCCGAAACATTAATTAGGACATTAATTTAATTTCCCTTCCTATGTCAGCTTTTAATTAAGCCTTCACTTACCCTCTGAAGTTGGCTTTGGGATTGCATGGAATTGCCACGGAGTCTGTGGGTATCCCATGGAGTGTGTCCAGCTCTGAGCTTGGGGGTCACAGGGCAGAGGGGACAAAGGGACAAAGGGACACAGCTGCCACCTGGGCTGGTGGCCTTGGCAGAGGGAGAACAGAATTCCTGAGGCTGCTGCAAATCCCAGCTCAAAGCTTGCACGTTCCACTTACGTGGATCTTTGCAGGTGCCCAAATTCCCCCCAGTTCAGAGCTCTAAAATTAATGCAGGAAAATTCCTAATGGTGCCTTCCTTAAATCCTCTCGCCAAACCCAGCTCGTTAGATGTAATATCTGGTGGCTCTTCCTTCATTACTCCTCAATTTCAACTTTTTTAAGGCCCTCTTTTCATTCCAGGATATTGGATTTGATGAAACAACAATGGTCTCAGCAGAGGAAAAAGCTTTTCCTGGAATTATCTTGCCTGCTTCAGCCTCATCGTCCTTCTCCATCTCCCTCCCTGTCGTGTGCTCTCTCCATTCCTCATTTCCGTGGTGCAAAGAACACCCAGGGCCACCCAAGCTCCAGGGTGACTTCAGCTACCCCCTCAGGAGGAGATTCTATGGGAATTAGGACCTGGATGTGGATAAAGACACAAGACTGATTTGGATAATCCGGATTGGAATCCTGGTCCTGCCCCAATCTCCCTGGACGATGCTGAAAAAGCCATTTCAGGGTGGAAAAACAATTTCTAACCCCCTGAAAGGATCCATTTATAATCCTTGGGGAAGGCTGGAAATCCTCACAGGAACGTTGGTTCAGTCAGGAGACAGAACAGACTCTGTTGGGTCTACAGAGAGGGGCTGAGACCCAGATTTCCAGAGAAGCTGTGGCTGCCCCATCCCTGGAATGTTCCAGGTGTCCCTAAGGTCCCTTTCCCACCCAAACCATTCCGTGTTTCCACAATTCCGTCTTCCCACAGAAATCCTCAGTCCAGAAAAATCTCCTGGGCAGAAAATCACGGAGAAAAGACAAACCTTTCCCATCTCGGAGAAATCAGTGGATTCACCACTGGGGGATTTTGCCAGCCCATTAAAACCAGTAGGAACCCACCAGTGGATTTAATGGAGCAAGAAGAATTTTCCTGCTCATGTTTCAGCAAAGAAATTTTTGCAGTGCTCCAGAGGTGACTCAGCAAAGTCCCTCCCCACCATTCCTTCCCCTCTTTCCAGGAAATTTCACCAAGCACGAACTTTGGCAGGGAGGCTGTGGAGGACAGTCAAGTGAATTCTATTTTGCTGTATAAATTAAGAGGGCAATCAGTTAAAAGTCATTTTAATCAGGAAAACAAATGGAGAAAGGAATGGAATGATCCCTTGTAGACCGCTTTTGACATTTGTGGATTTGTTTTGTGCTCCCTCTCACTCAATAAACTGAAGGATGACTGAGTTCATTTCACAGGAGATGGATTGGATTTTCTCTGAGCAGCTCTGCTGTGTCCATGGAAATCAACCAGAAAAAAAAAAACAAAAAACCCCCCCCAAACCAAAAACAAAACAAAACAAAAAACAAAACAAAAAAAAGCAACTCTGTGCATTAAAAAATCCTGGATTCAGCATTATCAGAGCCCAGCTGCACTCCTGGGGCAGGGGAGCAGCACGTTGTCTGGGAGGGAAGTGATTTTCTGACCGTGCTGGGGGAATTTTGGAGGGAAATTTAAAGCAAATTTTCACTGAGACACAGCCATGAACCCCAAACTGAAGAGTTTAATTTATATTGAGCTGTCACCCAACCCAAATTATGGTTTTTTATTTGTGGGGAGCCAGTTTGGGAGTGGGGAGTGAGAACAAGGGGGAAACCAAAGTGGGCACAAGGGAAAGGCTTCCCACTGCCAGAGGGCAGGGATGGATGGAATATTGGGAATTAATTCCTCCCTATGAGGGTGGGGAGGGGCTGGGATGGAATTCCCAGATTTGCTGTGGCTGCCCCTGGATCCCTGGAAGTGTCCCAGGCCAGGCTGGAGCCCCCTGGGACAGTGGGAGGTGTCCCTGCCATGGCAGGGGTGGCTCTGATGGGATTTCAGGTCCCTTCCAAGCCAAAGGAATTCAGGATTCCATGTGCTGGGTTCAATGGGATTTGGGGAAGAAATATGGGATGTCCCTGGATCCCTGTTCCAGGCCCAGCTGGAGCAGCCTGGGATAGTGGAAGGTGTCCCTGCCCATGGTGGGACTGGATGGACTTGGAGGTCCCCTCCAATCCAAGATGCCATGGGCAGGTTTAGATGGGATATTGGGAAGGAATTCCTGGCTGGGCTGGAATTCCCAGATTTGCTGTGGCTGCCCCTGGATCCCTGGAAGTGTCCCAGGCCAGGCTGGAGCCCCCTGGGACAGTGGGAGGTGTCCCTGCCATGGCAGGGGTGGCTCTGATGGGATTTCAGGTCCCTTCCAACCCAAAGGAATTCAGGATTCCATGTGCTGGTTTCAATGGGATTTTGGGAAGAAATATGGGATGTCCCTGGATCCCTGTTCCAGGCCCAGCTGGAGCAGCCTGGGATAGTGGAAGGTGTCCCTGCCCATGGTGGGACTGGATGGACTTGGAGGTCCCCTCCAATCCAAGATGCCATGGGCAGGTTTAGATGGGATATTGGGAAGGAATTCCTGGCTGGGCTGGAATTCCCAGATTTGCTGTGGCTGCCCCTGGATCCCTGGAGGTGTCCAAGGCCAGGCTGGAGCCCCCTGGGACAGTGGGAGGGGTCCCTGCCATGGCAGGGGTGGCTCTGGGTGAATTCAAGGTCCCTTCCCACCCAAACCATTCCAGGATTCTGTGATCCTGTGAAAGCAAACAGCAGTGGGTGAAAATGAGAAATAAAAGCCAGGGAGGCTCAGTTCTGTGTGCCTGGGTGAGGTTTCCTCCCTCCCAGCCTAACCCAGAAAGGCCCTCACCAAAGGCTCCGTGCCTTTGGGTTGAAGTGGCTTTTCAGTATTGCAGGAAAACTCGTCTTTCCTATTTTCTGCATCCTCAAGCATCAAGGAAATCAATTTTTTTTTTTTCAGGGCAGCCCCCACCAAAGCCTCTGCAGCAACCGACGAGAAAAAAAAAAAAAAAAGAACAAAGCAGGAAAAATAACTAAACCTAAAGCCCAAACCTGCTTCTTCCTGGCAGACACTGAACACAGGGAGAGGGGGAGGCTCTCCTGGCACCCAGGAGCTCCTGACAGGGATCAGGCACCAGCTGAAGGCTCCCAAAAAATCTGCAGCCAGATTTCACACACCAGACCTGCAGGACAGGCTGCATCAGGCACCAGCTCCCTGGAGGATTCTGAGCCCTTTATCAGTTCCATCTCTGCTTTTTAAGCTTCTGGGCTTCTTTTGTTATTTTAAGTGTTGAGGGGAATGAGGAAACACATTTAATTTATTTGTGGGCATGAGAGAGACCATAACGCTGAAGTAAATCCTGATCCAAAGTCTTGGCTCTACAATTCCATCATTGCACGAGCCTGGCTTCAAAAATCAGAGTGTAAAATGTCAGGGAGAACACCTCTCCCTTCTTTCCACCCAGATAAACTCCCCCCCTGCACACACACCCTCCTCTCCTCCCTCTGCAAGGCCAGGACACCAATAAGAATATTTCCATGAGGTTGTTTTTCCCCGCTGGCATTTCTTTGTTCCCTCACTGGCAGCAGGTGATGATGGCACAGGGAAATCACCCCCAGGCCAGCACGGGCCCTGCTCCACGCAGGAATTTGCAAATTGGCTTCACCATTTAGCACGAGAAGGTTGCTCAAGATTTGGCAGATCCATTGCCAAAAAACTACTTTGGGAAATTGTTTTTTGTTTTTTTTTTTCCCCTGATCCCTTGGCACAGGCTGATTGGAATGCTGTGAACATTGAATTATTTAAGGACATTGAATTATTTAATGCCCCACACCTCACTGAGCTGGGACCCTGCAGAGCCAAAGGGACTTGGGTGCAGTTCCTTCATCCACAATAGACAGGGAAATATTGCACCCATGGGTTAGGGATGGGGAGAAATTCCTTCTGAATTTCCTCCCAGCCTCTCACACACCCAATTCCAGCTTTTCCATCCCCAGTCTGTGACATCCAGCCTCTCAATTCCCTCCTTTCTCTCCTTAAAGCTTTTCATCCCTGTATGGGACTGGAATCCCAGCGTGGTTTGGGTTGGAAAGGACCTTAAAGATCAACTGCACTGCCCTGGCAGGGACCCCTCCCACTGTCCCAGATTATCCCAGCCTGGCCTGGGACACTTCCAGGGATCCAGGGGCAGCCACAGCAAATCTGAGAATTCCAGCCCAGCCAGGAATTCCTTCCCAATATCCCATCTAAACCTGCCCATGGCATCTTGGATTGGAGGGGACCTCCAAGTCCATCCAGTCCCACCATGGGCAGGGACACCTTCCACTATCCCAGGCTGCTCCAGCTGGGCCTGGAACAGGGATCCAGGGACATCCCATATTTCTTCCCAAAATCCCATTGAAACCAGCACATGGAATCCTGAATTCCTTTGGCTTGGAAGGGACCTGAAATCCCATCAGAGCCACCCCTGCCATGGCAGGGACACCTCCCACTGTCCCAGGGGGCTCCAGCCTGGCCTGGGACACTTCCAGGGATCCAGGGGCAGCCACAGCAAATCTGGGAATTCCATCCCAGCCCCTCACACCCTCACAGGGAGGAATTCCTCCCCAGTATTTTGTATTCCTATTTAGTGTTTAGTCTAAACCTTCTCTCCTTTGCTTTAAAGCCACAACTCCCTGCAGGTGGCAAAATCCTAAAACCTTCTGTAAACTGGAGGAACCTCCTCGCTCCTTTTCTTTCTCATCCTGATCTGCCTCAGCTCTGAGAATTTTGTGGCCCACACACCAAATCTTGTGAAAAGATGAGGAACAAGGACATCAGCAGATCAAAAAACGCCCCTTGGCCTCTTGGCCACTCTCAGACCCTCATACCAAGCAGATTCTGAGAGGAATCTGTTACCTTAAGAAAGGCCATTTTCACTCTCTCAAAAATGCATTTTTTTTTTTCCCCTGGAAATAAATGCACAGTAGTGAGTTACAAAGACTTACTTGAGCAATTAATCATTCCAGGAGCACCCCAGGCCATTGCAGCCACAGCTGGCATTACATATTCCAGACAGTCCACACTTCTCACTGGAATAATAAACATTTCCAGAAATATTCAACAGCCAACGCGCTGAGTTAGGCAGAACCTGACTTTTTTTTTTTTGGGTACAAAATCTCATTATCAAAAAATCACTGGAAAAGCCTTTGAGATCATGGAACCAACTGTTCTGCCAGCCAAACCCAACCCTCACCCACGTCCCCAAGTGCCACATCCACACATTTTTTAAACAGGTCCAGAGTGTTCAAACCAGGCTCAAGACCTGGACTCAAGCACCTTTATGAAGGGAAATGCAAGACCAGTGGTCTAACACATGCAGGAATTAATTTTAAACACTCACCTGTAATGGGGTGGTGTTTTGCACCACTTAATCTGTGGTTTGTTTGAAATTTCTTCTGTGTTCACTCAGAGTCAGGATTAAAAAAACACACCAAGGAAATGGATTTTCTCTTATTTGGGCTTTGGTTGTTTATTGAATCTTACCTAAAGTGCAGAATTTCAGCAACACTTCTGGCCACCAGCTAGGAGTGAGTAAAATGAGATGAATCTAGTTAGCTACAAGGTTTCCTAAAGCTGAATAGTTCAACAGAGAAATAACACCGATATTATTGATACTTTTAACCCAATAACCAAATTCACGTGACCTTCAGTGTGTCACTAATTGTCCAACCAGAAATTACTGCCTGAAACCAGGAAGAAGAAGGGAGGTGAACACCAAAAGGTGGTGAACACCATCTTGTCCCACACCTATTACTGTATTATAAAAATCTCAGATTTAAACCCCTTCACCATGTGCAATCACACACTTCTATTTAACTCGTGATTTTAACTCCACCACTCAAATTTTGGAAGCTTCTCCAAGGCCTCAGGTCCAAAGCAATGTTCTGCAGGGGGTCAGTGCCAAAAAGCACAGAAAGCTCAAAAAAACCTCAGGTTTCTGAGATCCAACACTCACCCTTGTTGATAGAGTTGAAAAGCACACCTGGAACACCTGGCAGGACAAAACCACCTCTTTTATATATTTTAAAAAAACCTCTACTCTATCTCCTCTCTTCATCTGCCTCATCTCACCAAACAAAACCCGTGTAAATCCAATTAAAACCCATTTGTCACTGGGCAGAAGCAACACTGAAAAGCTCCTGGTCTGCTCAGAGCTCCCTCGCTGCTCCTCCAGGTCACAAATCACAATAACCATCCTGTGGAAATCGTGAGAGGGAAGCTCGAAATCCTGCTGAACTCAATGAGCCATTAAATGGTTGACAATATTCTTTATAGGAACCACGAATAGTTAATTAATCCCCAAGTATGAATGGTGAGCATGAATAATTACCACCGAGGATCCCCATCAAGAGATCTGCAGCAAGCATAAATCGACCTTGCCTCGTGCACAACAGCCCACAGCAGCTGGGAGACCGGTCCTAAAAGGCTGGGCTTGGCTTTAAAATATGGGAATCCCAGCTGGGAGCATCTCAGTTCTGTTCCCAGTGTGCCACTACACGGACTTTCCATGAAATCTTCATTTTTTTTCTATCAGTTCACCTATTTGTGTCACTTTTGTCAGTCCCAGGAGGTACAAAGGGTCTGGCTATTCTTTCCTCTTCATTGTTATAAGAACTCGTTATCCTCCTTTCCTTTCCTTTCCTTTCCTTTCCTTTCCTTTCCTTTCCTTTCCTTTCCTTTCCTTTCCTTTCCTTTCCTTTCCTTTCCTTTCCTTTCCTTTCCTTTCCTTTCCTTTCCTTTCCTTTCCTTTCCTTTCCTTTCCTTTCCTTTCCTTTCCTTTCCTTTCCTTTCCTTTCCTTTCCTTTCCTTTCCTTTCCTTTCCTTTCCTTTCCTTTCCTTTCCTTTCCTTTCCTTTCCTTTCCTTTCCTTTCCTTTCCTTCCCTTCCCTTTCCCCTTTCCCCTTTCCCCTTTCCCCTTTCCCCTTTCCCCTTTCCCCTTTCCCCTTTCCCCTTTCCCCTTTCCCCTTTCCCCTTTCCCCTTTCCCCTTTCCCCTTTCCCCTTTCCCCTTTCCCCTTTCCCCTTTCCCCTTTCCCCTTTCCCTTTTCCCCTTTCCCCTTTCCCCTCCATTCTGCCATTTCCAGGCCGGTGTTTTTCTCTTCCAGCCACTCACATTCTCGTTTTTGATGTGCAGAACATTCCCTCAAGCCCTGAGCTGTTGAGTTGTGACCTTCAGAAGTTCTTGCACGACACAAAAACAAACAAGGAGCCTCGGTGAGTGCAGGGAATTTCTCAATCAGCGAATATTTGCATATCCTTGGATGAGAGATATCCGTGGTGCCAAGAGTTGTTATTAATCAAAGCCCCCCGAGACTCCCCTGCCAGGAAAACGCCGCTCACGACGTGTCCTGGCTCTGTCTTGGTGTCCCACCCAGTGTCACTCGGGCTTCTTCAAATCCCAGCGTGGAGCCTGGCAGAGTTTGGAGGGGTTTGGATGAGCCAGGTGGGAGGCAAAGTTCAGACAGGAGGAGAGATCCTCCCACATCAGTGCAAAAAAGAAAAAAAAAAGAAAAAAGAAAAATAAAAAGTCCCATCCTGACAGCACACACTGATGTGGCAGCAGAGTTTGAGATCTCCCCTCCCCTTGCACAGTCTTGGAGGTGACTTTGCCAGTTCAATCTGCTCAGCAGAAGAGAAACTCCATTTGAATATTTCCTGGCTCAGGATCCTGGGGCTCATCACTCTTTGGGAAACTAATCCTCCATCCTTTTGAATCCAACCATCCTTTCCAACCCAACCATCCTTTCAAACTCAACCATCTTTTCCAACCCATCCACCCTTTCCCACCCATCCACCCTTTCCCACCCATCCACCCTTTCCAGTCCAAGCACCTTTTGCAATCCTTTCCAGCGATCTAACAATCCTTTCCAGCTCAAACAGCATCTCCAATCAATCACCCTTTCCAACTCAGCCATTCTTCTCAACCCAACCATCATTCCAACCCATCCATTCTTTCCAACCCAACCACCCATTCCAGTCCAGCCATTCTTTGCAATCCTTTCCAGCTCAAATTTCTTCTCAACCCAACCACTTTTCCAACCCATCCATTCTTTGCAACTCATCCATCCACCCTTTCCAACCCATCCACCCTTTCCAACCCAACCACCTCTTCCAATCAACCACCCTTTCCAACCCCATCACTTTTCCAACCCAACCACCCTTTCCAACCCAACCACTTTTCCAACCCATCCATTCTTTCCAACCAAACCATCCTTTCCAACCCAACCCAACAAACAGTAAAACAGTGCCCCCGATCCTGCAAACATTCCCAAAGCGTTCCAGCTGCCCACATCCAGCTTCTGACTGTTCCATCCTGTCTAACTGGTGCCTTTTTGATGGCAGAGGTTTAAAACCTCGCCTCAATCGACTGACAAAACATCTTCAGTTGAGCTGCAGCAGCTCCGCGACCTCTCGTGCACCTTTTGTCTTTCAGAGCACAGACAGGTGCTGCAGGAGGGAATGTGTGAGGATTTGGAAATGGTTTCTTCCCCTTTGGCTGCCGTGGTGTCCGTGGGGAGCTGCGAGCCAGGATGTGCTGTACAAATCCATTTGTTACAGTCAACAGCCCCGGGCAAGCGCCTGCACTCGCAGACCTTGGGGGGAATCCTTGGAGGGTTTGTTGCTCCTTGCAAATTCAAAGATATGAACTCAGGAGGGGCCAGAAGCTTCTTCCTGGCCTGAGGCCAAGCATGCAAAGCACACAAACAGACACTGGCAATTTTATACACAACAACAACAGCGACAAAAGAACAGAAGAAACAGCTAAAACAAATAATACTTGAACTAAACTGGACAGAGGGTCAGCCATCATTTCATGGAATGGAGGCATGGAATGGGTCGGGTTGGAAGGGACTTCAAAGATCACCCAGTTCCACCCTCTGCCATGGGCAGGGACACCTTCCACTAGGCCAGGCTGCTCCAAATGCATCCAGCCTTGAACGCTTCCAAGGATCTTAAAAGTCTTTCCCAACCTTAATGATTCCGTGACTCATTAAGTTCAGAGGCAGCTCTCACTCCTGGGTGAATCCACCTGGAAAACTCTGATGTGCTGCCAGGAGCAAAGCCAGGACCAACGTTTCTGTGTTTTACCCCTCACCAAATTCCCACCTTTCTGCTGAGGCTGGGACTAGCAGGGAACTGCAGAAAGAAGTTTCTTGTAGGATCCTGAATTTAGTTTCCCTTTCCAAGGCCCCTTCCCCATGGAGGCCTCATCAGAGAAGCTCTATTTAAGGCTTTGGTGGCCATGAAAATAAAAATAAATAAACTAAACCTTGCTGGCAGTGCTGGGAAAGGCTGGGCCTGACCCTGTTATTGCTGTGACTTGAATTCCATTAAAATCTGGAGTCTCACAGAGACAACTTCCTATTGAAGACCAGGGCTGGCAGTGAAATGCCAGCAGAGCCTTAAGCCAATGGCAAGTTCAGCCCCCATGCCCTTGAAATAATGATTTGGCCAAGGGTGGCTGCAAGTTTGGAATGTCCCACAGAGCAGCACAAAGTGATTTTTCCAAAAGATGTGCCTGGAGAAGGGCTGAGGCAGGGGGAGGAAATGAGGCTGACATCGCTCAATGCAGAGAACAACAAGCACAGTTGGATTTACTCTGCTTCTGCAGCATGGGAGGGGTTCCAACAAAGTTCACTTCGCTTTTTAGGGCATCAGAAAAGAACAGAGATCTTCAAGAGGCACATAAAAATGTAAAAAACCCCGAGATTTGGTAATAATCCTGCTTTTTCTGGTGTTTATGACAGCAGCAGCAGGAAACGCTCACGTCATGGTCCAAATTCTTTTCGATCCACTTGACCTCAACTTTCAGAGGCTGCACAGAGTAATAAAGTGCTGTCTAATTAGCCCTGAAAAATTGGATTCATCCCAAAGAAAAGCACGGGGAAGATCCAGGCCCTGTCCCAGAAGCCCCGTAGCTCCAAACATGCAGCTCCAGTTTGGGATAATTAACGTGACGAGGCTGGGTCTGGTCCCATCCCCCTGTGCAGCGAGCATCAGCCACCACCAATTTAACTCAGACAGGCAGAGAATCTCTCAAGTTATTTCCAGGGTTAACAACTCACACTGTTTAAAATATGAATTCCGTGTCTGGCCTGAACTTGGCTGCTTTCAGGTTCCCACTCCTGGGTCTTGTGATGCTTTTGTCAGCCACATCAAAGGGCCTCGATGATCAGAACCGTCCCCCCCACGTGCACGGGGACGAACCACATCGAGTTACCTTTGGAAGGATTTTTCTCCTCAAATTAAGGTAACGAGGACTAAACCACCCCAGGGCTGGTTCCTCCATGGGGAGAACCTGAGCAGAGAAGGCTTTCAAAGGCACAAAGGAGCAGTTAAATGCTCGTTTCCCACTGAAAATCACGGGCCCCTGGGTGTTCTGCTCCGTCCGTGAAACTTTGAAAGCCTCCTCCCCTGTCTTGGACAAATTAATGGGAAATAATAAAAATATCATTTAAACGTGGAGTCTCAGGGAGATGATTCAACTCCCAGCCCTGGCTGCCACAGTTGTCAGTAAATTAGGGAGAAAAGAAACACAAAATGATCCTTTCCCAGTCCCTCCAATTATGCTGGGGTGGTTTTGCCTCTGATGAGAGATTTTGAGAGCCTTTCCTCTCATCCAGGTGGAAAACTGCTCAGTGAAGAGTGGAGGGCTGGGGGAAAGGGGGGAAAAGGGGAAAAGGGGAAAAGGGGAAAAGGGGAAAAGGGGACACCTCAGCAATTCAGGGTGTGCCAGGACACAGCACTGTCACCAGGGAACACACGGTGCCAGGGAAAGACCAGAAAGGAGGGAGCCCCAGCTCTGTCTCCTCTGTTCCCAGGGGATGGCTGTCAGGAACAGAGAGCTCCCAACAAAACCAGCCAAGGAGCAAGAGAGAGCACAGGAAAATAAGGGAAATTGAGAAATAAGGGAAACGAGAAATGACACATTGCAGGCGCACAAAAGAAATCCCGATTTTCGAGCCTGGGACACACACGTACAGCTGAGCTGCCACACCTGCTCAGGTGCAGTTTAAATCCTTCTGGATTTGCCTCATTCCTCCTGTTTTCCTCCCACCAGGATGTCCATTAACTGCAGAGCATTCCAGGCCCACATATCCTTAAGTAAAACAGCTTTGATGTTTTCATGTTGTCAATGTGAAACTTTGAACTCTAAGAGGGGAATTTTGGCTTGTGGAGTCCAGACCTGGGAAAGGACACAGGGAATGGCTTCCCACTTCCAGAGGGCAGGGTTGGATGGGATATTGGGAAGGAATTCCTGGCTGGGCTGGAATTCCCAGAGGAGCTGGGGTTATCCTGGATCCCTGGGAGTGTCCCAGGCCAGGCTGGAGCCCCCTGGGACAGTGGGAGGTGTCCCTGCCACGGCAGGGGGTGAATGGGATGGGATTTAAGGTCCTTTCCCACCCAAACCATTCCATGATTCCATGATTCCCTCCCTCATGATCTTACCCCTTTCCAGCCCATTTTTATACCTCTCTGGTTCTTGTTAGTTGACCTCCAGCAAATTAAGGGAAATGAATGGGAACTTCTCAAAACCAGCTTTGGTTTGCTCCAAGGAAAAGGCCAGGACCTTAACAAACAACAATTTAATTAAAAAAAAAAAGGAATTCCATCTCCATTGAGAAAGGGAATTCTTTCTTCAATGAGAAAAGAAATTTTTTGTAGCTCCTTTTCTACATGGGAAGTTTGAGGCTCAGGCTCAGGAGAACAAATCCCTCCCACTCCACACAAAAAATGCATTTAAGTCTAATTGCCCCAGCACTCGTTGGTTTGATGGCCACAGCTGCCCATTTCTGATGGAAAATTTGTGCAGATTTCACGGTGGCTGCTTGGAGAAAAGTCACCACACGTCATGGTTGTTTCATAGCTGGGGGGCAAGTGGAGAAAATTATTTAATTAGGTTTCTGTAATAACATCTCCATTCCAAATGGCTGCCCATGTGTATTAGCAGGGAAGGATTTCAATTACTCTGTTTCCTTTAATTCTGTGACTTTAATCCTGGTGGAGGTGGAGAAAGACTGAGATCAAAAACTAAACTGGGAACTCATTGTCCACAGAATGTATTGAATGTATTGAATATATTGAATATATGGAATATACTGAATATATTGAATATATTGAATATATTGGATATATTGAATATATTGGATATATTGGATATATTGGATGCATGGAGCACTTCACACTTCATCTCCCTGCAGCCACATCCACGTGAAAAATCCAAGCCCATTCCAGAATGAGGGAATCATGTTGGAAAAACCCCTTAAAATCATCAAGTCCAACCATTAACCCATAACTAATTAGTGCAAACACTTGTTATTGGTGACAAAGCTGCCTAATCAAGGGCAGCATCACAAACACAGCCCTGGAGGGAGGAGTGTGCTGTGATGGACACAACTCTGGCTGCAGACCGAGGAAAAGATCAGCTGAGAGTTTGTGGCATCCCCTCAATTCTCAGCCTTAACTCCCATCTCACCTTCCAAAGTCACAAAATATTCACCTTCTACCACACAAATCCACAAAATAATCAGGATATTTTGCCTGGGAATTGCAGGAGCTGGCATAAACACAATTTACTGAGACTGCATGATCTGTCTTGTCCATACGGCTCAGACAGCCTGGTTAGGGATGGGATCAGCCTGGTCAGGGATGGGCTGGGATCAGCCTGGTTAGGGATGGTTGGGATCAGCCTGGTTAGGGATGGGATCAGCCTGGTCAGGGATGGGATCAGCCTGGTCAGGGATGGGGTGGGATCAGCCTGGTTAGGGATGGTTGGGATCAGCCTGGTTAGGGATGGTTGGGATCAGCCTGGTTAGGGATGGGGTGGGATCAGCCTGGTTAGGGATGGGATGGGATCAGCCTGGTTAGGGATGGTTGGGATCAGCCTGGTTAGGGATGGTTGGGATCAGCCTGGTTAGGGATGGGTTGGGATCAGCCTGGTTAGGGATGGGATGGGATCAGCCTGGTTAGGGATGGGTTGGGATCAGCCTGGTCAGGGATGGGATGGGATCAGCCTGGTTAGGGATGGGATCAGCCTGGTTAGGGATGGGTTGGGATCAGCCTGGTCAGGGATGAGTTGGGATCAGCCTGGTCAGGGATGGGATGGGATCAGCCTGGTCAGGGATGGGATCAGCCTGGTTAGGGATGGTTGGGATCAGCCTGGTTAGGGATGGGTTGGGATCAGCCTGGTTAGGGATGGGTTGGGATCAGCCTGGTTAGGGATGGGTTGGGATCAGCCTGGTCAGGGATGAGTTGGGATCAGCCTGGTTAGGGATGGGATCAGCCTGGTTAGGGATGGGTTGGGATCAGCCTGGTCAGGGATGAGTTGGGATCAGCCTGGTTAGGGATGGGTTGGGATCAGCCTGGTCAGGGATGGGATGGGATCAGCCTGGTTAGGGATGGGTTGGTGTCGCCCTGGTTAAGGATGAGTTGGAATCAGCCTGATTAGGAATGGTTTGTGGTCAGCCTGGTTAGGGATGAGTTGGGATCAGATTGGTTAGGGATGGGTTGGGATCAGCCTGGTCAGGGATGGGTTGGGATCAGCCTGGTCAGGGATGGGCTGGGATCAGCCTGGTTAGGGATGGTTGGGATCAGCCTGGTTAGGGATGGGATCAGCCTGGTCAGGGATGGGATCAGCCTGGTCAGGGATGGGGTGGGATCAGCCTGGTTAGGGATGGTTGGGATCAGCCTGGTTAGGGATGGTTGGGATCAGCCTGGTTAGGGATGGGGTGGGATCAGCCTGGTTAGGGATGGGATGGGATCAGCCTGGTTAGGGATGGTTGGGATCAGCCTGGTTAGGGATGGTTGGGATCAGCCTGGTTAGGGATGGGATCAGCCTGGTTAGGGATGGGATGGGATCAGCCTGGTTAGGGATGAGTTGGGATCAGCCTGGTCAGGGATGAGTTGGGATCAGATTGGTTAGGGATGGGTTGGGATCAGCCTGGTCAGGGATGGGTTGGGATCAGCCTGGTTAGGGATGGTTGGGATCAGCCTGGTCAGGGATGGGTTGGGATCAGCCTGGTTAGGGATGGGATGGGATCAGCCTGGTTAGGGATGGGGTGGGATCAGCCTGGTTAGGGATGGGATGGGATCAGCCTGGTCAGGGATGGGATGGGATCAGCCTGGTCAGGGATGGGTTGGGATCAGCCTGGTTAGGGATGGTTGGGATCAGCCTGGTCAGGGATGGGTTGGGATCAGCCTGGTTAGGGATGGGATGGGATCAGCCTGGTTAGGGATGAGTTGGGATCAGCCTGGTCAGGGATGAGTTGGGATCAGATTGGTTAGGGATGGGTTGGTGTCACCCTGGTTAAGGATGAGTTGGAATCAGCCTGATTAAGAATGTTTGTGGTCAGCCTGGTTAGGGATGAGTTGGGATCAGATTGGTTAGGGATGGGATGGGATCAGCCTGGTTAGGGATGGGATGGGATCAGCCTGGTTAGGGATGGTTGGGATCAGCCTGGTTAGGGATGAGTTGGGATCAGCCTGGTCAGGGATGAGTTGGGATCAGCCTGGTTAGGGATGGGTTGGTGTCGCCCTGGTTAAGGATGAGTTGGAATCAGCCTGATTAGGAATGGTTTGTGGTCAGCTTGGTTAGGGATGAGTTGCTGTTGGCAGAAGTATCAGGGCAAATAAAACATAAATAGACCCCAAAGAAGAACCCAACCAGCAGCTTCTGCCTCCTAATTCCTCATTAAAGTGTCAAAGCCTCAGCTCAGCTCATCCTGCTGTACCCTCGCTCCATCTGTTCCGTCTCTAATTTCAACATCAATCAAAATAAACAGAATTCCTGAAAATGCGAAAGAAATCCAATGTTTCCAAGTTGCTTTGTCTCCTCGAAGTCTTTCCCTCCTCCTGTTTGGCACAGGCAGCTTTCCAAGCTGATTTTTTTTAGGGAATACTACAAAATGGAGAACTCCGAACCCTCCTGGAGAGCTCTCATAAAACTCCATGGTTGGATGGAAGCTGGAACAGATGGGAGAGCTCCTCCAGGCTCTACATTAACCCTGCTGTTCCCTGACTGGGGGCCAACAACACTTTCACATTTCAAAAAGTACAGAGCTAAAAATACATCTCCGAGCCAGAGATGAGCCCAAGTTTCAACAAACATCAACAAGACGGGTGACATCCTTTCACGAGGATGACAAACGGGAAATGCAGGAATTTCAGCGTCTCAGTGGCCGGAAGAGGGGAGGTATTTAAGGGAAAGATGTTCCCAGGGAATTTGGTGGCTGTTGGTCCGTTACAGCTGGAATCCTTCAACCATCACCTCATTACATGGTGAGCAGAGCCAGGAGAGCACAGCCAGGGCTGTTATTGGGGTGGAGGAGCAGAGCAGAATTCCTGGGGGGAGATCTGCCATGCTCCACTTGGTGCTGCTCCAGAAAAAAATCTCCATTTCTGCTGCAGAGAACACAAATCCGGGTTTGGTTCCAAGGGAGCTGTGGGTACACAGAGTCCTTTAACCTCAGCCTGTTTGAGGTTTTTTCATTTCCACGTTCCCTCCCTGCCACACAGGAGCTGAATGACACAAATCCACAGCTGGCCTGGGAGCTCTTGGATACCACAGGGTGAGGATTTCTGAGGTCTCAAAGGGGTTCAGGATGTTCTGAAGGGTCTGATGTAGAAAATGTTCCAACTCTGCAGTCAGGACTCTCCTTTTCATGGAATGGTTCGGGCTGGAAGGGAACTCAAAGATTTCCCAGTGCCACGGGCAGGGACACCTCCCACTGTCCCAGGGGGCTCCAGCCTGGCCTGGGACACTTCCAGGGATCCAGGGGCAGCCACAGCAAATCTGGGAATTCCAGCCCAGCCAGGAATTCCTTCCCAATATCCCATCTAAACCTGCCCATGGCATCTTGGATTGGAGGGGACCTCCAAGTCCATCCAGTCCCACCATGGGCAGGGACACCTTCCACTATCCCAGGCTGCTCCAGCTGGGCCTGGAACAGGGATCCAGGGACATCCCATATTTCTTCCCAAAATCCCATTGAAACCAGCACATGGAATCCTGAATTCCTTTGGGTTGGAAGGGACCTGAAATCCCATCAGAGCCACCCCTGCCATGGCAGGGACACCTCCCACTGTCCCAGGGGGCTCCAGCCTGGCCTGGGACACTTCCAGGGATCCAGGGGCAGCCACAGCAAATCTGGGAATTCTGTTCCCTCACCACCCTCCGAGGGAGGAATTCCTTCCTAATATCCCATCTAACCCCTCTTTCAGTTTAAAAAAAATTCCACCTCTCTCATTCCCATTCCTCTGATATTATTCCAAACCCTCAGGTGAGCAGGCACCCCACACAGCACCGTGTCCCTAAAAGCCACTCCCAAGGAAACAGCCTAATCCCAAGGGAGCAGCACCCAAAAATCCATTCAAACCTCATTTTTTTTTTTTTTTTTTTGCCCTGAGCAGGCATCATCCAGAGGAGCAGATGCCTGGCATGGTTTGTGGGATGATTATTCCCCCAAACAAACCCACCGAGCTCCATTTGCTCATCCTCTCTGCTGACAGGCACGAAGGTTAATTGGTCACAATTGCATCCCCAACGTCCCAGCTGAGAGAAGTGCCAGGAGCCAGAGGTAAATCACACAGCTACCCACTCACTGCCTCCGAGTTTAAATAAATAGAAATTCCAGGCTAATTAATATTTAGGAAATGCAAAAGTTGTCATCTTAAATCAGCTGAAACACAATAATCACATTAAGTGCTTACTTCAGCAAAATACCCCTGAAATGCAAAGTGTTGGTGAGTTATGGGAGTATTTATCCCCTTAATTGACTCCTGGCTCTGGCAGAACTCCATTACCCAGGAGTTAGGAGGAAATTTAATTCCAATCCTTGTGTCTGCACTCAAGGACTTCTGTTTGACTTGGGTTTATTTTCAGCAGTGGGACTGAAGGGCTGCATTTTTCCAGTTGCAATCCTGCTCAGTTGAGCAACAAATGTGACATTTCGTGTTTTCATCTGCTGACTTTCCGTTCATCTCTGGGAAAATTTTTTCATCCTGTTCTTCCTCTGTTTCGCTTCCAAATGTCCTTTAAGGCAAGAAGGAACTTGGTGTTTTATCAGGCAGAGTCTGGTAGGAATTGTTTAGACAAAGAGGGGATTTCAGACACTCTTTCCTTGGGCTCTGTGAGCAGCTTGGCTGCTGCTTGGGACCTCAATTTCCGTGGAATCGTGGAATATCCTGGGTTAGGAAGGGCCCTCAAGGATCTTTGAATCTGTGTCCTGGCTTGGCAAAGGACAACTCCAAGAATCAACCCAAGAAACCCCAAGGATCGACCCAAGAAACCCCATGAATTATCCCAACCACACTTTATTTTTAGGAGAAATTTCCTCACCAAAAGGGTGTTCCAGCACTGGAACCAACATTCCCAGGGCTGTGGTGGAGTCCCCACCTCTGGAAATGTTCCAAAACCGTGTGGACACAGAGCCTGGGGACACGGGTCAGTGCTGGGCTGGGCTTGATCTTAGAGGGCTTTTCCCACCTTAATTCCACGATTCTCTGATTCCCTGTCCCTGGCCCCGTTGTCCAGATGCTTCTGGAGCTCTGCCATTCCCTGGGGAGCCTGGGCAGGTCCCCACCACGCTCTGGGTAAATCCCAGGTCCTGAGGGTAAATCCAAATTCACCAATTTAAGTAATTTATCAATTGCTGTGCCCAGTAACTGATGGTTTGGGGGTTGCTTTCTCCCCCAGTGCCACAGGGTGAGGGCAGCTCTCACACAGCCACGGTTCCTGTCACGACTTCACCCAGCCAGGGCCACAAATCCTGTCCTCAAAGCTGATTTTAAAAACATCTCCTTAAATAATCCCCGTGCTGGGAGAGGAGGGAGCAAAAAAAAAAAAAAAAAAAAAATCCTTTGCCCAAAGGTTTGCTGAGGTTTCACAGCAATTTGGGCAGGTCAGCACTCGGGCTGCTCCAAGAGAATTCCTGCTCTGTGCTCCTGTAAACCATCCCCAAATTTGTTTGCTGCTTCCCACAGGGCCAAGGCTGGAGCTGCTCTCCTGTGTGTGACACCTTTGGGTGTTTTAGCGAGTTCAGCGGGTGTTTGTCACTTTTCCCCCACGTCCTGCAGCCATCCAGCAGCCTGGGAAGCTGCAGCATTCCCACCTGGCACGGCACTGGGGGAGCTCACGGTGCCCCTGGGAGCCACAGCCATTCCGGGATTTGGAAGCAGGATTGGGAGTCAGGGCTCAGCAGGGAAATGGAAATAAATTTACGGCAGTGGTGGCACGTGGGATTTCACAGATTAAAGAGCAGGACTGCACAGAGCACATCAAGGACTGCACACATGAAATCCAGGACTGCACACATTAAATCCAGGACTGCACACATTAAATCCAGGACTGCACACATGAAATCCAGGACTGCACAGAGCACATCAAGGACTGCACACATTAAATCCAGGACTGCACACATGAAATCCAGGACTGCACACATTTAATCCAGGACTGCACACATGAAATCCAGGACTGCACACATTTAATCCAGGACTGCACACATGAAATCCAGGACTGCACACATTTAATCCAGGACTTCACACATGAAATCCAGGACTGCACACATGAAATCCAGGACTGCACACATTAAATCCAGGACTGCACACATCAAATCCAGGACTGCACAGCGCACATCAAGGACTGCACACATGAAATCCAGGACTGCACACATTAAATCCAGGACTGCACACATCAAATCCAGGACTTCACACATTAAATCCAGGACTGCACACATCAAATCCAGGACTGCACACATTTAATCCAGGACTGCACACATTTAATCCAGGACTGCACACATTAAATCCAGGACTTCACACATTAAATCCAGGACTGCACAGAGCACATCAAGGACTGCACACATTAAATCCAGGACTGCACAGAGCACATCAAGGACTGCACACATTAAATCCAGGACTTCACACATTAAATCCAGGACTGCACACATTTAATCCAGGACTGCACACATTTAATCCAGGACTGCACACATTAAATCCAGGACTGCACACATTTAATCCAGGACTGCACAGAGCACATCAAGGACTTGGCACAGCACACCCAGCACTTCTCAGATTAAAGGCCAGGATTTCACAGAATGAATCCAGGACTTCACAGATCAAATCTAGGACTTCACAGAATATATCCAGCACTTCTCAGATAAAAGGCCAGGATTCCACAGAATAAATCCAGGACTTCACAGATCCAATCCAGCATCCTGAACTGCAGCAGGAAGCAGAATAGAAACTCATGGAGAAGTGATGCTGTGGGAAGAAATCTCATGAACAGAAATCTCACTGAAATCCATGGGATCCCAGTGCAGGTTCAGCATTTACAGGGTTTATTTTATTTTATTTTATTTTATTTTATTTTATTTTATTTTATTTTTTAATTTAATTTAATTTAATTTAATTTAATTTAATTTAATTTTAATATATTTTAATAGATTTTATTTTACTTTATTTTAATATACTTTATTTTATTTTATTTTATTTTAATTTGTAATCTGGAGCCATTTCTGGAGGGTTTTTCTGTGAACTGACCTGGCCTAGAGGGAAGAAAGTTGAGAGTAGCTCCAAATCCACAATTCCCAACCCAGGTAGGGATGATCCAGAACCAAACCCAGTTGCTCAGAATGCTCCTGGAACTCAGAATTCCTGATGTAAGAGAAGGGCTGTGCTTCCAGGGAAAGGGGACAGGAGGGAAGTGGGGAAGGGAAAGGGAGCACAGGGAGGGGACGAGACTGGAAATGGAAAAACCTCAGTTCCAGGGATTTTGGACTCCTTGTGTGTCTCCAGTGCCCGAGCCAGGCTGAGCTGCTCCAGCCGGGAAAACCAAAGGCAGGGAGCAGCTTTGTTGTGCCTGGGAGCTGAGGTTCACTCCCAGAGCCCAAAGTGACGCCCCTGCCTCACCTGAGAGCAGGAATCGATGACTCTGATCCCTTCTAGGGACACCCCACGAGGACAGGCGTTGGAATGGGGGTTTGGGATGGATTTTCCAGCCCCTGCTCCGTTCTCCAGCACTGCCAGGGCACGAACGCCCCTCCCTGACCGCGATGCCTTTGGCTCTGACCGCCCAGAACAAACAGTGCTGGCAGCTCCCCCACTGCAACCTGGCCTGGGACATTCCAGGGATCCAGGGGCAGCCACAGCAAATCTGGGAATTCCAGCCCAGCCAGGAATTCCTTCCCAATATCCCATCTAAACCTGCACATGGGATCTTGGATTGGAGGGGACCTCCAAGTCCATCCAGTCCCACCATGGGCAGGGACACCTTCCACTATCCCAGGCTGCTCCAGCTGGGCCTGGAACAGGGATCCAGGGACATCCCATATTTCTTCCCAAAATCCCATTGAAACCAGCACATGGAATCCTGAATTCCTTTGGGTTGGAAGGGACCTGAAATCCCATCAGAGCCACCCCTGCCATGGCAGGGACACCTCCCACTGTCCCAGGGGGCTCCAGCCTGGCCTGGGACACTTCCAGGGATCCAGGGGCAGCCACAGCAAATCTGGGAATTCCATCCCAGCCAGGAATTCCTTCCCAATATCCCACCCATCCCTGTCCTTTGTCAGTTTGAAGCCATTCCCTGTGTCCTGTCCCTCCATCCCTTGTCCCCAGCCCCTCTCCAGCTCTCCTGGAGCCCCTTCAGGCCCTGGAAGGGGCTCTGAGCTCTCCCTGGATCCTTCCCTTCTCCCTTGGACACTTCCAGGGATCCAAGGGCAGCCACAGCTTCTCTGGGAATTCCATCCCAGCCCCTCACCACCCTCACAGGGAGGAATTCCTTCCCAAAATCCCATTTAAATCTCCCCTTTTTCAGTGGAAGCCATTCCCTGTGTCCTGTCCCTCCATCCCTTGTCCCCAGCCCCTCTCCAGCTCTCCTGGATCCCCTTTAGCCCTGCAAGGGGCTCTGAGCTCTCCCTGGATCCTTCTGAACACCCTCATCTGTCCCAGCCTTTATCTCTGATTTCCATACAATTTTAGGAGCAGGAAAGACCCTCCCAGAGTAGCAAACAGGGCCTGGAAAAGCTCATTAAAGGCAGAGCATGGCACAGTAATTATTCCGGAGGTGTCAGGTTTAATTCCGCAGAGAAACCAAGGCGCGCCCTCGGGATAATCAATCCCCAGCCCCTATCTGCCCACAGCAGGGACAGAGCTGGTGACACCCGACTGCCACCGCCACTCCCGCAGCCCCTGCACTCCCTGATTTCCATGCCGGAGTCATTAGGAGAGGTCCTGAACTGTTCCCAGCCAGGCAGGCTCGCCCCAGGCCAGGATTAATGAGTCTGACTTCCCATGGACTCAACAAACCCAGAGCAGCCCTTGGAGTGGCACAGAGAAAAAAACAAAAATTCCTGGCACTGGGAGAGAAACCCAGACCCGAACTGAGACAGGAGCCCCCAAAGTGCCCATGGCTTTTATCTCACTGTGCAAATAAACAGCTTTGATTCCACAGCTCAGAGCTCGGGGGATGGAATTCCACACCCGATTCCACACGCCAGGATCTGGTTATGCCTGGATTTGTGTGCAAACCCACGGAGCTGTCCGTGGATGAAATGCAGAACAGAGGGGTTTGAGAACGGAAAATAACACAAAGGTTTGGTTCCTTTGACAGCATCGATTCCAGCACCAGCCACGGCTGCACGAATCCTTCAAAAATAACCCAAAAACTGTAATGAAAGGTGGGGGGCTGAAATTCCCAGGATTTCCAGCCAGTCCCTCTCTTCCTGGCTCATCCTAGCAGGTAAAAGTGTTGCCCCAAGCTGAGGGCACAAGTTTAGGATTCAGGAACAATTCCTTGCTGAAACTCCTTAGGAGTGACTCGAGCCCCTGTCCCTCAGTTTCCCTGCAAAGCTGAGCTGAGATTTCCCGCCCCACACAGAAACTGGGAATGTTCAGGCATCGACTGGGCAACACCAAAATAATTAGCATTTAGCACTAAAGCCCCCTGTGCTTTTAACCATATTTTAATTGCATTGGCACCTGTACTCATTAATTTTCAAATTGCACGTTCTGATATTTTCAGCTCAAAATCTCAGCAAAGAAATTTATCAGTAAAGGAAATAAAGGGAACAGGACTGACTTCATCTCAACACAGGATCCTGCCAAGAAGGTAGAGCTGCCAATTCCCTCCTTTTTTAAGAGTCAAGCCCCGCCCAGAAAGGTAATTAAACTGATAAATTGGATTATAAACATGCCACCATCCCACTCTGGATCCCGGATGAGCCCCGGACAAAACCCCCTTGGTCACCTGCGTGCCCCAGGAACGCTTCCATGTGCTCATCTCATTCCCTTCATTTACTCCGCCCCAAAGCTGGGGAGCAAACGAAATGTTTAATTACCAACTTTCCACTTGGAGCAGCCGTAATTAACGAGCCAAGGAATCTGCAATATGCCTGGAGCAAGGCGGGTTCCTCCCGGGGGCTGCGGTGCAGTTCCAGTCACTTCCCATTAGTTTTAGGAGCTGGAGTGCCCACCTAAGGCATTAATCATGGAATGCTACAGCTCCTGGATTTTAATTACCCACACTCCGTGTGCTGTACATGGATTTTCCCCACTCTGGTGATAAATGGCCTTCCTGGGGCTACCGAGGGCACTGCTGGGGCTTGCTTCGTGTTGTTCAGTTTTTATGGAAGGTTGTTGGGAAAATGGGATTCCCAGCACTGGGAATGGCTCTGGGATGGGGCGGAACGAGCTGCAGCCTGGAAATAATGAGGGGTTAACACGGGCTGGAGGTCAGGATGCTGATGGGGGAGAGAATTTGGGCACCACTTCCAGCTTTTCCACTTCCAGAGGTTTTCCCTCCTCTCTGAGAACGTCTTGTCACCAAGTCCCCTCTGCAGTGGGTTCCTCTGGAAGTGAAATCTCTCCCCCTTTCTGCCTCTCCACAGGTTCTGAACTGGAATTTTGGGATAATTTAGGCATTTCCTCCCTTATTTAAGTCAAAACGTCTCGTTGGACAGCACAAGGTGTCGGTCCAGCTCTAATTCCCTGTGTGCTCTAAGGAAAACTCTGCAGGAGAGACCGGGCAGCCTCCCAGAACATGGGATCATGGAATCATGGGATCAATCATGGGATCATGGGATCAATCATGGGATCATGGAATCATGGGATCAATCATGGGATCATGGGATCAATCATGGGATCATGGGGTCATGGGATCATGGGATCAGTCATGGCATCATGGACTAAGTAATGGAATCATGCAATCACAGGATCATGGAATCATGGGATCAATCATGGGATCATGGAATTATGGAATCATGGGATCAATCATGGGATCATGGAATCATGGAATCATGGGATCAATCATGGGATCATGGGGTCATGAGATCAATCATGGGATCATGGGATCAGTAATGGAATCATGCAATCATGCAATCATAGGATCATGGAATCATGGGATAATGGAATCATGGAATCATGGGATCATGGAATCAATCATGGGATCATGGAATCATGGGATCATGGGATCATGGGATCATGGGATCATAGATTCATGGAATCATGGGGTCATGGAATCAATAACGGGATCATAGAATCAATCATGGAATCATGCAATCATAGGATCAGGGAATCAATAATGAAATCAATCATGGAATCATGGGATCGGTCATGGAATTATGGGATCAGTCATGGAATCATGGAATCATGGGATCATGGGATCAATCATGGAATAATGGAATAATGGGATCATAGAATAAATCATGGGATCATGGAATCAATCATGGAATCATGCAATCATAGGATCATGGAATAATGGGATCAATCATGGAATCATGGGATCATGGAATCATGGGATCATGGAATCATGGGATCATGGAATGGTCTGGGTTGGAAAGGACCTTGAGGACCATCGAATTCCAATTCCCCTGCCATGGACAGACCTTTAACAACAATTTGGACATGGGGATTTGGTGCAGCCTCAGGAAGTTTGGCTTTAAACCCCTGTGGGGATTTAACAGAGATGTGGCACTGGGGGACATGGCCCCAAGAGCTGAGGAATGGTTGGATCTGATGATTTCCCATTTCAACCCAAACAATTCCATGATTTGTTGATTCACCACCTTTTGCCCCTGGATGAGCAGCTTTTACTGAGTTGATGTTTCTCCAGGGCAAGGGGAGCCACCCCAGCTCTGCCTTCCAGAGGATTCTGCAAAGCTGAAAGGAGAAAAAAAAAAATCCTGGACAAAGTAAGAAACAAAGAGATCTGAGAGGAAAAGGGAGAGCAGAGGAGTTTATAAAATTACCTTGTTTGAATTGGTGCCAAATGGGGAAAATCAGGATGAAAATACCTGGATATTTTTGCTGGTCCCGAGGAGACACAGCACCTCTAGTAGTATTTGGGTTTATCCTTGTGGAAAGCAAACATGATTTAAAAAAAATAAAAGAGAATCTGCAAGAAAAATCACTTCAATATTTTCCATTAGTACAATAAAATAAATGAAAAAAAAATTAAAATCTCGGAGGTGTCCTTTTCCCAAGATCCTCAGCTGTTTTCCATGGAATTCCCCTTTAAGTGGGATCACAGAATCCCAGAAAGGTGAAGCTGGAAGGGACTTTGAGGATCACCCAGTGCCAACCCCTGCTATGGACAGGGACTGTCCCACTGGAAGAGGAACTGGATTTCCCATTAATGTCCAGTAAAGGTTCAGCTGCACCACTGGAATAACTGGGAATCAAATTCCCAGGCCCCAGGGGTGGGTCCCTCTTTACATCCAGGAACAAAGTGCTGACAAACAGGGGACAGGAGCTTGTAAAACATTTAAACCCGAGGCTCAGAATTTCCCTTTCAAACTCTACAAAGGTGTGGCTGCTGGAATATTTATACCCTGCTCACCTGCCTGGCTCAAGGCTGCTGAAATTTTCATCCAAGGACGAGGCAGTAAAAGCAGGAAGTTTTGTACGATGGGAAAATGGGCACGGAGATGGAAAAGGGGGAATCGAACTCACTTTTCTCTTGTTGGAGCCCCAGCCCGGGTGTACAAACAGCTCTTCTGTCCTCAACCCTTGAGTAAAGACCCTGGGAGAGGAGGCTCAGCCCTAATCCTGCTCTGCCTCCAGCTGCAATTCCCAAATCCTGCCCCTGGCAATCCCCCAGAATATTCCCTTTGTTCTCCAAGTGCACTGTGTGTAATTCCCAGGCTCAGGACAAAAGGGCTTTTTCCACCCAAATAATTCCAGGAGTTTTCTCCATCCTCTCTGTGATCACGTGGACTTTTTTGGGGATTGGATTACTGGGATCTTGAATCCTGCCCGAGTTCTGCACCTCCTGCTCGCACTGTGTGTTATTCCCAGGCTCAGGACAAAAAGTCTTTTCCCACCCAAATAATTCCAGGATTTTGGAGTTTTCTCCATCCTCTCTGTGATCACGTGGACTTTTTTGGGGATTGGATCACTGGGATCTTGAATCCTGCCCGAGTTCTGCACCTCCTGCTGAACTCTGTGTTATTCCCAGGCTCAGGACAAAAGGGCTTTTTCCATCCAAATAATTCCAGGATTTTGGAGTTTTCTCCATCCTCTCTGTGATCACGTGGACTTTTTTGGGGATTGGATTACTGGGATCTTGAATCCTGCCCGAGTTCTGCACCTCCTGCTCACCTCTGAGCCCAAAATGATGTGAAAACATTCCCAGTCTGGGGAGCAGCTCAGCAGAGAGCCCTGCCAGTCGCAGCCGCTCCACAGAGCTCCTGAAGAATTCATCCAGCGTGGCTGGGGCTGCCTTTCCATCAGGAAACCATCCTGTTCGCCGTGTTTTAACATTTCCCTGCGATTCGGGGGCAAAACCTCCTGATTTTCCGGTGCATTCATTATTTCCCCTGAGCTGCAGGGGGGTGGAAGGACGTGGTTTTATCAAAGCTGCCAAAACCAAACGGCATCAGTTCCGTCCGTGCCTGCCCTGGCAGGGACACCTCCCACTGTCCCAGATTATCCCAGCCTGGCCTGGGACACTCCCAGGGATCCAGGGGCAGCCACAGCAAATCTGGGAATTCCAGCCCAGCCAGGAATTCCTTCCCAATATCCCATCTAAACCTGCCCACGGCATCTTGGATTGGAGGGGACCTCCAAGTCCATCCAGTCCCACCATGGGCAGGGACACCTTCCACTATCCCAGGCTGCTCCAGCTGGGCCTGGAACAGGGATCCAGGGACATCCCATATTTCTTCCCAAAATCCCATTGAAACCAGCACATGGAATCCTGAATTCCTTTGGCTTGGAAGGGACCTGAAATCCCATCAGAGCCACCCCTGCCATGGCAGGGACACCTCCCACTGTCCCAGGGGGCTCCAGCCTGGCCTGGGACACTTCCAGGGATCCAGGGGCAGCCACAGCAAATCTGGGAATTCCATCCCAGCCCCTCACACCCTCCCAGACAGAAATTCCTTCCCAATATCCCACCCAAATCTTCCCTTTCCCCAGTTTGAAGCCATTCCCTGTGTCCTGTCCCTCCATCCCTTATCCCAAATCCTCTCCAGCTCTCCTTTAGGGGCTCTGAGCTCTCCCTGAAGATTTCTCCCTTGGACACTTCCAGGGATCCAGGGGCTGCCACAGCTTCTCTGGGAATTCCTGGACATTTCCCTTCCCAAACTCCAACCCCTGCTTTGTTGAGCCAAGACCAAACTGGAACTGTGAGCTGGAAATCGAGTGGGAAAAGGAAAATGGGACAAATTGCCCGGGTTTGGGGATCCCAGCCCTGCTGCAAAGGGAGAGAAGGGATGGTGCAGCCTCCCAGAGAATCCTGCAATCCTGATTTCAGTGGGAAGGACCCTAAAGCTCATCCCAGGCTCGCCACCCTGCCAGGGAACAATTCCTTCCCAATATCCCACAGTGGCAGTGGGAGCCATTCCCTGGGTCCTGTCCCTCCATCCCTTATCCCAAATCTGTCTCCAGCTCTCCTGGAGCTCCTTTAGGCTCTGGAAGGGGCTCTGAGCTCTCCCTGGATCCTTCTCCTCTCCAGGTTGGGCATTCCCATCTCTCCCAGCCTGTTTCCACGGCAGAGGCTTCCAAGGCTCAGGAATTTTTGATAAATCCACGGGGAGCATCTCAGCCAGGACAAAACTGGGCCACTCCTGAGGCGACCCAGGTGACATCGCCCTCATCAGCTCTTCCTCCTCAGACACTTCTTCTCCCCCTCTCAGGCACAGACCTACCTAATGACTGTCAATTAGCACTTCAGCGCTAATTAGGGCTATATTTGAGCGCCTAAAAGCAGCTACAGCTCTATTTGTGCTTCTTGATGTAAAGGGGGAAAAAAAAAAAACAAACCCTCATCATTTTCAGCAGCTTTTCCCTGCTAAATTTATCAAAGCCTTTAAATAAGACAGGTCTCAGAGAGAATATTGGGAGTGGGGAAAACTTGATATTCCTTAGAGGTGTTTTTTTGGGCTTGATTAACTATTTCTATTTATGATATTTATCAGAGTGTGATGGTGATTCTCTAATGTATTAAATGTGTCCTCTGCCTTCAAAAAAAGCTGCCTCAGGATGATACTTAAAAACCTTCTCCACCAAGTATAAAATAAACCAAGATTTACTCCCAGCCCTGAATTCACTCAGTGACAAAGAAATGAAACTGCTGAGCTCCAGTGAAGGGCCACAAAAAACAAAGATTGTCCCCAAAAATAGTTCATTAAAGAGCCAAATTCTCCCTTTGACATTCCACGGTTGGTGTTCAGTGCTGGGGAAAATCCCTGTGGAAAGGATTCCTGATGCTCCCCTTCTTCCTCTTGCTCTCCTCCAGCCTCTCCTGCAAAATCCAGCTGGGATTTTCCACGGTCCATAAAATCTGTGTTGGCTGAACAAACCCATTTCCACATCAGGACCCCCCAGTCTGATAAGAGCTGGGAGCTGAGGATGTGCCAATCACACCCCCCTGCTTTGAGAACAGTTTTAGACACGATCCCCAGGAGAGATTTCCTTAAAAACGAATTTCCAGTGCTGAATCCTGCCTGGAAATCTGGGAGAAGCATGTGGATTTGATTAGATGATATATAATATATGCTATAGTATATATTATAAATTATAAATTATAAATTATATATTATAAATTCTATATTCTATGTTATATATTCTATATTCTATATTCTATATTCTATATTCTATATTCTATATTATATAGTATATACTATATAGTATATAGTATATGGTATATAGTATATAGTATATATTATGTTATATGTTATATGTTTTATGTTTCATATTTTATGTTTTATGTTTTATATTTTATTTCATATTTCACATTTTTAGTAGATTTTATATTTTATTTTTATGTTTTATTTTATTTTAGTTTTATTTATTTTAGTTTAGTTTAGTTTTATTTTGTTCTATTTTATTTTATTTTTTGTGTTCCGAACATTATTTCAGAATCAAAGAAAAATTAAATGAAGCCCTCGTTGATTTTTCTGCTCATCCAGGATATTCCAGACACAGGAGAATGAAGGAAAAAGAAATGGACAGAGAATATGGAGGGGATGAACTTTAATTTTTTAGCCTGTGGGTGTGAATGGGCAGAAGAGCATTTTGGGCTGGGGGAAGAACATGGAATCGGATTGACTTTATTTTTATTTATTGGCTAAAAATCCACAATCAGGGCAAGCACGGTGCAGAAATTTTTCCAAACTCGAGTGGCACAAGTGATGTGGCTCCTGTTTGGACTCGATGGTCTTTGAGGGCTCTCCCAACCCAAATAATTCCATGATTTTGGAGCCTTTCCTCCATCCTCTCTGTGATCACGTGAATTTCTTGGGGTTTGGATCATTTAGATTTTAATTCCTGTCCGAGTTCTGCCCCTCCTGCTCATGTCTGAGCCCGAAATGATGTGAGCAGCATTTATTGACCAGAAAATCTTTTTAAAAACCCATTCACTAATGGCACAATCCCCACGGGAGCACTGGGCACCTTTCTCCAGGCTTTCCACCCCTGCATCCATTTATCCATGGCCAGAGATGGATTCCCTGGGCTCTGCCATTTCTGCTGGAAATGTGGAATTATGGCCAAACTTATCACGAGGTGCTGCTGCTGTTCATCACACCTGGCCATAATTCTCAGCTCTGCTCCATAGCTCCGAGTGGGGAAGCAGCGAAATTCCAGCAGTAAATCCTGGAAGATACTGTCTGTTAACATTTAATGGGTGTCACCACAGGGCAGTAAATAATTCCTGCTGCAAAATCCTACAGCTTCCCCCATTTTGTTATTCTTTGAACTCTGGTGAAGCCCAAACCAACCCAACCTTTGGATTAAGCAGGAGATTTTTTTTTTTTTTTTCCCGGAGTCAGGGTTATCCCGATTAACATCTTCCTCTCCTGTTATTCCTTTAAAAGCAGAGGATAAATGTTGGCTGTGCTGAACGCTCACAAACTCTGCTGGGTTCTTATTTCAGCCAAATTTCATTTCAGCGTTGTCACCATCCCATGCCTGAGGACACTTTTCCTTCATTAGCACTTCCATTCACACGGGAGAGGGTTGGAATTCCTGTGAATTTTGCAGGAGATGGCTGCCAGTGGAGCTGGGGATACCCTGCAGGGAGAAATCGGAATAATTCCATTATTCCTGACCCTCAGCCAGGCACAGGCAGCTCCAGTCAGCAAAATCGGGAATAATAATTTGGTTGGGAGGATGTGTTGAGGCTGATCAATAGGAAATCCTCATGGGAGGCAGCACCACAAAAATCAGGAGCAGAAGGGAATTCTCATCTTAAGGAGGCCAAGGATGAAAATGTCATGGAATGCCAGAGTTGTTTGGGTTGGGAAAGCCCTCAGAGGTCATCAAATCCAAATGTTTCCATGTCCCAAAGTGCCACATTCCCAAATCTGTTAAATCCCCCTGGAGATGTGACTCCACCCCTGTCCTGTGCAGGGCTGGACAACTCTTTCCTTGAAGAAAATATTCCCAAAATCCAGCCTGAACCTCCCATGGCACAACCTGGGGCCTTTTCCTGTCCTCCTGTTCCTTGTGCCAATCCCCACCTGGCTCCATCCTCCTTCCATGTCAGTGAGAGATCCCTGAAATTCACATCCAAAAATCCCAAAATGGAGTTTGGAGGGGTCATCCTGATCCTTGTACCTACCAATCCCCAGCTGGCTCCATCCTCCTTCCACGTCAGTGACAGATCCCTAAAATTCACATCCAAAAATGGAGTTTGGAGGGGACATCCTGATTCTTGTGCCAATCCCCACCTGGCTCCATCCTCCTTCCATGTCAGTGACAGATCCCTAAAAATCACATCCAAAAATCCCAGACTGGAGCTTGGAGGGGTCATGTCCTCTCATCCTCTCATCCTGATCCTTGTACCAATCCCAACCTGGCTCCATCCTCCTTCCACGTCAGTGACAGATCCCTAAAAATCACATCCAAAAATGGAGTTTGGAGGGGTCATCCTGATTCTTGTGCCAATCCCAACCTGGCTCCATCCTCCTTCCATGTCAGTGGCAGATCCCTAAAAATCACATCCAAAAGTCCCAGACTGGAGCTTGGAGGGGTCGTGTCCTCTCATCCTCTCATCCTGTTCCTTGTACCAATCCCCACCTGGCTCCATCCTCCTTCCACATCAGTGGCAGATCCCTAAAAATCACATCCAAAAATGGAGTTTGGAGGGGTCACCCTGTTCCTTGTACCGACCAAACCCCACCTGGCTCCATCCTCCTTCCATGTCAGTGACAGATCCCTAAAAATCACATCCAAAAGTCCCAAAGTAGAGCTTGGAGGGGTCATCCTGATCCTTGTACCAATCCCAACCTGCTCCATCCTCCTTCCATGTCAGTGACAGATCCCTAAAAATCGCATATAAAAATCCCAAAGTGGAGCTTGGTGGACTCTTCCCAGTATCCCGGAGTGTGACTTCAGGAAAAGAATTCAAACCCCACAACATCAGCAACTTAAAAAATTGCTCCTGCCTTCCAAGCCAGACTTTTGGGATGAGACACAACTTATTGGGATTCCTCCTCGATTCATGCCCCAGCTCTGACCTCCCAAAATTCCTTCCCACTTTGTCCCCTCCCAGTCACTCGTGGCAGGAATAATTAGGAGGAGGAAGAGGAGGCATGAAACAAACCCCAAACAGGGAATCAACGTGGGAGAAGCATCCTCAAATCCTGTCCCTGTCCCAGTGCTTGGTGGGGTTTTACTCCTCTCACCTGTGCCCAACCCACCACCAGAATTAAAGCACAGGGGCTGTGGAGGTTAATTATTAATTATTAATTACCCACAAATAACGATTGAAAGTCGATGATGCAAACCTCAAAACGATGCAGCGCGGCTCCATTTGTTTCAGGGATATCCAGAACATTTTCCTGTGCCCAAGACTTCCCTCTCCTGCCATGGCAGGAATATCGGAGCCACATCAGCCTGCAAAGGCTTCTGCAGGAAATTGGGTTTTTCTCTCTATTAGGAGCATTCCATTCTTGTGATTAAAATCAGACAACAATGTTTTCCCCCGTTAAAGTGCAGTGTGCGAAGCACAGCTCTGCTGGAACTGGGTTTTGAAATCCTTATCTAAAGTGCTCGGGAAAGGCATTCATAAATAAGGATGAGAAATGTCAACTGCGCTGCTGGCGTGGTGCAGGGTCTGTGCTTGCTGTGAGTTATGGACAACAGGCTTTGGGGGAATAGTAATAATAATAATAATAATAATAATAATAATAATAATAATAATAATAATAATAATAATAATAATAATAATAATAACAATAATAAATAAAAACAACTATAATCATTATAGAATTATAATAATAGAATATAATATACAATTATATATAATATAATATAATATAATATAATATAATATAATATAATATAATATAAATAATAATAAGAATTATTATTTATATTTATATTATTTATATTTATATATTAGATTATATATATAATTTAGATATTATATTATATATAATTTATATTTATTTATATTTACATTATTATTTATATTATTTCTATAATAACTAGTATTATTATATAATTATAATAATATAATATAATATAATATAATATAATATAATATAATATAATATAATATAATGTAATGTAATGTAATGTAATATAATATAATATAATATGATATAATATAAATAAAAATAAGAATTATTATTTATATTTATATTATTTATATTTATATATTAGATTATATATATTATTTATATATTATATTATATATAATTTATATTTATTTATATTTACATTATTATTTATATTATTTCTATAATAACTAGTATTATTATATAATTATAATAATATAATATAATATAATATAATATAATATAATATAATATAATATAAATAATAAAAAGAATTATTATTTATATTTATATTATTTATATTTATATATTAGATTATATATATTATTTATATATTATATTATATATATAATTTATATTTATTTATATTTACATTATTATTTATATTTTTCTATAATAACTATTATTATATAATAATATAATATAATATAGTATAGTATAGTATCATATAATATAGTATAGTATAATATAATATAATATAATGTAATGTAATGTAATATAATATAACATAATATAATATAATATAATATAATATAATATAATATAATGTAATGTAATATAATATAATATAATATATATAATAATAAGAATTATTATTTATATTTATATTATTTATATTTATATATTAGATTATATATATTATTTATATAGTATATTATATATATAATTTATATTTATTTATATTTAAATTATTATTTATATTTTTCTAGAATAACTATTATTATTATATAAGAATATAATATAATATAATATAGTATAGTATAGTATAATATAATATAAATAATAAGAAGAATTATTATTTATATTTATATTATTTATATTTATATATTAGATTATATATATTATTTATATATTATATTATATATATAATTTATATTTATTTATATTTACATTATTATTTATATTTTTCTAGAATAACTATTATTATTATATAATAATATAATATAATATAATATAGTATAGTATAGTATAATATAATATAGTATAGTATAATATAATATAATATAATGTAATGTAATGTAATATAACATAACATAACATAATATAATATAATATAATATAATATAATATAATATAATATAATATAATATAATATAATATAATATAATATAATATAATATAATATAATATAATATAATATAATATAATATAATATAATATAATATAATATAATGTAATGTAATATAATATAATATATATAATAATAAGAATTATTATTTATATTTATATTATTTATATTTATATATTAGATTATAGATATTATTTATATATTATATTATATATATAATTTATATTTATTTATATTTACATTATTATTTATATTTTTCTATAATAACTATTATTATTATATAATAATATAATATAATATAATATAGTATAGTATAATATAATATAGTATAGTATAGTATAATATAATATAGTATAGTATAGTATAATATAATATAGTATAATATAATATAATATAATATAATATAATATAATATAATATAATATAATATAACATATAATATATAATAATATATAATTATAATTATAATTATAATTATAAGATATAATAATATAATTAAATAATGATAATGATAATGATAATAATAATAATAATAATTATTATTATTATTATTAATATTAATATTATTATTATTATTATTATAGTAGTGTTGTACATTTTTCCCCCTGAACTCCAATGTAATTCTAAGTGAGCTCTGTGCCCCCTTGCCCTCAGAGTGTCCCCACGTGCTGAGGGGTTGGTGACCCTCGGAGCTGGCCGTGGCTCTGACGAGCTGCTCTCACAAATCCTCCGTCCCCAAGTGACATTTCTGTGCCAGGGAGAGGCCACTTCACTGGGGCCGCTTTAAAAAAGGGCCCGAGGAAGGGCCGAGGGTCGGAGCAGGAGCCCTGAGGGAAATGCTGGGGGCGCTGCTGCGGTGGCAGCCCCGTTCTGACAAAGTGAGCTGGGGGCAGAGGGCACCGAGCTGCTCCGGGCTTCCCCCCGAGACCTCGGAAACTCCCAGTTCCACACAGGGACCCTTCGGAGCCTGAGGAGGGGCTCTGGGGGCTCCCACCCCTCCTTTTCCTTTGGAGAGAAACGTCAGCCCAAAGTCTTCGGAGAAAAAGCCAAAATCGTAATTTTATGTCAATTTAAATCTCCAAATCCGGGGCAAACTCAACGTTCCTCCCCCGCTGCTCCCTCCTGCCAGCACAGCTGATTCCAGATTTCTGAGTGTTCCCAACGTTCCCTGCTCATCCCAGCTCAGCTGATAACGGAGCTGACACGTTCCTGCAGGATTTTAACACCCCCTGGCCACACCTGCACCTGCAGGACCCCCCAGAGTCCACCAGGAACGATCAGCCAGCCCATTCCTCCCTTCTGGATGTGCCTGAGTGTAGGAGGTGTGAGCTGGGCTTTGCACCACTCGGGAGTGGTTTGTCATCACTCTTGTCTGGGTTTTTTTTCAGAGCCAGGATTATTAGAAAGGTGATTGAGGTGATTCTCATACTGGGGTTGGATGTTTATTGGATCTTATCAGAAATTACACAAAGTGTGACAGCACCTCCAGCTCCTCAAAGCACCTCAAAGATTGAATGGAAATCCACCCCCAATCCCAAAGTTTGAATTGAAATCCACCCCAATACCCCAAAGCTTGGATGGAAATCCGCCCCAATATCCCAAAGTTTGAATTGAAATCCACCCCAATACCCCAAAGCTTGGATGGAAATCTACTCCAAACCCCAAAGCTTGGATGGAAATCCACCCCAATATCCCAAAGCTTGGATGGAAATCCACCCCAATCCCAAAGCTTGGATGGAAATCCACCCCAATATCCCAAAGATTGGATGGAAATCCACCCCAATCCCAAAGTTTGAATTGAAATCCACCCCAATACCCCAAAGCTTGGATGGAAATCTACTCCAAACCCCAAAGCTTGAATTGAAATCCACCCCAATACCCCAAAGATTGGATGGAAATCCACCCCAATCCCAAAGCTTGGATGGAAATCCACCCCAATATCCCAAAGCTTGGATGGAAATCCACCCCAATCCCAAAGTTTGAATTGAAATCCACCCCAATACCCCAAAGCTTGGATGGAAATCCACCCCAACCCCAAAGCTTGGATCCTTCCCTTGGGATAGGATTCCCGTATTCTGACTTGGGTGTTTATTATATCTTATTAAAGAATTACACAAAGTGTGGCAGCACCTCCAGCTCCTTGCTGGAAGTGGGGAAAGGCTCCAGCTGAGGCTGCTCCAAGGCCTTTTAAAGCCAAACAAACCAATAAAAGTTTAACCCCTCCATTATTGATCCTTTTGACCCAATAATGGATTCCCACCACCCTTAGAGTGACATTTGACCAACCAAAGGTCACTGCCTGAGTTCTGGGGAGAAGAAGGAAGAGAAGATGAACAAAGAAAAAGACACCACCCCAAATTCTCCATCCTGTCCCACATCCACCCCTGTCCTGTAAAAACCTCAAATTTAAACCCCATCCCCCAGTGCAAACACACACACCTGACCCACTGCACATTGGGGATTTCTAACTCATTATTCACATTTCCAAGCCTTCTCCAAGGTTCCAGCTCCAGAGCAGTGTTTGCCAGGGGGTCTGTGCCTGGGAGCACAGAAAGCTCCAAAACTCCACATTCCTGAGATCCAAGCCCTGAGTGTCTGCAGCCACCTGGACCAGCCCATCCCCACCACGGAGCTCCCTGGAGCTGTGGGATGTGTGGGGATCTGGAAAACCTGGGATTCCTGCCTTCAGGAACCACTTTTCCTTTGTTTTCCTCCAGTCTCTACCAGCTGGCACTGACGGGAGTGCAGCAAAAGGGAATTTGAGACTTTTCTCTGCCTGTTCCATCCCCCCTGTCCGTGTGTCCGTCTGCAGGACACCCCTGTGGCCTCACAAGCACCAACCACCCCCACAAATTCCTGATTTCCCCTCTTTTTTTTCTGGAATCTGTCACACAAACCACACAATTTCCTGCTCCCAGAGGCAGCCAGCAGCTCCCTGTGTTACATAATCCTGGGCAGAGCTCGATGTTTGTTGGTTTATTCCTCTGCAGGAGCTTCCAGTTCTTCCTCCTCTGATTCTGCCTCGTTTGGATCCAGGAAATATGCAGCTCCTGGAATATTTGGATCCTGGAAATATGCAGATTTCCCCGAAAACTCAATTGGAATTGTGGAAGCAAATGGGATTTTATGCATGGGGATCCTTGTAAGAGCTTCAAAGTGAGCATTTATTCTGTGGGATTTGAGAGCACTGGCTGGGATTGACGAGGGATGGAGGGACAGGACACAGGGAATGGCTTCCACTGAAAAAGGGGAAATTTAAAAGGGATTTTGGGAAGGAATTCCTCCCTGTGAGGGAAATATTCCCAGGATCTGCATATTCCAGCATCCTGAAACCAGAGGGACTGGAAGGTTCTTGGCAGGAAAGTTGGAGGTGACAAAACATTGAGTAAAAGAAATAAATAGAGACAAGCTCAGGAAAAACGGAATTCCCGATTTTTCCAGAGATAAACTCTCTGCCTTGGAATAAATAATTTTGGCTGCTCTATTCTCTGCGGGGCTGGAGGGGCAAGGAATTCTCCTGAACCACGAGCTGGTTTGGGTTGGGAAGGACCACGGACAGGGACACTTTCTGCTCGCCCAGGTTGCTCCAGGCCGGGTCCAGCTGGGCTTTCTGGATTCTCCATCCCCATCCCATCCCTGTCCCCTCCCACCAGGCTCGGGATGTCGCTGGGAACAGGACACAGCTCGTGGTGAGTGGGAACAAAATCCTCAGGGTGGCATCACCCAGAGCTCACTGCTCCTCACAGCCAGGCCAGGACCCAGAACCAGCAAAGGGTTTCATTTCCCAACTCCCCAGCAGCAGCCACTAATTAATACGGGTTATTAATTACCAGAAACGCGGTAAATTAACCCCTTAGTTTCCCACCTCTGCCTCTTCACATCACAAAAATACAACCAGTGATGGTTAAACCCAACCTGATTATTTCTGGAGCAGGTATTTCCCACAAACAAACGTGGGATGAGGGGATGCAGAGAGAGCTGGAATGTCTCCAGTTAACCCTGGGGGTGGGGGAAAATTCCCTTTCCCTTTTCCCTGTCCCTCAGGTCTCCTGCTCCTCACCTTTGATCCCACGTTTTCCCCCGTGGCTGGACGTGGGGAATGTTTAATGCCCCAAAGCCAGGCTTGGGAAGGGGCAGATGTTATGGAATCCTGGAATGGTTTGGATGAGAAGGAACCTTCAACCCATCCAGTTCCATGGCAGGGACAGCTCCCACTGACCCAGATTATCCCAGCCTGGCCTGGGACACTTCCAGGGATCCAGGGGCAGCCACAGCAAATCTGGGAATTCCATCCCAGCCAGGAATTCCTTCCCAATATCCCATCTAAACCTGCCCATGGCATCTTGGATTGGAGGGGACCTCCAAGTCCATCCAGTCCCACCATGGGCAGGGACACCTTCCACTATCCCAGGCTGCTCCAGCTGGGCCTGGAACAGGGATCCAGGGACATCCCATATTTCTTCCCCAAATCCCATTGAAACCAGCACATGGAATCCTGAATTCCTTTGGGTTGGAAGGGACCTGAAATCCCATCAGAGCCACCCCTGCCATGGCAGGGACACCTCCCACTGTCCCAGGGGGCTCCAGCCTGGCCTGGGACACTTCCAGGGATCCAGGGGCAGCCACAGCAAATCTGGGAATTCCAGCCCAGCCCCTCACACCCTCATTCCATCCCCAATCCCATCCATCCCGGCCCTCTGGCCGTGTCCTGTCCCTGTGTCCCATCCCTCCATCCCTTGTCAATCCCAGCCAGTGCTCTCAAATCTCACAGAATAAATGCTCACTTTGGAGCTCTTACCAAGACCCCCCCATGCATTTTCGCATTTGCTTCCACAATTCCAATTGAATTTTCGGGAAATCTGCATATTTCCAGGAGGCAAAATCCCCAAAAAAGTCCACCAGCCACTTCTCCATGGAGACAGACCTGCTAAAATAAAGTCTCCACACAAATTTTTTAGCCAGTGTGGGGTAGGAGGCTGGGAATGCCCCATCCCTGCCATCCTCAGGCAAGGATGATGGAGCTGATCCCATTTCATGAGAAAAGCCCCTGCCCAAAGTCAGCTGGGCTCTGGCTGGGGCTGAATTAATGGAATTTAGGACAAAAAGGATGAGTTTGCTCCCCTGGTGTGACACTCTGTGGGGCTGCTCAGTGTTGAGGCCAAGCTAAATAAATCCCATCTCAAAATTCTTAGAAATCCAACCCAAACTGCAGTGGATTTTCCAGGGCTGCTTTGTGTTGATGTCAGGTGTCTTCTGTCCACCCTTGGCCGTTTCTTTGTGCCAATTAAAATCACAACCCACGGAACATCCTGGGTGGGAAGGGACCCACAGGGATCCCAGATCCAACCCCCAGACCCCCCAAATTCCCACCTTTCCCCTGAGAGAGTTGTCCAAACACTCCCGGGGCAGGTTTGGTTCTGAACCAGGGGAGAGGCAGAAGCTGCAGCATCTTCTGACGAAAATCTGTTCGATTTACAGCTCAGTTTGATGCACCTTGAACATTCTCACACTTCCAGCAAGCCAGGGACAAGCTGGAATATCTGGAATGAGCCTCCAGCCCTCCCAAATTTCCCCAGCATATGCAGGGAAGCAGCTGCCAATCTCAGTGTACATCTGATGAGGCAGCTCTGGAAAAATAGAGAGGAACTATTTTCTAACAGAGCCTCTTATGAGTCAATCTGAGCTCAAATTTCCACATTCTGTGACTAAATATTGGTTACACAAGAGGAATCCGGGCCCAGTTTCTCCCGTGCTGATTGGGATTTGCTCAATTAAATAATGCCAGGCTGACTTGTCTTTAATTTGTGTTTTCAAGTCCAGCACCAGGCTGGACTCGGTGATCCTGGCAGGTCCCTCAGGATAATCTCGGGTTCTGTGAGCTCTTTGAAGTGATAATGTTAATTTTTCATACTTGTGGCAGGAGCTGGAGGGTGTTTGAAGCTCACTCCAGCGGAATCAAGGAGGTTTTGCCATGGAAAACTCGATGGATGGTGCCAGCCAGGCCATTTTTTGGGATGAGGGACAAACTCCACAATCCTGATCATTTTTTGGCCTGCAGACCACACGGGCACTGTGAGTGTTCATTTAAATCACTGTGCTAATCCAGAACTCTGCCAGGAATGATGGATTTTCCCAGAAAACAGATCCCTGTGCCCCCCGACCTCCCAAAATTCAGGGAAAGCTGAGCCTTTGCTGCCCCAGTTGGATCCCACAGTTGAAACTGAAACACTCCTGGAATCTCCTGGACATTTTCCCTTCCCAAACTCCAACCCCTGCTTTGTTGAGCCAAGACCAAACTGGAACTGTGAGCTGGAAATCGAGTGGGAAAAGGAAAATGGGACAAATTGCCTGGATTTGGGGATCCCAGCCCTGCTGCAAAGGGAGTGAAGGGATGGTGCAGCCTCCCAGAGGATCCTGCAATCCTGATTTCAGTGGGAAGGACCCTAAAGCTCATCCCAGGCTCGCCACCCTGCCAGGGAACAATTCCTTCCCAATATCCCACAGTGGCAGTGGGAGCCATTCCCTGGGTCCTGTCCCTCCATCCCTTATCCCAAATCTCTCTCCAGCTCTCCTGGAACCCCTTTAGGCCCTGGAAGTCTCTCTAGAACCTTCTTTTCTCCAGGCTGGACTCTCCCAGGTATTCCCTATTTATTTACCCCCTGCAAATGTGTTTTATCCACAATAAACCCCAGGGCTTTACACACATCTTCATTGGAACTGCTCCTTTGGGATGTTTTGGGGGATTTTCGTTCCTATCCCAACCCCTGGCATTCTGTCAGGATGCAGATCCTCCAATATTTGGGGTTTTTTGGGGACGTTCTCATCACGTTCTCAGCCCCGTGATGCTGCTAAACCCGAGCCCCAGACTCCACCCACAGAGTGCTCTGATCTCCGGGGAGGGACAAGCAGCTCATTTTTATTTCTCTTTCAAGCCTCGTTTAGGTTTGGGATTCTGTCTCTTCCCTCAATCCCGAATTTCAGCAGCTCTCAGGATAACAAGGCTTGAGACTCACAATCCAAACAGAACCAAAACTCAGAGAAAATCAGAGGCTGTAATGAATCTGCCCATCAAATGTCAGCCAGAATTGTCCTTTTTCCCCCCTGAAATGTCAATATAAAAAAGGTTGGATACAAGGGGTGCAGGAATGAATTTTTCCAAGTGCAGGATGTGTTGGTGGAATAGGTTGGCCCAGACTACCCCCATGGAATTGATGCCATCCTCCCCTAATGAGGATCATAATTCCAGCAGTGCCTTTGTGACACAATCCCCACAGCAGAATTAACCTGCGACATGTTGGGGCAGCGAAAACAGAACAAGAACCTGAGTAATTATGGGCAATAAAATCCAAAAATTGTTGCAGAATAATAAAAAATCTTCATGTTTTGCCTCCCTGGTTCATCATTGTAATCGCACCTTTGGAATCATTGCTCCAAATCCCGTTGCTGTCCCAAATTTGGGATGTTTTTAGAAGAATCCTGCTGTGGATTTTGCTTTTCATATCCAGAATTTCAGGCAGCCTCATCCCTGGATTTTTACCACGCCCTGTTCGACTGCACGGCTGTTTGGAGAATCAAAGAATTTGGATTATTAAGGACAAAGAAAATAATTTAATAGGATTGAATAACACTGAAGAATTTTGAATAACCAAATAATATTGAATAATATTGAAGGGTATTGAATAATTGAATAATATTGAAGAATATTGAATAACATTGATTAATTGAATAGGGTTGAATAATATTGAATAATTGAATAACATTGAAGAATATTGAAGAATATTAATTACTTGAATAGGATTGAATAATATTGAAGAATTTTGAATAACTGAAGAATATTGAAGAATACTGAATAATATTGATTAATTGAATAGGCTTGAATAATATTGAAGAATTGAATAACATTGAAGAATATTGAAGAATATTAATTACTTGAATAGAATTGAGTAATATTGAGTAATTGAATAGGATTGAATAGGATTCAATAGGTGGATTCCATGGATTTATGCTGAATTTATGGGGCTGTATTCCATGGATTTATGCTGAATTTTTGGGGCTGTATTCCATGGATTTATGCTGAATTTGTGGAGCTGTATTCCATGGATTTATGCTGAATTTGAGGAGGTAGAATCCATGGATTCATGTTGAATTTGTGGAGCTATATTCCATGGATTTATATTGAATTTGTGGGGCTGTATTCCATGGATTCATGCTGAATTTGTGGGGCTGTATTTCATGGATTTATGCTGAATTTGAGGAGGTAGAACCCATGGATTTATGTTGAATTTTTGGGGCTGTATTCAATGGATTCATGCTGAATTTGTGGGGCTGTATTCCACGGATTTGTGCTGAATTTGTGGGGCTGTATTCCATGGATTTATGTTGAATTTGTGGGGCTATATTCCATGGATTTATGCTGAATTTGAGGAGGTAGAATCCATGGATTTATGTTGAATTTGTGGGGCTGTATTCCATGGATTTATGCTGAATTTGTGGAATTTATGACAAGAAGGTTTTGGAAGAGTTCAAATTGGGAAAAAACAACGAGGCTGTTGTGAAACTTCTCTCCTGTTCATCCTTTTGCCGCCCTTCCTTATTTTTTTATTTTTTTTTCCCCCAGAAGGAAAAGCAGCAATTTCTCATTCAATTTTAAGGAAAGAAACACCTTCGTGGCAATTTTTAATCTCTTCTCTTCCTACCCTGGCAGCAAGGGATGCATTTGGTGGGGACAGAGGACAACAGGAGCAATCCCAAACCTTCCCCAATGGGATGGAGAATCCCATTTTGGATTGGAATTGGAGAATCCCATTTTGGATTGGAATTGGAGAATCCAATTTTGGATTGGAATTGGAGAATCCCATTTTGGATTGGAATTGGAGAATCCAATTTTGGATTGGAATTGGAGAATCCCATTTTGGATTGGAATTGGAGAATCCGAAGTTTGGATTGGAATTGGAAAATCTGAATTTCGGATTGGAATTGGACAATCCGAATTTCGGATTGGAATTGGAAAATCCGATTTTCCTGCCTGTTTTTTTGTGGTTGTTTGACTCCATTCTCCAGCTCTGGGCTCCAGCCTCTCCACCTCCATCATCATCAGCAGGAGCAGGAGACCCCTGGGGAGCTGGGAATGGATTTAAAACTGGATTTTATAAGTTTTGGAGGAATGGGAAGGGGAGGGAGAAGAAGGAAAGCACCACAGAGCCTCTCCTTAGAGCCTGGAGTGCTCCCTGGTGCCAGCAGGAGAAGAAAAGAAGGATTTGATATAATTACATGCACATTTGTGCTATGATATATATGCACACAGATGCATTTCCACATGCATGGGAGGATGTGCATATTTTGGGGTGGGTGGGCTGCACACACTCATCCGAGGGGGAGGGAGCCATAAATATTTTTGGAGTCTCTCTGCACACATTTTGCAACCCATAAATCAGATTTTTGGTGACGTGCAGCGCAGCTGAATATTGGAGATAAATGCAACTTTCAGGCCATGATTTCTGAATCAAAACCGAGAGTTTTAAATTCACTGGCAGCTTTTATAAATCAGTGGCCCAGGATGTAAAAGCCCAAGCACGGGGATGTGCAGAGTTTTAATTTCTCCCTGTAAATCAGAGTGGGAGGAGGTGGGAGAGAGTGAAAAAGGGAAATAGGCTGTGGGGGGTTCAGTGTTTTTTTGTAGAAACACACAGGGAAATACAGGAGAGCTGGAGAGGGACTGGGACAAGGAGGAACAGGACACAGGGAATGGCTTCAAAGTGACAAAGGGCAGGGCTGGATGGGATATTGGGAAGGAATTCCTGGCTGGGATGGAATTCCCAGATTTGCTGTGGCTGCCCCTGGATCCCTGGAAGTGTCCCAGGCCAGGCTGGGATAATCTGGGACAGTGGGAGGTGTCCCTGCCATGGAACTGGATGGGTTGAAGGTTCCTTCTCATCCAAACCATTCCAGGATTCCATAACATCTGCCCCTTCCCAAGCCTGGCTTTGGGGCATTAAACATTCCCCACGTCCAGCCACGGGGCAAAACGTGGGATCAAAGGTGAGGAGCAGGAGACCTGAGGGACAGGGAAAAGGGAAAGGGAATTTTCCCCACCCCCAGGGTTAACTGGAGACATTCCAGCTCTCTCTGCATCCCCTCATCCCACGTTTGTTTCCTCCAAACATTCCGGTGCTCCCTGCCGAAATCCATCCTGGGGAGGGGAATTTTCAAGCAGCATCTGTGGATGTGCAGAGCAGGAATGTTTTTAAACACTTCCCTCGCTGCATCCTGGGCTCTGGGACAGGATCCACAGGCAGAAATGAGGAGGGCTGGATTTCCAGGCTTCTCATGGAATGAGTGACAGGGTTTGTGTCACTGCAGCTTCCCCGGTGAGGAATAAAGATGGGATTCACTAATCCAAAATGTACTCAGAACTGTGGGTTGGAGGAGTGAGGCTGGATTCCATCCCAAATCCCAAATCCCAAATCCCAACTCCAGGTGGGAATGGTCACTCCAGCCCTCCCAGATCCAAGCAGGGCAGAGAGCTCAGCAAACTGCACAGACAGTGGGACCCACTAAAAATAAATTATTGATTATTCAGCACAAAAATATTTCCTAGGGGGAATTGTCTTGGCACAAGGGGTTGTCCAAGGAGGAATACAGGAAGGCATTAAAATCCTGATTTTTGTGATCCCAACGTGCTTGGCTCTCACAATCCCAAACCAGCACAGGGAGCTAATTATAACCCCTGGGATTTCAGAGTGGAATTCCATAAATGCACAAATAAAGAGTCCAAGCCAGAGCTGCTCAGATCAGCCCAAATCCAAGGAATTCAGCTGAGGAATCAAAGCATGGATCAAGGATCAGGCACAAGAAGTTGTAAGTTCTGATGGAAGATAATGGTCATAAATGCGTTTTACATGTAAAACCACATTTGAATTCCCATATAAAACCAGAAACCTTCCCTCCTTATTCCAGTGAGAATCATATAAAAGCAGCTTCGTTCAATAATTGAAATACTCCAAAACTGCAAATGCATGGATGCAAACAATAAGAAAAACTGGTATAAAAAATGATTTCCATTCATGTTTGCAGCCTGCAGATGCTGCAGAACTCTCCAGACATGGATGGTGGAGCCTTGGAATGGTTTGGGCTGGAAGGGACCTCACAAACCATCAAATTCCACCCCTGCCATGGCAGGGACACCTCCCACTGTCCCAGGGGGCTCCAGCCTGGCCTGGGACACTTCCAGGGATCCAGGGGCAGCCACAGCAAATCTGGGAATTCCAGCCCAGCCCCTCCCCACCCTCATAGGGAGGAATTCCTTCCCAATATCCGATCCATCCCATCCCCTCATCTTCCTCCCATCCCTCCCCTCCTGTCCCATGCCCTCCTGTCCTTCCTTCCCATCCCCTTCTGTCCTAACCCCTCCTGTCCTTCCTGTCCCTTCCAATCCCATCCCCTCCTGTTCCTCCCAGTCCCTCCTGTCCTTCCCATTCCCTCCCATCCTTCCCATCCCCTCCTGTCCTTCCATCCCCTCCCCTCCTGTCCCATCCCCTCCTGTCATCCCATCCCCTCCTGTCCCATCCCCTCCTGTCCTTCCATCCCCTCCCCTTCTTTCCCATCCCCTTCCCTCCTGTCCCATCCCCTCCTGTCCTGTCCCATCCTTCCCGTCCAGCTGTGGCCTCCATGGATCCTTCTGTGCACCCTTCCCACCTCCAGGCAGGATCCCACATGCAGGTCTGGGAAGCTGAGAGGGACATGGAGATTTTTTCCCCAATAAAGCCAGGGCTCTCCTGGGTCTGTGGGTGCTGTTCCAGACCAGCATCTCCCAGGATCACCTTCTCCTTTCAGGGCTGGAAATGGCTGGAATTGACGGTTTTGGAGGCCTTTTCCAACCGAAATGATTCCATGATTTTCTCTGCTGCCTCTGAAATCCATCCCTCACCTGTGATGGGAGCATCACTAATGAGTTATCCATGGGAACTGCCCGTGCTGGAATTTTGGCTTCCCATTCCCAGGCTGCTGTCCCATGGGTTAAACACTCACTGGAGATCAGTTCAGACCTAAACTCAGGCTCAGAGAGGTTCATATTTACCTTAATCCCTCTTTTTTTTAATTTTTTTTTTTTTATTTGGATAAGCCCTCCATAATTTCACAACTCTGCTGCTTTTTTCATCCCTAGACAATCCCAAGGGACAAAAAAGGGACTGTGCCAATACTTTTCCAAGCCAACCTCACCTCCAGGTTTTCCTGGACAGGTATTGGCACGATCCCTATTAGCTGTTAAGTTCTTAATTAACTTTATTGTTATAATCTCCACCTCGTTTGCACTGGGTGAGGAAACCTTGATTTGCATGATCAGACAAGCCCGGATTGCTGACAGAACCGGCAAAGCAGGAATTGAGGAAAATCAGGGAAGTCCTTCCCTGCCACCCACACCACGGCATCCCAGTGGCTGGAATTGGGAATGGAAAAACAAATGTTGGGATTGGGAATGGAAAAACAAATTTTGGGATTGGGAATGGAAAAACAACTGGGATTGGGAATGGAACAACTGCTGGGATTGGGAATGGAAAAACAGCTGCTGGGATTGGGAATGGAACAACTGCTGGGATTGGGAATGGAAAAAAAAAACTGCTGGGATTGGGAATGGAAAAACAAATGTTGGAATTGGGAATGGAAAAACAACTGCTGGGATTGGGAATGGAAAAACAAATGTTGGAATTGGGAATGGAAAAACAAATGTTGGAATTGGGAATGGAAAAACAACTGCTGGGATTGGGAATGGAAAAAAAAAACTGCTGGGATTGGGAATGGAGAAACAACTGCTGAGATTGGAAAACAAATGTTAGAATTGGGAATGGAAAAACAACTGCTGGGACTGGGAATGGAACAACTGCTGGGATTTGGAATGGAAAAAAAACTGCTGGGATTGGGAATGGAAAAACAACTGCTGGGATTGGGAATGGAAAAACAACTGCTGGGATTGGGAATGGAAAAACAACTGCTGGGATTGGGAATGGAAAAACTTCTGGAATTGGGAATGGAAAAACAACTGCTGGGATTGGGAATGGAAAAACTGCTGGAATTAGGAATGAAACACCTGCTGGGATTGGGAATGGAACATCTGTAAACCCCAAAACTCCTCCAGTTTTCCTGCTCAGCAGAGCTTTCCAAGCCGGAGGAATTATTTTGGCCGGGCTGGCATGGAGCCCATCACAGCTTTTTGTTCCTGAGAGCCTCTGGAGATCATTCCTGATTGCTCCGTGTCTCCGTGGGGCTGAGGCCTCTCCCAGCCCTATGGATGGAGCTTTCCTACAAAACATCTTCCCCGCTGCACAGTGGGCAGGGATGTGCTCATTAAATCCCATTGCCAGTGGCTCCTGCTGGGGGGGGGGCAGCTGCTCCGTGTGTCCTGGGGTTTTAAAACCATCCTGGTGTTTCCAGGATTTTTTTTTTCCACGCTATTTTCTCTCCAGATCCCGTTGAACACATGGGGGGAATGCGTTTGCTCCGTTGTAGGGATCAGGTTTTCCTAAAGGAGCCTGACTGTGGTTGCATCCTGCCCTTCCACCCCTCTGAGTGGGAGCAGGTGGTGCTGGGTTTGAAGAGCTCCCAGCCTAAAGGCGTGGAAAGAGGAGAAAATATCCAAAATTAATAAAGAAATGGTTGGGAGAGAAGTGACAGGGGACGACAGGGAGGCTGTTCCCAGTGTTTCAGGCACTGCCAATGATTCCACCATCATTTGCACCCAGACCCTTCCCACACCCTGAACTCTCTCCCAGGCTTCATCTCCTGGAATCCTGGAATGGTTTGAGTGGGAAAAGACCTTAAAGCCCACCCAGTGCCACCCCTGCCATGGCAGGGACACCTCCCACTGTCCCAGGGGGCTCCAGCCTGGCCTGGGACACTTCCAGGGATCCAGGGGCAGCCACAGCAAATCTGGGAATTCCAGCCCAACCAGGAATTCCTTCCCAATATCCCATCTAAACCTGCCCATGGCATCTTGGATTGGAGGGGACCTCCAAGTCCATCCAGTCCCACCATGGGCAGGGACACCTTCCACTATCCCAGGCTGCTCCAGCTGGGCCTGGAACAGGGATCCAGGGACATCCCATATTTCTTCCCAAAATCCCATTGAAACCAGCACATGGAATCCTGAATTCCTTTGGGTTGGAAGGGACCTGAAATCCCATCAGAGCCACCCCTGCCATGGCAGGGACACCTCCCACTGTCCCAGGGGGCTCCAGCCTGGCCTGGGACACTTCCAGGGATCCAGGGGCAGCCACAGTGAGAAGAAGGAAGGAGGATGAGTGGATTTTTAGGGGGTCTTTGCAGCGAGAACAAAATTATTTCTGGAGAAAATGAGCTGGTGGGAAAGGAATGAGAAGGGCACAGACCAGGCAGAGCTTGAGACACGACAGCAAAGCAGCACCAAGCTCTGAAGATCTTTTAAAACCAAGAATTTTAAAAGTGATTCCCTTCCCTGGGCACCCACAGGGTTCATCACATTGGACAGGGCTTTAATTCCACGATAACAGAATGAAATCAACGTTCCTCTGCTGATGCCTTTCGCTCAAAAGGAGGAGCTGAACCAGCAGGGAGAGCGTGGATGAGACGTGGAATGTGAAAATTGCCTTCTCCCAGCACCAAAGAATGGGAATTTCCCAAGCTGAAGAGAGGATAAGGCAGGAAAATCTCATCCTGGGCTGTGCTGGCTCCATTCTAGGCAGAGCACCTGAGTTTTCAGTTAATAAAGGGCAGGAGATAACTGCTCCTATTACCAATAATTGCCAGGAAAAAGAATGGATCAGGCTAGGAAAATACAGGGCCCATAAAAGCTCTCGTTAACATTCTTTCTCCGTGCTTATCATCAATTTTATACAGGGTTAAATATATTTTCTGGTGAGTACCCCGGCAAGGCTGAGGATTAAAGAGGATAATGTACAATGTGATTTATGAAGTTTTAATGGAAAATCCCCATGGGTTGTGTATAAATCTTATTTATAGCTTTAAAAGTATGTAATATACTTATTGTATATTTTAAAAACTGTGGGAGTGCAGTCCCTGTCACAGTTAATCCATTAAAAAAAGCAACTCCTGAGGGGCTCCTGGGGATAAAGCCTTGGATATTTCAGAGGCTCTCCGTGAGTTCAGCAGGAAATGTCCAACAAGATTTTGGTTCCCGGGGGGTGAAAAGGGGAATCAAAGACCCCAAACTGGCCGTGGGGAAGGGCCAGGCTGGGTCAGGAGAGGGTGGGACCCTCTGGATGCAGGGGATGTGTGGGGGAATTAAACAACCCAGGGGGTCCAGCCTAATCCCTGCCTAGGCTCGGACTAAGCATCAGGTTCAGGTGAGAGGAGGCACCACGGGGCTTTGAGTGTCACCTGTGCACGGAGGGACATTTCCTGGACCCAGCAGCTCCCCAGTCTGGGGAGGAAAACAAAAGTCCACCTGCTCTCGTGGGCTTGCTTTTATCCTTCTGAAAACACCGAGTTTTTTTCCTCCCCCTAAATATTACAGAATCCATTTTCCATCAATTCAGGGTAGAAGCTGATGGGTTGTGTGCTTTAGACATAGAGGAAAAAAAACCAATTTTATTTCTTTTTTTTTTTTTTTTTTTGCCTCTACCTGAAAAAAATCTTTCATTGCCACCAATGCAGAAAAGCCACTAAAAGGATGAACCAACACATTTTCTGCCTCAGGCCACCCAGGTTTGTTTTTTTTTCCATGGGGAATGTTCAGCCTTTGGGTGTCAGCCCTGAATATTCCCATAGTTCCTAATGAAGAAGCGAGATTATCTCTTGCAAGATTAAAATCAGGCTTTATGAAAGATCCTGATATGCTGTGGGAGGCTGTGTTGGGTTATTTTTAACATAGGGAAAAATTCCCAGGCTCTGGCCAGGGACATGAAATCCCTGATCTCATCTCAGTCAGGTACAGGGGACTGAAAGTTAATTTTGCTTTTTTTTTTTTATTTTTTTTTGGTTTTGGTTTTGTTGTCCTTGCAGTTTCTTAGAAGGATGCTGATAGATGGGAATTCCTAGACGAGACAATCAGAGCTGATGATTCATTCCCAAAGTGCCAAAATGAGCCAGCACAGGGCTCGGATGAGAACACTGCATAAAATCAGATTTTTTTTTTTTTTTTAAGGATATTTCGAAAGAAACAATGATATCTTCTCTCCTAACACACTCAGATTTTTTTTTTTTTTCCTAATTATATCCTGTGGCTCAACATCTTTGCTCTTAATAACAATGTGAGGAGTTCTGAGGTATTTCAGCCTACCCAGGGATCAAAGACAAGCAGGGGCTGGATGAGCTCACCTTGTCCATGTGCCAGGCAGGATCACTCAGGGAACAGGGAATATTTTGCTGTTTTCACACTTCACATCCAGCCAAGGGATGATTTTCTGCTCCAACAAAGCAAAATAGGAAAAAAAGAGGAGGGTTCACGGCTGTGGGAATGAGGAAGGAAAGAGCACCCTCAGAAAGGGGATTTTGGTGAATTCCATCATTTCCATGGAATTGGAATCAATCTGGTCCTCATGGAGGGCAGGAAGAACCCCCAGGAGAAACCCACGTGAGGAGAGCCATCCTCCACTGGAACGGCCCTCCAGGAGTCAGAGACCAGGAATCCTCCTTTATCCAGGAGGGGATAAAGGGAGTGAGAGCATCCCAAATCCCAGAGGAACAGGAGCCTTCCAGCCTGTGGAGCTGCATTTTACCCCTGGGTGTTATCCCTGTTATCCCTGGGTGTTATCCCTGGGTGTTATCCCTGAGTGTTACCCCTGGGTGTTATCCCTGAGTGTTACCCCTGGGTGTCACCCCTGGGTGTTATCCCTGGGTGTTATCCCTGGGTGTTATCCCTGGGTGTTATCCCTGAGTGTTACCCCTGGGTGTTACCCCTGAGTGTTACCCCTGGGTGTCACCCCTGGGTGTCACCCCTGGGTGTTATCCCTGGGTGTTACCCCTGGGTGTTATCCCTGGGTGTTATCCCTGGGTGTTATCCCTGGGTGTTATCGCTGGGTGTTATCCCTGGGTGTTATCCCTGGGTGTTACCCCTGAGTGTTATCCCTGAGTGTTACCCCTGGGTGTCACCCCTGGGTGTTATCCCTGGGTGTTACCCCTGAGTGTTACCCCTGGGTGTTACCCCTGAGTGTTATCCCTGGGTGTCACCCCTGGGTGTTACCCCTGGGTGTTATCCCTGGGTGTTACCCCTGGGTGTTACCCCTGGGTGTTACCCCTGAGTGTTATCCCTGGGTGTCACCCCTGGGTGTTACCCCTGGGTGTTATCCCTGGGTGTTACCCCTGAGTGTTATCCCTGGGTGTTACCCCTGAGTGTTATCCCTGGGTGTTATCCCTGGGTGTTATCCCTGAGTGTTACCCCTGGGTGTTATCCCTGAGTGTTATCCCTGGGTGTCACCCCTGGGTGTTACCCCTGGGTGTTACCCCTGGGTGTTACCCCTGAGTGTTATCCCTGGGTGTCACCCCTGGGTGTTACCCCTGGGTGTTATCCCTGGGTGTCACCCCTGGGTATTATCCCTGGGTGTTACCCCTGAGTGTTACCCCTGGGTGTTATCCCTGGGTGTTATCCCTGGGTGTTACCCCTGGGTGTTACCCCTGAGTGTTACCCCAGAGTGTCACCCCTGGGTGTTATCCCTGAGTGTTATCCCTGGGTGTTATCCCTGGGTGTTATCCCTGAGTGTTACCCCTGGGTGTTATCCCTGGGTGTTATCCCTGAGTGTTACCCCTGGGTGTTACCCCTGGGTGTTACCCCTGGGTGTTATCCCTGGGTGTTACCCCTGGGTGTCACCCCTGGGTGTTATCCCTGAGTGTTACCCCTGGGTGTTATCCCTGGGTGTTACCCCTGAGTGTCACCCCTGGGTGTTACCCCTGGGTGTTACCCCTGGGTGTTACCCCTGAGTGTTACCCCTGAGTGTTATGCCTGGGTGTTACCCCTGGGTGTTATCCCTGGGTGTCACCCCTGGGTGTTATCCCTGGGTGTTACCCCTGAGTGTTATCCCTGAGTGTTATCCCTGGGTGTTATCCCTGGGTGTTATCCCTGGGTGTTATCCCTGGGTGTTATCCCTGGGTGTTATCCCTGGGTGTTATCCCTGGGTGTTATCCCTGGGTGTTATCGCTGGGTGTTATCCCTGAGTGTTACCCCTGGGTGTTACCCCTGGGTGTTATCCCTGGGTGTTACCCCTGGGTGTTATCCCTGAGTGTTACCCCTGAGTGTTACCCCTGGGTGTTACCCCTGGGTGTTATCCCTGGGTGTTATCCCTGGGTGTTATCCCTGGGTGTTACCCCAGAGTGTCACCCCTGGGTGTTATCCCTGAGTGTTATCCCTGGGTGTTATCCCTGGGTGTTATCCCTGAGTGTTACCCCTGAGTGTTACCCCAGAGTGTCACCCCTGGGTGTTATCCCTGAGTGTTATCCCTGGGTGTTACCCCTGAGTGTTATCCCTGGGTGTTATCCCTGGGTGTTATCCCTGGGTGTTACCCCTGGGTGTTACCCCTGAGTGTTACCCCTGAGTGTTATCCCTGGGTGTTATCCCTGGGTGTTATCCCTGGGTGTTATCCCTGTTACCCCTGGGTGTTACCCCTGAGTGTTACCCCTGAGTGTCACCCCTGAGTGTTATCCCTGGGTGTTATCCCTGGGTGTTACCCCTGGGTGTTATCCCTGGGTGTCACCCCTGGGTGTTATCCCTGGGTGTTATCCCTGAGTGTTATCCCTGGGTGTTACCCCTGGGTGTTATCCCTGTTACCCCTGGGTGTTACCCCTGAGTGTTACCCCTGAGTGTTACGCCTGGGTGTTATCCCTGAGTGATACCCCTGGGTGTTATCCCTGGGTGTCACCCCTGGGTGTTATCCCTGGGTGTTACCCCTGGGTGTTATCCCTGAGTGTTACCCCTGGGTGTTATCCCTGAGTGTTACCCCTGGGTGTTACCCCTGGGTGTTATCCCTGAGTGTTACCCCTGGGTGTTACCCCTGGGTGTTATCCCTGAGTGTTATCCCTGAGTGTTACCCCTGGGTGTTACCCCTGGGTGTTATCCCTGAGTGTTACCCCTGGGTGTTACCCCTGGGTGTTACCCCTGAGTGTTATGCCTGGGTGTTACCCCTGGGTGTCACCCCTGGGTGTTACCCCTGGGTGTCACCCCTGGGTGTCACCCCTGCCCCTGTCTCTGCCCCACTCGTGTTTCTCACAGCCCGGTCTCCTCCCTGGCAGGGTCACTCCTCCACATCCATCTCATCTCTCTCACCCCCGGGGCCCTGCAACAAAACCCCCCCGGTGATGGTGCCAAGGTCTGGAGCATCCAATGGGATTCCCATCTTAGGAAACGGGCTGGAATTGCCCCACACTGGATGGAATTGCCCCACACTGGATGGAACTGATTCACACTGGATGGAATTGCCCCACCCTGGATGGAATTGCCCCACATTGGCTGGAATTTCCCCACCCTGGATGAAATTGCCTCAACCTGGATGGAATTGCCCCACACTGGCTGGAATTGCCCCACATTGGATGGAATTGCCCCACCCTGGATGGAATTTCCTCACACTGGATGGAATTTCCTCACACTGGATGGGATTGCCCCACACTGGATAAAATTGCCCCACGCTGGATGGAATTGCCCCATATTGGCTGGAATTGCCTCACACTGGATAAAATTGCCCCACCCTGGATGGAATTGCCCCACACTGGCTGGAATTGCCCCACATTGGCTGGAATTGCCTCACACTGGATAAAATTGCCCCACCCTGGATGGAATTGCCCCACACTGGCTGGAATTGCCCCACATTGGCTGGAATTGCCCCACCCTGGATGAAATTGCCCCACCCTGGATGTAATTGCCCCTTTGCCCCATTGCCCCATTGCCCCACTGCCCCATTGCCCCATTGCTGAGAAGGATCTCAGCAGCGTTTTTCAGAAGGGGAAAGGCAGCTGAGAGAGAGGGGTGGTAAAGCTTTCCCAGATAACTGCAAAAAAGGAGCTGGAAAACAGCCTGAGATCCATTCCCCCCAAAAAATGTCCCTTACTGTTATCAGAGTAATCCTCGGGAGCATCTCCAATCCTATGGAATTTAATAGGGGTAAATCCCAATAGGATTTGATAGAAAGTGCATTAATTTCTGTATTTGTGATAGAAAATGATAACTTTTCTATAGGGTTGGAGCAGCAGATCTCATGGCACAGCCAACATTTCCTATCACATTTTATGGGAGGATTTAAAACCTTTTTTTTTTTAATGCCAGTGCTGCAGATATTGAAAAGATCACCAAAAATACCAAGAATCAGAGGGGAAGTGTGGTGAAATAAACCCTGGAAAAAACGGAATGAAAAATTCCTGAAGGTCCCTTAATAACTTATTAGGACAAAAAGAGTTTCTTTCAACATCACACTGAGGGAAAAGCAAGAGTTCAACTAATTCAGGAAAAATTAATTGGAATAAAAATCATCTGGATTAAAGGATGAGTGTCACAGAAAATTAATACAAAGTAGAAACTGCCACAAATCCTATGGCTGGTCTATAGGGAAGGACATCCCATATCCCACAGCAGCTTCTGGCACCACAAACCCCAATTCCTTGGTTTTCTAAAATGATGGAATCACAGGATGGTTTATGTTAGGAGGGATCTCAAACACTGTGGGAGCTTCCAGGTTTGGGCTTTGGGGGCACAACAGAAACAAATATTTAGTCACGAATGAATTTAATTGCCAGGAATTTAATTGCTCAGGAATTGGCATCAGCAGTGACCCCCCCCAATCCAATGGGATCACAATAAACAGAAATTGGGAGGGAGGGAGGATTTTTTCCATTTCTAATTCCTCCAAAACGACTTCCCAGCAGTCCGAAAGCAGAGATAAGCAGGAGGCAAAGGCCTCTCTGGTGTCCCAAAGGAATAGAAAAGTGCTTTTCCAGAAAATCAGAGCCCTCAGTTCCTCATGGCCAGCTCAGAGATGAGCTTGGTGTGATCCAAATCAAAGGCTCGACCACCACTCCGAGGTTTTATCTGTAATATTTAAAATGCACGTCTGTGATCCCACAAAGGCCTCGGGTGTCCATGCCTCACACAAAATGTGCCACAATGTCCCTCGAAGGACTAAGAGGTTTAATGCAGAGGGTTGGACCCTGCCAGACCCCAAAATAATTTAAAAAATCCATTAAACCCAACACAAAAAAAGCACCAAATTCTCCCTTCCATCCCTGGCAGTGTCCAAGGCAAGGTTGGAATGGGACTGGAACAACCTGGGACAGTGGCAGGTGGATGGGATGGGATTTAAAGTCCTTCCAAGCTGAACGTTTTGGTGATTCCCTGAGGCTGAGGAGCTCATTGGGCAAAGCACCAAGATTTCTGGGAATGGAGCTGAATTCCGTGCCTGGAGGCAGCGGGAGCTGAGCTGGGCAAGGCTGAGTTGGGTCGGGACACCCGAGGGGAGGAGGAAGAGGAGGAGGAGCTGGGGACAGCCCTGCCACCCTCTCACCAGGACACCTGACCCTGCTCCGAGGGGTGACACACCAAAATCCAGGGAATTTCCTCCCTGCAGAGCTCGTGGCTTTCCAAATTTCTCCAGTTTGTGGCCTGAGTGAACCCAAGCAGAAGAGGAACTTTAAAGGAAAAACCATCCCCTTGATGGGCATGGACATCCCAGATCCCACAGAGACACCCGGGGCTGTGTGGCTGCATCCATTAAATCCCTCTGGATGCTTTCCCTTCCCTCGTTACTCTGGACAGACTCTTGAGAAAGTCAGAAAATGACAGTCTGGAAAATATTCCAGGCTGGATCTTCTCAGCTCTGTTCCCAGCCTGATGAGCTGCTCCAGCTCAAGGCCAGGGAGAATTTCTGCCAGAATAATAATTAGTTAAAATAAAAAAGAATTAACAACAAAGATAGAACCCCTGTTGTGGTGTGTGCCCAGGCCTGGGAATGGAGTGTCTTCTCTCTGAACAAATCATCTTTTTTCTGCCCTTGGAGTTGCAGTCCTGCTGTAAAACCAAGTGTGTTTCTGTAGGTACACATATTGACAAAGTCAGAAAATTACAGCCTGGAAAATATTCCAGCTCTGTTCCCAGCCTGATGAGCTGCTCCAGCTCAAGGCCAGGGAGAATTTCTGCCAGGGTGATCATTTGGTCACAATCAAAAGGAATTAATACCAAGACAGAAGCCCTGTTGTGGTGTGTGCCCAGGCCCTGGCCATGGGGTGTCTTCTCTCTGAACCAATCTCCTTTTCTCTGCTCTGGCAGTTGCAGTCCTGCTATAAAACCAAGGGTGTTTCTCAATAAACTTGGCTCTTTCCTATCACTAAAGAAAATCATGTGGCTGTGGGTTTTATTTCTGCTGCACCTAAAGGGTTAAAACCCCTTCCCACGGCTACACGTTGACACTTCCATCCCCTGAAATCCCGGCGGGAAGGCTCCAAAACGTCCTGAAAGCAGGCACAGAGTTCAGCAGGAGGGATGAAGAGTTTGGGAAGGAGAAGGGGTGGGAGGGGGGAGGAGAATGGGATGGGATAATGGGATGGGATGGGATGGGATAATGGGATGGGATGGGATGGGATGGGATGGGATGGGATGGGATGGGATGGGATGGGATGGAATGGAATGGAATGGAATGGAATGGAATGGAATGGAATGGAATGGAATGGAATGGAATGGAATGGGACGGGACGGAATGGAATGGAATGGAATGGAATGGGATGGGATGGAATGGAATGGAATGGGATGGGATGGGATGGGATGGGATGGAATGGAATGGAATGGAATGGAATGGAATGGAATGGAATGGAATGGAATGGGATGGGATGGGATGGGATGGGATGGGATGGGATGGGATGGGATGGGATGGGATGGGATGGGATGGAATGGAATGGATTGGGATGGAACAGCTGCTGCTCGTGGGCAGCTTTGATCTAAGAAAGGAAAGTGGGTCTCGGTGGCAGAGCACGGAGAGGAGCGGAGAGTTTGGGACTGGTGTAATGAGGCAGCCCTGACGTGTCCACCAGGGAATGTTGTGGGTTTGGGGATATTTCTTCTCTTAATTTATATTTACATATATCAGTGTACACAAACAACAGCATGGGAACGCTGGAGCAGCTGCCTCAAAGCCTTTATTCCATCATTTTATCCTTTATTCCATCATTTTATCCTTTATTCCATCCCTTTATCCTTTATTCCATCATTTTGTCCTTTATTCCATCCCTTTATCCTTTATTCCATCCCTTTATCCTTTATTCCATCATTTTATCCTTTATTCCATCCCTTTATCCTTTATTCCATCCCTTTATCCTTTATTCCATCCCTTTATCCTTTATTCCATCATTTTATCCTTTATTCCATCCCTTTATCCTTTATTCCATCATTTTGTCCTTTATTCCATCATTTTATCCTTTATTCCATCATTTTATCCTTTATTCCATCCCTTTATCCTTTATTCCATCATTTTATCCTTTATTCCATCCCTTTATCCTTTATTCCATCCCTTTATCCTTTATTCCATCATTTTATCCTTTATTCCATCATTTTATCCTTTATTCCATCCCTTTATCCTTTATTCCATCCCTTTATCCTTTATTCCATCATTTTATCCTTTATTCCATCCCTTTATCCTTTATTCCATCCCTTTATCCTTTATTCCATCATTTTATCCTTTATTCCATCCCTTTATCCTTTATTCCACCCCTTTATCCTTTATTCCATCCCTTTATCCTTTATTCCATCCCTTTATCCTTTATTCCATCATTTTATCCTTTATTCCATCCCTTTATCCTTTATTCCATCCCTTTATCCTTTCTTCCATCCCTTTATCCTTTATTCCATCCCTTTATCCTTTATTCCATCATTTTATCCTTTATTCCATCCCTTTATCCTTTATTCCATCCCTTTATCCTTTATTCCATCCCTTTATCCTTTATTCCACCACAATCAGCCTCATTTTACAGAACCAAGCAGGGGAGATGGAGCAGCTTCAGGTGCTTCCAGCAGCAAAGTTGTTCTTAGTTACGTGGTGTTGTAAAAGTTTTTTAGCCAATGAGAGAACATTAAAAGCATTTTCTCTAGCCAATTAACATAATTACACGTGCCTCTTGCTTCTAACAATGCTTGCAATGGTTTAAAACAATGGCTAAAGTTCATTATTAGCTGACATAATTCTATTTTCTAAGGCCTGTCTCACACAGCACACAGCTCCATCATTTCCTCACCTTGCATCCCCAACTTTCTTGCATTTCTTCACTCTGAGATTTGCTTCCCCACAGCTTCCTGAGAGCCTTGTACCTTTTCTATCTCCCGCAGGATGTGGCAGCAGAATTCTGCCTTAAATTGTCACGGGCAGGGACCCTTGGGATGGCACCTGCTGAACATCCCTGGAGCAGGAAGGGCCTGACACAGAGGGAAGGGCCTTTCCTTCCCAGGAAAATGGGGAAACTGAGGCAGGAGGTCACTCAGAACAACGCCAGGATCTCGTGAAGTAAATTGACTCCAGCCTCAGAGTGGGGTTTTGTTGTTTCTTCCCAACATGGATGAACCACAGTTGTAGGAATTTCTCCGAATTCTCTCTCACTTCACAGGATCTCGGGGATGTTAAGGTTGGAAAATCCCTCTTAGATCAAGTCCAACCATAACCCAGCACCACCCCAGGGTCACACATATCCCCGGGTGCCTCATCCACACATTTTTAACTTCCATGGAAGGTGATTTTAGAGTCACTTTTAAGAGCTCACACCCAATTTCGAGATTTTTTTCCCGAGATAATTCCCAGCTATCAGGAGTTGTTGTTTCATTATCACTCAGCATAAAAGCCCTTTATAATCATGTCACTCCTCCTGTGGGGACAGGCTGTGATCAGGCTTCCTTGGGCTCTATTTTGATTAACTTAATAAATTGAACTCCTTAATTCTTTTCTTGCAGGGGCCATTGTCACCCCTTTTCTCTCCACCTGATCTGCAGAAATAGTGAATTCCTGAGGAATGAAAGCCCATTTCGCTTTCAATTGTGGAAACCTTTTGAGAAAAGCAAAGATTTACTGCTGGTAAAAGGTGTCACACCTCTTATCTAGGGTAAGACACAAACACAAACCCTGCAGCTGGAGTAGGAAAAAAGACTTTTTTTTAAAAATCACTCAATGAAAAACAACCAAACAAACCTCTCTTAACAGTGGGATTTTGTTCTAACAGCCTGGTTCCTCTCTGGCCATAAATCCACAAATTCCCAGTGTTATCAGACAATTCCCAAATGGCCCCCAGGGTACCAGGAGCATCCCAGCAGTGGAGAAACAGCTCCAGTGTCTGCAGCCTCTGCTAAGGCACTGTAAGGGTTAACTGCACCACCCAATCACTGCCTTGTCTTCATTTTCTTCTGTCTTCACTCAGAGCCAGGGTTAGAAACACGAAGGAGATGAATTTTCTCGTGTTTGGGCTTGGTTGTTTATGAAATCTTATCTAAAGTACAGAGAGTTCTGCAACAATTCTGCCACTAAAAGTGAGCAAACTGGAGCTGGTTACAAGGTCTTGTAAAGCTAAACAGTCCAAGAGAGAATTAACACCGATATTATTGATATTTTTGACCCAATAACCAAACTCCTGTGACCCTCAGTGTGACACCAACCAAAAACTGCCTGAAATCGTGGAGAAGAAAGAAGATGAGCACAGAAAAGGGACACCACCTAAAATCCTTCATCTTGTCCCACACCCATTACTATATTATAGAAAATTCAAATTTAAAACTCTTCACCATGTGCAATCACACACTTCTATTTAACCACACACCCGTGATTTTAATTCCACCACTCAAATTTTGGAAGCTTCTCCAAGGCCTCAGGTCCAAAGCAGTGTTCTCCTGGGGGTCAGTGCCACAAAGCACAGAAAGCTCAAAAATCCCAAGTTTCTGGGATCCGACAAAGCTACAAGAGACACTTTGTTCCTTTAGGAGGCAAAGAATTAAACACAAAAATCCACACGTGTGCCTTTGCAGGGAGGTGAGGGCCAAACACCCTCTTGGTTGGGGCTGTCACAGAACACAAAATCACAAAATACCCTGAGCTGGAAGGGACCCACAGGATCACTGAGTCCAACCCCAAGTGCTGACACCAAATGTTTCTCCTCATGGAGCTCAAAAGTAAAAATTTCCAGGGATGTTTTTTGCCTTTGTGGTTTTTTTTTCTTCTTCCATCAGAAGCTGCATCTCTGATGCACTTTCAGCCTCATCCTGGCTTCTGAATTATTTTAATAATGGCATGCAGCCCACAGATCTCGGAATTTTTCTGGGATTTCTGATAGAAAATAACCCCCCAGATAAACCCAAGCAATTGGACATTTTTAAATGTTTGTTTTTCGGGGTGTGGGAGCATCCCTGGAGGTGCTGGGTGTGCTTTGAAGCCTTTGGTGATGCAGAGGGCTGAGTCCCTCCCAGGTTGCAGCACATTTCACAGGAATTTTGTTGCTAAATCACAATAATATCCCGATTCACGGCAGCCTGAGAGCTCCAAAAACAACATTGAAAAGCTGCTGGTGCTCCCTGAGTGGGAACAATGAGTTCTCCTGATGTTTCCCAGTAATTCCCGGGTGATCAAGGTGGGATTTTGCTGCTGCTCCATCGGCAGAGCGGTCACAAAGCATCAAATAAATCAGGATCAGCCTCTTCCCTGCCAGGCGTGTCCTGGGTGTGCTCCCATTCCCAGGGACTGGTGGGATTTATCCTCCAGGGCCTCATTCCATGGAATATTCCAGCCTGGAGCCACCTGTCCTTTGGCATCCCCCGCAGAAACGGAATCAAAATCATTTTCCATCCCTCCAAATGGTCATTAAAGGGCCCCCTCTCCTGAAAACAGCCTCAATAATTAATCCCTGGGATTGCAGGGAGGGCAACTGTGGGATCTGTTGGAATTTTAAACACGTTCAGATTTCACTTTCAGTGAGGGAACACCAAAATTCTCACTCCAGCACCACCAGAATCCGTGGAAACACAGAAAAATTCAGGACTTTTCCAGCCCATTTGACACTAAAAAAACACAGAGAGGGGTTTTCAACACCTCTGTTGGCTTTTGCAGAGGGAACGGGTTTGTTCCAAAGGAGCAGAAGTGGAAAACCACAACTTTTGGGTTTGTTTTAGCTGGGGACACTCACACTGTGACATTCCATTTGGGAATGGGAGCCGTGGAAGAAACAGAGTTTCCTTCCCTTTGCAGTCAACAAAATAATTAATTGGATTTGAAGCCTGTAGAAAGGAGTCAAGGAGGAGCTTGTAACGCCAGAAACGGGTGGGAAATAGGAAATAAGTTGTCAAAATTGAGCACGAATTACTCCTCCCCTGTGCAAATCACCCAAACCGATGGGTAGAACTTCATTTATCCCCAACTCCTCACAAATTAGAGCAATTCTTCCAAAATGGGGAGGCACTGAAAGAGCTGCTGCTCCTGAGGGTGTGGTTTCTGTGCTGGCAGAACCTCCAGAGCAGCTGAAACCCCCAAATTAAGGAAAACAAAAGCCAGGGAAGACCATTTAAAATCAATTAACCCCCAAAAGAGACGCGATTTTGGAAAGCAATCAGGTGTGGAGGGAGGGAAGTGGCGAATTCTTGTCATTTGGAGTCCTAAATCAAAGTTTGATTTCTTTCTAAAGCACATCTGAGAGCTCCCAGGGACATTCCCAGGCTGAGCAAGGCAGATGTCAGGGAGGGAAAAGTTTCCAGCCCCCCCCATTCCCCAGGATGCAAAAGCTGATTTTCAAACTGATTCCTCTGGCCTGCATAAAGGAATGCCCCTAAATAAGAAATAAAAATTCAGATGAGAGGCTTCCCTCAGGAATTTGAGGAAAATGGCACCAAAATTTACCCCTTGAGTAAATGACATGAT